>OX352761.1:113027535-114227535 GCA_947095585.1 Nephrocerus scutellatus | reverse complement strand
CAGATCTGGAGATCAGCTCGGTGCATTTCTCTTTATTATAGGCTACATCGCTCTCGACGTTGTGCAATTGGTCAAGTTATTCCCCCTTTATTGTGCTTTGGTGGTAAGGAAGGAAAGGAAACGTTCTCTGACGGAGCTCAAATGACAGCAGACTTTCTCAGTATATTTCATGTTCACCGTAACGCCCTTAGTCGGCAGTATGTCTGCTTTTTCATTGCCGTCAATGTCGCGTTGCCCCTACATCCAAACTAGGGTCAAGTCTATACATTCGCTTATCGAACTCAGTTCGCATTGGCAATACCTGACGAGTTTAGAAGTGTTGCTTGTCTCAATAATGGCGCTTTGATAGCAGGTTGGCTGTCTACGAATATGCCAACCCTGCCCGCTATTGCGGTATTGTGAGATAGTGTCCTGCATGCCTCCCTTATCGCTAAGATCTCCGCCTGGAAGATACTAGCAGAGTTAGGTATCTTCTAGGACCTTGAAAGGTTAAGGTTTTCAAAGTAAACTACAGCACCGACTCCATATTTCATCTTGGATCCATCGGTGAATAGAGTTACATCAAAAAGGTCGACAGCTCTCCCGGCCTTCAAACTTTTCGAGTTGGAAACTCTACCGTAAAGCTATGATTGAAGTGAAGTTTAGGAGTGCAGTAGTGGGTTGAATATGGTTTCATTCCATTGGTAACAACTGAAGTACTTATATTGCAGGGACCGTATGGTTTGGTATTTAGATTTGCACTTATTTTATGCTAGGCGTTGTGGTATAACTGAGAGGAAAAGAAGGCCGGCCTCGTATCAGTTATGACTGAAAAAATAATCACTGATAGCAATTTACCCTAAAGCGTTCATATCATCAACTAGGAAATAAGAACAGAAAAAAAAACTAAAAAGCAATAAACGAAACGTCATAATTTATAGAAAAGCTCCTCTAATTACCTAAAAACTAAACTAAAGAAAACATTAAAAAAACTGAAATGTTGGTGGGGGCGGAAGGGTTAAATTAACAAAAGCTACATGTACTAAATAATAATAAAAAACAACATATTTTATGAATATAAAAGAAGCCTACAATATCATACTACTATATGCATGTGTACATAACATAGAAAATGTAAATATGTAGGTGGGGATGTGTAGGCATGTGGAAGATATACATTGATGGTGGGGTTGTTGTGGTCATACTATAGCAGCCATCAAAAGGGAACAACAAAAAAATCGAAATAAAAAATTAAAAATTTTACATAGTATAAAAGAAGAACTGTACCGTCTAAAACAAATCTTTCAATAGACTGTTGGACTGAGGCTATATTGGTAATAGAAAAATAAATAAAAATACAGTTTATTAAAAATAAAAATCAATCAATCGATTAGAATAGCAATTGAAATAATAATAAAGTAAAAAATAAATTGGTTTAGCAGCAAAATTAAAACGAATAACAAAATAATGGTTTAATATATTGATGTTAAACCAAAGAAAATAAATGAAAGACTTAAATAAATTTAGCAACGCCGTAGAAGCAAGCTTGTTTTGTAAATTAATGCGAATGAACGAATAATAAAAATACTAGGTCTACTGTCTTGGATTAAAAATAAATATAGAAAACAAGGGAAATCTGAAAAGTCAATTCCGCGGTTAATCGAAATCGATTTTTTTTTTTTAAAAAAAAAAAGCTAAACTCAAATGTAGTGCATGATTATTATATATGGCTGAATATGAGAATATAACAGAGTGACTTACCCAAAAGATGATAGTTGGATTCACGTTCATACTTGAAGGTTAAACGACCGTATGACACATGATTGAGGTTCTTCAACCATTCGAAAAATGAAACTGTCACACCACCGGCGTTAATGTATAAGTCTGGAATGACCAAGATGTTACGGTCGATTAAGATTTTATCAGCGGCTGGAGTGGTTGGACCGTTGGCAGCTTCAGCAATAATCTGTTACAGGGAGCGGATGTGATACAAAAAATTATAAATTTATTGTCGCTACGATGCAACTTACCTTGGCTTGAATCTTGTGTGCATTTTCGCTGTTGATAACTTTTTCGACGGCAGCTGGAACGAAAATGTCGCATGGCTCGTACATTAAGTTTTCCCCTTCATATGGCTTCGCATTTGGGTAACCAACAATGGTACCGGTTTCGTTTTTGTAATCTTCTAACAGCTAAAAAAAGGAACAAGATTGAAAAGGAGACTGGATTAGACGCAACCAACTTTAAAGGATAGAATGGGTATTTGCCGTAATGCAGAGAGACAACAATATATTTTTTTTTGAAGGAGTATAGTTTGTGCTCAACACAATATTATTTCGAGAGAAAATACAATGGTACCTTTGGAGCATTTTTATTAAAGCGCTTTACATTTGCAAGGTAAGAGTTAAGACTTCTCTCACATGGTATAGGTTAAACTTTTTATGTAAAGGGTTTTTCAATTAGGACATAACAATTTTGTATTTAAATAAAACACATAATAATTGATACTAGAAGCCCGTTTATGGTCGAAATTCGACCGTAATTCATTAAATTTTTAAATTTTAATGGTTAAATTTGTCAAAGAGTATAACCTTTATAATCATTGCATATAAAATTATTGAATTTTGTTATATTTCGTTAGCTGCGGTCGTGTACAAATACGTCATTAGCGTTGGTTTTTTGTCTTTATTCCCTGCAATACCTATGAAATTATATATAAATTAAAAAATTTAAATAATATATAAATTTTAGCACTCCTTCTCTATAAAAATTTTAATTATGCCATATTCCTCCGTGCGTGCAATATGCTTAAAAAGGGGTACAAAGTTTTCTCTTCACGTATTAATAAAAAGATATCGGGCTGAAATTTATTCCAGGTGTAGTACACATGTTAAATTTAAATATGGAATTTGATACGATCTCGTTCATATGACCACCCACCGCAAACACATTTGCAACGATCGATTCACATATCGGGCGGAGCATTGGCTATTTCGTGTTCTATATTGTTATTGAACACTTCTAACGATGTTGGCTTGATGGCATAAACCAAAGACTAAACGTAACCCCATAAAAAGAAATCTAACGGCGTTAAATCTTCCCATTGAATAGATCCAATGTTTGACCAGCTGTGTGGCATGTGGCACCATTTTGTCGGAACTACATATCACTGATGTCAAGTACATCCAAGAAGAATTGTTCGAGATAACTGCCTAAGAAGAATTGTGCGAGAATAATTCGGGACGCCCGAAATCGAACTCCATTGACCGTAACATTTTCATCGTCGAAAAAATATGGTGCAAGCCCACCTCCGGCATGAAATCCACTTTTTAAATGTTCGTAACAGTTTTAATAAGATCTACTGAAAGAATTATTGGAAAAGTTGTCTGGTAAATTGGAAAGTTCGGGAAAACTGAAAGTGCTTTTTCCATAAAATTTTTGTATGAACTCGCGACCAAAACTCACTGTTCGAAAGTTGGATTTGCGTTATTCTTTTTTTCGAGTATCAGTTATTTAATTTTACACAAACAGTGTTGTGAAGTAATTTTTGTTGTATTTCTTGACTATCATCATCATCATTTTTGGCTCTACAACCGGGGTCCGATCCTGACCTCATGCAAAAAGTCTGTCTCTCCACATTTCTTGATTATAGGCTAAATATAGAAAATGTAAAATGTTAATCAGCTACCACGATGATAAGAGGAACGCAGGGGTTCATGTGTGCGGGTAGTAAAGCGCTTGGAAACAGCTAGTTATCATTATAACTATTACTGTGAATATTATTATTATCATCATTATGTTATTATCATTATTATTATATATACATGTGTGTCCAAAAAGATTTTACCAATTATATGGGATATAAGTCGTAACATCTTCACGGCTGGTACGGCGACTTCATTCCCAGATGTAGGTGGAGAATTCTTAAGACACTTGTACGCGCGATTGTAGTTTCCAATGCAAATCTCGTACTTGACTTTCTTGCACTCCTAATCATTGCTTTGAACAGTTATGATCTTATCTTCCATTCGAATACTTCTTGGTCGTGCACTGTTTCCTCGATCTGCGAATGAAGAACTACCAGCCGTAAAGATCTTACCACTTACGAGGGTGGGTCAATAAGTTCCTGAAAATGAACACAAATTGTGTCGTCACCTTAAATTTATCATTTTTTTTTGTCAAGAATCATCTTTCAAATGAACGCACCCAATTTTTCAGACAGATCTGTCAAAGTTTTGTTGTGGCAGCCGTTTTGTATAGACGCCTACGAGCATTTTTGTTAAAATGGAAGAAAAGTGAATTTTGAGTTAATCACTATTTTTTGCGAGAAGAAACTATAACGCAAACCAAACAAAAGTTTGATGAATATTATGAGGACTCTTCACCATCGATTGGAACCATTCACCATTGATTTACTCAATTTTGGTGCGGTCGTTCAAGCACAAGTGATGCCACCCGTTCTGGTCGCCCAATTGAGGTCAAATGGTCGACAAAATCCATGGTTTGATAATGGACGATATGTACCCTGACCCATGTTCACGGAAATTGCTCTGTTAATACTAACGGTAGAACCTTCGTTTAGGACTTTATTTTTAAAATATTTTTGACTACTTTTAGGTCCTTTTTAACCACCTTTCATGCGATCTAGACAGCTAAAATTTTGTAAGTGTCAAAGTAGAATTTTTTATATTCCGCGATTAACGTGTGTCGAGTTTCGCATGTGGCACGTGTAATGGGTGGAATTGTGGCCATCGTTGAGGTCCTTTTTAACCACGTACCACGTACGACCGTACGATCGCCAGCCCTCTGGCATTTTGTGAGCAGCTTAATGTCAGTGGCCAATTTTGATATCCCGCGTATGACGCATGTTGCGTGTGATGCGTAAAAAAAAGGAAATACTTTGAAATAGGCGCACGACCTCAAAAACAGATATTTTGGCGATTATTATCAAATAATAAAGGACTGTGTGGCGTGTGTTCATTCATACATAAAAGTTTGTACCCAAAAAACGAAGTTTTGATACATTTACTTGTTACACATGAATTTCTAAACATAGTTTATTGTCATCATTGGAAACAAACGTACTCAATAGTTTCTTTTCGAAATACTGTCAATTGCTATGCTTACAGGTGACGCGACAAACAACACGAGTGGGCGACACAATGTTGAATCTCAAAAATAGAAAAATTAACTAACAGAGAAACCAAAGAATGCAGTCAAAAGTTTTGGCAATCGTCCACTAACCACTTGAAAAGGTGGAGACAATAACGTTTCTCACTTGCATTAAAAATTTAAAGTAGCATCTGCTAGCCGACAGTTTGTCTCCCGGCCGGCTGTTTTTATTTGGCTGTAGGTTTATGTTTTCAAATCGAAATCTTTTCTTACCTTAGGGTCGATTCCCTCTGGGTTATAAATGGAACCATCATGTTCGACGATACCAATACAGGTGGCACCAGCACGAGTCAGATATCGGCATGTGTGAAGACCTACATTACCAAAACCTTGAACAATGAATGTCTTGCCACCCCATCCAGGTGTTGTGCCTAAGCATCGGAGAATTATTATATAAGAGAAGAAAAGAAATAACAAATAATTGATTTAAAAAAATAAATATATTCTACCTCATCTCTTGGCTTGCATACTTACCAATCATACTCATGTAGTTGGCTTCGTTGATAAAGTTCTCCAGACCGTGGAAAACACCACGTCCAGTAGCCGACACTCGTCCATGAATACCACCTTGGTTAATTGGTTTACCGGTAACACAGGCGTGTGCATTGATATCTAAATGACCAATTGTTTTGGCATATGTGTCGGCAATCCATGACATTTCACGTTCGCCAGTTCCCATATCAGGGGCTGGCACATCTACACCAGGTCCAATGAAACCCTTCTTTGCCAATTCCAGCGTGAAGCGACGTGTAATCTTCTCCAGTTCATGTTCAGAATATTCTTTGGGGTTGATCTTTAGACCAGCCTTAGCGCCTCCGAACGGTACATCAACACAGGCACACTTAAATGTCATCAATGCAGACAAAGCCTTGACTTCATCGCGGCACACATCGAGTGAGAAACGAATACCTAAAAATATAAAGGGTTTAAAATAAATGCAACAGATTTTAAATTACGAGTGAATATATAAATACTCGAATGTGTTGTTGTATACGTTTAGCCACATAACTAACAGCAAGGAGGTCAGACTACCAATAAGCCGATGCACATGTTCAATTATAAAATGTGCTTCAGCCGCAGTGCAGTGCATACGTTTGTTCTCCTTCTTACGTAATATCTTAGGTCATCATTGAAAACCATCGTGGACGCTTTTAGAATTGACTCCTTGTTTTCTTATTGTTTCCTGCTACCTTATTACGTAACCCAATGACACGGTGGCATCATTGTTTTTACATAAACACAACAACACTAGACGAACGTGGTTCTTTTTCGCATGCATTGAGTCTGCCAAGTTTTGTCGCATGACTTTGCACTACTTTCAGAGGGACACATACATTGTACTCGTGCAATGTTTGCACTTATGTATTTAGACGAATGCTTTCAGTTTAAAGAATCATCAAAATTATTTGTTTTCTAATTTTGTTAAAAAACATTGGATAATTTCCAAAAACAAAAAAAAATTACGACTTTGGATGTTTTAATTGTCAACGAGGAGTGTTGCGTTACAGAAAGAAAGGAAATAAGCGCAATTATGTTGTGTACAGGGACCGGCGATTAAAAGACTGTAATTTCGACATTTATGTCTGCAGCTCCATAATTCTGTGCGAGAGTAAACAAACGTCGTCAGCGAAAGAATGGATTGGATTTGAAGTGGCTGATAGATCATTAATGAAAATCAGAAAGAGTGTCGGAGACAAAACAGAGGCTTGGGGAACACCGGCGTTTATGCGGTGAACATTGGATTTAAATCCGTCCAATACGACCTGAATTGAACGGTCAGAGAATTTAGAGAATTAGAGAACTCTCCGATTAGCGAATTTACATGATTTTAATTTTTATGGGTTGGTTTTTTTAAGAAACTAAATTTCGAAATTAAGTTAATAAGAGTTTTTTAAACTCTCTATATTAATTTCGCGCGCCCGCGGCTGGTTTGTGATCAACTTTTAACACACTTCCTAAAGTCCGATTTTATTCAAACTTTGCACACATGTGTATTTCCCATGATAATACTTTCTATTATACAAAATGTTTTCCATATAGCGGCATCAGATCATATCATACTATAATGACCGTGTTCTGAGTGCGCTGATGAGATGATGCGCTGTAAGCAGCGCTGCTTGCTTTACGATTGTGGTTGTTTTGTTGTTGGGTTGCAGTGCTTCGCAGTTGTTTTTGATTTTCAGCATTTATAGTGGAATTCAGTATACTTTTGGAGAATTTACATGAAAAATTTTAATTTTTAAATTCTCTATATTAACTTCGCGACCCGTGGCTGGCTGGCCAAATGTTGTGATAAATTTTTAACCCCCTTGCTAAAACCCAATTTTATTTAAATTCTCTATATTAACTTCGCGTACCCGAGCCTGGCTGGCTGGCTGGTGGGTAGAACCTTGTGATCAATTTTTAACCCACTTTCTTAAGCACGAATTTATTCAAACTTTGCACACATGTGTAACTCCCATGACAATACTTTCTATTAAAATTTGGGGCCCCTCGGCTCCCATACAAATATTTTACAAAAATTACCCGATTTTCTTCAAGTTTTATAAGCATGTGTATCTCCGTTGGGCAACACTTTTTATAAAGTTTTATAAGAATTTAGAAAAAAAAGTACCCGAATTTCTTCAAATTTTATACGCATGTGTACCTCAGATGGAGAACACTTTTTGTAAAAATTTGGAAGTGATCAAGCCCCGGAGTCGGGGGGCACCCATACAAATTTTATAAAAACAAGCACCCAATTTTCTTTTTTATACAAAAAAAGCACCCGATTTTCTTCAAATTTTATACGCATACGATGAACAACACTTTCTGTAAAAGTTTTGGAGTTATCGGGCCCCGGTCTTCCTACACCGGAATGAACTTTAAAACTCATTCCCAGACCCATTCAAAAATTTTAAAAAATTTACACGATTTTCTTCAAACTTTGCACATTGTGTATCCCACCCCCTTTTAGAGAATTTACACGAAAAATTTTCATTTTTATGGGTTGTTTTTTTATATAATATTATCTGTATTTATCCGTGTCCTCTATTTTTTTTCTTGTTTGATTTGATATGTACACAGTTCTCTTTAAGTTTTTTCATTTTCAGATTCCAGCAACCCTATTACATATATCAATTACATATTTAACGCAAATTTTCATTTTTATTAACATAAATAATATCTTAATATGTACACTGTATAGTCAAGTGGGCAAAAGTTAGATGTGCTGCACTCGTATGCATCATGCAAATATTAATTCGATGTGTTGGTTGTACTCGTATTGAAGTAATCAATTGTCGTAATAAAAGATAAATAAACTATTTAGGTACATTGCCCTTTGTATTCTATACAACAAGAGAACTTGTCCTTGCCTGCCTGTAAGTGCTATTTATTATTATTACATATTACTATTATTTATTGCGGAAACACTTTTAGTTTCACAATAGTTCACATTACATGTAACACAAGCAATTATGGATTTTGAAATTGTTTACTTTCCTTTTTAGTGAATTTTTCTGTTCGACAAATTAATATTAAATATTAATATTACATATAATTAAAAATTGAAATTTTTAACGGGTACTTACTCGTTTGAAGTTGATCATCAAATTAATGAAAAAGGTTATAAATAAAAAAGGCGGCAACGAAAAACGATAAAACTACGCTATTTGAATTTATGTTGGTGAAACTTCAATTGAAATTTTATTTCTATCTAGCGTTTGATCACTTTGGAGCAATAATTTATTCCTACACAACAGAAATCTAATCTGAATTTGTTTAACACGAATTTCATTTCTTATCGCAACTAGAAGAGCAGTGAGCACACGACCATAAATAAAAGTTAGATGTGATCAAGAGATCGAGCCCCTTTATGTATGTACGTATGTCGTGCTGTCAGGGGGATACAAAACTAATAATCTAACTTAAAAAAAAAGTGTCGTGACGAAAGCTGTGCCACAATTTGGATGACAACAAGTTTTTTCGTCGCTACATGAGAGGGCGGGCTGAAAATTAATCAGGCTAGGCAAGAAACCACAACTTTTTTCGGCAAAATTTAATTCATTCTTCTTTGTCCAACGATATATCAATTTTTCGAAACTTTTACGAATAATACGATTTCTAAAAGCCCTCAAAACAGGCCTCTCTTTTAGTGATGAAATCCTCATTCGAACCAAATCTCTTACCACTGAGCCATTTGCTTAAAGATAATAGTTGGAGGGGGCCAAGTCTGGAGAATAAGGTGGATGATGAACTACGTAGCGTAATTCATGTAATTTTGCCATTGCGACTGCGGACGGTGCCTTATCTTAAGGAAAATCACTTTTTTCTTCGCCAAATGCAGCCGCTTTATCTTAACTTCGGCATCGAATTGATCCAAGAGCTCAGCATAATATACGGCGGTGAGTCTTTTGCCCTTTTTAAGATAATCTATTTGAATGATACCGCGTACCCACCAAAAAGCTGTGGCCTTGTTGGCCAGCAGACCAACCTTGGCCTTTTTCGACATCGATTTGCCAGAAGCAGTCTATTGTTTCGACTGTTACTTTGTATCTGGGGTGTTGTAATGGATCCATGTTTCGTTCACGGTTACGAAGCGTTTGTCTCGGTCGAACATCGGCAAAGACTCCTTTGAAGTTGTCACCGGGTCGTGCTTGTTGTAAAAAGAAAGCAAACGCGGCACTAATCTGGGAGCGGGCTTCTTCAGTCCCAAATATTGTGTTGCTGTGTTCGATTTTAATGACAGTCATACACAAACTAAACGACGCAGCTGGTAGAATATTTGAAAGAATACATTTGACGGATTTTATGTACAAGGTGGGGCAAAAGTAATGTCATAATAGCTGTATTTTATTTGGAATCGGAATACGAACTCAAATGTCAAAACCAGCCAAACAGCAGGTTTTCAAATTCCAACGCGACTCGCGATACATCCTTGCAAAACAGTTCTAGTGCCTTTAACGATAAGAAGATTGATGAATCTAGGACCTATCACTATTAAAGGCACCACTTTAGTTTATTCTAGTGAGGCTAAATATGTTGGAGTTATCATTGATAAACGGCTTAGTTGGAATTCTCACATCAAATCCGACATCGAACGCGTTACTAGGACAGAACGGCAGAACTGGTGGTCTAAATCATAAAATGATACACTGGATGTATACAATGATGGTAAGACCCATTATCACGTACGTGACCATAATTTGTTGGCCGAAATTTCTTGAACGGACAAAGGCAAATAAGCTTCAAGTGCTTCAAAAAATTGCCTATCTCGGTATCACGGGTGCCAATCATACCTGCGCTATGGTGGAATTCGAAGCTGTCATAGGGCTCTTACTCTTACAAATCTTCATTATGAAAATGGACGCTAGATGCCATATTAAGCTGCGGCTAGAATACAGGTATAAACCTGGTGACCATGAGGGACACCTAAAATTCTTGACTAATTCCCGAAAGCTATATGTTTTGCACTATCCTCGACACTATATCAAGGGAGTACTATTTCGGCAAGTTACTTGAGGTAGAAATATTGGACCGTGAAAACTAGGCTATGGTGTTCCGGCACTGAACGCTAGAGGGTCTGATCGTCGGGTTTACAGATGGATCGAAGTTGTAGTCCGGAGTTAGAGCTTGTGTCTTTGGACACAACACCAAAGTCTCGGTATCTATGGGAATGAGCCACACGGTCTTCCACGCTGAACTCCATGCATTAGGGGCCCTACATAATATATATCTTAACAGATAGCCAAGCAGCATTTTATTATATTCAGATTCTTTATCAGCGAAAAGCTGCTACGATGCATTGCAATCTCTTGCTAGAAAAAAACAGGGCGAAACTTGTTTGAGTTCGTGTTCATCAAGGAATTGCAGGCAACGAATCTGCAGATGAACTATCTAGGCCAGGCTCAGAATATGCGTTCATTATATATATATAGACTTATTGCCAAGGGAGGACTCTTTGAACCCTACTGTGGTGTCAATTGGGCTGCCGTCAAAGCCCATTGAGAAAATGTGTTAGGGCTGAGATAGTCCAAATGATTAATCAGGCCGTTCTCCTTAAATCCTTTATCTAGATAAGGATAGCATTAGTAAGCTGGTGAGTTTTCTTTTAGGTCAATGTAGCTTGCCATATCACCTTAACAAAATTAATCTAGGCTTAGAAACGGAATGCAAGTTCTGCTCGGAAGATGACTTATCATTCGAGCACATTCTCTGTGAATTATGCCCAGCATTAATTTGGTTAAGGAGGCGTATTTACCGTAAGGAAATATAATATTAATACAGTAAAGTACAGTAAAGAAATTCTGCAACTAAGGACATACTATCCTTCATTAGGGAGGTAGTTTGTCTCTTAGATTATCCTTACCCTATCATACAATAGATCTTTTAGGTCGCAGTGTCAGCCATATAAGCTAGGGTTCATACAAAAAAAAACTATCTACAACATAAATGCTAAAGCACAATGATATTTGAAGCCATTTGCTAAAATGATTGCACATTCACGTTATGGCATTTTGCTCCACCTTTTACGAAAGCCAACATTTCTTTGATACAGGTAGCGCTATCTCTTGCCGATTCCAATTACTTTTCACACCGCCCTCGTATTATGTATATTATGCAGTTTGTATGTATATTATGGAATTGACTTTTATCTTCCAAAGTATGTCAGGTGGCCATATCTAATCTACAACGAAAAAAATTAAAAATGATGTTGTACCATATGGGTGGTAACAACTTTTTGGACGCCCCTGTATATTTTTTTCAATTATAAAACTATGAGTTCCTTCCTATATACATCATCATCTTTTGTTTGTCACGGATTAGAATTTTTTTATCTATATAGGCTGGTACACAGATAAAATAACAAACGAGTAGAAAGTGTCATGTTATACAACAACGAATGAATTCGTTTAACAAATTTCTGACTCTTCGATGAGGCTGAGATATTTTCCATTTAT
This sequence comes from Nephrocerus scutellatus, assembly GCA_947095585.1. Taxonomy (NCBI): domain Eukaryota; kingdom Metazoa; phylum Arthropoda; class Insecta; order Diptera; family Pipunculidae; genus Nephrocerus; species Nephrocerus scutellatus. The sequence continues at coordinate 114,215,443 of OX352761.1, read as the reverse complement.
GGATATGCAAATGAGCGAAATTATAGGCTTCGGCTTCTGGGGAACTGTAAGCCCTAGAGTAATGGATTAGCATCATTTGAATATGAAACAGTTTCAACGAAATCCCAACTAAAATTTATTAAATTTTAAACTCAGAAGTAAGGGAGAAATACTTCGATTTGTTATGTAGAAGTTTTCGGACTTTACTCAAAAATCGGTGTAATGTTATGTACTTTATCGATCTAGACTTAAGAATGAGAACTTTTGCAATGCATATGCATATTGCTAGAGCTCATGTACGCTCCCCCCTTGTCACCCCTTCATGCGTATCGTTTAAAACTTTATTTTACCTTTGGCTATTTATTAATGTCTTTATGACACAATTCCGGCCATAAAATGCGGTCGGTTGGTTACTAAACAGCACATAAAGCCTTTCTTATAATCAATTGTTATTAAGATTATTTAGAACAGAAAATATAAAAAGCATTTTTTTTTTTGTTATAAATCGGCTCTTGTCGCATTACCTCCTCCCACCACATTAACAACAGTTAAATAACTGATAAGGCTTATTGATATATGTATGTGTACGAGTGTACTTAGTGTGCATTGTGAACAATTTTTAAACAATAACAACAATAAGACGGTGACATTGGGAAAAATAATGTTTCTAGACGAAAGGTTTATAATGCGGCATTGGCGTTTCTGTGTTACGATATAACTAGAACTTGTTCAAAATTCTGGGTAATTTTTCATAATTTCTTACAATTCGAACATTAAAATGCTGCCCATCTTCGGTTCCCCGAGGGGAACGCTATATCTTACTTTTCGTTGGGTTTGATACTTGGTAAAACTCGGCAGATAAATAGGGTAAGACTGCTAGTACGTAGAATGTCTAGAATGGGCACTGTCTTCGTATGTAGCAGCCTGGTCGTCACTGCAGGACCGTGATGTGCCTGCGTGCTATACTAGTGACAAATGATGGGGTTCGAGGTTCTGGACGATGTGCTGTCAGGGTTAGCTTTGCTTCGCCCAGGCACTCATACTGAACGACCTGAGGCCTTTGATTTAAGATCGTTTAGGTTTTCTAGCCCGGTGCAAGAAATATATCACTCCCTCTGATCTGGCTACTATATACAAGGCTTTTATTCGCCCTAAACTTGAGTACAATTGCCATATCTAAACCACTAAAACCAGTTTGCATCAGCTAGATAGAATACAAAACCACGCGATAAAATTTATCGATGACGCAAATATAGCTTGATTCGCTTGAACACCGGACGTACAGTTAAGTTCAGGAAATCGATCTTCAGCCGTACAACACGTATGTGGAATTCTCTGCCACATCACTATGATCCACAGACATTTAAAACACAAGCTCATAGACATCTCCTCCTTTCTCCTCCTTTTCCTTAACGCCCACGCTCTGCCAATCATATAGCCGAGCATTATAAGGGTGCGAATCCCTTTAAGCGAGCGCGAATTATAAAAAAAATTTCACCAAGGTCGCGTTGGTACTACGGGAGTTGGTTTCGCCAGGTTGAACTCCTTGGAGGTTAGCTGAGTCTGGGCCAACTTTTGGTTGAAGCCCCAGTTTCGTTCTGGGTTTGACCTACGTAGTGGTTGTTGATTTACTATCCAAATGCGGGTAGAGCGCTGGCATTGGTAGCATAAGGGACACCCATGGTGTTTCAAAATTCTTTAGTTCATCAGTGGTGCCTCCTGATGTTACTGGTGCGAATATGTGCTCTCTGTTGCATATCTTAACCGGTTGTCGTGAACCAAACGGCAATAATTTTGGTAGGTCCTGCTTTAACCAGTGAGTTATTACTAGTATTTATAAACTGTATTTATATATGGACGTTGATTGTAGTATAACTAATCCGTGTGCGAAGAGGGCCGTGGAATTATGCCCTATGTTGGCGGTGTTCACGTTAATCTTAAGACATTATGCTCATCTTCGGATTTACTGTTCAGAAATTTCTTATATAGACGCACATCACGATGGTGCATCAAAACTCTGCAGGTGCATACAGCTATATTATCTTAATGGCCCCACTCTGCCAGCCAAACATTGCATGCAAATTCCTTTAAAGTAAGCAAATAATACAAAAACAAAAAGATAATTATACTTTTCTATAAGTCGTGAGCTGCTTGTAAGAAACTCTACTTGTGTAATACGACTTAAAAGTCGATACCTTAAAGTAGCTATAATCTTTCAAATATTTTAATACTCGTATATAAATGATTTCAGCATCATTCCATTTTTAATTTACCTTTTTCAATTAAGCGTGCAATTAATGCAAATTTATGATCACAAATGCTAAACAAAATAGGTAATCTCTGTGAAATTGTTATTTTAATAGATATATCAACGTTGCAAGCATTAACGCCAAAAGAACGTTATTAATTAAATTTGGTAGGCAGGTAGTCCGCCAAATGGAAAGATAAACAATGCAAGTTAACTTTTATTGAAACTAACAATTAAATGTATAGAATCTAAAAATTATAGAAATGTTTTTGACCTCAATGATGAACTAAAATAGTTTGTGTTAAATTGGAATACATGATCAGGCACAGTTTTTGTGTTAAAATGATGCTTTCGTACAAATCCATTTATAAGTTTGCTTAAAATATTAAAACTAATTAGGAACCGCTGAGCATTTGGTTGGGGTAGAAAATATACAAACAATATATCCACGATATCATTTTCATTAGAACTAAAAATAATGATCACTACACCACAAGAATTCAGTTATATATTACATTTTCGTGCTCGTGTGCTGGAGCAAACATAAGACCTAAATTAATGATGAAGCCTTTGGGGGTTTAAATAACAATAAATAATAATAATAATAATAAATTCATATAAACAAAATTAACATATGACATATTTACGTTTTATTAGAGCAGAGTATTCAAAATTAGATCGATAGCTCTTGGAAATTTATCTTCGGAAAATTAAATAATAGCACATTCATAATGTCCCAATCGATAGGAAAAATCAACATTGTAAATTCTGAACTTCCTAATATATATTTATGCATATATATATTTATATATTACTAGTTGTTAACCCCGGCGTTACCAGAGAACCGACGACCACCACACCTAAGACACCGTTTCATCATCATATTTGGTTGCACAACCGGTGTCCGGTCCTGGCCTCCTGCAAAAAATCTCTCCACCGCACCGATCCAAATTCGACCCTATGTTATCCAGTTTTGCATCCCTAAACTCTGGACGTCCTAGTCTACGCCATAATTCCAGCGTAGGCTTGACCGACCTCGCTGTCGTGTTCCATAAATCCTACCGCAAATGACTTTCCGAGCAGGAGAATGTTTGCTTAATTCAAAATTAAATGTGTTTTTTCTTTAAAATTTATATACAAAAATTTGAATTTGAATACAACAGAATCCGGTGCTCTTGTTGGGACAACCTTTATATATATAACGTGTTCGAATCATGAGTTATGGTCCAAGTTTTTCCCGCATTTTCCAATTTTCCAGGTTCCCAGACTAATACGTACATTTAGAAAAAAAATTAGCGAGATCAGTCCAGCCATTTAGCCGTGACACGGTAACAGACAGACAGACAGAGTTACTTTCACATTTATAATATTAGTTAGTATAGAAGTATAAATTTCACCGCATTTGAGCCTACAATTTCAGATATAGAAATTTATAAAATCCAAAATGGGTTTTCAGATAGAGAATCAGTTGAAGTCAGGAAAGAAAAGAAAAATTAAAATTGTTGATGTAAACTCATGTAAATTCTCTACTTTACTTTATTTAGTTATCATGTATAACTATAACTTATGGCTTATTGTAGAAAACGGTCAAAAGAGGAAAATTTGCGAGTTTTGTTCACATTGTATAATCTGCAAATCACGATCAATAACTAACTCTATTAGGTAAGAATTATCAACTTATTTTATGATTGATGCAATTTTATATAACCTTGGATAAATATATATTAATTTATTTTAAACAACTTCTATTAAATAATTAAACCCAATGTAATTACACGGTGAATGGGTCTAGCGCAAAGTGCAGTAATGAATAACTCAAAGTGTAGTAATAACGCAAAACCAAAATTTAGGGTTTATTGGCGAAGTTAATTGTAAGAACTTTTTTTGATTTTTGTAATTTTTTACGGTAATAGGTTTCTCGAAATATATTTTTTTCACTAACAATTCAACAGAAATCTGACGATTATGATTTTCTATGAAGTAGGCACCCAAGATAGTGTTGAAGGTTAAACTACCTATACTCAAGGCATTAAGTAATAAATTATAAACAATACATATTAGCTGACCCGGCGAACTTCGTACCGCCTCAGAATCAATAAATGTTATGTTAACTTATTAGCTGAATTAAATTCAGTTTTTTACTAAGATAAAATGAATACTCAAAATGGATTAAGTTCAATAAATGTACAAAAATCAAAATGAAATGTATTTTAGTTACATTAAAATGAATTTAATTTACGTGGCATGTGCTTTATTTAAGTGAATCGAAATTATTAGCTTAGTATTGTTGCACTACGTTCTGTTAAACTATGTATTTGCTAGATGGGTTGCACTCGTTTTGATTCCCTTCATCGAATCACCTTTTGATATACGACATTTTTCGTTATGTTGTCAGGTGCGAAAACGAACAAAGCGGGTGGTTTGACGACACGTGAACATTTTAGGTACAATTGATCTTGAGAGAAACATTCATTTTCTAGATTCAGACCACAAACACTCAAGGATTGGCTTTATGATTTGTTGATCATCATGGCATGGCGAGTGCAAAACGAATCGGAAATTGAATTCGTTTAAACTCGAATGGCATATCGGTTGGGATCATCAGAATTTTCGGAACGAGAACTGCCTCACATTTGAACTTTTCTTTGGGTATCGTCGCGTAAATCACTTTGCCCATGAGTTTTCTTACCACCAAACGCGTTTCGTTACTTGGTTTTGGTTGGTTCAGATTTTGAAACCTGATGACTACCGAGCCAACCTCCAGTTGTTAATTGTGCGGTAGCAAGCCAGGCTGATCCAATCGATCAGTTTAAAAATTCAATTGAATGGTTGGTTACTTCGTTTCGTTTAACACTCGATAGATTTGTACCAACAATTTGATTTTAAATTGTGAAGTTTAAGCGATCCACATCTTTGTTGTTTGCCGCAAGAATTACTCGTTCACTCAACCAATTGTGATTTTTGTGGTTAGCAATGATGTTTGGGAACAGTTTTTTGATGAGCTCGTCCTTCGTTCAGACAAAATTGGAAAAATTCGGCAAAAACACAGCCATTACCGATGGTCAACAATTGCTTGGATAAATCTTCGGCAGATGGATCGTTTAGCAATGCAACTCGCATGTTTATCGTCAGCTGGAGTGTCTTTACATAGTCGATGATTTGAGGCAAGGGATTATTTCATCGGCAGCGGTTAGTGTTGGAATGACTGGTAGTGTGTAGTGGAAATCGCCAGACATTAAAATCATTGCGCCTCCAAAACAACTTGAGTCATTGCGCAGATCTTTCTAGCTTTATTTGAGTGCTTCCAATGCGCGTTTTTTTTTATTTTACTTGCTACCAAAACTTTGGCCATTGCTGCGTGTTTTGCAATGTTGCATGTCGGTTTTTCAGTCATTCTCGCACGAACAGTGTCCAAAATTAATGACATCAGGAATGGCTTCCCAGTTTAACCGCACGCAACGAAGAAAAATAAGCCACCATTTCCATCATATATTTCCTTCATTAACGTATCGTACACTTCCTTCTGTTGGGGGTTCAATAGTGGTACACCCGTTCGAACTGGTTGTGTCAATGCATCTCGATCGTATTCACGTTCACGTTCCAATTCTCGATTGAAAACTTCGTTTATTCTACGATGATGCGTTGGCATTCCTAACTTTACTAACAAACTGCCGCACATGAGGTAGCACATATCATCGAGCAAAAGCAAAGCCTGGTTTTGTATCTCCTTAATTACCTCGAGATCAAGATTCCCTGAGCTGACATGAATTCGATGTAAAATCTCTTCTGACATGTCATTCTTGTACTTGTTCCACAGTTCACGTGGATTCGATGGGAAGCATGTTGAAATAATGATAGCAAATAATGTACGTATCTGACTTGGAGATGCAGAAACGATTGATTCAGCGATAATGATGTCCCAATGAGTCTCGTTTTCAAGCAAATTGAGCTGTTGACATGCAGCACCAAATGTTCGCACAGTTAGAAATGATTCAAATGATGTCAGCCTACGAACAACACGGCACGTTGGGCAACATTCGATGCGTTTGACCTCGTTGACCATTCTCCAGATGCACCGCCAAATGTACAACTGTGGAATGAAGTTCATGAATGGGGAATGAGACGCCAAGTCGCCTTATTGCAGCTCATACATCGACCAACTTAATCTGCCATGTATCAGAAATGGCGTTGTATACGGATTTCGAAATAGTGATTTTCTTACTTTTCCAACGCGCGGGGAAACTTCTCGAGGCCTCGAAATCAGTTAATCCGTTCTCGAGATATCATCAAAAAACACGTTCCATACAAAATGTATGAGAAAATTTCTTTTTTCGTCAATTTTTCTGATGTTTAATAGTTTTTTTACTATTCAGTGTGAAGACAATTCCAAAAAAAGAATCTTGAGCAATAAATGGTGTAACTAACCCGACTTTGTTTAATATATATAGAGATTACAAAGAATGTAACTGTAGTTTAGATTTTAATCGTTATTTATCAATTCTTTAATTAAATAAATTTAAAGTGTGTATGGCACTTGAGTAAGCTGTGATTGATTGGATTTATTTTGTAATAGGCACTGCTCATAAAAAACAAAGCACATAATAAAATGCTGATATACATTTTTTACTCTTTTTAATTTATTATTTTTATAAGTTAAATAATTTAAATGAGCGAGTCATTTGTAAATAAATGCAATTTTAATTTTTGGATGGAAAAGGAACATTTCATCTTTTGTCCTACGGGAACTCGATGGAAATTTTACTTTTGTACCTTCGATAGACGGTTCACCACAAACGATGACAGCTAGAAAAGATTTGGTGCCGTGACATAAGGCTAAATTAGCATTTGGCGTTATGACACTTCAACCAAACCAACATAAGTCCAAATTGGCTTTAGGCCACTTTCCACTGCATATCTGATTTTGCTTAGGGCGCTCTTACAATGAAAAACTTAAGACTTAAGAGTTACAGAAATGTATGGATTTTCGTTTTGACAAAAAAAAATCCTGCTCGTTATGTTGGTATATCGTAGTTCTTAATTTTACAAACTTTTGAAAAAGTACAGAATTAAGTTCACAACATTTTGAAACGGAATTAAAATATTTTAATTAAAATATTTTTATTGGCACAAGTCACGTGAAGTATAAAAAAATGTTTTCTAAAAAAAATATTTTAATTTGAAGATTTGATACTTTTTTCATAACAGGACAATTATTATCAAGGCAGTTTGAACGTACAGGAAGAATTTTTAATAAAAAAAATAGGCTGACAGAAAGTCGAGGAGCGTTCCAGAATCATATGATTCAGTATCTGGAACGAAAGGAAAGCTGTTCCAAAAAGAAAATAGAGCTATTGGAGCAAATTGCTGCCCGAGAAATTTTTTATCTCTCTCTCTCTGATTTATTTATCTTTTTAGCAATAAATTTTTGGTGTAAGGAGTTTTGACAGTTTCTGTCGGGACACAAATTTTTGGTTTAGTGCGTTCCCGTACTTTTTGTGTTTTTTGTCTCTGTGAGAGATTTTTGTTGAATTTACTACTTTACTTAATTTTCAACAAAAGGTAATTGAACAGAGCTATTGCATGCTGCACGAACGTGACGATATCGCAAACTTTTTTTTATGACAAATAATTTGGGTACACATTGTATATTGTATATGGTTATAGGGAAAGTCCAACAGAAGCGAGTTGATCTGCGCACAAAAGCGCCGGGTTCTGTGAAAATTTAAATGTTTTAAACGTTCTCTAAAAAAAATTAATAAAAATTTGATTTACTAAGACTGCATACAACGGCCCCTGTATATTTTTTCACAGGGGAAACAAATTTGAAAGAAATATTTTTGCGAAAATCATTTTTTTTCTTCATTAATTTATCTTGTGTCTGCTATGTGCAGATGTTACGTAATCATCAAAAATTGAATACAGACAGTACGATGACTGAACAAGAAGTTAGTTTGCAAGGAAAAGATTAAAAAGTACGTTTCTAATTCGGCCTTCGGCTCTGCGCATTAAAAATGAACAAGCTCAGAGTGCACAAAAGTACCGATTTTGGAAAAATGCAGGTGAAAGTACAAAGAATGTTCAAAACATCATGTAACGTAGACGTAGACCACCACAATGTGGTATTGATTTTTATTTTATAAAAGGTAGGTAAATGACCTACATTGGTTTGGAAATTTTGTTACCACATACTATTAAAGGAGCCTGTACATGAATGATGTCTTGCTATAGTAGATTGCCGATTTTGCTTTCGCCCTTAATATAAGGAAAATAAAAAGTTTGTTCTTACCTCCTTTAGTGGGGATGCGATGCGTGCTATGCTGGGCACGATAACCGGTAATCATTTCATAATCGCCCGAATCGCGACGCAATGGGAAGGCAATCTCGATAATATGGTCACATGGTTGCATAAGCATAAGAATACCCCTAACCTTCTTCTTCTTTTCTTCCATGGAGAGTTTTCCTTTCATATCGTCAATGAGACGGTCTTCGGCAATTTGGCACCCGCGATGGAAGAAGTATTCGACCATGTCGAAGAAACGCGGATCTTTGTCAGTTGGCACATTTTTGAGACGATCAGGAATCTTGTGCTCAGCATAGCTCCGCGACTGGAGGGCTGCTGTCGGCAGAGCCTTAACCAATGTAGCAACTTCCTGCTTGACGGCAGTGTGCCGGGCCAAATTTTTAAGGTGATACATTGTTTCTACAGATAAAGATTTGCTCACAACTCAAATGCGACACAACTCACAACCCGTAACGAACTGATCGCGTTGCAGTGAAATTGGTAATTGGACTAACCCGTTTTTCTAAACGACGAACAACGAGTATGCAAAAATACACTGCCACAGCGCTACACTACCCACTAAACACCAAATACCAAAAAACTACAGGATAGCCATAGGCCCAATAGCAGTACCTATGACGATGACAACGGAACTACGATGTACGAAAATGACAAGGACGACATGTCGATACTTCGATATTTGAAATGGTGGCTTGTGGCTTCTGTTTTGCCTTGTCTCTCTCACACTTTGTGCCATGCTCGCCAACGAAAGTTTGTGGCCATGCATATTATAATATATAAATGTAATTCTTTTGTAGCTAAGCATATCCAAAAAGAGTGTTAATACAGTAAAAGCTTTAAAGCCGGATATTTATATTCATACATAAAGTTTGGGATTTGTCGTTGACGATTGTAAAAAAATAATTAAGAGCCACTTTTGAAATAATAAAAATAAAGTAATAAAATTAAAATAAGGAAGCAAAACGCCATTGTTATTTGAACCTCGGATCACGGATTAAATTCACAACGCACTACGTTTAAAATAATTCTCATAAACGTCAAATTGCTTGTAACTATATTCCCTTAAAAATGTATGCGCTTGTGAGATTTGTGATGCCAAATATCAATTGATAACAGTAAAAGCAGAGTAGGCTCCTATTGCGAAAAAATATTAAAATACAATGAGCGAGGATAAATAAAAAAATCCGAGAGTATAGATAAATCTTCAATAAAGGATTTTTCATCGATTTTATGAACGACGATAATAATTAATGATTTTATAGCAGTTTTAGCGCAGTAGTTGTATGAGTGGCAACACTCAATGAAATGGCGTCCGTTTTTTTAAAGTTTATACATTTTTGTGGTTTTCTACAATACTAAAAAAGTTTCCATTCCTAAATTAGTTTTTAAACTTATTTTATTTGTACAAAAAATAAATAAAAAAATATCAACTGACACTCCACATTCAAAAGTTTTGTAAATTGAAACTTCAAAACTTCAAAATGAACCACTACAATTTTTTTATCCTTTGATTTAGACATCAAAAAGAGAAGATAAAACAGAGGATAAAAAAAACCAACGATTATTTTCTTCTTTATCGTCGTTCATAAAATACAAACGACGATTAATCCGAGGAATTATCCACTATACGAGTTCAAAAAATCGGGTATAAGAACGTGGCTACACAGGCATTGGAATGAAAGTCATGCCCATGAACGTTTTGGCTACACTTAGCGAAGCATTTGTGGGTGTTTGTGTGTATGTTTGTCGATTTGTTGTTATTTTGGCGTACAGCGCTGAAAGTCATCTTTCGCAGTGGACTTTTGGTGGAATCAAGCTTTCTCTTTCCAACTCACTAAAAACCTACTTGTTTCGCTGGAGCTTTTTTGTTCCTTATGTTGGAAATCCTTAATCTTAAGAATTAAGTTTTTCCATTGTGATAGCATGGTAACTCAAACATCGCATATAAAAGAGGTAAGGGACAGTAAAAACTATGTACTTAAGACTTACAGGATTGTATACATTTCCAACATAACGATCAAAAATTTTTTTTTTGTCAAAACCAAAATTATTACAATACTGTTAGTCTTAAGTATTAAGTTTTTCCATTGTGAGAGCTCTCTAATGCTTTAAAATGTATCCGCTAGGAGGATTTGTGAATCGCCTTATTGCCTTCTGCCTTGTTATATTATGTGTCTATCTTTTGATTTTACTCTCTTTCGACCGACTACACTCGTTTTTAGGCATCAAACGAACAAAAAATTTGTGTCGAAATGACTAAGCTACTCCGACTTTGACGATGATAAAAAAGTTTTTATTTAAAAGTTCTATCTGCACTAATCGTATATATTTAATCACAGTATTAATTATTGTGTTAAGCGAATTAAACTCAATAAAAAATAAAAACTAATCACAAATCAAAAGTCAAAATTGCAGCACAATGATAGTTTTTCTTATGTTAATTTTTTTTCATACAAACTCTGACCAAGAGTTGTTTTTTGGTTGTCAAGTAGTTGTTCGCTTCTCCTTTAAAACAACTCTACTGTAGACCGAAAACAAATCTGATTATTTTGGGAGATTTACGCCTCCTTTTACTAACACAAACAACTACTGATGTCATTTTGCTTAGCACACGGCACAACTTGTCATGCACACATGCAACAAAAAATTTATAACTATAAAAGATTTTCGTCTTTCGTGTTTAATTTCCCTTTTGGAAAAATCTGCGTTCAAGCGCGCTCTGGCGCAGAGTTTTTAGGAAAAAAATTGAATATTGTAATATTTTTGTACACTGGGTAATTTTTTGAATTTTTCTATTAAACGAAGCCCACATTAGTAATGAACGCACGAACAGTTTAAGGTTGAAGTCAGTTAAGAAAGACTCAAGCCTCAAGAGTCGAAATTCCAAGAATTAATATTTGCAAGCGCCAAGCGCAGCGTCATTCGAATTTGTTTATCGATTTGTTCCATTGTTTTTTTTACACAATTTAATCAAAGTAAATAAAACTGTAATGTCGATATCCACGCCTCTAGAATTACACCTTGAAATAGACGTATTGACAGATGAATCGGCGGCGCTAATAGTAAATTCAATTCTGGAGTTTTTGCTTTACCAACGTAACCAAATACCATTTGTATGGAAGACATTTAAGCACCTAATAGCAAAGTTAACTGAAGAAGATTTGCAATATGCAGAAGATATTGGGCCAAACTTTCAGCTTGAAAGACAAAAAGTTTTGGCTAAAAAAACAAAAGACGGAATCTCGACAATGAAAGAAGTAATCGGTTAATATTTTCTAATTGTTTGGTTTTTCTAGAAGATGATAGTTTTGTTATAGGTAATAAGGAAAGTCTTCCAGACGAACAGAGTCAACCAAATTCGTTTCCTGTTTGGCGCAACTGTCGCCACACCGAAAGAGGCATACACAATTTATATACCACCAATTTCCAAGAATCATTTGCATGAAAACCATCAGATATCGACTGCAGTTCTCAACCGGACCCTTATGTACATATTAAACTCAATGTTAAACCTTCTTAAAAGTTAATGATTTTATTTCTAGATCGCTGCTTACTTGTGAATCTTTGTATTCAGTATTTGGTATTAATCTATGTCCAACTAATGTTTACTTGGAGTGTGAAATGAGCGAAGACATCTGTCCAGTTGACTGGAAAGATGAACACCTTCAAATATTTTCAAAGGATTTCTGCGCTTTAGTACCAAGCTGCAAAGATATTCAAATCAGTTTAGTAAATATGCCAGCTACTCGAAATTTAGGCAAACAATGTTGCAAAGAAATGCAAATTTTTGAAGACATTTCCCGTTTATCTATTAATGATAAAAGTCACTCCGATAAACATGATAGTGATTGTAATATTCTTCGAAACCCCCTAAATACTACTAAAAGCAATTCAGTTGGATGGTGGGAAGCAAATACAGTTGTGCGAGGGTTTAAGGATAAAACACTCAAGGGAGCGAGTCTTTGGAGGGTTTAAAAATCATTACAAACGAGTGTACGATACAATTAGCAATTTTTGTATTAATTATAATGACATTATATATTATAAACTAAAATTTTACACAATGTAGTATTGATAAGGATTTATTAAAAGGAAAATCTATGAAGATTATGAATTCAAGTAAAATGTTTCCAAAGACAACTTACTATGGCAATTAAAAACAACATATAAGTTTTCTTTTAGATGCATATCAGCAATTACAGTTAATTTCGCAACCACTGGTACCGCTGTTTTTGCTAGAAAAATTCTAGTTTTTAAAAGATGGATTAAGCGTGTGGCCCAAAATGAACCAAGCACTCCATAAGTTTTTCCTGGAGCTAAGTTAATTTGAGAGTTCAATGTTTTGATTTTCCAACATAGTCTATAGGGTGTTACTCAGTGTGATTGGAGGAAAATATGACAAGCCCATCAGCTGCTTAGAAATGGCTATGTATTTAGATTTTCAAGTATTAAGCATTAGACAATTACTATTCCGACCACAGCGCTGTTATTATTTTGTATGTAGTCGTTAGATTTTGTATTCTATGGTTAAAATTTCAACTCAGTTTCAACATGATAACATGGAAACGCGTCACGCCATTTTGTATTTTACGAATATTACTTTCAACCCAACCCAACCGTTTCAGAATCTTGGAAACATAGGGTCTATTCTTGTAAAGCGAGCGAGTAAAGTTACCCGGAGTACACCGAGCGTACGGCGTAAAAATGTTCGGTGTGTACACTGGGTAACTTTAATCGCTCTTACTCTGCCTTACACTGATATTCATTTCAGAGTAAAAAATAGGAAACTGTGTATACACAGTGTCGTGCTCGGTTCAGACAAAAAACACAGAGTACAGAGTAAAATTACCCCGGTTTAATAAAAAAACACGGTGTACACTTTTGACGTACACTGCTCGCTCGGGTTGAATAAAAGAATAGACCCATAGTAATAGATTATGAAAAAGTCACTTCGTCTATGGGCGTGTGAAAAGCTATATCGTAGTTTAGCCAAAGTTGTTTGAAAGTTACCTCTGGATGTCAATTATTAATTGACAGCGTTTGCTTTGACATGACAACATGACATCGCATGTCAAAAGACGTCATTTTCAAACATAATTTCGCTCCAAAAATCTGAGAAAAAGCTAACGAATATTTTTATTTATTTTGATTTAATTCTTAAAAAGTAACAACTTGTTCTTGTGAAATAGAATGTATAGAAATCGGAAATTAAACAAGTTGGGTAAAAAAGATAACATCAATGAAAACAAAAGACTCAGGGCAATCGACGAGAACACAACAATAAAAATTGCAGTAAGAAAACCAAATTATCAATTAATTAACAAACAATAACGAGTAACATTTTCCCTAAGAGAAATGACTTAACCCAAAAGAAGCCGGATGAGGATGCCGACGGAAGAGATGTTGACATGTTCAGTCAGGACACCATTCCTGCTAGTCAAGAACCAACGCAACGATATTTATCTCAGCGCAGCAGCACATTATGCCGGACGCAATCACGCTCGCAAATGCATCGTCCGCCAAATACATACTTTGAGTTGGTGTTGATTAAGGCCGGCGTTAATCTCGACGAAGCTGATAATTTTGTTTTATGTAAGACAAGTACAAAATTTGGCATAATAAAACATTCAATGGACTCAATATTAATATTTTCCACAGCCTGTGATCATGTCAGTTTTGTAAGCAAATTTCGTGAGATTTTCGTTAAATGCCAGAATTATCCTGAAAATGTTGAAACATTCAAAACTGGCCTTGGGATCGCACTCAGTGGAAAACCGCCCGCGGCAGCATTCCCAAATTCCTCAAAACCTTCACTTGCTTTAAAACTGCTCAGTGGTTGTACAATTAGTATCCCTGGTGAGGATAGTGTCTATCAGTCCCAGGATAGTATGATTGTAAATTTTTTAATGATTGAATTTTTGCGAGATAGTGTTGTTGCTATTTTATTGGAAAAAATTGACGAATACGCAAGAACAGAGTGAGTAACCCATTTACCAGTTTCCGTGAATAATTTACAAATAAAATATATGGAATTTTTAAGGAATCTTAAAATACCAAACATTAAGAAGGCGTGAAAGACAATTTGGTCAATCTGTAAAATAGGCCCGACCTCAAAAACAATTTATTTCGATACTACAAAAATACATCAAGACTTTTATGTCTTCCTAACAATGTATAACAAAATGTGCGAGGGAATCTATAATAATTTTAGATAATTCAATTTTGCGATTATAACCAAAAAATACAACGTAAAAATAAAATGACTGTTATTATTTATTACCCAGTTAACGAAATTTGAATGCATGATTTTACGTATTTATAAATTTTTCTTTTAAAAAACGATACACAAACATGAAATGTCTTCGCACTAAAGTAAATTTCTTGGTAAAAGAGGATATTAATTCACAAAAAATTGAGAAATTATAAAGTTAACTGGATAACAAAAGTAGTAATAGTATTTTAACATCATATTATGTACAAACACTAAAGAAAATGTAAATATTTTACTTTTTATGAGGTCGGGTCTATTTCAAAAGAAATCCATTTCTTAGCAACTAAGAAAAAACATCGAATACTTATACAAATATTTTATACATTATTATGCAATATTAGAAAATAAGTGCTTTACAGCTAACTTGGCAATCGCATTAAATTGATCCATTTTTGAATTGCAGCTACTCAAACTCGAGGTTATATCCTCTATAAGAGACATTATTTCATCCACGGTGAAAAGGGATTTATCATTTTCATGTAATTTGCTGTGGAATATATACATATATTAAATATTTGATAAGTAACTCGTGAAGTTACTCGTATAATTAAAGAACGGGTTTTACCTAGATGCCTTGGTTGTTGTTAAATTGTTGCGATTTGTCGACATATCTTTATAGCAGCTAAACAGTTGACTAACTTCTTCAATGACTCTTGTACTTCGCTGCTTATTTGGATCTTTTTCTTCTAGAATCGCAAATATATCCTCTAAGTGCTGAAATACTTTAGTTTGTTCTTCGACTGGCAGATTTGTTTCAAGTACAGCCTTATTTTGTTTTTCGAGTCTCAGGTTTGTATCAAGTAATGCATTATTTTGTTCTTCGACTGCCAGGTTTGTATCAAGTTCAGCATTGCTACTAATGAATTCAAATTCACAATCTTGTAGACACTCAATTTCAAGTTTAGGTGATGTGAAGTCGTTGGTTTTAATAACTTTCTTTGTTTTTGTCTCCAATTGTACGATTTCATTCTCATGGCTTTTAGCCATACTATCAATATCGGCGCTCTTCAAAAACAATAGTTGGTCTTTACATTGATAATCACTATTAAATCCGAAGCGTTTTTTAAAACGAGTCAACCAGCCTTCGCTGGCTGTAAATTTAAAAACGTTTGACTTGTGCTTCGTGAGCTCTTTATATATGGTCCTTGCTTGATCTTTAACGACGGCCGCTGACAACGCGCAGTTGTGGTTGTTTTGATTTTCAATCCACTTCGACAATAACATTTCCATTTCTTCGAACGCATCCGAGCGTGCTATTGTAATTCTACCAGCACTTGAAGCAGTTGATCTTTCTGCCATTTTACGAATACGTTCAGAATTTAAAAAAATAGTTCTTATAGTGGAAATGCTTAGTCCCATTGCTTTGCGAATATCAACAGTTCGCTCGCCACGTTCAAATCTTTTAAGAACTACCAATTTAGTTCCCAATGAAATGGATTTTCGAACTTTTTTTGTGCCAGTTTTTCCCATAGTCAATCCAATAACAGTTAATGTTTGATGAAACAATAAGCACTCTGTGTTTCTGGGCAAAAAGCTACGGATTTACGCTTAGGACGTAAAATGAAAAAACTTATGTACGTGCCAGGCTCAGGCTGAAATATTTAAATCATTTATGCTCACCAATACTTGTTATTACTCTATTATGTACGAATATTTACCTTTATAATATTTGTAATGGAAAATGTTAGACTTGCTGATAATAAATAAGACAATCATCTAACAATCCGTAAGCGATAGAGTTTGAGGATTTCAGTGCACTATATGTTGCATATAAACGTTAATAATATTATGTGATGTTTAATCGCTTGCATGTATCACAACTATTTACTAACTACACAACTCATGACATTCGATTTAAGCGTCTTTTTTGGAATCGCATTGACGTATTTCGGATAATGTCTGACAATTGAATGTCAAAGCTGCTACGGTGCATGTGCCACACACGCTATTTACATGCAAGAAAGCTGCAACATTAGCTGTCTTTCATTGAAAATAACTTCTAGCAAGTAGTTGTGATTAGATAACCAATGGAACAAAAACGCATCCTATAACGAGTATACAATTTTTGTTCACTATAATTCCTATAGTTCATATTAGAATACAACCGATAAATGTACAGGCAAACAAAAAAAAACACCAAAAGTCATTTATTAGAATTTTTGACATTAAAATCCGCCTACAATCTATTTTAAGCGTGACAGTATTCAACAAGTATTGAACATCTTCAGCTACACCAAGGTTTGAGGATAAATAATATACTACGTTTCCATGAGCGTGGTTGAGCTGGGTTTGGTTGTAATTAATTTTTGTTAAATGCAAATTTTCAATTTTCAAATTTTGACAAACTAATACAAAATTCGACAACTACTTACAAAATAATAAAACAATATTCATTTTAAACAGACAGAGAGGATGGGATATATTATATAAATATGCACGGTTTGCCCTTGATTATCTTTTGGTAGTTTTTTTGGGTCCTTTTGGAGTCGTTTCGTTTGAAGGTTAAAAAACCAAATAAAAATACAGTTTGTCGTGTGATTCGTAGTTCCAAACACCTCAAGTGACTAAAGCTGAAGAAAAAACCACCATATAATGCTTCGCGAAAGATTCAACGCTTACAGTTTGCGAAAGATCTAATGACCTGGGATGTGCAACAAGGAGCATGTTCGAATAACTGGAAAAAAGTAGTCTTTTCTGACGAGAAAAGTTCAATTTAGATGGACCGGATGGCTACAACTTTTACTTCCACGATTTAAGAAAAGTGGAGCACTTTTTAAACCGCAATCATAGCAGAGAAGGGAACTTAGTGGCACAAAGCTCAAAAATGAAAGGAAATAGCTACAAATCGGTGTTACAATCAGCTTTTCCGAAAAGGCACGATCTCTTTGGAACATTTTCATATATACTCATATGCTCCCATTGTTAAATCGTTTGTTTGTTTGTTGCCAGTGAAAATGTTGAACTTTTACAATGGCCATCATGTTTGCCAGACCTTAAACTTATAGAAAACTAGCCGCTTCGCTACCCTTACACATGAACCTTCACCTTCCAAATACCACCATGTCTTGTCTCGAAATACCTAGATGTCTTACGCTTATGGACGTTCACAAAATTATTTTACTGTGACTTCTAAAATTTGAGTTCATTATAACATCTGCACTCAAGTACTTCTTAATAAAATGGAACACAGATCTTTCGAAATTATCAAGTACTAATAATTCGAAGTCATTAGATCGGACAAACGTGTCCGATCTGAAATAATTCGATTTGCCTCAAACGAATGCATGGGCATGAGATATCTGCACATATATTATATAATCTGTGCTTAAACCTTCCTCCACCTGCCAATAATTTACAAGAAAATGGGTTAGTAAATGTGGCTGATATGACCATTTATCATTTCCCGCACCCTATGAGGGGGAAGGGGAAAAGTCTATAATCTATCTAGACCTGCCAATAATATACATTGAAAATTTCATAAAAATTGGCTTATAAATGTAATTTTCCATAAATAACAAGCAATCACACAATTCATTTCATTTCTAAGATGAACACACGCTTAAGGGAATTTTACCCTTATAATGCTTAGCACAGTGTTGGCGTTAGGAAATAAGGGAGATGAAAAGATGAGAACTCTATGCGTGTCTTAAATTACTGTAGGTCATACAAATGCGGAAAAACAGAATTGGGCAATGGTAGACCCGTGAGCTCAAGTTGACGGGGTATTGCGTGTTGTGGTGGAGGATGGGCGGGATGCATTTTGATATTTATTTTGAACACCGCTTGTGGAAAAAAAAAATAAAACAGTAAAAGGCAAACATTCCTACGATTTGATTCTTTTCGCGATATTCACGTCACCAATCAGTTTTATCGCGCGGTTCTGGGTTCTGTCTAGTGAAGTACACCTTGCACCGTTTAAGGAAACCTAAACATATCGCAGCATTCTTAGCGATGGCGAATGTGTGGTCATTCCAACGAAGCTTGTTGTTGACACACATAGCCAGTATTGCGAGTTTTCTGTTTATTTAATGCAAGATCCAGTCATCGATAAAGGATGGGCGTGCAGAAAGTGTACAATCATATAAAAAGCTAAGAGTGCTTTCGCCAGCGAAAGAATTAATTGGATTAGAAGTAGCGGATAGGAGATCATTAATGAAAATGTGAAAGAATGTCTGTGACAAAACAGAGCCTTGGGGAACACCAGCATTTATGCGGTGAACATTGAAACCATGCAATACGACCTCGTTTGAACGATCAGAAAGTTACTAGTCCAGTCAAGCATGGCCTTATTAATTATCAATTCTATATAGGTGTTCGAGTGGCGGTCGGATACATGTTTATATTACTTTTGTTTAGTTCGATGGAATTCTTTACGCGGTGAATTGGTGACATTAAAATTCAGATCAGTCTTGCTTGTCTCTGCTGGAGCCACAGCCTTAAGCTATGCAAAATAATTTAGCTACAATCGCAAAAGCTTAGCTGGCTGAGCTAAGGGCAGCGTTTAGAGCTCAACTCCCAAACCTATTTCCAGTATTATTACTATAGCTCCTTACATTTGCTATCTTCAAAGCCGAAACTGAAAGCTGTCAATGAAAAATTAGATCAAAACCCGGCTGTGGTTTGAAAATTAAACACTAAACCGAAACTACGAGAGAGAAATCGTAACTCTACTCACCAAATGTAATAGCCTATAACCTATAAGTAATACTTGTATTTTTACAAGTATGTTAAACAATTTTCCTATTTACTAATCAAAAACGCTTATTTTATTTTATTTGTAAATGATTTGGACCACCTTCTAGAGTGCTTTCAACAAGCAACAATATTCCACTTTTACCCTTGATGCTGTCACAACTCCGTTACGTTACCTTAACACACGGTGATTTAATCTACTCAAGAATTACACAAATTTTTGCAACAGCCACTGATTCGGCAAAGTGGAATATAATAGCTGCTGCGGAAGTTATCCTTGATTCCGGTAAACACGATGACTTCACAGAGATGCTTTTGTAAGTTCTTCAAATACCTTTTCAAATACGAATGTTATATTTTTTTTTCTATTTTCCTCACAGAGGTAGTATACCATCCAGCAAGGAGCTTTTTCACCCGACAATTATTCAAACATTAACCAACTTTTGTCTATCGACCAGAATGCAAGGAAAATTGAGGCAAAAAATCTTGGCATTTATTAAAGATGATGATCAGTGTCCAAATGCTGTACGCAACTTTTATTTTTACTGGATAATATTTCTTATGATTGTTTTGCATTCATTTTATAGACATTGCCACTTTTGATTAAACTCCTGCTAAAGGTATTAAATGAGGATAACGAACCAAGTATACGAGAGGTGAAGAAAAATGTCAATATGTAGTAGAAATAAAAATTATCTGTCTCTTTAATATTCAGCTGGCAAGTTGTTTGCGTGAAATTTTATCTTGGAAAACATCTTCGGCAAACAATGAAATAGAGAAACAATCACAAGTGGATGTTTTTCATTTCATATATCAGGGATTAACACGCTCGAAAACATTTTTTGATGTATGGCTGAAAATCATACAATCCTTGCCATCACATCTGTTCAGGTAAACACAGGGTGGCATTGACATTACGTTAAAGTAATTCGTTTCGTTTCGTTTTAGATCAGTGGACTTCATCATACTTCTTGGTATGATCAACATAAAGGAAGAGCGAGCAAATTACATGGAAAATCTTGCAAGTTCATGATTTTATGCAAATGAAACACAAATAATAATTTATACAATACTTAGATTCGCAGGCGAATTAAAATGGAGCATATAAAAAGTGATATTTTGGTTGAGGCGATAGCAAAGTTTTCTCCAATATTGGAGTTACATACGAATACGCTAATGCAAATTATTCACGATTTTCTGAAAGAGAAACACAAGGTGGTTGCGGATTTTGCTAGGAATTCATATATGTAAGATATAAATTGCTTTTAGTTTTTCAAAGTGAACTTTAACTACAAAAAAATTCGATTTACATATATTGCACTCTCACTATGTGTGTCAATTTGGATTTTTTTTAAATAACCCTTCACTGAGACGGTCTATTTTGTCTAGGGCATTCACTTACATGGGTACGAACCACCTCCCTGAGGAAAGTAAGTACATAGAGAAGAATCTTCCTGTAGAAAATCCTTAATCAAAAGGGAGCTAGAAACTCGCTCTGATAACTAAGCTTCTAAGCGGTGTATGTACTCTGCCTCTGGAGACAAGACATCCCTTAGAAATATGGCCTATTTAGTTTATTTAATAGTCTAAGCACTGCAGTTCTATCACAGTAGGATAGACAAAGTGGTTTTTTCCAAGAACAAAGGTTGATTTCACCCCTTGTCAAATTGACGCACTAAATTGGCTGCCTTTCCAAATTCTTTGACTGAAACAGCCCTGGTAAGTTCGTGTACATTCTTGTTTCCTGCAATCCCTCTGTGACCGGACACACAGTTAAGTTAGTTTGTTTTTCTAGCAATTGCAAGGAGTGAAAACCGTCTATTGAAACGAGATCAAGTGCTTTCATAACAGCTCGACTGTCCTAGTTTGCTGTTTTATAGCAGTTTGCCTTGTGAAGATGTACAATTCTGAGATCCCGATTATTTTTGTTGTTGTAGCACCTCCAGGCCTGAAACAAGAGTAAGCAGAAACCCTTAATCATTACACCCTCATTGGCAGTACAAATATTCCTATTACATTTCACAGTATACTCAAATTAACTAAAGGTTAATGGCAAGCAAAGCAAAAAAATTAACTAAATGTGGTGTATAGTCATCGAGCTATGTCGGCAGGCCAAAAAAAGATACCGCGCCAACAGGTTTTGAACACAGGTCTGTAACGTCCAAATCCGTGTGGTGAATGGGGCAGAGGAATAGGTAGTTGGTAGTATGGGTGCCTTGGTTACAGTCGGTGCAGAGATCATTGGTGCCAGGGATAATGCTTTTTTAACTCCGAAGTAGTGCCAGGGTTGTCTGGGGTTTATTTATGGGAGGACGGTGTGTACCAAGGCGACTTGGGGCGACTGCTGCAGAGACTTTTTCATAGTGTATACTATTTGTGGCTGAACGGACAGTGGTGGGATTCCAGGTGGCCGTTATGACTTGGTCTATGCAGTCTCTGTACGCCCTGATGTCTTGACGTATGCAGCGTGGAGGCATCTCCTATGTCGTGATGTCGTGAACTGGGTGTGCGGGGCTGCGGCAGGCTAACAAGAACTGTTTTGACAACAGTTCGTTATGTTGCTTCATAACGTTTCGTCATGAAGATGATCTGGGCTAGTTATGGAGTGGCACCCAGTTACGATGCGAAGGGCTGTATTTTGTTTGGACTAGACATTGCACACATTGTGTGTCACTAATGACGTCCAGATGGGCGAGGCGTAGTTTATAATTGAACGACCAATAGCTTTGTACGTCGTAACAAGGACTTCTTTGTCCTTACGGTTCCGGCTAGGGCTCTTCTAACCCTATTACTATGGCTCACTTTACTGCAAACATTTTTTGCGTGCCTACAGATGGTAAGGAGGTTGTCGAATATGACTCCTAATATTTTGGGATTATTAACTGTAGGGATGGTTTCATTGTTGATGCGTATGTCAACTGATAGCCTGACTTCCTTGGTTCAAGAAGTGAACAGCATAGCAGATGATTTTTGGGAGGCAACGTTGAGTTTCCCTTTTTTAAAGAATTCAGAGAGTTCTGCCAGGTAGGAAATTATCCTATTTGTAACCTCGTTTACATCTTCACCAGAGGCAGCAACAGAGCAATCATCGGCGTAAGTGATAGATCAAGACATAAGAGATTAAATAAGATGGGAGAGAGATCCCCTCCTTGTGGGACTTCCATTTTAAGTTTCCGATGTTTTGAGCAAATTTCTAAATTCCACATATGCTCTCCTGCCATTTATATGAGCTTACAATTACCTTTTAATGGTTTCGGGAATAGTGAAACTCCTACAGGACATAGTAGGAGGATAGAGTGGTCAACCTTGGACAGATCGAGTGCCAGACAGTAGTGTGTCAGTGCGGACGACGGTGGCTTAGACCGTCCTCAATATGAGTTAAAGCATTTGTAGTGCTGCGATGTTTCCTAAAGCCATGTTAAAGGCAGTCAAGATTAAGATACTAATGAAGCATGTGGAAGAGGAGGGTCTCCAAGAGGCTATAGTGGAAAGCAGCAAAATTGGTCTATAAGACGATCCTTCGTGGGCGGCTTTGTCAGGTTTTAACACAGTGACTGTTCTGGCAATTTTCCATACGTTTGGTGGGGTGAAGTTTTCAATGGTTAGATTGAAGATTTTTGCTAGATGATCCAGGCTGCAGTTATGTAGCATCTTCAACCTAATCCGATGTCTTATTAAATAAAAGAATTTTTTAGTGTACTATTTGGTATTGGAGACTTGACACAAAAGTATATTCTTAAGAAGCTAGTCGAGTTGACTTGTGATAAATCGGCTCACAGCATGACAAATATCTCACTTGAATTGCTCATGGCACTTAATAGAAAGTATACTAAGGAAGTTCAAAATTGGGGGATGATTTTAATAGTAAGTAAATGCTGTTAGGACCGCTTCTGCTATGATAACAAATAATATAAATATTTATATTTTTAGCCCTTACTTGATCGCATCAACGAAATTACCCTGCCGCAAACACGCCTAGTCATGGAATTGCTCTGCTCGATTGCATATCCTGCCCCTACACTCTCCGAGTGTCCGACACTGCAGGATCAAATCGATATGATTGTTAAGAAACAGATTATTAATCGAAGTCCATTGTGAGTTTTAACTTTTAATAAAAAAAAAGAAAAATTAAAGATTAGTTTCCCATTATTGTACAGTGTGAAAAAGCAAGGCATCATCGGAAGTGTTCAACTCATTGATAACATTGCCCGAGTAGGAAAACCGGTCGACGAAATGATGCACGATTTAAATGAATCGTACAACAGTGTTAATGATTTGCCGGATGGAAGAGGAAAAATCGCCGCTAATTATATTGGTTGGTTGGCTTAGTTAGATAAATTGAGTTTACATTCTATCATATTTTCGCTTATGCATTACCACCCAACAGCAAGAGTTCACTCATCGACAATGTACTGCGCTGAATCGTTAGCTTTATTCTACGATGAGTTAGCGAGTGCCTGCTCACGAGGTTTATCGACTCGATCATCTGAGCTAGATCGGCCGTTTATTATTTATCTCACCGAATTGATGACGTACTACTTTCAAAATAGTTTTGTTGCTGAAAATCTGCCCGACGAGAACTTGTAAGTGTTTATGTTTTCGTTTCTGCAGATGATTCAATTTTTTGATCTCGTTTGAATTCATAGAGGTATCCCATTGAGCCAACAAAGGTGCATCAACTCCAAAGAAGATACTAACACAGAGGAAAGCGAATTGCCACCGATTGCGATCAATATTGCTGGATTGGTTTTAAAACCTCCGGTAGAGTGAGTGTTAATACATTTTCTATACATATTTATACCACATATTTATTTCCCTATTTATGACCTTAAAGAGCATCGTCTTCAGTTCTTGTGTTGGCACCTTTGTTTAATTTGATGCGCGTGTTACATTTAGCACGCTACGAAGGAAGTTTGGAGCTTATTAATGCACTTCTTGGTTGTGCTATTACTTTGCCGGAATTTTTTGACTCTGTAAATGAAAATTTCGATTTTATTTTCTTCAAATACAATCAGCATCAATGCAAACAAATATTAGATATTTATTTCCACACTGTGAATTGGATTCGTGAGACTGTCAGCTCGTTTTCCACACAACGGGAGGCAATGATTCGAACAAAGGTTTGTTGTTGTAAACACAAATTGTAGCTAACCTATTCAGGAATTTTTTATTACCTTCTTCTTTTCCATCGTCATTAGGTGTTGATACGATTGGCAGATTTAATTAATATTGAAGAAACTGTTCGCAAACTTTTGGCTAAAGCACCAAGCGATTATGTTCCACCTATTTGTCAATTTATTGCAAATCCGACCGTGGTGGTAGTTGCGAAACCAGTTGGTGAGTGATAGATCGTCAGCAAAACAAAAAATTATGTATGTATTTTAAACATCAACTTAAATACAAAGATAAATATTTTAAAAATCAGGTATTGGATAGATATGCAGTAAAGGTAGAGCTCAATATGTCATCATCAAATTTGGCTTTACATCCGGTTTCCGGTCCTGGTCTCCCGCAAAAAATCTCTCCATCGGTCCCGATTTCGAGTCGATGTCATCCAATTTGGCATCCCTAAACTCTGAGCGTCCTAGTCTACGCCGTCCTTCCAGCGTAGGCTTGGCCGGCCTCGCTGTCGTTTTCCATAAATCATACTGCGAGCTAGGTGTCCTGCCCATCGGAGCCTACCGAGCTTAATTTTATTCACGATGTCGACATTGCGGTAAAGCTCGGAGATTTCATCTTTATAAAGTCTCCGGAATCGTCCTTCCTCACATACGGGGCCAACAAATCTCCCTAAGCCTTTTATCTCGAATGCGGCTAAGAGGTCAGAATGCTTTTTGCTAAGAACCCAAATCTCGGATTCATATGTAAGTACTGGTATGACCTTTGTCTTATACACCAGTAGCTTGAATGTTATGGTTCAATTCCTGGATTTGAAGAGTCTTGACAGACTAAAGTAGGCTTTGAGCAACCGTGCGCGTATTTCTGGTCTATGTGTTATCGGCTGCTACAGTTGTCCCGAGATAGTTAAAGGATTGCACTACTTCAAATTCGCGCTCCACTATTTGAATTGAGGGACCAATGTTGTATCTTCTACTCGCAGACGTGGCCACCATTTACTTTGTTTTGCTATCATTTATGTGCAGCCTGCTCGATCTGGATGAAAGCTTCCTGTAAAGCTCTTGGGTTTCTACAAACGATGTATTTTGAATTGAATTGAATGTTTATTGACCACAGAAAAAATTTTACATTTCATAAATTTTTTATCTGCAAAGCCTAAGGGGCTTGTCTGCAGAAGATTGATTACCTAAATGTGCATTTTTTAATTGAGTGAGTTTTTACAATACTAATTATAACTATACAAGTATGTACAACTAAATTTTATGTTTGGGACCATCACATCTACCCTTCTTCGCCCATACTCATTCCAGTATCGTGGATATATAAATCGCCCTTCTTCTTCTCCCAGCCTGCTTCTTTCGCCGGTGAACTGTTTTTTCATATCTACTGAGCTCTTTATATTCATCTCCGCGTGCCCGCGTTCTATGAGATTGTTGCATTGCTCGGTACGCAACTTTCTTACGTTCAGTCGCTAGCTTACATTCGTCATCGAACCAGTCTTTCCGATCTCTACGAATACTGCCTAAGATAGAGTTAGCAGTACTAATGACATTATTCTTAATGCGTGTCCATTTCTTTTCTACGCCCGACATATCAGCCCCTGGACTTACTCTCCCTGCATTTAGAGCGAGTTCTATCATTTGACTGAAGTTGTTTTTGGTCTTTTCGTTGTGAAGGGCACCCGCGTTGACTCGAATCTGATTCGCGGATGCAGTCTTTCGTGATGATGCAATCCGCGCTCGGAGCACCATACCAACAAGATAGTGGTCCGAGTCGACGTTGGCACCTCGGTACGTTCGCACCGACATCAGGTTCGCGTTGTGGCGGCGGTCTATAAACACGTGGTTATCTGGCTGCGAGTGGCTCCATCAGGAGATACCCAATTGGCTTTGTGGATATATTTACGCGCAAACCCTGTACTCGCAACGACCAAATTATTGCTTGCTGCCATCTCTTTGACTGAGGGCAGGCATTGAGTTTCCGTTCGACTGATATTCATCATCTGCTTCTGTTTTTAAATCTGTCCCGCACGCTTTTATGTCAGCCTAATATTTAGACAGGGTAACGGCCAGCTGCTGTGCAGTTCGAGCTTTATACAGTGAGCGTACGATCCATGAGAAAATTCTTAAATCGTTTAGCCGTTTTCTTTGCCGTGGTCGTCGTCGTTCATCAGTGTATCCGCGGCTGATTTTGGGTTCCGTAATAATAATTTTTTTTTGTGGGCGCCGTGGCTCAGTGGAAAAGCGCACGGCTACTGAGCAGGTGTTCATGGTTCGAATTCCAGTAACACCAAAAGAATTTTTCACGGCGTCCCACCTTTCGCGAATGGATGACAAACGTTCCGAGAGTAATAACTTGTCACGGAAAGCTTTTCAATTCGCCGTTCGGATCGGACAAATCGCGAGAAGCTAGTCCTTGGACCGCAACGTATCGCGCCGAATATTATTAATAATAATTTTTTACGGGCGAGGTAATTGGCCTCGCGCCAACCTTACTTTGAAGGGGCTACTAGCCCGATCAATCTGTTTTCTTGCATTGGAGGAAAATTACCGGCGGCCACCACGTGGAGGTTTGATGGCACTTCAACCAGTCAGAAATAGCTACGGCTACCTGCAAATCTAGAGAATTCTGTGATATTCCGCCTATTCTGCTGATTGCTGACCGACTGTGCAATCACGTACTTTCACAAAAACCGGGTAAACCGCAAAAACCGATTTAACAACATTTTGACCAGTACATAATGATTTAAACTATAAAGTTTTTAAAAGGAATGATGACAGACTGATAGGTCTGAATTCTTTTGGATTGACGTGAGAGCATTTGCCCGCTTTGGGTATGAAACCACTTTCACCTTTCTCCATAAATCCGGAAACGTGGACCAACTCTAGACAACTCTTTAGTATTACCTCTAACACAGATAGGGTAATATCTGAGGTCATTTGGAGTTCGGCTGGTATTATGGCGTCTGGTCCTGCAAATTTATATGGTTTGAAGCTGTGCAGTGCCCAAAGCAGTTTGTCCCTATTTTTTTCTATTTTTATAATGTACACACGCTCAAGGGGTTTAAACCCTTATAATGCTTAGTACAATGTGGGCGTTGGAAAAGTAAGGAGAGGAAAAGGTGAGATGTCTATGCACATGTGCCTGAATGACTGCAGATCATACGAATGCGGAATCACAGAGTCGGGCAATTCATCCACATAATTATTGTGCGGCTAAAGAAGGAATCTCTGCATTGTACTGTATCTTCGTACGTACGAATACGTTCGAAGATAGTTCTAATGGTAGACCCGTGAGCTCGAGTTGAGGCACACAGAAGACAGCATTGGGTTTTGGAAGCGTTAAATTCAACTCTGTTGTGTAGTGACCACCTTGTTATGCTGTAAAAGTCAGAGTACTTACCCTTGAAGGCTCGGAGGACTCTTCTATTTTTCCACAGAAGAGTCTCCAGGATAAACGCTTGGCTTTTCTTAGTCTTTTTTATAAACTTTGATGAATGCTTTGTAGGCGTCCCACTCTGTCTCTTTCTTTCTCTTTCCTTGAACTTCATTACATACTTATGTGCAAAATTTTCTTTTTCATTCGGTAAAGCGAAATCTAAAAGTCAGTGGTGGTTATAACCGGATTTTACTGTAATTAATTTTGATTTGAGAGAATAAGTTTATTATGAAACGGTTTTTATTATTACTAGAGAAGTGATCATGTTTTTTATAGCTGTCTTTTTCCTTTTTTTACCTAGCAGGGCGTGGCAGGAAATCAGCGAAGAACGCCGAAAAAACCAGCCGAATGAACCCAAACGAAATAGATGCCACATTGATGAATGAATCAAATGCAAATACAACAATTGCAGATATAACTCATTCCACTCATTTACTGGGTAACAAAACTAAGTGCAGCACAAGTGTGAAAATAAATTTCGATAACTGCTATGGCCCAAAAGAGCAGTACAGGTGAGAATTGCGGTGCCCACTAACATAAAAATTCACAAAGAACAAAAAACTTGCAGACAAATGGACTCCGATATAATGTTGATTTTACGAGAAACTCTCAATGTTAAGTATCCATTGCCCAAGGAGGAAGTTGGGAA
Organism: Nephrocerus scutellatus; assembly: GCA_947095585.1. Classification (NCBI taxonomy): domain Eukaryota; kingdom Metazoa; phylum Arthropoda; class Insecta; order Diptera; family Pipunculidae; genus Nephrocerus; species Nephrocerus scutellatus. Next base: position 114,186,747 of record OX352761.1, on the reverse strand, counting down.
GAGTATTGGCCTTCAGGAATTCCGTTTCATAATGTCTGATATTGTTGGTAAAATTGAATCAATAACAGGCGTGCAAAAGTTCAACTTAGCTTCAGATCCACACCAACAGCAACAAAGACAGTATATTGCAAATCCGGTTCATTTTATGACTGATTTGGGGACATTTTTACCACAAATTTCAGCTAACATGGAAATGGTCTCTCCCTTTATTAAAAAATCAAATTGAAAAAATTTTTACGTAAATGTGATATTCTGTGTTGCAGATCGTCAGTGAAATTTCCATTGGATTGGAAAAAGTTAACAGAGCTTACGGAAATGCGGATCTCTTCACTGAGAAATTCAATTATTTGAAAGTTTGCCTTGGACTGTGCTTGCGCCTGTTTGCTGCATTCTTTTCTTGGGAAGGTTGCTCAGATGAGTCTACAAAAGATTTGCTTAAAGGTTTGGTTTAAAAACTAATTTTTCCCCAAAATTGTTTGTAAAAGAAAGACATTTTTTAGAATCACTTATAGCTGCAATTGGTGGGTCCCAGCTAGAGCTATGTGTAAATAAGCAGATTCCAGCACTGGCCGCTGACGCTTTTGAAAAATGCATAAAATATGAAACTGCCGTTGTAGATTTAAAATCAGCTGTACATTTATACCACTTGGTGTTGTCCCTAAAAAAGTATTCCACAGATAGTTCTAATGGTTTGGTTGGTGATGGGGAAAGCGGTATTCAAAGCCGTGATCAAGAGATTCGTGAGTGGTTTTTAGTTGAAAATTCTTTTCGTTTTTTCAAAAAGAATTTAATTTTTACTCAGGCAATCTCTGTAAAACATTGCTTTGCCGTAAATGGTTTAACTACGATGGCACTGTGGAAAAAGGTGCCATTTGTAACATCTATCTGGATGAATTGATTAAAGGATTTCTAAAGAACTCTGATTTGCGACGGCAAAAGGAAATACTTAAAGTTGTCGTCGAGGAAGCACAACTTCTAGGCAGCAAAGAGAGCTCTCTGAGATCGTTTCCGAATTTCAAAAAGTTTGTATTCTTGAATAAGCTATAATTTGCACAGCATAAGATTGCGGCACGTTTTTTGCAGAGCAAACTTTCCACTGTTATTTCGCGGACTTTGCGAAATATTCATAACTTCGTTAAGTAATACCATAGCTTTGGCCGATTCGGGATCAAGTGATAAACTTAAAGTATGGGAGAAAAGCAGTGAATTGCTTAACCTGCTTCTGGAGATTGTTAAGTCACTTGATGTTCCAAGAAATTTTCAGTTGCTCTTAAAGGTAATCGTATATGTTTGTATTTAAAGCTAAAAAATATCTTGTATCTTTCACAGTATTCACACCTCTATTTAAAACTTGTGATTCAACATGGCCTTCAAGCGTTCGAAATATATTTGCGTCAGAATCCCGAACGTGTAAACTCGCTGCTGAAGAGTTTGCAGGTTACCACGAGATTTCTCCATAACTTGTGCTGCCATTCGAAGGTCAGTCGATTGCCGCATTAACATTTCTTTCCCTTGAGATCTTTAATTTTTACCTTTACATTGTAAGGCTCTAAAAAACACAACTATAGTCACTCAAATACCATTTTTACGTGAGACCTTGGAGAATTTGGTGTTTCGTGTTAAGGCTCTGCTTGCTGCGAATAAATGTTCATCGGTTTTCTGGATGGGAAATTTGAAAAACAAAGACTTACACGGCGATGAAATTCTATCACAAGTGAGATTTCACCTTTCTGCATTCTTCTTTATTAGTTTTTCATTTCATTTTTTTTTTTGTATTTATTTGAATAGAGCTCTTTATTGAATGAGGCAGAAGCGCACAACAGCGAAGAGGATATCCCCGACGATGTCAGTGTTGATGAGACGGTTTTAGACAACGATGAGAGTTCTTTAGTGAAGGAGAACAGCAGTTCTGCGTCACGTAGTAAATGTTTTTAAAAAAAAACGAAAAAAAAACCTAATTATAAAATAAAATAAAATATCTCCTGTCTCGAGATAAGTATCTCATCTTGTAACTTGGCAAAAATTTCCGTTAAAAAGGAGTTTGCTATTTTCTAAATGGACAAACTAACATGTTCCAGTGCTCTAGTCTGTGAACTAGTGGTCGGTAAAGAGCTTTAGTTCAACTTCACTAGAAGCTCTGCTGGATTTTTAAATTCTCTATATTAACGTCGCATGCCCCCGTGTCTTTGTTTATTTGTCGTGGAACCTTGCGATCAATTTTTAACCCATTTTCCAAAGTCCGATGTCATTGAAAGCACACATGCTTATCTCCGATGACAACACTTTCTAGGCGTCCTGGTCTACGCCATCCTTCCATCGTAGGATTGGCCAGCCTCGCTTTCGTGTTCCATAAATCTTACCGCAAAGAATTTTTCGAGCAGGATCACTCATGCGAGCTAGGTGTCCTGCCCACCGGAGCCTTCCGAGCTTAATTCTCTTCGAAATGTCGACATCGCGGTAACAATACAATAATCTTACAACATTTTCCTTTCAATTCGGCTCTCATTTATTGTAGCATTATTTCAAGCCCGTATACGTGTACACGCACCCAAGCAAGCAAATTACGTACATATTTTATTGTAGCATTATAGTTTTTTGAAATGGAAACAACTAGTCTAAATTTTATCCATTGTTAGCTCTGTATTAGTTGAGCATTAAGCAACCGAAAATGCAACCATAGGGTGTCCCAACAAGAGCGCCGGACATATGTACGACATAAGAGGCAATAATTAAACGTTGGTTTAAATACTTCTCTATATTTCTAAATCGCGTGGTCTGTCCGTGGCAAATATCAAAAAAATCACCGTACAACTCGTATTAACAAAATTGCGTCAAATTTAAATCCGGCGCTCTTAGAACCATTGCCGTTTTCCATAAATGGCAATTCATCGAGGAAACCGCTTAACAGCGGATAATCTCAGATTCACTTTACAGCGGTTCACAAAAAAAAGACGAAAATAGACATCGCTGTAAATAATTACTTGAAAGTTTAAGAGCGTGGCTACACGATCATAGAAATGAAAGTCATGTTCAGTAAAACAGGAGGTTTTAAGTGAATTGAATTGAGAAAGCTTGATTCCAACGAGAATCCACCGAAAGTCAACTACAAAAAATGACTTTTGGCGCAAGCATAAACGTCCTATACGGCAAAACAAAAATAAATTGACGAACATACAAACGAATTGAGAAAAAATTTGGCATAGATTGATTTTTGGATGTCAAGTTGTTCGTTTTTTCCAAAAACCAATCGACTGCAAATCGGAAATCCGCTCTCACAGATCTGAATATTTCGGCAGAAATACCCTTTTTTTACTAACACCAACAACTGATGCCATTCTGCTTGGCACGTAGCACTATTTATCATTCGATATGTGTTTACTGAAAACACAATGTCGTTCTTTTTTCATTAAAAATTTGGCATAGATTGATTTTTGGATGTCAAGTTGTTCGTTTTTTCCAAAAACCAATCGACTGCAAATCGGAAATCCGCTCTCACAGATCTGAATATTTCGGCAGAAATACCCTTTTTTTACTAACACCAACAACTGATGCCATTCTGCTTGGCACGTAGCACTATTTATCATTCGATTTGTGTTTACTGAAAACACAATGTCGTTCTTTTTTCATTAAAAATCTGGCGCAGATTGATTTTTGGCTGTCAGGTTGTTCGTTTTCTCTAAAAAAAACTACGGTAGATCGAAATTCCCCTCTAACAGACCTGTATATTTTGGGAGATTTACCCGTCTGTTTACTAACTACAACAACACACCTTTCGTATTCGATTTGCCGAGAAAATATCTGAGCTCGAGCGCAGTTTTTTAAAACAAAACAACATTAAGACTATAATGGGAGTGTTTATGATGTTAAATAAGTGCGTTTAGACTTTTCGAAAAAGGGATTCATGATACGTAAGTTGGAGCTGGTTAAAAAGAAGATATCGAAATAGTTTACGACACCCGGCGCAGGTGGAAATCATAATAGGGACCCCGATTTCGAATTTTACCTTGATGTTGGCTGTTTTTACCTGCGACTCTTTTTAATTTCACACACTCGTGTATTTTAATATTTTAAAGTTTCGAGAATATTACAGAATGGACATTATCATTTATAGTAAGTAAAACGCTCTACGAGACTTCGCGCCTATACCCAAGTACAAAATAAATAAATTCTTGTTTTTTTTAGCCTTTCGGCGTTTTTGAGTAATTTTATTTTATATATAGTTATGAAGTATTTTAAACCCAACATGTAATTCCTTTATTTAACATTTATTAAAAAATAATTGGAATTGGTTTGAATTTTTTTTTTTAAAGAACTGCAATCAGCAAGTTATAAAAATCAATTATTTGCAAACGCTTTTTTAACATAATAATAATCGTGCAAATAATAGCAGTAGATGAAAAAAACATAATAGTACAAACAGTTGGTTATGTATAGTAGATATTTTCAACAAAATGGAGGCGAATCTGTGTCGCGTGACTCCTTCACATTAATGTGTTACTTTTTTTATCTTAGTCTAATTTTATATTGGTAAAACTAGTATAGTAGTAATAATTTTCATCTTAGTAAGAAAAGAGAATGTTATTTTTTATTATAATAGGTAACAACAACTACATACTTGTAACTTAAAAAAAAAACAAATTCTGTCTGTCTCTAACGTTCTCACGTGTTAACTATTTTCCTGTCTAGTTGTTCATTCGATTAAATAAGCAGTTTTTAAATTTAGTTTGCATTTTTTCGAGCTCCAAGACACGCCTCTTTAATGCTTCGTTCCTTCGCTTCTGTTGTTCTTCTTCAGATATCAATTCTTCCTGTCTATTTTTGTTTTTCTGCCGGGATATTCGACTCGCTTCATTGTTCTTGTAACGATCCTCACGTCGTTTTCTCTCTGTTTCAGAAAGTTTTTGCAATTCTTTCGGATCAGGACGATCACTATGCTCTTTCGATGGACGACCGCGCTTCCTTTTGTTGCTGTTGCTGCTGCTAATGCTTCCGCTAGTATTTCGAGCGGAAGTTGTTAACTGAATACCGCTTGTCATTTGTTGTACCGACAACACTTGTGGTGAACCAGGAGAATTGGGATTTGTTAAAATGTCGCTGGTGTTGTTAGAGGAGGAGAAACCGCTTGAAGGTCTGTATTGAGGATCTTCGTCGAGTGAGGCATATGACGAGGCTATACTAAAGGGACTCTCAAACTGTTTATGAGTTGTGTTGTTGCTTGTGTGAGTTGTCTTGTAACTTTGATGTGGTGTATTCTGATCGTTAAGCTCAGCAGATGCTATCGATGGTGGTGGTGATGGCGGAATAATCGTCATATTCGGTATCGTCCAACAACTAGGAGGAGAATTAGAATTACAGGGTGACATGTTGCTGTAGTTGAATAAAGGATGTTTAAGGAATTCTTCTTGTGTGGTGCTTGACGAGCAACAGCTATCGTCGAAGAAGGCAGATTTAGGTTTCTGAAATAAGAAGAGAACGTTTAATACGAGATATTTCGATTATTAATAAAAAAAAGGGCAAATATGATTTTTGATAAAATTGTGAAAAAATATCTCTTCAGTATCAGTTACTTATAAAACTTTTTGATTGCAATGTAGAGTTTAGATTGTTTAGAGTTGACTAAGCGACCAGCGGGTTTTGTGTTCAAGAAAAAAATTCTGATAAACAGCCGTAAAAAAATATAAATTAGCTGCGTTTAAGATAGCATTTACTTAGCATTCGCTATTATGTATGGTTGTAGGTAGGTAGGTAGAGTGGATAACCTCGCTACACTTATATAGGTAAGAATTGGTCGCACAACAGCTGCATACAGCCAGAGAGCCATCATTTCCCATTTCCAACCGATTGTTTTGCTGCTGTTATAGAGGGCAACGCATGCATGCTTTCTTAGCCATGTGCTCTAGGTTAGCCTTCCAGGTAAGCTTCCTATCCAAGTTTACACCGAGATATTTGGCGCTGGAGACTTCGGCCATTGATTTTTGGGAGGCCGAAGGCTGGTATTTTAGATTTGGTGGTGAACAGTACAATTTAAGTCTTCCCTATGTTAACTCCATGGCCATAGCTTGCTGCTCAGAAGGACCCCGGTTGCAGATTCAAATACTCATATGATAGTGATGATAGACGTTGTTTATTTCAAAGCTCAATAACGCAAGCGCTTACTTAGTGTCTGTGCGATTCGTTTAATTGTTTGCCGCAAAGGTAAGGTCCATATTTAATAAACATGGACGACAAATAAATAAATAAATTAATATTTTTAATATCGGGTGGCGCAGAAGGTCTCACTCGGTTTTCTAAGCAGTAACTTTGTTTGTTATTAATAAATGAGGGAATCTTTCGCTAGGTTGATGACTTTTACGCCACCTTGCATATATGTTTGGCGCAACAACCATTGATTGGGTGTCCAGGGTCTAACTTCTCGTAACCAACCGTGTTATAATTTTGAGCACAAATAAAAAGGACCTACAATATTAAAAGCCAATAAAGAAGCTTTCTCTTGGTTCTCGTGGTTGTAAGACTTTTGCGAGAGACTGTGAAAAGACCTTTTGGAATTTTTTGGGATACAAAGTTCGAACATCCCGCTAAATTATCCAACGAACTCACCCATATTTCTACAGTCAAAATTTGCTTCCCCTTTTTTACGTAGCTTCGCCGCTATCACACATTATCTTAGCAAATAAATGGGTTCCTTTGAAACAAATTCTCGTTAAAAAATTAACCTTGAATTTTTGCCATTTATATGATGATTGATGTTCTGAACAATCGTCCAACCCTGAGTTATATCTGATTATCAGACTGTACAAATCTTTTTGTTTGCAGTGGAGACCTAAGGTTTCATTGATAGGTCGTCATGCATTAATTAGAGTTAAAAAAAAAGTTTATCTCGTGCAAAACGGTACGTTGACGAAAAGAGAAGTAGATTTTTGGGAAATTTACCTTTGCAATAGCAAGAAAAATTTTGTGATTTTGTCTGTTCAGCCAATGAAATTAACCGTCTCTTTCCAATTGCACAAACCTCAGCCGAAACAATACCCATGGGTAAGCTGTCAAAGTCACAAGTTTTCGTGGTCAACGCTGTGCAAATGAAACACCAAACCTAAACCAAATTTAAAATTTTTAGTTTACAGAAAATTTCCAGAGAAATTATTTTACTTGCTCTCTCTTTGGTATGATGCTGAGTAAACGAAAACTTAATGTCGAATGCCGACGGGTATCAAAATTACAGTGTCGGTTACAAAACTATCCAACTGGAACATAAAATCAAACCGTACACCGGGTACAGTTTACAAATGGAACGTCAAACTAATGTCTCTTTCGATTTGCAGGGGGTAGAGTTAAGATTTCTCTCTCATGGTTTTGGTTTGACGTTCTTTCGAATTACGTCATCAGTTAACGATTGAATGAAATCCATACGTTAGCGAATGACCGAGTATTTACATTGGGAAGAAAACTACTCGTCACTCATCCACGTAAGCGATCATGCCAAAACAACATTATTCAGTCACGAATGTGGTAGTAAGACCCCTGTCCCCCCGATAAGTATTGATTTAGTGTTCCAGTTGCAAAGTTTTGAAACCGACACTTCGGCAATCGACGGGTAAGGTTTCGTTTATTCAGCAATATGGCGAAGAGAGAGCAAACAAATTTCTCAGTTTGTTGTTGTTGTCGAATCGGTTTAGCGTTCTATTTGCAAAGCATTCACCACGAAAACCCTGTCACTTCGACATTTTACCCGTGGGTGTTGTTTGGGCAAATCGAAAGAGACATAAAACCACGAGAGAAATCTTATCTCTAACTAGCAATTGGAAAGAGACATAACTTAAGCAAACTACTAACTAGAGAGTTTTTCCTCTTACAACAGCATTAGCTAAAAGTTTTTGTAGAAAGAGAAAAAGTTTAAAGTCTTTATTACTTTATAAAAGAGAATGTAAAAATCCACCAACGCACTTACCTCATCTGGAGAGAATTTGCTGTTGTTGCTGGTAATGCTGCTTGTATTGTTTGAAGTGTTGCTTTCAATACCCAATATATAATCAATAATGTTAGGAGTATCGAGGTCCTCTATTCCCATGTTAGAGGCATAAGTATTTATGTTTAAATTTGGCAGACAAATTTTGCGCTTCTTTCTTTCAATGCCACCACAAGTACGGCTACCACTACTGACAATGCCGCTTTTACTGCTTCTGCAGCTGTTGTCCTTTGTAGAGTGATAATTTAATTTTAAATTCGAATTATTTTTATTATCTGTATTTGTGCTAATTTGTTGCGTTGGTGTTGGTTGGGGTTGCTGACTAAGGACACCCGGCGATGGAGTAGTAACCACAACGTCACATGTTTCGGAGGTATCGATGATGTAGTTGTTGAGTTTAATTTCGTCGACGTCTTGGTAAAAAAATGGTAGTAGCTTGTCTTCATCGTTGCTGGTGACTTTTTTTGAACATTGATTCAGTGGAAATTGATTTAACATGGGATTGCTCTCTGCATGAGACAGGACTTGTGATAATATAAAGGAATCGCTGTTTAGGTAGCACTCGGAAATGTCAACGGCATTCTCTGAAAAAAGAATCCCATCAAAATCTGGTGTTGGTGGTGTTAGTGGATCTAAATAGTCGACGCATGGACTGTTGTAGTTTGAGAACATGTGGTGATCGTCCTTTTCTTGTTGGTCGTATTGTTGTTGATGTTGCTGCTGCGTCTCTTCACCTTCCTCCTCCTCATCGTTAAATAGTGAGTATGTAAGACAGTTGTTGTTGTTGTTGTTGTTGTTGTTGCTGCTGTTGGTAAAATTTTCCATATTTTCCTTCGTAATCATTTCGATGTCGATTTCAAAATCTTCATACGTTCCGTTTGTTTCAGTATCGTCGGCAATCGCGTTTTTGCGTTTGTTGTATTCGGCTGCTGCTTCTGTTGTTGTTGCTGTTGTTGTTTTTAATGTTGTTGTTGTAGCTACTGTATTATACAGATATTCTAAAGTACATCAAAAGTAAGAAATTTATTAGTACACAACATATAAGAAGATTTAAACAAAAAAATATATATTTACATATAAACTGAGAACAAAGTTTGCTCTTGTTGTTGTGTGTAAAGAGCTTTTTGTTGTATTGTGTTGTAAGATTATTTTTTACAAGTGCTCAACAAAAGGGGGCGGCGAACAACAGGTCGTTCGCCTCTATTGGTATTTTCTTCGCCCAAAATTATTTATTCAAAACATTTATCAGGTATTTTTAAATCAAATGTACATATATCCTTTAGTGGAATGTTGCGATTGTCATTTATATTTCTTTTAAAAAACATCTTTATGCCTATTGGGAGGAAACTTTAAAGGCAACGTCACATTTTGGATCGTAACTTTTTGTGATGCTTCTATTGTCATGAAGTTTTGCCTGAGAAGACAATAGAATGATTGTGGGATTTTTTAATGATTAGAGTAATTAAGACGATTATAGGATAATTATAATATGGTTTATATAGTGGGTGTCATGGATCAAGTCGTTAGTGCTTTGGAATATTGAGCGGAAGATCACATCATGACATGAAAAAGCTTTGTACGGTCTCAGGTCTCGCGAATATCTGGCAACCATCTGATATTAATAACTGTAATGATAAGCTTCTAAATCCCACTTTCGGACAGCTTTTAATTTTAGGTCCATATAATATTAAATATAATACGCACAAAACGAATGGTAGCGAGAAGTTAGGCTCTGGATCACGACGGTCTGTCTGTTACGCCTAATATCCTTGTGGTTTAAGGATTATAGGACTTTTTTAGAATGCTAATTTAAGAACTATAGCATTAAAAATTGTGAAGGATTATTATAGGATGCATGTAAAGGGTGGGCAATCTACTGGTTTCTTTTTATATCACTATGGCTATGACAACTTTTTTTTTAACAATTAGCTTATAGTATATTACATAACGAGCGAGGAAAGTTTAGTTTATCGTGCGATAATGTACGCTATTTTTCACACGACCAAAACCGTCTTTTCTGCTAAACCGGTTATGCGCAATGCAAAATTACTCTGGGAATGTGTGTTCGCTGTGACTGCAGTACATAACCAAAGGAATTTAATTTTTAACTCACTTTCTACTTTCTAGGCTAGGTTATAGTGTGTGAAACAGGCACTTTTGTCTATGGGCGTGTAAAAAAATTTTAACAGCTCGTTAGTCTGATATTCCACGGCACGAAACAGTAATGTTTTCGCTTGAGGAGCGTTTGAAATACTGAAAACTTCTGTTCTGTAGCCGAAACAGAAGTGGTCCTTGAGCTTGGACAGGTGGCACGCCCGAGAATATTGCGGCTGCGGCTCATAGTGTGGAAAAGAGACCATCGACCTCAACTCGACTCCAATCGCATCAACTGGCCATTAATCGCACCAGCTTGAGAAGAATACTGCACAAAGACCTCGGATTATTCGCTTACATGGTCAAGATGACTAAGGAGTTGAAAGCAAGTGACCATCATTCCATCAGTTCCCTGTGTTGGCCATAGACCAGCTTGATAATGACGTCGATTTTTGGTCTCAGACTTAATATATATTTCCATCTCGGGGCTATGTAAAACAGACAAACTGCCAGATTTGGGGTTCGGAACAGCCACACGTAATCTTAGAGAAGCCAATGCAACCTCCAAGAGCGACTGTTTTGTTTGGATTTTGTAGTAGTGGTTAATTTTTCTTAAAAAACACTGCTGGAAACGCCGTTACCGTCTATGGCGACCGTTACAGAGCCAACTGACCAACTTTTTATGGCCTCAAATCGACGCCATGCATGTGGACGAACTTTGGTTTCAACAAGACGGCGCCACATGCCATACAAGTTGACTGGCAATCGATCTCTTACATGGCAAATTTGGCAACCGCAAAATCAGCCGTTTTGGAGATGTCAATTGGCCTGCGCGGAGCTGTAATTTGACGTCGATGAACTTTTTTCTAAGTGGAGCCGTTAAGGATAGATGTTATGCGGATACTCCAGAGAAAATTCCAGCTTTAGATTATAAGATTGCGACTGTTATTTGCGAGATAGGCGGAGAAATGATCGGAAAAGTTCTTGAAAACTGGACTCGCAGGATGTTTTACTGTAAGGCCAGCAGAGGAAGCCACTTGAACGAAATTATTTTTCATTCCTAAATCGTCAACACTTTATAAGGAACTAAAACTTGTACAAAAGGGATTAGGGAATTATAACATTGTTTTATGATTACTTAAGCCAGGTAAGCATTAGGAAGTTTTGATGCAAATTTGGTTACCGCTGATGCGATTTTGAAATTTTCATTTGATTCCTTGCGCAAAAACTAAAGAACCAAGTTGCTTTAAAAAATACCTTCAAGTTCATGCACTTGATTTACAATCTACAGCTTCAGCTGCCTTGACCATGTCATCAAAATATTCAATAATTCGTTATGCTGACTACCAACAAATTTCGCAGAGGTGGAAAGCGAATATTTATCCGGAGAAGATAATGAAACATTGAATTAGAATAAAACTGTAAAAATTGACAAGCGCTATAAATGCAGCACTTTAAAATAAAACAAAAACAACCAACAAAAATTAAAATTTTTAATTAATTCTCTCTAATAACCAAAAGTATACTTAATTCCACTATAAATGCTAAAAAATAAAAACACATGCGAAGCCTCCGAACCCACGGCCATTCTCAGGACATTCTCAGCTCCGTCAAAGTAAAGTCATATTCGTAGTTTAGTGCTTACTCGCTTGATCGCCTTCAATAAAATAATTAATTATGAGCAAGCGGAAATAAATTTGTGCTAATATGTAAATATTAATATATGAGGGTAGATGATAAGTCATTGACTTTTTGAATTTCCCGCGCAGTAACTTTAAATGCAACATTGCTCCCGTCAACTGCCATCTATTAATAGACTGCTGTCAAATTTTGAGCAAGCTGCGTCATTTATGCCTCTTTTTGTCAAAACATTTGCCGGAGAGAAAAGTTGAAAGTAAACTTTTTGAGTCGCTTCCATCACATGATTTTCCTATGGGACACTTCCCATAAGAATGCATATATTTCGTCGGTCTGTCAATTGCATACGTCGCCCCAATCGACGCAACGGATTCTATGGGACCCTTTACAGTGTCGGTTACAAAACTTTGCAAATAAAACGCAAAATCAAACCCCCGGGTACAGTTTGCAAATAGAACGTCAAACCAAAACCACGAGAGAGAAATCTTAACTCTAACACCCTGCAGATCAAAAGGGCTATTAGTTTGTGTTTGACAGCCATTGAAACCAGGCAACAACCTCGTGATTTTTAACGAAAATCGAAAAATTTTATTTCGTGGGCTGATTAAGCAAGATGTTCATCCGCAATCCGAACGGGTTTCGTAACCGTGAACGAAACATGGATCCATCACAGCACACCAGAGACCAAAGAATAATCAAGACAGTGGGTTTCACCGGGTGAACGTGCACCAAAAAGGCCAAGATGGGTGGTCTTTAGGCCACAGTTTTTTGGGATGCACCGATTACCAAGGGTAAAACGTTCTTCGGCAAATATGATTCAGATCATTTGGACAGATAAATCTGAAAAAAAAACGACCGCATTTGGCGAAAAAAAGCGCTGTTCCATCAAGACAATGCACAGGTGCACAATGTGTGTAGTCACCATGGGAAAAATCCATAAATTGGGCTACGAACTGCTACTCCATCCAGCATTTTCTTCAGATTGAGCCCACATGCGAATATTTCCTGTTCCAAACCTGCCGAAAAAAACACATTTTATTCAAAAAGTCACTGACTTATCAAACTACCCTCCTACATATGTACATCACATATTAAATATTGTCTTAAAAACCACTTTTATTGTAGCATTTTAAAATTTAAAAATTTCCGATTCCCGGGAACAAAAAAGATCCGGGAAATGATACCCTCTATGTAGAGCACATGTAGAGAACTGTAAAGTTGTTCTAGCTAATTTGGGTTATTTCTGTATTGTCCAACTTTACAATAAAATCCATTATTGTTGTTTTTAATTATGAAAATAGTGAATATTTCATTGATCAGTTACAAGAAAGGGACATTTCTGTGTCTACGTGTTTTTTTCCCCAGTGCACGTAAATAAAATGGTATCGCAGAAAAAGAGTTAAATTATTCCTGCATCTTAATAGTCACCGTATTATTTTATCTTATATGTACTTGTTTTTATTTATTCCACCAAATACGCAATAAAAGCAAGGCTTTTAATTGATGATATGCTTAATATGAATGCAGAAGAGGTAACAATGATAAGAATGGACAGAATAGAACAGAAATAGGTAGTTGAACGGAATAACATAAGAACATACAAAAGACCGGAGGGAGATACAATTGCGCTTGGTAGTTTATTTGCAAAGTTCTATGGAAAATTAAGTTGTATAAATGTTTATAGCCAAGCCTATGTTCCTTTAGAGGAATAACTTTAAATTCTATTGCCCTCTCTTATCCTTTCAAGAAATGTGTCTTGAGCCGAAAGATAAATAAAGTCAAAACAAAATGAAATACATTTTTGATAATTTCGATAACTATCTTTTTAATCATTTCTGTGTGTTTCAATGTGTTTTTAACATTTATATTCATAATTTGCTATTTGTTCTCATATTAATAAATTGTTTTGGAACATTCTTATGTTCCCTAACTTCTAACTTCTGACTGATACCATCTTTTGATCTTTTGTCACAAAAGCTCATAATTTCATAATAAAAAGCACAACATATTGTTGTGAAATTCATTACCATTTACTTTTGTATTCGGCACCGACCTATATACAAAATCTTTATTTACAATTTCTGCTTCTGTTTCCACGTTTTTCAACATTCGTCTACGTAAATGAAAGAGAGGAAAGAAAAATCAAAATCAAATCTCAATACATCATCAACTCCTCATTAAAGTTAAAAGCTTTGTACGACATATGAAAACAAAGAGCATTGGACGCCGGTCTTTTATATAAAGTTGCATTTACTCCAATCTCAATAGAGGAACCATCATATTAGCAACTTCGGAACGAAGCACAAGCACATCTGTCTAAACCTCTCTCTATCACTTCTCTCACCCATAGCCATAATATATGCATATAGGGAGAATGGAAACAAGCAAATACGGATGAATCACATCACATCGCCTCCAACGTTTGCTAAATTAATCTTATCATAACAGAACGATTTTTTAATACCGGTGCTGCAAACAAGTTGCAACACGTTCACCGAGTTTGTTTTGAATTTCATATCATCGTTTAGCTGATTTAAAAGCTATTGAATCAAAACATATTTTCAAGTTCCAACATGTGCACGGTTTCGGCAGCCGGTTTTTTTTGATGAATCTTCACACTCTTATTATTATTTAGCCCCGATAGTGTTATATAGAATGGGATATGTGGAAAGGAAAAAGTCCAAACACTTCGAGAGAGTAAAGATCAGTCCAAAAAGAATAATACTGAAAAGCACAATAAAGATAAAGATGCTTTTACCTGCTAGAGAATACTTGTTATTATCTCAATCCCAACACCTGCCTACATTTATATTTATTCATTATTTATTAATTGTTTACTGCTATTAAATAGTATTTACCTAAAATACGAGTATGCAATAAAATATCTGTGGGTTACTGACTCCTTGTCCGCTAACCGTTGCCGTTGACTGATCTTGAAGAACTAATAACAAATTGGATAGATGACAATATTATATATCTTTTATGCCGTTGTGTTCATCCCATTGGGGTTGTGAATTTGGCGATCATGAAAAGCTCTCTCTGTCTCTCTATTTCTCTCTCTCTCTATCGCAGCCTAACCGTATTGCTGACAGCATAAACATAATGAATATACCTAAGTTTCTATGATCGAGTTAACACATGGTTAGCTCAGGTGTATGCGCATGGATGTGCTGATTAGAGTAGATTTTCGTTAAGCCCAAATTAAACCCCACGGAAATACACATATGTGTATAAAATTAAAAGAAAATCGGGTTAATTTTTAAAAAATTATATGAGAGCCCCTCGGGACCACTTCCTAATTTTTACAGAAAGTGTTGTCCATTGGACTTATAGGTGTGAATAAAACTTAATGAAAATCGGGTATTTTTTTTTGAAAAAAATATATGGAGCCCTTAACCCCGGGTCCCGATTACTCCAAAATTTTTAAGAAAAAGTGTTGTCCATCGGAGATACACATGTGCATAAAATTTGAAGAAAATCGGGTGAATTTTTTAAGAATTTTTATGGGACCCTTGGACCCGATCACAACAAATTTTTTACAAAATGTGTTGTCCATCAGAGATACACATGTATGTATATGAAAATTTTTTTAAACATTTTTATGGGGCCCCACGAGCCCGGGGTGTCCAAAATTTTTAGATTAAGTGTTGCCCATCGGAGATACACATGTGTATAAAATTTGAAGAAAATCGGATTCATTTTTAAATAATTTATATAGGCACCCTTCGGCCCTGAGGCGGTAAGAAAATTATGGTACAAACTCTTCCAAAATAGATAGATTGACCTGCCATCCAGTAATATGGAGACTAAAGCTGGGATAAGTATGAGCGACGATATTTTTAGATATTGTTACGAAAAGTACTTAGTGCGCATATAATGGAATTCGAATCTTAAGATAAATCGCAATGCACATGCTGCATACTAAAAATAAGCAATTTTATGTAGCATGCTTTGAGGCTGTAAGATTATTTGACATGTAACCGCCTGTAAGTTTGAATCATTATGTATTGGTCAACAGATGTAGTCAAACCGGTTTGTGCGGTTTGCCCGGTTTTTGTAAAAGAACATGACTAAACAATTATTTATAAGTATAGTTAGTTGTAAATAAGTGAATAAGGCTACAATTTTCTGGTCTTTTCTGGATATTTCTGTCTATAAGATTGGAAGTTTCTGGAAGCTTTTGATTGAGTATAAATAGAGGCGTTAGACCGTAGTAAGTTAGTTCTTATTTAAAATTCAACCAGTGCAGTTGAAAAGCTCTTGCAGAAATAGTAGTAAAGTAAAAGTATTGTTGTAATAAGTGTTTTGTGTACATTTAAAGTTATCATCAGTGTAATTTGTGAACTTTAGTTAATTTTACTTTTTGTCGTTATTTGTAAATTAATAAACTTATGCTGTAGCCTGAATTTCGTAACAATATATTAAAAAATTTGAAATATTTTTAACACAGATGGATATAAATATTTTTTCTACAATTTGAGGAACATTAAACTTCTTATCCGAAAATACCACTTTTTTCCAGCACATGTTCTTACGTCTAAAACTAATTTTTTTCCATCTTTTCTATCTTTGAGCGGGTTTTTTATAGTTAATAATATATATATATGTCTGTTGGTTTGTAATACGACACTAAAACTTAAAAACTAGACAGCCGGTTGAGCTGAAACTTTCACAGAATATGCGTCTTATAAAGTACACCCCTACCGTGGTAGTGAGGGCAAGTCGGGGATTCATGTGTGCGGTTGGCGGAGCAACCGGGAAGCTAGGTTTACATAAAATGTTACCAGTATGTTCTGGTATTTGTTAGATGTTTCGGATAGAACAGAATAGAAACTTTTCTAAACTATTGATAAGGTATATAATATATACCCCATACTTTATCGCAGTGAGTGAGTGATTTGTACCAGACTACTTGGCAAGTAGATATGTGAATATAAGTGTTATTAGTGTAAATAAAAATAAGTATTCACCAGTGTGAATTTGTTAACTTTTGCTATTAGTGATAAAAGTTGTAATTTGAGAATAAGCAAAGTTTTGTTGAGTTTTTCCCAGTTTCAGAAACCGTTACGAGCTCTATAAGCCTAAATTTGGTTTTATTTTTATTTTATTTTCGTCGTTCTGCATTACTTTAACTTTAAAAGAAGAACAGTGAGATTTATTATCATTTAGCAAGGCTTGCAAGTCTTAAAAGCAAAGTCCTGCACAAAATGGACAGACAGGCATAAATGTGTCAACAACTAATTCGCAATCAAAGCCAATTTTTTATGCGACACTTAATATTGAAACCGGTAAAAAGGTGCCTCAATATGACACATCCTAGAAAGGCACCCATTTGGGCCGGTCCAATACGAGCGGTTTTCTGATCTGCAATCAATTTGCTTCAAAAATTATTTTACTCCCCTTATAACTATCGTGCAGTTGCGTGACTTTAGATTTGTTGCTTTGCAATCAATAATTGCGAAAATGAAAAAAAAAAAACGGTCGTATCCACGTGACTGTTACACAAGGACACAAGTTCTATAAAAATGCTGTTTTCTCTCTCTCTCTCTCTGTGCCTTATAAACAACATTGAAAAACAAAAACAGTACTCACCATCAATGAATACTGGAACATTGAGCTCTTCAACTGTGGTAATTGGCAATGCTCCACTCATATCCTGTGATCTGTCCGCAAGCAACGGATCCCCCGTCATCGATGATAACCTCGTCTTCGACTTGTAGGAGTTTTGGGATGATACTGGCGATGAACTCGTGTTTGGGGCTAACGAAATAATTGAATTGTTGTTCACGTCGTTTTGGCTTTCTATTTGAATTGAATTTATCTCGCCCGAACGATGTTGTCGCCGATCCTTGTAATTCTGGTCTGACGAAGTCTTTATCGTCGTCAAATGATTTAAACTTTTTATGCAGCCGATCTCTTGCGATTTGTTTTTCATTCGCAGACTGTTTGGAATGGTCCTTGCCGAAAAGGGTACACTTATAATTGAAGCTTGCGTTGGGGCAGTTTCTGTTTGAGTCGATTGATTTACACCTTGCACTGTCGTTGTTGCTGTTGTAATGAATATTATCCTCGGATTCAGATCTAATATGCTGCTGATTGGTATTTCTGCAGCATTCGTTGCTGTTTCCGTTTCCGTTTGTGTTTCCAGTGTTACACATGGATCTTTTAATTGTTGACCTTTCACTATTAATCCAGTTGATTCTTGCGTCTGTCTGTGGATCACTTCCTGGTACGTCGCCAATAATGGAGTAAATTGATTTGAATGTTCCTGGGTCGTCAATGTGGAGCTTGCTGTTTGTGAAGCAGTTAAGAATTGTGTTGTTTTTAGGCCGTGGTAGGCTGGATTGGAATTGTACGTTTGTTGCCATGATTTACGGGACTATTGACGACGATTTTAGAGTGGAGCATGCGCCGCAGTATTCAAAAAAGATAAAAGAAATAATTCAAGTCAATAAAACTGCGTTTAGGAAAATCATTTCAATGTGCTTTTGGACTCGAAATAAACTTTGGTCTTTTTTTTATAAAATAACATTTGAAATAAAATATCTCCGGTTACAATACAATAATTTTATATTTTATTATGAATACTTAATTAGTTTTATTTCTATTTCTTTAGTAGTGATTTAAGGGTGATATAAGTTGATATAAATTAAGTTCTATATATTTATTTGAAGAAATCTTGTTAGCCTTTTTATGCATGTGATCGCTAATTATTTTATTAAGAAAAGTTTTCATCTGGGGGTCTAGAGGACAACGAATAAGATGTATATGAAGTCACAGTGATGTTAAAATAATATACTTGAAAATCAATTCCAATTAAATTACATTATACACATCGCTTCACTTAATTACGACCACCTATTATATTGATTTTAAATGTCAATAACTTCTACATTTTTCCAAATCAAATACTATTTCTTAAATACATTTGAGACTACAATGATGCTCTTTGGAATAAATTGTAAAACAGATAAAAACAATAAAACCATTACCTCTGTTTTGTTCATTATTCGAAATCTAGTCAAAAAACATGCAATTTAAATGTGTCACTTGAGTACGACCAGTAGTGAATAGTCGGAACTTATAAAAGGTACGACAAAAAACTTTGTTAATTAGTCTTGATTATTATATTTTATTACATTTATCGATAAAACAATATGAATTTAGAAAAATGGGTAAAGAAAGGAAGGACACTTTTAAAGGGCGAGAAAGCAAAGATCGAAGTTTTGAAGGAAGAAGGATTCTCAAATCGTCAAATAGCGGAAAAATTGGTAGAGGAAAAACCGTTATTGGATCCGTTATCAATACTATTGAAAATTATGGCAAAAATAGAGAAGGACGCATAGCGGAGGCAACAACGTCTACGGATAAACGGGCGATTATTCGATCATCTTCAAATTCATGCTTATCAGCGTCAAAAATTAAGACAAACCGGAGTCAAAGCTAGGTTATCAACGGTTCGACGTTTAATTAACAATGCTACATATCTTAAATTAAAAAACTCCTCCATTGAATGCATCACGCAAGCCAACCGATTTGAATTTGCTGAAAGAAGCAAGAATGGAACTGGTTTATATTTTCGGACGAACAAAATGTAATTTGGATGGTCCTGACGGGTATCAGTTTTTTCCATCATTTAAGGAAAGGGGAAAAATATTTAAATAGAAACCAGAGCAGACAAGGAAGCGTAATGGTTTGGGGGGCCATTTAGAATTACGGCACAATTGACTTGGTTTTTCCAAGCACGAGAAGGATTGGACATTCGTACAAAGTATCTTGGAAAATGCTTTTCCAAATTTTAAAGAGCTTTTCGGTCCTCTGCAACGGATTTACCAGCGAGATAATGCTCCAATTCATTCAGCAAGGTGTATTACAGGCTGGATAACAGATGATCCAGATTTACCTGATTTGAATATATTGGAAAATGTAGTGTGAGGGAGGCTTTCAAGAGAAGTTTATGGAGGAGCCAAGCAGTATGAAGATAAGCTTCCATTAATAACATCTATTAAAATGGCCTGGGATAAAATTATCCTAAATTATTTGAAAGCTCTCTACGATTCAATGCCTTCACGAATTTTTTAAACAATTTGTGCGAAAGGAGGAAGCACCCATTACTAAATCTAATAGAAATGAAATTATAAATCAAATAAATAACAAAGGTAGTTTTTTCACCTGAATTTTTTAGTTTTTACAGAGATTTCTCTGCTGGACCCAATCAAGTGACGCATTTAAATTTCATGTTTTTGACTAGATTACGAATAACGAACAAAACAGAGGTAAAGGTTTTATGGTTGTAATCTGTTTTACAGTTATTTTAAAGAGCAACAATGTATTCTCAAACGCATGTAAAAAAAATATTTGATTTGGAGAAATATGGAAGTTATTCAAATGTCAATAGCTTCCATATTTCTCCAAATCAAATATTTTTTTTATATAATAGGTGGTCGTAATTAAGTAAAGCAGAGTGTATATACCTAGCTGACGGTCATTGATCACCGGAATAGGGGGAATAACACAAAATGCATCAAGTTGCAAGTGGCCATAACTGGCGGAAGTGCGATCAAACCTCCACGTGGTGGACACCGGTAACTTTCCTCCAATACAGGAAAAGCTGAATGATCGGGCTAGTCTCTTTAAAGTAAGGTTGTCGCGAGGCCAATAACCTCGCCTGTAAAAAAATTATTATTACGGAACTCAAAATCAGCCTCGGATACACTGATACACGACGAAGACCACGGCAACGAAAACGGCTAACCGATTTAAGAGTTTTCTCATGGAACATACGCTACCGGAAAAGTCGGAAATTTGGATAGTATTTTTGTATGAAAATCTCAATAAAAAAAAGTTGGCTTTCAGTTTCACAGTTCTACTGTAACATGTTTTCATAACAGTTTAGACAGTTCGGCTGTCACATGTTTTCAAAACAACAGCAAATTCCGCATTGAATAGTGATATTTTGCAAAAAAGAATCGATATTGTTATTAATTGTATAGTTTTCGGTGTAGCTGAGGTCAATAGTGAGGTGACCGATTTTAGTGTCGATTCTACATAGAATCCCGTAAATGGTAATATTAGTGTTTTCCGATGCAAATCTCTATGTCTGTCAAAAAGTTCAATATTTTTGGAGTTTCTCTAAAGTAATCTGTCAGTTCGCATCGCAACATTGTTTTTATTTACTTGAAAAATTTAATTCAGTGAAAAAATGGAATTATTCGACTTTTGGCGACGAAGCACGATCCTTGACTAGTGTTTAGAATTGGTACAAGTAATTTAAACGCGAACGACGTTTACTCAAAGACGGTCCTCGTGAAGGTCGTCCAAAAACAGCTGTTGTGCCAGAAAACATCGATGCTGTGAGAAAACTGATTGAAGAGGATCGTCATGTGACCTATCGGGAAATCGAGGCATACCTATATACGATCTTACATGAACATTTAAAGGTGCGAAAGCTATGTGCACGTTGGATTCCAAAATTTTTGACAGACGTGTTCGTGTTGAGGTTCGTGTCAATTGGTGCCGCCAAATGCTTGAAAAATTATTCGTTGTAGGTACATACTTTCAAAAAAGTTTACAAGATCGTGACAACAGGTGACGAGTCATGGATATTTGTGTATGATCCGAAAAGGACATTCGACTGTTTGTCCAACAAAAGTGCGAGCTTGGAGTATTTTGGGAAGCAAATGTGCGTGGTTCTTCACGAAAACCGGTCATATGGCTACTGTGGGTCTTGGAAATCAAAAGACAGTCAATTCAGCTTGGTATACGACCATTTGTTTGCCTGAGGTTTTCAACAAATTGAGAGAAAACAACCCAAAACGACGAATCATTTTGCATCACGAAAATGCGAGCTCACACACACCACATCAAACAAGCGAGTATTTGAGCACTCAAACGATCGAATTGATGGGTCATCCTTGACTTGGCACCAAACGACTTCTTCCTGTTACCAATAATCAAAGATAAGATGCGTGACAACGATTTTTATCGCCTGAAGAAGCGTTTGAAGCGTTCTAAAACCATGTTTTGGAGCTATCATCTTCGGACTGGAACTCGGTGTACTCAGTGCATTTTTAGCAGTTATTTTTGCACACGTTTTGTTTTGATAGAGTATTCAAATGCAAAAGAGAAATCAAACAGTGTGCTCGTTTTGGTTTGTGGTGATCGAATGTTGTACAGTGTTTGTTTCATAGAAATGGGTAGTCGATTTCAGTGCACACTAGTTCGTATTATTGCAATGAATAGAGTAAGTACTGAAGTACTGTACCCTACTGCAGAGAGCAAATTAATGTATTCATGCAGACCTCTAGTAACTAAACGAGCACTTCACTTACTTCAGTTGCCTAATTTTGCCCAATTTTTAGAGAGTTGTCATTCGAACAGTCTTCACTTCTGTTACTTCAAATCGAACGCGGCTATTTTTCGGGGACTGATGTGAATAGGAAGAGTAAGACACCTCTATAGAGAAGGGGTATGTGTGAAGGGGGGAATGCTTGTTACAAGGTGCAATGCCGGGCATGAATCACCGCTAGGGGTGTCAGTGGAAGGAATGTGGGGGCGATATTAGTGTACAATCTTACACCTGTGCAACGCCGGGTACTCAACTAATAAATTAATCTTTATGGAAAATCGCGCTTAAAACTGCTCTTAATGTTATGTAATAAATGTAGTTTATTATTAATGTTTAAAAAAAATTGCATTTAAGTCCCTCCCCGGAAACTAGCTTCTAATTACCACATTCAGCAGCTTCACATAAGTTTGCTTGTGTAAAGCAACTGAAAACATTTTTTGATGTAGAAAAAACTTTTGTAGTTTGTTGAATAAGTAAATAATAGAATCAAGGAATAATATAATATATACTACAGTATATAATTCGATGCGAACAATTCTTATAATTAAAGAGTCCAATATTCGTTTAAGAGCAAAAAGTTATTATTAACTGAGCAAGCAAATATCTGATTTCCTTCTGTTTGACTTGGATCTGCAAATATGAGCAGTTTGTCTTTTACACAATTACATTATAATTTACTTCAAATCAATTTGCAGATCCAAGAACTCTACAATTTACCAAATTGACAAGGGATGGAATTTATCAAAACACATTTGAATTGTTTTCTCGGTAAAAACAAAAATAAATTCTATTTATTTCCAATTTAACAGATTGATAAATTCCATTCCGTTTCTATCACTTGGTATAATTTTTTTATTTACTTACACTTAGATCGCCGTTTACAAACAATGAAATTGTAAGGGGAACCTCTAACAAGCTCTTAAAAGAGTCTCAGATGTTACCTCCCTTCAAGCTGAAATAGTACAAAGAGAGAAATAAATTAACAAATAAAATTTATTCAGACACTAGAGAATGAGAGGAGAGCTTTCTTTGAGAATTTATTTCATTTCATCAACGATAATTTCCTGTTAAAAACCAAAATTTATTTTAAAGGTGTTTGAATAATTATTGAATAACTAGATGTTCCCGGGAGCTTTGCTACCCGCAGACATGAACCCACGTCTTTCTCTTACAATCGCGAGGTGGGGGGTGTACTATAACTTATAACCATAGAGTAATACGCACTAAGCAGATAGTCTTAGACTTTTCTATGGGCAGCCATAGTACGTAAAAAACCGAGCACAGAAAGCAGCGCGGCGAACAGTGCAGCACACAGTCAACGCATTCGCTCGGACGTTTTTTCGTCGACCGTGAAAGTCCATTCTAAATACTGGTGAAAGTATTTTAAATCCGTCTAGTAGTTTCGAAGATTACCTGCTACATACAAATCAACATTACCTCTTTATATCTTTATAAATTTTATTTTTAATTTTGCGTCCTACGATGTATTCTTGCGCGTGCTGTAATGAAACTAAATAAATGTCAAAAATAGCGGTATTATCACCTACTATCTTGAAAACAGCGCCACCTATCGGGTTCAAATTTCACAAAAACCCAAATAGCAACGAAAAAAATCTGAAGTTCGTAAGATGCTTCGTTGCTGAGAAACAAAAAAACCGTTATATTTTGACAGCAGCGCCACCTAGCGAGTTCAAACAAAACCCAAAAAAACCCAAACCGCTAAAATCCTAATCTATAGTGAAAATTTCAGCTTTCTGCGATGTCTGGTTCCTGAGAAAGGGTATCCCAATCATTACAGACACCATTTTTAAATTCTCTATATTAACTTCACTTGCCCGTGGGTCGTCGGTCGTCTGTCGTGGATTCTTGCGATCAAATTTTAACCCACTTCCCATGGTCCGATTTTATTGAAATTTTGCACACATGTGTATTTCCGGAGACAACACTTTCCCTCGGGCCCCTCGGGCTGCGGGGGGCTCCCATACAAAAAATTTAAAAAATTTACCCGATTTTCTTCAAATTTTACACACATGTGTATACCCAATAAACAATACTTTTTCGAAATTTGGTAGTGATCGGGTCCCGGGTTCGGCCGCAAGGCCCATATACATTTTTTAAATATCTATACTGGCATCAGATATTCGTCGCCCTTTATGGACTGTGTGCGGTGTGTGCTGCGCAGTCGGCTGCGGTGCATGGTTTTGGTGGTAGAGAGAGAGAGAAATCTTAGCTCACGCACAAATGAACCCAGCAAATGAAACGAGACATAAATGTTTTATGCTTAATTCAACTTACATTTTTATTTACTGAATTTTATTTTTATTGATGTCGTTTTTTGTTGTCGATATCAACTTACAGACAGAACAACAAGTTTTCGCAATATTCTGTCATTTCGCGTTTTCATAAATTAGTTCAGCGCAGTCAAAGAGTTCTTAAGATAAATGTTCGTGTTTCTTATTTGCTCAGAGTATGAGCGTGCTCTAAGTGCTCAGAATAAAATGATCTGAGCATTTTCAATTTTAACATCTGATGTCAAATGTCTGTTTCGATGATTTTCTCCTACAATAAAAAAAAATGGCCCAGGATCGAGGGGCTCCCATATCAATTTCTGCGATTAGAGAATTTAGATGAAAATTTTTTATGGGTTGTTTTTTATTATATATGAGATTTTCACTATCGAAAGCTTAAAATGGAGTGATAACTATTCACTATACTATTTATTATTTTCCACACAATAAAATCAAATACTTAGAAAGAACAATTTATCTTTCTCTTCGTTGTGCAGATAATGATTTTCCAAGAAATACTTTAAACTTTAGATTGTATTATCATTTAGATTTATGTAATGAAATTATCATATTTTCTGCAAAAAACAAACGACTTTAGGAGTCATACCTTATTATGTCACACTTATTAAATAACTATATAAGAACTCGTTCAATCCACAAAAAAATCGCTATACGCTGCTTGCTTTGAGCATGTAACTTAATTTTCACACGGCCATAGACAAAAGTGACTGTTTCATACACTATAACCTAGCGTCGAAAGTAGCCTTTACACACTCTACAGATTTAGCATATAAAATACTTTTGTTATTTACTGCGAACACACATTCCCAGAGTAATTTTGCATTGCGCATAACCGGTTTAGCAGAAAAATCGGTTTTGGTCGTTTGAAAAATAGCGTACATTACTCACATAAAAGTGCTCATCGTGCTCCACTTTCCTCGCTCGTTATGTAATATACTATTAGTACACACAATTATAAAACTGAACATGCATTCAATGTTTTCCCATTGAATTATTAGATTGTTACGTACAAGTGAGTGACATAACGGGTGTTTTTTTAAGAGGTTGCCGATTTTTTTTTTGAATAAAACACATATAAAATTATGAAATGACCAAAATTTTTTTTTATTTGGTAGATAATTTTTTGGCATTTAACATTTAAACACAAACATTTATAAGTCACCACGCCTTGAAACCTTTTTAAAACCCCACCCACTAATTATTGGAATTGTTTTCATACATAAATAACACGAAACAAATAAAAAAGGGGAAATTTTATTGTTCTAAAAATGCTGCAACAAATAAAATAAAAGGCACAAGTGCAAAAAGATAACGTATAGATAACACCATTGTTCGAGTAACAATAAGGGAACATAAAGACTTCCAACTAATGTCCACATGTCGATAACATACCAAAGTACAGTTATCAATTGAAAAGCAATTCAATAGAATTTGATAGCAAAAGTTATTTATTTGTTGGCAACAAGCGAACTGTATATACCAGTACAAGATTTCAAAGTACATACCGCACTGCTAGAATAATGTCTGTCACAACGCAGAAAATCTACATTTAAGTCAAAGCTGTGGAAGGCAAACGAAACATAGGTATCTATGTTTCTACTTACTTGAAGGAATAACGTTTGCTTCGTTTATAAGCAAAGTTGTAGCATTTAGACAAGGCAGCAACTCAAAGCAATTTACAAAATGCGATTACATCCACCAAAACTGTTGGAGGTGGTTGTATGCTGGAGAGGTCATTGGCCAATACTTATTCTTCAATCTACCGGACTGATATTTTTGGGTGAAATTGTAACTCAACCTCCTCCTCCATCGCGATAACATGTGACCGATATCATTATTGGTTGATCTTACTTAACTGTATGTATGTGTCCCAAATAAATCTAATGGGATGGATGAACTCAAACATCGGCTAACAGACTATCTTATATATCCTTAAGTATAGTCTGTTTTTTTGGAGAATTTCAGTTTAAACTTTCGAGTGAAATAAATGAATTCGCTTCATTCAACCCAGTTTGAAACCTTTTGAACATCGGGCTCTCATCCACCAAAAATGTCACCTAGCGATTGTGATTGTGTCGTCCAGGTGTTCTTCTAAGCGGTAAAAAAGATTCCATGGCAAACCCGATGGAGTACGGGTTACTATTTTCATCATCCAGTCGATGACAATGACAGTAAAAGGAAGTACATAATAGTAATTATGAAAATTTTCGAACTCGGGATTTTGGCAGATTCACCCATTACCGTATCTCCTGAGTCAAAAAAAAATCTCTGTCTGTCTGTGTCCACTCTACAGCACATATGTTTGAACTTATGGGGATGAGAATTCATATTTAAGCTTTTTACATAAATTGGGAGTGACAATTTACTTGAACAGTTTTTCGAGTTCTTGCAAATAGCTCAAAACGTAAAGCACTTAGAAAAAATCTGTTAGGTGCAAAAGAAATTTAAAAAAAATGTAATATACATTTATTGAAGATTCCGGCCCCGACCGTAAAAGAAAGTTGTGTTGTGCCCACACTTCCATTTTTTCGATTGAAAATAAAATTTGTAATTTATGGAAGCATGGAATGAATACACAATACAATCCTTGTATGTACAATCGTTGGAAAGTGTTTTCGATGATTGTACGGAAGTCGCGTGTTTTCTTACTTTCAATATTGGGACGATGATGATATCTTTCGGTCAGATTCGAAACAGATCAGAAATGTTATCGTGTATTTACCTAGTTCCGCACAAAACGCAGTTATGCAATGAATGTTTCCTCTTTTTTAAATTCTCTATATTAACTTCACTTGCCCGTGGCTGGCTGGCTGGCTGGCTGGCTGGCTGGCTGGCCAAATCTTGTGATCAATTTTTAACCCACTTCCTACAGCCCTACGGAAGTCGCGTGTTTTCTTACTTTCAATATTGGGACGATGATGATATCTTTCGGTCAGATTCAAAACAGATCAGAAATGTTATCGTGTATTTACCTAGTTCCGCACAAAACGCAGTTATGCAATGAATGTTTCCTCTTTTTTAAATTCTCTATATTAACTTCACTTGCCCGTGGCTGGCTGGCTGGCTGGCTGGCTGGCCAAATCTTGTGATCAATTTTTAACCCACTTCCTACAGCCCGATTTTATTGACACACATGTATATCTCCCAAGACAACACTTTCTATTAAAATTTGAGGCCCCTCGGGCCGCGGGGTCGGGGGGCTCCCATACAAATATTTTACAAAATTTACCCGATTTTCTTTAAATTTTGTACACATGTGTGTCTTCGATGGAAAACACTTTTTGTAAAAATTTGGAGCAATCTGCCCCTTGGGGACCCCAATATACAAATTTTAAATATCGCTATATCGCATCAGATCACGGCAAAGTCTGAGCTCTGTGCTTTGTGAGCAGCGCTGTTCGCTGCCGCTGCGTCATTTGGTGAATGATTTTGCCACAAAACGAGCACGCAGTGTGTGTGTGTGTGTATCCCCGATTAGAGAATTTACAAGAAAAATTTTAATTTTTATGGGTTGTTTTTTTTTTGGATAGCAGTCAACAATCATAATTTGAAATTTGATAAGCATTTTGACTTCCACTTATTCTAATATTTCTTTCGATTACTGGGTATATTTAAGATTTCTCTCTTGTGGTTTTGGTTTGACGTTCTATTTGCAAACTTTTCCGGGGTACGGTTTTATTTTTCGTTTAATTTGCAAAGCCTTGTAACAGACATTGTAACTTTGGTACATTAGCTGTATTTTATTTGCGAGGAATAAGGAATTACAACAACAATTGCTTATTCTTTAGAATAAGAAAACCTGCTGTTTTGCAGGTTTTCAAATTCGAATTCCTTATTCCTCGGCAAATAAAATACGCCTATTATTTACCAAAAATTATTTTAAAAGTGAATACAGACAATTTAATAGCTCTTTCAATTTGCAAGGTAGAGTTAAAATTTTTCTCTCGTGAGCGTTGGTTTGGTACAGTTTGATTTTGCGTTTTATTTGCAAGGTTTTGTAACGGACACTGTAACTTTTCTACCCGTCGAAAATCGACGGGTAAGGTTTCATTTACTCAGCAAGATGGCGAACAGAGAGAAACCAGACTAATTTCCCAGTTTGTTGTTCTGGTCAAATTACGTTTTGATTTGGCGTTCTATTTGCAAAGCGCTCACCACGAAAAGCCTCTCATGTTGGTAGCTTACCCGTGGGTAAGGTTTCGGGTATGGTTTTAGCAAATCCAGAGAGGCATAAGAACATTGCTTACCAATTAATATCACAGCGTGACAGCGTAATTTATCTTCTAAAATAAACTTAAAAAACATTTACTCCCGCACCGAACAAAAAGTTTTTGTAAACTACAAATGCCAAATTTGGTTTCGGTTTGGGGTTGCAAATCTTCTCTACAAAACCCTGTCACTTTAACAACTTACCCGTGGGTATGGTTCCGGATACTGTTTAAGAATTAAATTTCCTATATGTAGTAAGTACATGTTATCTTAAAACAGTCTTATTCGTGATTATGGAACAATCGAACACAAGCTGATAGCAGTGTTCTCTGTGAGAAGCGCAAAAAGCATTAGAACCAAGTGGTAAAATAAAAGCTGTCAACATTTCTGCTGTATATTGTACATACAACACATTTTGTAAAGTGGTTGTGGTAGATACGAACTGAAATTGTGAATTTGACCAACTTACTGTCTAAAGAAAAACACTGTGTTTATTTCTTTATATTAGGCGATGATTATCATTTCTATTAACAGACGTCTGGTTTCACAAAAATCATAATTTTCGTAAAGCATAAAGCTAGAAAATTACATTGTAACAATGTAACAGAACAGCATACGCCATTCAGTATTTACTAAATAAAGTAAGCAATTGAGAATAAATTATGATCTCAAATTTGTGAATAAAGACTGAGAATAAAAATAAAGCTTTTCGCTTCGTCATCGTAGAGAGTACATATATGTATATGCATTTAAAAGCAAATAAGCAAACACACATACCCGATAGGTGGATAGTGGAGTAAATAGCCATACACTAATAATAGATGAATCACGATTCATTTAAAGTAAATAACTAAAAATTATACTCAACAGGAAAAGATTTCATATTACTACAAAAATTGGTTTATTATCTATATTTTCTTGGAATTTTTAAATAAAATTGAAACTTACATAAAAATTCTTTGTCTTTTTTGGGTTAAGTTTGGATAAAGTAAAAGCGTCGATAACTACGAAGCCACTTGTTAAAATAGTTGGGTAATTTTTTGTACCAATTTTTAGTAAATTTGCGCGTATTAATTAATTAAATAAAAAATAAACGTTTAAACTTGGATTCCGCAGATTTCCAAATTGTAATTGCACCGTTTTCAAAGCGACAGTAATTAATATGATGCGCAACGACTTTTCACCGATTATTAATGTATTTGTTCTTCTGTTAATTATTATTTTGTTAAACTATAAGAATAATTTTCACGCTTAAACCGCACAAATAAATTTAAAAAATTCGTCAATAATACCGCGTCCGAACCGCAACAAATTAAAATTCGTTGTGAAATTCACAAAATAAAATTGCTACAGCTTTTACTTCAAAACATGTTACGACTTGTCGATGCAAGAAAAAACACAGAAAGCTTTTTGCGCCAACACACACACGTATTTACAATTATACTGGTTTTGCTTTCAAATGAAAGTCAGTGAACGCAAAACATTTCCCAGTATGTAACACACTTTCAATCAATTTTTATTAATTTTGATAATAAATTTTAATCAAATTTTTTTTATCAATCATTATTTTGAAATGCGGGGTGGCTTTTGTTGAGTTTTCCTCTTATTTGACAGAGTGCATTCGTTCTCAGGCGTCAAACAAACAAACAAATTTCACTAGCACGTTTGGAATGTATTTGTTTCGATTTCACGATGAACATTTTTTTGAAAATAATCGAATATTTTTAATCACAGTATTAATTATTGTTTGAAGCGATTTAAACTCAAAGAAAAATGGAAACTAATCACAAATCAAGTCAAAATTGCAGCACAATGACAGTTTTTTGTTAGTGGCTGAAGGAAGAAGTATGCTCGGGTAGAAAATTTTAGCCGGAGCTACACTCAGTGCAATTTTTAAAATCAAACGGACAAAACGAGTGAGTATTTTTTCACTCAGGGTACATTTTGTTATAAACGAAAGTCACAGGCTGCACCGCTAAGGTCAAGAATTCAGCAGCTACGAAGTTTTATTAAAATCCTTTTAACCTGATCACTCAAAAGATCGAAATGACCGAACTGGTTTGCAAAAAAATCAGGTTAAAAATGAATGACTTGCTCATTCGTTCACTGAATTGGTTCGCAAAAAACATGTTAGAACGGAACGACTTGCTTATTCGTTCACTGAACTTGTTCGTAAAAGAACAGGTTAAAAAGGAACGACTTGCTCATTCGTTCACTGAACTGGTTAGAAAAAGAACAGGTTAAAAAGGAACGACTTACTCATTCGAATAGAATAGGTTAAAAAATATAGACTTGCTCATACGTTCATTTCCTTTGTCTCGTTCTTATGTGCTTCGTTCGTGAACTAACCAATATCGAATTTTCAAACTACCAACGTATGATGTTTCATGAGTGGGAAAAAGAAGGGTTGCTACATAGAAAAACAAATGAAAATTAAAAAAGAAAGAGTTCTTTTACTATATCACTTTCGATTTGCAATCACATGGCAAACAATTTTTCCACGTGTAACTGTAATTTAAAACTAGTTTGGCACTTTTTACGTATTGTATATATAATTTTAAATTAAGATTATAGTCCATTTTAAATAGCTGCGTAATTTTTAGGATCTCGGGCGAAAAAAATATTTTTGCAATCTTTGTTTTTTCTATGCACAAAGATGTTATTTTCTGTTTAGGTGTTCAAAATAAACACTGTAACCAAACTGGAATTTATAATTTATTGCAAATAAATCGTTTTATGTGTTTGGTGTATTACACTTGCTTATTTCTCAGTTTGTTTTTGACATTTCTGATGACTTTCGTTTGGCGTTCTATTTGCAAATCATTTACCACGAAAACTCTGTTACTTTGGCAGCTTGCCCGTGGATTTGGTTTCGAATACTGTTTCGAGTAAATCTAAAGAAACATAAGATTTTTTATTGTTTAAATTTAGCTGTTGCGAGTGTCAGAATAGAATCCAAAAAATCCTCAACCAGGCACTGAATAAGGCACTTACACAGTCATTAATAATGTCATTATTAATAATGATGAAGGCTATTAGAAAAACAGATTCACATTATTTCACAATGATCTTTATCCATTACTTTGACTGTCATTATCACAAAGTAATGGCGTTATTATGTTTAAATAATCTGTCTTCAAAGATTTTTTCTGAAATGTGTAAATAAGAACAAACACGGTAAAAATTGTTTTTGTTTTTCAAGAACAATGACTGATATTTGTTTCCCGCTCTTGATTGCAAATGTAAGGATAGCAAATGATGTTTTAAAAGTGTAATTTGTTATTTCAAATATAAATAAATCAAAATTTAGTTTTTACATTATTCGTATTCCACAATAATGGAAAATGCTTTTTATCAAAGACTCAAGGAAAGAATAGCCGTGTTGCTTTGGCAAAACCAGCTAGGCTTACAACAACAATCGCATAAGTATAAAGCCGAAGTTTCTTTAATATAAACCAAAAAAAATTTCAGGTTTAAGAGAACTAAAACCATTTTATAATTATGGTGCTCGCCGCGGTGTTTTTTTCATTTTTTTTTCGAAGGGTTGTCATCTTGTCGTAAGAAATGACTTGGCATTAGTTTGAAAACAAGCAAAAGTGAAAATAATGGGATATTTTGTATTGACAAAAAGTTCATTTTGACATACAACTGCCAAAATGAACTGCATTGTCATATCACAAAAATTTGTCTTCCCTCTTCTAAAAACTTTGCAAAAGCTTTTGAAAAAGTACGTGTAAAACAATAAACAAAGATGTACACGCAATTATATTATATGAATTTGTTACAAATTAAAAAATGGAATTAAAAACGAATAACTAACTTAAAAATAGCGTTACAATTAAGCAACAAGAAAAACGAATGCGAAAAGAAATTAAAAAGGTAACTTTTTTTCACCAATGACCATACAACACGTATTAGGTAGCTACACTACCAAGAAACACATGACAATGACATGTGATTTTGATATAAAGAGTAAAGAGAATATGATTACGAAACCAAATGCGACCGTGGACCACTACGGATGAGTCACAACACAAGCGGAACGACGGAACATCATGTGATGTGAAAAAGTGATGCACACACAAAAAAGAAAGAACTACGTGTTTATTATATTTTAGCATGCACATTGCACAGACGCTCACAAGCATGACTAGATATAATGGTTAGATTTGTACCGGTACCGGCTGATGGGAAGTGCTAAGTGCAAAACACAAATAACATGACCGGCGCGACAATTTCATCAATAAAATTACTGACGGTGGTTGTTGAGAACGAGCAGCTGAGTTTTGATTATATTATTTATGTAAGTACGTATCTAAACGCCATGATTTGGGGGTTCGGCGTTCCGACACGATCACGACTTCGATTTGACTTACCTTTCATCATGTTGCTGACGATAAAACGTCCGAATTGCACACAGAAAAAGTTCTTCAACTTGTTGCTCTTTCGAATCAAATCTACAAAGTTAAAAAAGTTTGTTACGGTATGATGCTTTCTATCAAAAACGTTTTTGTTATTGTGTTGCCAGCACACAAATGGTCGATTTGCACTCTTGTTTATATAAACATGTATATATTGACAATGTAGCATGTCAATAAAACCGCAACAGACACAGATCGTTAACCCAGCAATGTACGAATACTTTGTCTCTTGAACGATTTTTCCCAAAATTGTGGAAATAATGGCAAACACGATAAAAATAGTTTTTTGTTGCAAGAACAACGACCGATGTTGTATTAATACGCTGATTGGTTTGGACAATAGCTGCCAGTTTTCAGATATCATATTAAGCACGAACACAAGCACTAGATCCTTCATTTAACCACACTTTTCCTTCTGTTCGCTTATCGATCGATCGCCTTCAACGTTAGGTTTTCTTTTAATGGACTTTTTGTTGAGTAATTATGCAATAAATTAAATTGTAAAATTATTTATTTTTGTTTTCTTCTTATTTTTAAATCCGGCCTGACTTTCACGTTCAGTTAAAGAACGAAACTCGAAATTATGATGATATAAAAATAAAATCTCTAAATCGATATGACCACGCTGCCATTAATTTCTTGCAAAACGTTCAAAAGATACAACACAGAAAAATATATTCTGGAATATGCAGATTTTTAATAAAAATCCGGGTTAACAGAAAACACAATTATTATATTGCAAACTTGTATTTTAAAGAAGCACCGAATTTTTCACTTTAACAAAGTGATGATTCTTCTTGCTTTGATAAGCATAAGTGAAGCGAATATGTACTTTTATTATAATTTTTTTTTAAATTTATGAAAGTAGCAGATAAAATCCGATTTGC
The DNA here is from genome assembly GCA_947095585.1 of Nephrocerus scutellatus. Classification (NCBI taxonomy): domain Eukaryota; kingdom Metazoa; phylum Arthropoda; class Insecta; order Diptera; family Pipunculidae; genus Nephrocerus; species Nephrocerus scutellatus. Next base: position 114,152,878 of record OX352761.1, on the reverse strand, counting down.
TAGAGAAAATTTTACTACTGAGAACATCAATTTTAGTCAACTTCAGTATACAAAGGCAAAGTCTCAAATCATCGCTACAAGAACACACGAAACTACAAATCAGGAATAAATATTCAAGAATGGAGATAAAAGCTCTTGCTTCTTTAAGTAGTGAGTTTTGATTTTGTTGTGCACTACACTTCTTGGATTTACACAACGAAATACCTTTTTGATTTCGAATTAATAATATTGAGTATTTTCTTTATTTCATTTTTAACATTCCGAATTTAAAATAAAAGATTCTTTGTACATATTCTATTTCTTCGGAATGTTTAGAAGGTATCTTTTTATACTACATCGATAGGTATAATAAACAGAATATTCTTCTGTCACGTGATTGATATTCCATACCTTCTATTCTTTCTGTAAAATGAAATAAAGAAGACACTCATTAATAGTGCAAACACAATGGATAATTGTGGTAGCCGCGAAAGCTACTGTTGCAGTACGAGTTGTTTAACTTTTGTTATTCAAAGAGCGCGCCTCTCGTGTTTGACAGCTGGCAAAAAGCTTCAGATTGAAAGATGGAAAAATAAAATAAGCGATGCAAAAGAAGAAGTGGAAGTGGAATAAGAGTTATTGAGAAAGGAGTGCAAAAATATTTCCGAAGAGTTGGAGTTGGAGTTTTTACTGAGCCGTTAATTTTTATTGTGGACATATTTTATGAAAGCCCTACCACATAATTTTACAGTTGACATATTAATGCAGCTACAACAGCAATCGCGGGTCGCTGCACCATTCTGACCAGCTTACCTGAATTTTTTACAATTTCATACAAACTGGGTGTTGAAATATTTACACTGGCTAGGGTGACATTGGGTCTGTTTTTTTATTCCTATTGTTTTATTCGACCCGAGCGAGTAAAATTAAACGGAGTACACCGAGAAAATATTGTACGGCGTAAAAATATATAGTGAGTGCACGGGTTAATTTTATTCTCTCTTAAGCTTTGGTTTCCTAGGAAAGCGGTGCCGTTATGTAGCGGTGGATGACGTCACTAAAACGCTTTCTAATCAAATCAGAAAGCGTTGGTTTCTAGGTAGCATTGAATGTGAAAGTAATAGCGGTGCCGCTACTTTCTTGACGACCGTGATTGCGGTGACAAATAATAGTTCAACGTTTTTTTATGTGCAGCGGTGAAGATTTTTAAATAAAAATATTTGCAAACGCGATGGTCTACATCGAAGATGACGAAATTTCGATTGATTTTGTATGAAATATTGAACTTCCATATAATCTCAAAAGGAAAAAACCCAGTTAAAAATAAATCAAACAATACTGATATTGTCTGAAATTTTTCTCGTTGCATTGTAGATGAAGACAAGAAATTGTGAAATGCACCCTCTGTAGCACGATTTTGAAGCATATTATTCTCCTCCAAACGATAATTTTCTTCTTCTGATGACTTCTTATCTTCCAAATATAACTAATAATGCTATGTCTAGGTCGTACATTCTCCACCGACAATACGCTCTTGTCGGTTACGATCACGCAGTGCTAAGCGTTTTTCTTTTTAGATGTCAGTTCATTTACTTATGTCGAGTTTTTTTTTTAAAAAAAAATCTGCCGTATAGTGCTTTTTTGGCTGTCAAGTTGTTCGTTTATTCCAAAAAACCAATCTACGGTAGATTGGATTTCCCCAGAAACAGATCTTGATATTTTGGGAGATTTACCCCTCTTCTCATTAACTGCAACAACAACACATGCAACAAAACAATGTAAACATAAGATTCTCGAACACGAAAGCCGAGAATCTTTTGTTTACATTGTTTTGTTGCATGTGTTGTTGTTGCAGTTAATGAGAAGAGGGGTAAATCTCCCAAAATATCAAGATCTGTTTGAGGGGAAATCCAATCTACCGTAGATTGGTTTTTTGGAATAAACGAACAACTTGACAGCCAAAAAAGCACTCTACGGCATATTTTTTTAAAAAAAAAAACTCGACATTAGTAATTATGAACGTTGACAGCAGTGAACACGTTTTCAATGTCTTCGCAGAACATACAAGGTGGAGCAAAAGTAATGTTGATAGTGTAAATTGGCTGCCATTTTGTTAGAAATTAAAAAAAAAATAAACAATAATAATTTTTTTTTATAAATAGACTCATTGCCAAGTGAGAAGTCCCTGCTGAACGACTTGCGTCACGTCAATAAGGTGGGCTATGCCCTTTGTGTCAACTATTCTCTATTTGTCTACAACATAAATATCAAAGCACAGTGACTTTTGATGGCATTTGCAAAAATTATGGCATATTAACGTAATGACATTACTTTTGCCCCACCTTGTATATAATAAATACTGCATGAAGAATATCTTCGTGTGTATAAAACAATTTAATTAGATTAACAAGTTTATTTGGATTTTGTTTACTTAACAATTTCTCCAGCTACATTATAAAATTGAAAGTGTTATATGTAAAATAGGGCTGTCTAGTAAATTTCCCTGGTATTGTAATTGGAATTGTGAAGCCCAGTACCAGGGCATTTATATTTTTGTTAACATCGTATGGTAAGGTAATGTTTACCGTTTGCACTGCTTGGTGCTTCTTCTCTTGTATCATTATATATATATTTTGTATCATTGTATGCTGTGACCTGTGATGTTATGCACGGCCAAGCTACAGACTCTGTGACAAAAAGAGTGAGCAAATGCGAAGACGATGATGCAAGATTAGTCAGAACTTACACTATAATGAACAGCTGATTCAAGCGGAGACTTTTGGAGCTTTTGAGGAGCTTTTCATTTAATTGTATCCACTAATTATTTACAGCTGATTTCATTAGGACAGTATGAAGGAGCTCTCACAATGAAAAAACTTAATACTTACATGTTACAACTAACAATTCTGCAAGGATGTATGGATTTTGGTTTTGAAAAAAAAAATGTTTTTTGCTCGTTGGAAATCCATACAATCCTGTAAGCCTTAAGTATTAAGTTTATCTATTGTAAGAGCTCCCTCAGCTTCGCAAAAACGTCTGGGAATTTCTCCCTTACCCGGGCTCTCAACGCGCAATATTTTATGTAATATATAATGCAATATAACATGCTATGAAAATTACTCGTGGAGACTACAAATAGTATTAATAGTATTCTACAAAAAAAATTCTTTCTATGGATTGCTTTCTAATGGATCTCAATTATAATTTGACTTTAGTGTTTTTTTTTGCAGTAAAATGGAGTTGCGAATGGCGAACATGTGATTTCCGGAGACAACACTTTCTATTAAAATTTGTGGCCCTTATATATTTTTTTTTAAATTAAATTTTATACACATGTGTATCTCCGATGGACAACACTTATTGTAAAAATTTTGGAGACCGTGGATTCATGGGGCCCCATAAAAAAGAATTCCCTTTAACTTTTTCGAAAATTCTCTGTATACTAATTGTCCGTGTGACACTGAGTGGTCTTAAAGAAAATAATAATATTCGGCGCGACAGACCGTTGCGGTTCAAGGCCTTGCTTCTCGTCACCATTTGTGTTATGCAGATATATTTTTGGGCACAAATGGAAGGGACCTGCAATTTAAGGCCGGATCCGAACGGCGAATTGAGAAGCTTTCCGTTTGTCACCCATTCGCGTGAGGTGGCACACCGTGAAAAATACTTTGGTTTTACTGGGATTTAAACCACGAACCCCTGCTCAGAAGTTCAGAAGCTCGATTCGTATAATGAAATGCGGCGGCACAATTCTTATATCATTATTTTGTAAATTATTTGTATAACGCGCAATTTTTAATTGAACTATTGTAAACAAGACCATTGGTCTTAAAATTGTATATGCACATGAAGTAAACAATAAAATTACAGTAATGTGTTACATGGAATGTGTTTGGAAACATTTGGATGGTTTTTTATGTGAGGAAGCCGTTGCTCTTACACTTCTGCGGTAAATCTTAATGTCTGCGTTTTTCTTTTACTCACTCGTACATTGTACAGTGAAGCACAATTAATCTAAAATCTCGCCATGACAATGCAGTTGGCATCTTGTGTTCACTAGACATGAGACTTTAATGTGTACGACTTACGACACACACACTTTCCACTTTTTTTGTCCGCACATACCAGTTCATGTTCCAGCTTCAGAGTTCAGATAAGTGTACAAACATTTCATCGGCACTAACAATGACCGACTATGACGCTACTAGTCAGTAAATGGAAGAGTAATGTGCGGTGAAACTTTTCCAGTTGATTCAGTCGCAGTTGTGCACAGGCAGAGGCATCGTTCGGCGGTGAATGGCATTCGGTCAAGTCAAACTATTGCAAACTTTTTAAATATTTAATTGACGCGTTTTTAGTTTTTTGTGGATCTGGGGTGTTGTGCACACGTCATGGGTTTGTTGCAAATTTGGTTTTTTCTTGTGAGCTTCACCGCTTGGACAAAAGCAGATCTGAGAAATGTCCTTCTTCTTGTGGCCGATGATGCAGGCTTCGAAATGGGCGCCTATCTGAATAAATTTTGTCAAACACCGAATCTGGATGCGTTGGCCAAAAGTGGACTTATCTTTAATAACGCTTTCACTTCTGTAAGCAGTTGTTCGCCAAGTCGAGCGCAGTTGCTGACGGGTCAGGCCAGTCATGAGAACGGTATGTACGGCTTACATCAGGGCGTTCATAATTTCAATGTCCTGCCAGCTGTGACATCGTTGCCAAATGTGTTGCGCGAGAAGTCATCCGGTCATGTGCTTTCGGGTATTATAGGGAAGAAACATGTTGGTGGCGCCGATAATTTCCGCTTTGATTTTGAACAGACTGAAGAAAAACATTCAATCAATCAAATTGGACGGAATATCACCAACATTAAGTTGTATACGAGGGAATTTCTGGACAAAGCAAAAAGTGAAGAGAGGCCGTTCTTTTTAGTTGTTGCTTTCCACGATCCCCATCGATGTGGACACATTACGCCGCAGTATGGTGAGTTTTGTGAACGTTGGGGCTCAGGTGAGGAAGGAATGGGAACGATTCCCGACTGGCATCCCATATACTATGATTGGAGAAATTTAGAAGTACCTTCATATTTGCCGGACACAGACACAGTAAAACAAGAATTGGCTGCTCAATATATGACAATTTCCCGTTTAGACCAAGGTGTCGGATTGGTACTTAAGGAACTCAAAGCGCATGGTTTCGATTCCGATACTCTGGTTATGTACACTTCAGACAATGGACCACCGTTTCCCGGTGGTCGCACCAATCTTTACGATCGTGGTGTACATGAGCCAATGATAATGTCTTCACCGGAAATCAACGCTCGACGCCATGAAACAACATCCACCATGACGAGTTTACTGGACATTTTCCCAACGATTTTGGATGTCTTTCAAATTGCAAATGTCACAATTAGTGGAAAATCCCTGCTACCCCTTCTGCAGGAGGAGCCAAAGCCGAGCGACATGGAAGCCATCTTCGGAAGTCAAAACTTTCACGAAATCACCATGAACTATCCCATGCGCATGATCCGAACACGTCGCTTTAAACTAATACATAATTTAAATTTTTGGTCATATTTCCCGATCGATCAGGATCTATATACATCGCCCACATTCCAAGAGGTCCTTAATGCGACAATAAATCAACAACAGCTGCCATGGTATAAAACTTTGCAAATCTATTATCAGCGCCCCGAATGGGAAATGTACGATATTAAAATGGATCCACTTGAGCGTTGGAATTTGGTGGGAAAAGCAAAGTTCCATGATGTTCTGAAGAGTCTTCGTGAACGATTGTACGCTTGGCAAGTGGCCACCAACGATCCCTGGAGGTGTTCGCCACATGCTGTTCTTCAATCACAGGGAGTGTTTGAGAAAAATCCGGTTTGCTTAACACTCGGCCACGAGAGCATGCATGGAATCGCTAATAGTCGATATTGAATAAGCTAACCTTTTATTTTCCTTATTTTTAAGAGTAAAATTGTCAACCGAATTAAATTAGTTTCTCGATGTGGCCACTACTAATTTGTTATATTTTGTTTAAAGGAACATTTCTCTATTTCCTAATATAATTTGTCTTTATTATTAGTTTTAATGTAAACATGACGATCTCTTTTTGTTTAAACAGAACAAATTATAATAAAGCAATCGTAAGAGATGTGGTATCAGAGTGGGGTTTTTTTTAAATGAATTCGTACGTAATCCAGTCCAGATAATACCTTATTCTATGGATGAATGAATCACAACGTACGAGTGCATACGGGCTATCACTCTCTATTGGTTAAAAAAGTGCTTAATTTTTAGGTGGTTTTTATGCGTTGCGGACCGTTTTGAAACAAGCTCCAGTCTGTAATTAAAAAAAAAAAAATTCATATTTTTAATTTATTGTACTCGTAGTATTCCAAGTGCGAGTCTGTTATTTTACAAGACAACCGCGACAAAAAGAAAACTCAACCTTGTAAGTACTTAACGTAATACTTATATGTATATAGTTGTGGCGGGTTGGTGTGACAATCCGTGCAAAAGGAACACACCAGAGCGCTCAGACCATCGATCCTTTGTACTCGTTCCCAGTGAGCTCATAAATCAAATCTCTTCGTTATGTGTAGTGGTTAAAGCTGCGGGGATGTTGTCCAGTCGACGATTCGATTGATTGGCCTTTATATAGCGAAAAACTTGATCAACAATCGAAACTCTTCCAAAAACGTTCATCCTGAGCCTGGAAAAAGCTATAAAGGAGATGTATAGTTGTTTTTTCTTCCTCCAGTCAGGACTTACATATGGGATCCAATATAAGTCTCAACTTTAACATATGTTATGCCCTGTAAGTAAACCGACCATGCTCCGACTGTACCTTCTACTATTCCTAAATTGAAGTTGACAGTGTTTTTGTTTGGCCTATACACAAAGTGTTTGGTAGTTCTACATAAATTTATGTAGAGCCAACTGTGCTCCTATTCGGCTTCCATAAGTCTTCGACTATCAATAGTTCAGCTTTTCTGACTCAAACTTAATATTAATTGCGAACCAGTAGGGACATTGGCGGTCACGCATCAGCAGATTAGGGGGAATAACACAAAATGCTTTAGAATTGCAGGTGGCCGTAATTTCCCTTTAATGCAGGAAAAGCGGAATGATCGGGCTAGTCTCTTCAAAGTAAGGTTGGCGCGAGGCCAATAACCTCGCCCGTAAAAAATTATTGTTACGGAACCCGAAATTAGCCTCGGATACACAGATGAACGACGACGACCACGGCAACGAAAACGGCTAAACGGATAGAGCTCGAGCTGCACAGCAGCTGGCCGATACCCTGTCTAAATATAAAGCTGATATAACAGCAGTCCAGGAGATGCGGTGGACGGGAATGATATCTTACAAAAATCAGAATATTTTTGTCACGTAAGACATCCTGTGTTCGGGGTGGGGTTTCTAGTGAGCAAAAGAATTAAACCCACCGTTATCGGCTTTTAAGCAGTAAATTAACGGCTATGCACCCTTCGCGTGCGGGGCGAATTTGAAAACATAGGCCTCATAAACGTTCACGCACCTACAGAGGATTCCCCAGATAATGAAAAAGAAGAATTCTTTGAATCAGTCGAACGGGAACTCCATGCCTCCCCTCAGTATGACGTAAAAATCATTCTGGGGGATATGAATGCCAAAATAGGCATGGAGCCAGTATTCAGGCAATAGATTGGCACCCATAGCTTACACGATAACACTAATGACAATGAACAACGAACCATAGAGATGGCAGCAATTAATAATTTGGTCGTTTGCGCGTAAAAATATCCACAAAGCCATCTGGGTATCTCCTGATGGAGCCACTTGCAACCAGATAGACCACGTGTTGATAGACCGCCGCCACAATCCGAACCTGATCTCGGTACGAACGTACCGAGGTGCCAACGTCGACTCGGACCACTATCTTGTTGGTATGGTGCTCTGAGCGCGGATTGCATCATCACGAAAGACTGCATCCGTGAATCAGATTCGAGTCAACACGGCAACGAAAAGACCAGAAACAACTACGGTCAAGCGATAGATCTCGCCCTAAATGCAGGGAGAGTAAGTCCTGGGGCTGAGATGCCGGGCGTAGATGAGAAATGGACACGCCTTACTGTCATTAGCACTGCTGAATCCATCTTAGGCAATAGTCGCAGAGATCGGAACGACTGGTTCAATGACGAATGTACGACGACGAGGCACCAATGACCGAAGATCATACTGTGCTGCCGCCACCAAGCATAGACGAAGTTAGTAGAGCGATAAATCGGCTCAAAAATAATAAGGCCCCAGAATCTGATGGGATCCCAGCGGAATTGATAAAAATAGGAAGCCCCGCATTACACCAAGCAATTCATGAAATAATAGTGCAAGTATAGTGGCAAGGAAGAAGCTGTGCCAGAAGACTGGCGAAGAGGCATCCTGTGCCCCATACATAAGAAAGGATATATTACAACCTGCAGCAATTATCGTGGTAAAACGTTGTTGAGCACCGCGTATAAGATTTTCTCCTCTATCCTTCAAGATAGGATAGCCACATACGCTAAAGTCATAATTGGTCCATACCAGTGTGGCTTCATTCCAAGCAAATCAACAACTGATCAGATTTACACCCTTAGACAGGTGATGAAAAAATTTCTAGTGCCTGTCTAAAAACTCACTACACCATCTTTTTATAGACTTTAAAGACGCCTATCATAGCATAGCCAGAGTAGAACTTTATAAAGCCATCAGAGAATTCGGCATCCCAAATAAACTGACACGACTATGTAGATTGACCATGACCAATGTTATAAGCCAAGTAAAAATATCCGGATCACTATCAAGCCCATTCAACATCTATAAGCAAAACCATCGGAAAGAAATGGGGTCTTCAACTAAAGCTGTTGTACGACCAATTCTCACCTATGGATCGCTGGTTTGGTGGCCAGCGATGAAGAAGAAGTATAACGTGACCAAACTCATCAGGTTACAGCGATCAGCAGCAGCAGGCATTACAGGAGTTCTAGGGTCTTGCCAGACCGAGGCCATTGACACCATCTTGAACCTACTACCTCCTGACATATTTATCAAGTATGTTGCGATGTGCAGTGCAGAGAATCTGGGTGGTTTGCTACTAGACCATACGGGCACTGCAATATACTGCAGACAGTACCTAAAGGCATGACACCATCAACTACTGGTCAAGGGACAAATTCTATCCTTGTTTAAAACTAAGTCACAGCTCAGGTGGAGCAGTATGTCGAACTGCGCCATATCGAGATTAATGTGGCCATCCTATAGCAAAAAAAACCACCGAGTTGTTATCCAGAACCCGGAACGACATTGCCAGAGTTGTGGCTATCAGCACTGGACACTGAGTTTTGTGGGATCAAAATGGCTCACACTAGCGCTAATTGAGGACCTCGCAAGTACAGCGGGGACCACCACTCTGCCTACCTACCTATGGGTGCAGCTCTTGGAAGGTGACCGCTACTATCACAGTTTCATATCAAACTACGTAATGCAATGGAATCCGTTATCTCAGGATGGTAGAAGACAGGTTGGTCCGAGAAATACATGGCGCAAAACAGTTGAGGAGGAGTCACGGCAATTGGGGAAGAGTTGAGAGAGTTGAAACTCATTGCCAGGAACCGCAAGCGATATCGCGTAGGCGTAGTAGAGGCCCTAGAGGACATAACTAAGCTGCATGATACTAAATAGTTATTCCATCATATTTTACGGTGTATTTTGTCCGATGAGCAACTAAAAGCTTCTTGGGTGTTTTACATAATTTGTATGTGTCACACAAAACCTGTTAACATTTACTAATTAAATTGAAATTTTTACTAACATATTAAGTGACAAAATTTTATAAATTTTTATTGTCGTATTCATAAATATATCTATGACTACACATACAAAATGAATGTATATTGTATATGAATGTTTATGACGGTAATTTAAATAAAATAAAAAAACGATATAATAGAAAGGAACAGAAAGAAACGGCGCGGTTTGCTCCTTAAACTCTAATTGACTGCATCAATATTTATTAGATGATATTGCTGTGTTGCAACAAACGATTTTGTAGAAAAATATATGTCTCTGTTGTCAAAATGTTTGGATGATATTAGGAATTAACAAATAATTTATAAAATATCACTACATAATACACAGTTATAACCACTCATTTAATACTATGTGACTATTTTATATAATTTTTTGTTTTGCAGAACGGCGCAAATTGGATTGGTAAATGATTATGAGTTCAATATGAAAAATTCTTATTATCGTATAAATGGACGTTGATTAGTTATAAATATAAAATACTTTACAAATACAACTACTAAAGTAAATTAACAATTCCTATATTATTATATATGTAATAAAAAATATTGAAAAAATCTATAAACGACGGTATTGTAAATTGGATAACAATTGATATTCGCCTCGTCCTAACACATTATTTTATTGTCCCTAAAGAATGAAAAGTAGTTATTGCACGAAAATTCGTTTACTAAATGGAATGATTTTTGGCTAACAATGATGTACAGAATGATGTCTACTTTTCGTAACTTGAATTTGATTGTGAATCCTCGGATATTTTGGAATCATCCAGTGATTCTTCGGCTCTGGCTCTTCGTTTTGTGGCCCATTCGACGAGACAGAAGCACGCTGTGCCAATTGTTCCGAAGACAACAAGTATTACCATCTGTGCCCTTAGACCCAAGTGTGACGAATAGAAGAAGCTTATCGCTGCGGCAACAGACTGCAATTGATTTATAATATGAATTAATTTGTACTGAGAAAAAAATTTATAACCAACCTGTGTAAACTTGAAGAGAGCAAAAGCTCCGACGGAATTTTTGACAAACACTCCACCCAACATCGAATAGATTTGTGTATTGAAGCATGCATCACCGAAACCCAGAAGAAACGCACAGAAAAGTGCAATCCATGCTTGTGGTGGGTCCAGATAGGCAATGTCGTCGGTGTCCTTGAATGGCGAGTTGTTTGGCAAATTGATAAAAATCAAGAAGAATGCAATTAAGTGGACAATGTAACCGCCAATCACAATCGGGTCCCGGCCGAAACGTGTCGTTCTTGCACCGAGCAAACCAAAGAGCCCTCCACCGAAAACTTCACCAACTCCGATGCAAATACCTGCCAGTCCAACAATTTGTTTCGGCGTTTCGGATATTTTCGTTGTAAATCCAATGGATGAACCATATACACCACTAAAGAAGGACAATTCAAGTCCTGAGGAAAGACAAAAAGAAGATAAGTATAAGATTACTATTAAATAGAAAGAAGAACCTACCCGTATAGAAAAAAGCCACACTCAGTAACAACATATCGCGTGTCATGAAAAGATCCTTAGCTAATTTCAATGCATACAATGCACTTCCGAATCCTGTCTGCATCTCCTGCAGTTCCATGTCTGCTGTAGAATTATCTGGTACCGGCCGAAGTGTTGACAAAAATATTATTCCCAATATGGCAACAGCAATTAGTACACCAATAACAAGGGATCTCGTTTCGGAATCGATGTGTGTTTTATCCTGAAACTGATAGTAGACAAAGAGATTCCCGAAAAACATACTGCACTGCAGCAAAGCCCAGAAAATTCCCGAATTCCGTGATATATTTGTTGGATCACTACATCGCGCCAGGAAAGTTCCTTGGCCAGTCCATGTTATAGATGCTCCAGCGCCAAGTATTGCGCTCGCCAGATAAAGTAACCAAGTTGATGGAAACAAGAAAATCACCATGAACAGCCTGCAAAAGTGGACTCAGTTATGGTTATCAATTTAATTTTAGATTTTAAACTCACGTGTAGGAGAGGGCTCCAACGAACATGGCCGTTCTGGGGCCAGTGAATGATATGAATGATGGCGCCAGCCAATTGCATATAGCAAATGACGTGTAAATGACCGCCAAACTTGTATAGCCATCTCCTTTGAAGCTAGCGTCATCAATATTTATGCTGTCTAGGATGGTTTTCTAAGATGGAAGATAAAATCGAGAGGAAAAAATTTGATATTAAAATAAAGTTTAACTAAAAAACAGGTCTGGTCTGGCAGAAGCCTTCTTATTAATGCGCAACGATTTTGACCATAGCAACAAGATTTAAATTGGTTCTCTTTTAATATTTAAAGCCTATTGATAGGAATGTTAATATTTTTAAGAAAACATGCGAGCTGGATAAACAGCTAAACTGGAACTCTCATATTCCACCATTGAACGAGTCACTAGGGCCATGTGGCCTGTAGATACGCCTTTACGGCAGAACAACTTTCGCTAAATTTTTAAAAAAATTCCATAGAAACCCACAAACCTTTATTGCCACTTTATGAAAAAAAGTGTATGTAACTTTATTCATCGATTGGGAACAATAATTTCATATGAATCTCGCTGATATCGGGCGCTTAACTACCCGCATATATGAACCACCAACTCACTGTAACCATCAAGGGGCAGGGGTTTACTATATCTTAAAACCTTCGCCCACCTGCCAAAAATACAGATTGAAAATTTCATAAAAATCGGTTGGTAAATCCGGCTGATATTTACATTTAGATAACACTGACTACGACTCAATAGCAAGAGCAATCAGTAGCAGAGGTATCGGGGATTCGATCACTCATTGGATATGGGTCATGTTTGAAAGTCGTGTTATCAATTCCTCTACAGGGGGAGTGTATTTGTCGGTGACTGCAATTAAGGGTTAACCGCAAGGAGGAGTCCTTTCTCCTTTATCTTCTATCTATCTTCTATCTTCACAGATCAGGATACATCGCCATTGGTTTTGCTGATTACTTGGCGATTTTAATTAGCGGTAAGCATACAGCACGACCATTGCAAATGTCATGCAAGGTGCGTTACTTCACGTTTTATTATAGTGTAGCAGAGAAGGGCTTTCCATTAATCTTTGCTAAAACTTCTAGTGCCTTTCACAAAAAGAAGACTGGCCAATCTAGGACCTATTAGTATCAAAGGCACCACTTTGAAATATTCCAATGAGGTTAAATATAATGGCGTCGTTATTGATAAACAGCTAAACTGGAACTCTCATATTCCACCATTGAACGAGTCACTAGGGCCATGTGGCCTGTAGATACGCCTTTACGGCAGAACTTGGGATCTTAAGCTGCCATATATACTGGATTTATAGTATGAGGGTGAAACCCATTATTGCTTACGCGGCCATTGTTTGGTAGCCAAAAGTACTTGAACGAACGATGGCAACTAAGCTTTAGAAGCTACAAAGAATTGTCTGTCTCGGTATTACGGGTGTCATGCGTACCTCCTCAACCGTAGCAATAGAGGCTGTCGTTGGACTTACTTCCTTGCAAATCTTCACAATGAAGACGGTCGCTAGATGCGCTATTAAGCTGCAGCTAGAATACAAATACAAACCAATTGACTTTGTGGGACACCTGAAAATTCTTGATTCAATTCCTGAAAGAGACATGTTTTGCACTATCCCTGGCATCATGATCAGGAGCACTGTTTCGGCAGGTTATTTGAGGTAGTAATATTAAACCGTGCAATCTGGTCTAATGCTTTCCCAGAACTGGACGCTGAAGATTTGAACGGATCGAAGATAGAATCTGAAGTCGAAGCTGATGTTTCCAGACCAAAACCAAAACACCAAATACCAATATCAAATGGGTATCTCACGGTCTTCCAGGCGGAACTTCATGCTATTGAGATCTGTGCTAGGATTAACCTTAGTAAGGGTATTATCGGCGCTTTAATTTATATCTTTTCAGATAGTCAGGCAGCACTGAAAGCATTATCGTCCAAAATAATGGACTCTAAATCAGTTAAATGCTGCTACGATGTACTGTTATCCCTAGTAAAGCATAAGTGGTTGAAGATCGGTTGCGTCCCTGGTCACCAAGGACTTGCAGGCAACTAATATGCAGCTAGGGCTGGGCAGCACGTAGAGTATTTTTCTTTAACAAAATTTCCTTCGAGATCCGAGGGTCCCACAATCTTAATAGAAAGTGTTATCATCGGAGATATGCATGTGTGTCAAGTTTCAATGAAATCGAACTTTGAGAAGTGGGTTAAAAATTGATCGCAAAATTTCACGACAAACAAACAAACACACGTGCACGCGAAGTTAATATAGGGAATTCAAAAAAAAGAGGAAATATTCTCTACTGTACAACACATTTTGCAAAGTGATGCCAGTAAGACTGGCCCCAAACTGACCGAAAAATAAAATTTTGAATTTGACATCTTGACTTCTTGTAAAAGACTCCATGTGCTTTTTAGTCTATGGTCTATGGTATGATGGTCCGATACACAAATATTTTTTTTACATTCAAATGCTGGAGCTGTTTGACAATAGTCGGTTGTGACTTTCCAACCAAAAACAGTGCGATCAAACAGTTACGTTTGAATTCAATTTTGAATATTCCTATCAATTACGACGTGAACTTGTAAACAACATAAAACAACATAAAAAAAAAACTTCTAACGTTTGTCAAAATATGAGCGCGTTGTCATCACCCGTTTGGCAGACAGCAGCGTGAAGTTAGTAACACTTCGATTGCCGGACCCTGTATGTAGATAATGAATGATGCAATTCGATGTCCAAACAATAGTATTGCAACGGAGTTTTAAAACCAAAGTGGGCTAATTTATCTTTCACCCTATCGGTTTGCTACTAAGTGACAACACACAACTGCAAATTATGTTGTTTTTTTGGGAAACAGATATTTATAAGCAAACAAATATTTATTTTTTGCTTTTATAGTGATAAGCTTTTGATGCAATAGGGCTTTGTAGCTTTATACCAAAATACCGGTTTTTTTCTTTTGCTTCCACTTTCAAAAGCTTAAATTCGCTGTACACTTTTAGGCGTAATTAACATTAAATATAATTCAGGAAAAAGAGAGAAGTGTGGTTCAACTTTCTAGAAATTATTTCCCTTTAACTGCAAGGAAATGTTTGTCACTCGTATTACTTAAGTTAACACCCCACGCCCACGGCCATTTTGCCTATTCTTGTAAAGACAAAAAGAAAAGTTAAAAGGTAATATGTAGAGTCTTTATTTATTAATAATATCGGCGCGACAGACCATGCGGTCGGTCAAGGCCTGACTTATCGCAACTATTTGTGTTGCGCATTTATATTTTTGCACACAAATGGAGGGACCTACAATTTAATGCCGGATCCGAACGGCAAATTGAGAAGCTTTCAGTGACAAGTTATTACTCTCGGACGTTTGTCAAACTTTCGCGAGAGGTTGGACACCGTGAAAAATACTTTGGTGTTACTGGGATTCGAACCATGAACCCCTTGCTCAGCAGTCCATGCTCCTACCCACTGAGCCACGGCGCCCACTCTTTATTTATTACTCAATCAATAATTTGAAGTGTCACAAAAATCTTTTAATATACGATTAATATCTATGTATTAAAATTGTTCATGTATATTCTTTAAAAGGAGATACATATGTGTGCAAAGTTTGAACCACCATCACAACGATACCAAAATATTTACAAAAATTGTTGTCCATCGTAGATACACACGTATATAAAATTTGAAGAAAATCGGGTTATTTTTTAAAAAAAAAAATGTTGGGTCCCCATGACCCTGGGGCCCGGATCTCCGAAATTTTTACAAAAAGTGTTGTCCAACGGAGATACACACTTATATAAAATTAAAAAAAATCGGGTTATTTTTTTCAAAAAAATGTTTGGGGCCCGGATCTCCAAAATTTTTACAAAAATTGTTGTCCATTGAAGATACACATGTGTATATAATTTAAAGAAAATCGGGTTAATTTTTAAAAAATTTATATGGGCACCCCTCGGGCGGGCCTCATGGCCGACATTTTAATAGAAAGTGTTGTCTCCGGAAATACACATGTGTGAAAAATTTCATTAAAATCGGGCTTTGGGAAGTTGGTTAAACATTGAACGCAAGATTCCAAGACAAACAGACCGACCGATCGGACCACGGACAAGCGAAAGTAATATAGAGAATTAAAAAATAAAATTGTTCATGTAAATTCTCCAATAACCAAAAGTATACTGAATTCCACTATAAATGCTAAAAATCCAAAACAAATGCGAAGCACTGCAACCCAACAACAAAACAACCACAATCGTAAAGCAAGCAGCGAACGCAGTCATTATAGTATGATATGATCTGATGCCGCAATATGGGAAAACATTTGTATGGGAGCCCCACGATCCCGCAGCCCGATCACTCTCAAAATACATGTGTGCAAAGTTTGAATAAAATCTGGCTCAGTGGAAATGCGCATGGCTTCCAAGTAGGAGGTTCTTGGTTCGAATCCCAGTAACACCAAAAGTATTTCATAAAATCTATCTTACTGCTCTACTTTCATTTTCAATTAAAGAGAGAACAAATGGGCCAATTGGATATTTTTGGTTATGGACGTGGATGAAGACAGAAGATTTTTAGAAGAATTTGTGTGCGCCTACGAAAATAACTGCTGTTTGTGGGACATATCTAGCTCCGAATACGTCATACGTGGAAAAAATTATGGATATCGCAAATTGGTGGAAAGATCGCAAGAATGAGCAACAAACTAACTTTTTGTTGGTTGTCCATCTTTCCTTCTTCGAAAAATCAGAGCTTGACTGTTGGTTCGACTGTAAAACCATCCTACTAATTTGACCGCAAGGCGCATCAGTCAAAACTGACATCAGTTATGTTTTACAGTCAGGTTCGATAATCTGTCAGCCACTATAGATACTTTCTTAGTTTATAGACGTTATTGTTTGATTGCATAAACAAGTATAGAATTCACAGATGCAACGACCTTTAAGAGCACAAAGCGACAGTTATTGACCGGTAAGTTACGCGTATATATGCAGAACGGCGAATATTTATGATGTACAAGCTAAGAAGTTTTCTGAAATCGTTCACCTAAGATCATAAGATAGTTAACCCGGATTTAACTTTGCTTTTGAATTCAACACACGCACGCGCAATGACTGATTATAATATAAAAATAAATGTCATTGCAGGGAAATAAATATTCTTGATGGCAAGACACGGAAACGAAACTTGCAGACGTGTTTTGAAAATATAGTATATTACATGTCGAGCTTGGAAAGTGAACGTTATCTTGCGAGTAAGAAGCTTGAGGCACAAGACGGAACCCGAGTGCGGAAACGGAAATCTAACGAGCAATCGATAGGAACTTTTCAGCGAGTAATGTGCGCTATTTTTCAGACAACCCAATAAATTTTACTGTCAAGTGCTAAAACACAATGATGACTTTGACTTAGGCCGTTTTCGAAACTGAGACTTATTTAAGACATATTGACTTATTTGCCGCCATCTTAAATAAGTCAGCAAAATCGTTCGAAACAAATATAATCCTATTACAAATTACATACAATTCATTGCCGGTTCGGTTCGCTTGTTTAAGCCAGTTGTCAAAAAATACCAAAGTTTTTTGTTAACCCTAAATTAAAGACATCAGATGCATACCTATAATTGATAGCATTATTATATAAAGGGTGTTTTTTTGGGAGGTTTGTTTTTCCGATAGATGTCGTTTTATTTTATGACAGTTGTTTTGACAGCTCAAAGTGGCATTTCTACTCAGTATTGTTTGGCAAATCATTAGATATAACGTGTTTTTTTAAGAGGTTGCCGATTTTTTTTTTGAATAAAACACATATAAAATTATGAAATGACCAAAATTTTTTTTTATTTGGTAGATAATTTTTTGGCATTTAACATTTAAACACAATTTCTGGCATATGGCTACCACGACTATTTTTCACAAATGTCATTTTTTTTTTCATAATGATTTGCCAAACAATACTGAGTAGAAATGCCACTTTGAGCTGTCAAAACAACTGTCATAAAATAAAACGACATCTATCGGAAAAACAAACCTCCCAAAAAAACACCCGTTATGTACCAAATAAAAATTTACAACGCCTTGAACTAAATACGAACCTACATAAACTATGCGGTGCGGTGATTGTATACTGAACCACAAAGACATTGGCTTCGATTTTTCCTTCGCCTTAGAATTCAATTGAAAGAATAATGAATCCAAAGAAAAGGCAAGCCAACCTCGAAGGTTAATAAACTTGTATACTAAACCACCAAACTTGGTCAAGACATTGGCTTCGATTTATTCTTCGCGTTAGAATTCGTAATACTCTAACGAAAGAATAATGAATTCAAAGGCAAGGCAAGCCAACCTCCAAGGTTAATAAACTTACACTGCAAAGTGGTGTTGGGTGCCCCACTGATGGTGTTATGAGCTGTTTACTGGTTGACTTGTTTGGCTGGTTTGCAATCTCCGGTGAGTTTCACGCCAATCAGACCATCGTGATCGTTACCAACCTTGAATGCAAAATTCATGATAGATAAGCATATGAATGCGAGAGGGCGACTTCATAGGCCTGCGTTTCTGTGCAATCGATTGTCAGCAGTATTATTCCACCAGATAATGCCTGGAATTCCAATTACGAGTTATACCAATCCGCGACGGATAGCGCCGTTGGGAAAAAATGGAAAAGAGTTTGTAAGTATATAGCTTGTAAATTCAAGGTGAACGTGAAAATAACTGATATTAACTGTATTTGCGACCAGCAATTTAAAAAAAAACTTGTTTTTTGTTCAGGTGTTTAGGTGGTTGGGTGGTAGTCGGAAGTTAATAGTTAAAGCCTTTCCCTATTACAAAGTCTAATGACACAATATACAGCTAATAAATGATGCAAACCGTGTTGTTGATGTGTAATCAATTGAATTTTCTTTAGTTTCTATTGTCTATCGTCTTTGTAAAGTAAAAGTGGTGGTAACTATACAAAAGACACGCCATCAACAGCGAGAATGAAATATGTATATATTTTTTAAATTATTTATTTAATCCATTAACAAAAAGTGTTGTCCATCGGAGATACACATGCATATAAAATTTGAAGAAAATCGGTTAAATTTTGTAAAATATTTGCATAAGAGCCGGCCGACCCTGAGGCCTGAGGGGCCCCGAATTAATAGAAAGTGTTGTCATCGGAGATACATATGCGTGCAAATTTTGAATAAAATCGGGCCTTAGGAACTGGGTTAAAAATTGATCACGAGATTCTACCAGCCAGCCACGGGCACGTGAAGTTAATATAGAGAATTAAAAAAAAAAAAAAAAAAACAATTTCCTAAAAAAGCGTTGGTAGCGCCCTACGTTACGGCTCCACAAAGCTGACACTAATACAACCCTGCAAGACCCACAGTACATGGTAGGCGTGTAGCCTACCGCCCCCAACCATAGGGTTAAACGTCGGCCGCACAACAGTTAAGCCAACAGTATCTGCTTGCATTCTGTTAATCAGACCAGACCTCTAACGTCCAGTGCCGTAACACCATGGACGCTAGAGTTCTGGTCTGGTTCACAGATGGATCGAAGAAGGAAATTGGAGTTGGAGCTGGTGTCTTTGGACCCAACACCAAACTTTGATTTTCCAGGCTGAACTCCGTGGTACTGAGATCTGCGCTAGGATAAACCTTAGTAAAGGTATAAAGGACGCTAGGATATATATCTGTTTAGATAGCCAGGCAGCACTTAAAGTGCTGTCGACCAACTTAATGGACTCTATATCAGTCAAATGCTGCTACGATGCAATCTACAATCTCATGTTAGACATAACAGGGTGAAACTCGGATGAGTCCCTGGTCATCAAGGAATTTCAGGCAACGAATCTGCAGACGAACTAGCCAGGGCTGGCTCAGAATCTGTGGTGTCAACTGGGCTGCCGTCACAGCACTGTTTAATAATTGGGAACACAGACTTCGTCTGGCCCCTTAGGGCTGAGGCAATCTAAAATATTAATCAGCCCATATTCCTACAAGAAATGGTTTCGCCTAAACAAGGATATCATTAGAAAAGTGGTAAGCTTTCTCACAGGTCACTGTTGCTTGCGGTATCACCTTAACAAAATTAATCTAGGCTCAGACTTGCTCGGAATATGACGAATCATCCGAGCACATTACATTGGTTAAGGAAGCGTATTTTAAAGAAATATGTTTGTCAGCAGAGTTGAGAAACACTGCTGCTAAGGACGTACTATCCTTAATCGGGGAGGTGGTGGTACGTCTCTTACATTAATCATACCCTGATGATACAATAGATCTTTTTAGTTCGCAGTGTCAGCCATATGGGCAAGAGTATATAATAAAACAAATCTGTTTTCATAGTTTTTATTACGGCCTCATTCAGGTACATTACTACACTATCTCCAGTTAGCAACGCGTTTACCCAAAATCAAACGGAAGACCGTTAGCGACATTTAAAACACTGCCGTGTTATTATCTGTTACAACAAATTTCTTCTCGTATATCATAGATATAATCATTGTAACTAAATGTTATTCAAAAATTTGAGCGTCACTCTCATTCAATCATCATCAGTATACTAGATGATATTTCAAAGTTCCGTGCTTCCATCGTCACCCTACTACTATCACTATTCATATCTCAGCGATGCTGAAGACACTTATATCGGCCATACCATTATCCAATCGACCCCTCCCAAAGATGTGTCTTACCATCACTATTCTTCTCAGCGACCACAAAAACTATAGAATCAACACTAATATCGGTCGGTTTATTTATCAGCCAATTACATTTCCAAGGAGGGGAGGGTGGTAGTAATTATGGCACTAGTGTATATCCCCCGCGGAATGACTAAATTTTGATCTTGGACATTTTTTGCATAGAGTGCTTAATTTCCGAGATGCTTAAAAGTTTCAGCTTAAAAAATCACCCGGTATACATATGTAGTAGAAGAAGACAATATTGATTACATATGCGTAAATTCTTCGAATGACAATGGCAATTAGTATATTACTTCGCGCTGTTAGGAAATTTAAAAACCGAATAAATTTTGACAATAACTTTCATTTAATGTAGATTTATTAAACAGTTTTTTGGGAGCCATTTAATTAAGTGAATTTAATGTACCTAATACTGTGCAAAAGATAAATTTCTTCAAGATCATTTGCAAGACAGAAATACAGTCAATTATTGGGCCGAACTTTAAGAGATACAAACATACAAATAACATTATTCATCAGTTTATCCCGACAAACGTGAAATTGAATTGATTACTCATACTGCGCAAAACAGAGGGACTAACAGAAATTCGTCAAGCTGGTTGGATAATAATAAAATAAAAATCTGTTTTATTGGAATATCTTTTATATTCAGAATTTTATTTATTAAGAAACAAAATCTTTTTTAATTTATGACTCAGTTTTATTTTGTGGCCCAATATTTCGAAATGCGACCAAAATATTGAAAACTAAAAACAAATGGTTCTCGAAGTTTTTTGAGTAAGAGTTTAAAGAACTTCTTGCACCGATCTAAAAAACCATAACATTTCGCAGCATTTGTAGTGAAGATGAATATGTGGTCATTTGAATGCTCACCATTTGTGTTGAGCATGTACACAAATGGAGAGAACCTACAATTTTAATGCCGGATCCGGACGGCGAATTGAGAAGCTTTCCGTTACAAGTTATTACTCTCGGACGTTTGTCAGACATTCGTGAGAGTGAAAAATACTTTTGATGTTACTGGGATTCGAACTACGAACCATGCTCTTATCCATTGAGCCCACTCTTGACGCACATACCAAGAGTTTTTCGGATTCTTGCAATTGCGTCATGGGTACAGGTTAGTTTATATTTCGCTTAAAAAAACCAAAAAACAGAAGACAGAACGTTAAATTCTACTGTATGGTGTAATTGTGTGCTGTCGAGGTCAGAATCTAACGTGTTAATGATAATTTTCGAAGAAGACGGACGTGCTGATAGTATGAACTTGTACAAAAGCTGAGGGTGCTATCGTCAGAATGAATTGGCCTCGGAAAAAATATCATTAAACAGAGCCGTGGAGATCACCAGCACCTATGATTTGAAACCTTCGAATGCGACCAAAAAGATTCTACTACTCCAATCGAGCAGGGTTATATCGATTCCAAGAGCTTCGTGCCATACTCTGTAAAGTGCATTGGAAATATCGATGGCAATAAATTTGTGAATGGACTGGTTCTATCCAGTTTTCGGTGAGATATGCCATCAGATCACCAGTAGAATGTTGCCTTCTGCTGTTTGACGGCAGTATTTTTAATGGGACATTGTAGTAAATCTTTTTCATCGGCAGCGGTCGATCTTGGAACGACTGGTAGTGTTTGACGAGAATCGACAGTAGAATCATTGCGCCTCCACCAAAAAATCTTTAGTCATTGCGCAGCGTCATTGATAGCGTTTGAGTGCCATTGTCAATTCAGACCAGATGATGATTTTAGTTGCCTTCAAAACTTTGGCCATTGCTGAGTGTATCGCAATGTTGCATGTCGGTTTTTCAGTCGTTTGAAGGTTTAACGGCAATTTCAACGCTGAATGAGCCGTTCGGCATCCTTCTAACAACATGGCCGCTATCCCAGAAGACGCAACTGCTACAGCAATTTCGGATCTCGCACGAACAGTGCCAAAATCATGAGGAATGTCTTCCCAGTTTCACCGGGCTCATCGAGGAAAAATAAACCACAATTTCCATTATCAATTGCCTTCATTAACGTATCGTACACTTCCTTCTATTGGGGATTCAACAGTGGTTCATTCGTTCGAGCTGAATACTGATGTCAATGCATCGTATTCACATTCACGTTCTGATTCTCGATTGAAAGCGTCGTTCATTAAACGAAATGGCGTTGCATTCTTAACTTGTCTAACAAACTGCCGCATGTCTTCGATCAAAAGCAAGGCCTGGTTATGTTTCTTCTCATTCACATCGAGATCGGGATTCCCTGAACTGGCACGAATTCGATATAAAATGTCTTCTGACATGTCATCCTTGTATTTGTTCCACAGTTCACTTGGATTCGATGGGAAGCATGTCGAAATAATGATAGCAAGTGAATCAGATCTCGCAGTAGGGGCACCAATAATTAACTTGTGACACGTAATGTTGAATGTTCCGAGAAAAAAAAAACAAGGGTGGAATTCATTCGAGTTAAATTCCACCCTATTAGATATGCCCCAATCAAGAAAGAAATCGACAGAATAGCTGTATTGATTAAATCTCGCGAACCAATTAAGCGATAATTACATTCTTTTAGACTGACAAACTCAATGGAAGCCGATAGCGTTGTGTCATCTGCAAATGAATAAATATCACAAGTTGTAGAAGTCAACACGTCATTGATACATGTATATCAAGAAGAGCGTAGGCGACAAAGATGACCATTGTGGCACGCCATCGTTGATCACATGCGAATCTAAACAGATTTCATTCATTAATATACATAATATTTTGGCACGACAGAACATTACGGTGCAGGGGCCAGCTTTTCGCGACCATTTGTGTTGTGCATGCATATTTTTCACAAAAATGGAAGGACCTATAATTTAATGCCGTATCCGAAAGCCGAATTGATAAGCTTTCCGTGTCAAGTTATTACTCTCGGATGTTTGCCATACATTCGCGAGAGGTGGGACCGTGAAAAATACTTTGGTGTTTCTGGGAATCTAGCCACGAACCTCCTGCACTTATCCACTGAGCCACGGCGTTAACAAAGGCGGCATTCAAAACAACTTTTATTTTGCGGTTCTATAAATATTCCTCAATCTATGCAATGAGAGAGTTGTGAAAGTTAAGCGAACGAATCTTATTTATAACACAGTCATGCCATACTCTATCAAAAGCCTTTGAAATATCCAAAGATATAACGCTTGATTCGTCTATATTTTCAATGCTTCGTTCCCAACAACGAGTGGTGCACGTAATGAGTCCATACTGCACATCGGATAAGAGAGCATTCGAACCAAGATAACAGATAGATATTACATTGAAATATACGATAGATTCAATTACCTTCGATAGAATCGACAACAAAGCAATGGGGGCAGTTAGTAGGTGCAGATTTATGACCTTTTTTGCAACGGGTTGAATATTGGCCATTTTCTAAATTGCGGAAAAGACAACAGTCTTCATTGAGAGATAAAACATTTTGTTAAACGGTTTCGACGTGTCCAGTCGCTTTGTTGGGGTCAAGTTCTCTGAAACAACCCGTGGACCGAAATAGATTAGAAATATTTATTAGCGACTCCATTAAACCACTTATTTTACTTTTCTTAAAGGAGATAGGAATGAAAATTTTCATTCCTAGCGAAATGATGCTAATATAAGTAAAGCTTCATCGTCATTATTGTCGTTGTCCAATCATATAAGCTATAAAATTGGTTCAAGAGCTAATAATTAATTAGCTTTTTTTTAAATGCTAGAAAGGTCTTGTACGAATAGGCTCCACAAGGGCTCGGGTAATTGAAAAGTTCGCTATTATCAGAGTGTTCGGAAAGTCCTAAAGGAGCAGATAAATCAATTGAATATTTATCTGGTGATTGTCCAGATGTATCTAGGGATACCTAGTTGGCTTATCCACAAGTTG
The DNA here is from genome assembly GCA_947095585.1 of Nephrocerus scutellatus. Classification (NCBI taxonomy): domain Eukaryota; kingdom Metazoa; phylum Arthropoda; class Insecta; order Diptera; family Pipunculidae; genus Nephrocerus; species Nephrocerus scutellatus. The sequence goes on along the minus strand of OX352761.1, from coordinate 114,128,458 downwards.
AGTGAGAAGATTAATATTTGTTAATAGTTATACGGTTTCACCATTTGAAAAGTATCATTGTGGACATTGAAATCGCCTAAGGATACCAATTCCGATGATGATGAGGACTGGTAAATCTGGTCACAAACACATGCCACGGCGAAGTTAATATAGAGAATTTAAAAATAAAATCAGTTTTTTTTTCTTGCCAATCTTTTACATTCTTAATAGCAACAACCTAAGGCTGTTAGCTAAAAAAACAAATTCCTCTTTTAAGCGAATCATATAAATAATGAGTGAACAATACGATTGATAGCAAAATACAATGAAATTTAATTGCAATTGTTTCTGCGATTGATGGATGATTCCATGAATCTAATAACATTTTCACTGTCAGTCAACCTTTGAGCCTCAATGATAAGAAAGCAAATATGTATACACATGTAAAGCAAGCAATCTTCACTTTGCACATTTGAGCAAAACATTGATCTTATCAGGGTGTTCTATTTTAATTTAAAAAAACCGCCAAGACGATAAGAAATTGCAAAAAACAACACACCACTTAAAAAAGGTTTCTTTTCGATTTCATTCTATCAAAATGAATGACTGAATAATCTGATGATTTAAAGATAATTATGTCAAATAATAAAAAATTAAAATTGTTTATGTAGCACTTGAGAATTTTTAATTTCGAGTTGAAATAAAATATTTGAGTACCTACTTCTTGAAGCGAACATAAAGATCATTTTCGATAAACAGTGTTCTAATTGCCCCTGCAACTCGCTTACTCATGCACGCACACACCAATGTTCGCTTTAATGTCGCTTTAACTCGAGGAAGATATCATAAAAATTTAAAAGTCCTAATTAAAAATACAGATTGTCAATTAGATTTACTTAAGAACTTGAGAATGTTTACATAAAACAGAGTAGTTAAAGAAATCCTGAACTAAATAAAAACATATGCCTATTTTTTGAACGTAATTTTATCCAAAACAAACACTAACTTTGATTTTTTTAGTGTAGTAATTATATATGGGACTCAATTGAAAAAAAATTAATTCCGTCATTTTGGATGGGTACTCACTAGTTTGGTAATAATCGCCAAAATATAGGTTTTTGAGGCCTATTTCAAAGTATTTTCTTTTTTCCACGCACCACACGCGCCGCATACGTCAAACTTTGCCCCAGACATTGACCCGCTCAAAAAATTTCAGCCCTCTAGGTCGTGCGAAAGGTGGTTAAAAAAGACCTCAAAAAACGAGAAAATAACTCCTAACACGCGCCACGCGTCATAGGCGAAATATAAAAAATGATATTTTGGACTTAGACACTCACGAAATTTCAGCTCTCTAGGTCGTGTGGAATATGGTTAAAAAGCACATCAAAGTAGTCGATACAGGCAACAAGAGGTCAAATCAAGTTAAATAAAAGTTTTTAAAAAGAGTGGTAAATCTCTCAGAATATATAGATCTGTTAGGGGCGATATCCGATCAAAAATTGGATTCCATCGATTGGTTCTTTTTAGGGAAAACGAACAACAGCCAAAAATGAATTCGCGCCGGATTTTTTGTCAATTCGACTTCAACACCAGTGATTCTCAACTTTTAAATATAAATAAAAAAATATGATTGTGACATAAAAAAACGTGGGGCACATTTATTCCTCCTACTGCTGCCACACTCTTTGAGGGAATATCCTGTCCACCAAGGACACTCCAAAGACAACTTCATTGCCATTAAGATCAACGTATATTCACATTGAAAAAATGTCTTTCACTTTTTATTATAATCGTGAATTTATTGCACAAATAAAATCAAAGGTATGGTTGGTTGAAGTGCAGACTTTGCGAGCAAATTACCACCAGTAGACCACTAGCATACTTGGACAGCTATGACTAATAGCTAACTTGATTTGTTATGGCTTGCTGCCAGCTCGAAGGCTCGTCTTTCTTATCCGTAAATTATTGTGGTTCTTTTATGTATGGATCACACCCACTTCGTTGCCACCGAACCGGTTATTTCTGCTGTGCAGACTAAGACTTGATTTCGTTGTGGTCTTTGGTCTTTGCCATCTACCGTCATGGCATCGCGTTTCATTCCTAGTATGATTTTGCCCGGCCCGCATACACAGTGTGTAATTATTTTTAAAAGAATGCATGCCCAGACTAATCGGTAAGTGGTCAAATCAAAGCTTAGGGTTTAAATCGTGGGCTTACTTAAGGTATAGCGAGAGACACCACAGATTATAATTTAGATTCCGATCAAATTTTGTAATTTCAATAATTTTGGTTTAACACAGCAACATTCGAACTTGCATGAAAGTTAATTTTAATGATTTCTTAAAAATGTACTAATAATAATTATAACAAACTCGTATGTATATACTATTGTAGAAATACGAGTACATATATATGCATGCTTAGAATAAATTATTTCTCAAGATTATAAAGGCATTCTTAATCAGTGAGGTATGACGCTAAGATGCAATTTTTATTTTTAAAGGTAGTTGCAATAAAAAATTGTCTATGTACATGTAAAGTTTGAAACTCTGAACCGCAGTTCATGACTAGCTTTTTCCATCATTTATAATTAGTGGCACTAGACCGTGATTTTAGTGGTTAGTGCGTTTGACTTTTAAGTAGGAGACTCGACGAATTCCATTGTATCAAATTGTAGGTACATTCGTGTCGAAAAATATAACACGCACAACACGAATGGTTGCGAGAAGCTAGGTCTTGGACTGCATCGGTCTGTCCCACCAAGTTTTATTATTATTATAATCATTTATAATTATTGAAAAAAGAACTTCTGTTTATCATCGACATATGTTGCAAAATGCAAATATAATGTACTAGCTGACCGTGCCTATAGCCCCGTGACCCACACATGGCCCCCATACCGCCATCTACACACACATTATTATGATGATGATGAAAGATGCAGTATATTCAAATAGCTCTGCGACCCATATCTTTTGCGCTTCTCCCTGACTAGACCAAGCCTGCCCGTCCCATATGGTCTCTCCTCTGTCGGGTAGATGCTCCGCATTCGTTGAGAAGGTGCCACGGGGTTTCCTCTGCTTCCCCACAAAGCCTGCAGAGCTGGCATCCTCTTCTAATTTTAATTTCTTTAGGTACCCCTCCAGTCAAAAATGCTCTGTTAGAAACCCCGTAATGGTTCTTACATTACTTCTACTAAGTCCCAAATAGCGATACCTCTTTGGGTCATAGTTCTCGATCACTTCCTTTGCTTGTCGTAGATCTAAGAAATTTCCCCATTTTACAAAAGCAGCTGCTCTGCTCTATGGCTCTTAATGCAGCTTAGCTGTCTGTCATGATGGCTATTTCCTGCCTCACGTAGTTCCTTTCCAGAATAAAGTGAGCACATCTTTCGATGGCATGTACTTATGCCTGGAATATGCTCAGGTACTGCCCAATACCACCCGTACCATCTTGTATTAACCCTTTCAACACTTGTATTAACAACGATAAACGCTCACCATCGACCGTAATTAACAACCCATCTCAATCACTCCACCAACACATCAGCCACTACCCATTAAACTACCCCCATCCTAGGAGTATCTTACAATGACTATTCATCTCAGTGACACCAAAAACTATGGAATCGAAGTTAATAACATGAAAAAAATACATTTTTTGTTTATAGATATACATAAATAAAGATATGTATAGAAACACTCCTCACGTCCCATAGAACATATTACATTTTTATCAAAATCGGTGCAGTATGTTTTGAGTTTATCGCGTACGCACAAGCATGTACCTTATTTATGTAGATATCAAGATAAAACTTATTTGGTGACAAAAAGGGGCGAAAAGAGTAAATGTACATCAAAAATTACCACAATGCGTAAGCAGCTGAATATTAAAGTTTTTACGGTGTATCAGATTGAACGCTAGAAGACTTAATTCCGAGAAAAGGAATTGGACTGAAAGCTTTCCAATTCCTGAAAACGGCGTGGAATCAACTGATTTGGCTCATTTTGACCTGAAGCACTTACGTTTGTCTGGCACAGGAAGATCCAATATGTTGACTCGAATTTATCCACTATAGCACGTACAGCCTGGTGGGACGATTATTACGACCGAAAATTGGAGTAATAATAATAATAATATTCGACGCGACAGACCATTGCGGTCCAAGGCCTAGCTTCACGCGATTTATATTTTTGGACACAAATAGAGGTCCAATTTAAGGCCGGCTCCGAACGGCGAATTGAGAAAGCCCCGGAACGTTTTTCACCCATTCGCGAGAAGTGGGACACCGTGAAAAATACTTTTGGTGTTACTGGGATTCGAACCACGAACCTTCTGCTCAGTAGCCTTTTTCTATTGAACACCGATCATGAAAATACTTATGAAGAAGCAGTGACAAGCAGGACTCCCGCGATATTTCACGCGGTTCTTAAGTGTGATACGCATTTACACTGAGCCCACAAAATTATAGTAAGCGCTCTTAAAATTGCGAGCACCGACTCAGAATTTTGGTAGTAATTTTAAAAAACGTTGCTTGTTCGTAAACTTCACCATGACCATGATCGTAAACCTTGACTGACGTTTTCATATTGACAGATCATAAAAAAAGGTTAAGGGTACGTTTGAATTAAAATACAAAATTGTTATGTCCCTATTGAAAAACCCTTTTCATTCGAAAAAATCCCCAGCGAACCTAGGTGAGCTCCGAAGTAATAAGATCACACACTTTGCTTCGCAATCCGTCCATTTAAATGTCCGTTTAAATGATGCCAATTTTCGAATAAATCTGCAGTAATCATTGATAGTGCAAAGTTTGTTTTCAAATTATTATTTTTGCATTGTCTGTTTTTCGGTTTGCGCAAATTTAGGTCCTACTTCAAATTGTAATTAAACTGCAATTGTCTGACAAAATTCAATTATAAACTTAAGTAACCAATAATATCAAAGATCAGTAACCTCGAAAACACAGATTACGTGCAACAACAAGAAACACATATTTGAAATAATGACACAAACAAAAAACAAAAAAACGATGATGTGTATCACAACAGACAGCAGATAGACAGATAAACTTGATTGATCCGGATCGCGCCTGTTTACAAAGATTTCTACCCCACTTTAGTTATGGATCTCAATAAATTTAACAATAACTTTTTCTCTCAGTTGTTGATACCAATATTTTTAATATATTCACTAATACCTGATTTACAGCATATTTTGTCCAGAGTGATCGAGCGAAACAGTTGTGCATGCAATGTCGTCACTGCATGCACTGGATGCATTATATACCTTCCTACCTATCTATTCTTTGACTTTCAACAAAATACAAATGTCAGACAGTAATAAAGTGGTTTTGGTTCGGCTTAAAGAACAAGATACTGGTGATTTCCCATTGGCCATTTTAATGCGCAGATATTCTACTGTATTTAATTATTATCGACCTGACTTGAAACGACTTAAACCGAATCAACTCATCTTCCGACAAAGAAAACTGTCCTTAATTTAGAGTTGAAAAAATTATTCAACAATTTATAGTTATATGCTGCGCAGTAATTAATAATACATATTGATAATATTAATAATAGTATAATACATTATGTAGGTACGGTGCAAAGTTTAGCTCGGCTGTCAACCTTGTCTACTCATACTTGACCAAACGGTTCCAGTGTGTCTCAGTGGGAGAGGTTTTTTCCTCGTTTTTGCCCTTGCAGAAAGACGTCCCTCAGGGTACAATTATGGATCCACTGCTTTTTCTTTCTTTATTAATGATCTTCCTCTTATACCTAGTTTTTCGCAAGTCCACCTCTTTGCTGACGATGTCCAGCTACCTCACTCGGCGCCTCTTACTGAGCTTACGTCTTGTGTTTCCCAGGTAAATAATTCACGTTATGGCTATCTATTACTGGGCCAATGATAATAATCTCGGGAATAACCCCTCTAAGAGTCACGCCATGGCATTTTATCTTTATCCAATTTCTCACCTGCTTGATCCAATTATCCTTAATGGAATGTCGGTGCCGTTCTCTCAATCTGCTCAGGTTGAATGTCTGCTTTAATTTATCCATTAGGTTCATTTTCTCACTCAAACGACGCGACCATATCTCGTCGGGTGATCGACTTTTTTTATAGATAACCTTCTCAAATTTCTTAAAACTTAGAACTCTCGTATTTTTGTTCAAAGTACTGTCGCGACGTAGTCCATCCTGTGTATTGGCCCACTTCATGTTTTTTGGCCAGTTTTTGAGAACCAGGCTCCTTATTGTTCCGATTCACACCTACAACATTATGGACACATCGTTTACTGTCAGAGCCCTTCGTTAATGGAATTCCTTACCACTAGCTGTCAGTGAGTCAAGGACCGTTTCAACCTTTGCTAAACAATGCCGTGTTCTTTTCAACCAACTCTAGATAGTTACTAACTACCAATTGTTTGTTTGACAATTGGATGCAGCTTTATCTTAATTTGATTTCTTTTCGACACGTCAATTATTTGTCGTTGCTGTTATAGTCGTCAATGGAGTGTGCATTGTGCTCATTTACATTCTTAGCAAATTTCCCTCACACGGATTACTCATCCGGTTGATGTGATTAGTTGCTAGTTGTTTATTATTTAATTTTTTTTTATTTAATTAATTGTTTTTCAACTTGAATTATAGCAAATTATTATTGATTCCCTTGCACATTTTCATATACATTGTAAAAAACACATGGGTCTTAATGTATATTTTGTAATATCGAAATAAATGAAATAAATGAAAAAATCAAAGTGGAATTTTAAAGAATTAGTAATTGCTTTCGTCTAAACCGTTGTATTAGAAGGAAATAGTGGTAATGATCTTCGTCTACTTCTGAAAATTCAATTTGAAGCGCTAAGCTTAAAATTTTCAAGCGAATTCGAGGCAGATTTATAAACATAAACGTTCACACTCCTACAGAGTATTCCCCAGATGATGAAAAGTAGTATTCTTTGAATCAGTCCAACGGGAGCTCCATGCCTGCCCTCAGTATGATGTAAAAATCGTTTTGGGGGATATGAATGCAAACTCAAGTAAATGTAAAAAAACTTCGTCTTTCGGGTACAAACTTTTATATATACATACATCGAAACACGCCACATAGTCGTTTATTATTTGGTAATAGTCGCCATAATATCGTCGGGGTCGTCAAGATAAATAAAAGTTTTTAAAAACAGTAGGGAGCCTGTATTCAGGCAGTACATTGGTACCAATAGCTTACACAAGAACACTAATGACAATGGAGAACGAGTCATAGAGATGGCAGCAAGCAATAATTTGGTCGTTGCCAGTACAAGGTTAAATAATATTCGCGACAGACCATTGCGGTACCAAGCCCATTTAACATATATAACCTGCTCCCACAAGGGGATGGACTGGCCTGCGTCCTCTTCAACCTGGCGTTGTAGAAAATGATCCGAGACTCTGACGTAACGGCGAGAGGAACAATCCTCTATAAGTCCATTCTGATACTGGCTTACGTAGAAGACATTGACTTCGTTGGTAGAAACCCAAGACCTTTGCAGGAAGCTTTCATCCAGATCGAGGGGGCGGCATGAAATTTGGGGCTACACATAAATAAGAACAAAACAAAGTCTCCGAGTAGAAGATCCAACATTGGTCCCTTAATTAAAATAGTGTAGCGCGAATTTAAAGTAGTGCATATCTTTAACTATCTCGGGTCAACTGTATAGCAGCCGATAACAGCATTAAACCAGAAATTCCGGCACGGTTACTCAAAGCTTACAAAGCCTAATAAAGTCTGATGATGATATAACTAAGGGTTCCAGCTTGAAATCCCCAAATACATTTTCATCTTTCTTTTATATTACTTCTTCTTAGGTTTTTACTCCCTTTAATTCTCTCAGAGAACACTTTGTTTTGAATGGTTCCATGATCATTGGTAAGACTGCCATGACAACATGCGTATTAAATGCGTAATTCCAGACTTTTATTCAGTAGATGTATGATAAAGAAACATCTTCACAGCTACTTACATTCTTTAGGAATTTTAGAAGATTGTGACTTTCGAGTCAGAATGCCTATCAAAATAATCAGCGGTTCTTTTTAGAACTATTGTTATAAGTAGTACTTGATTTTTTTAAGTGTGGTAAGTTTGGGACAAAGATGTCGTTAATCGAGTCAAGGTGGGAAACTTAGGTGTAAAACAATTTTAACCGGAGCGACTAAAATCGAGGTATATCTGTATATAAATTATGGTTGAGTAAAATTGCCAATAAAATCGAAGTAGAATTATGCAAATGCAAAAAAACGACGGTATTTTATAATATAATAATGTGAAGCAAACTTTCAGCTTTTTGCTTACTTTCGTTAATAGAAAGGCCAAATATTTTATTTATCGCACATCATTAGCCTATCATCTATCGATAAGATAATTTCAAGTAAAGTGTCGCGATACGGCTGTTTTCTTGCTTTCGTTCATTTTGCTTTTGATCTTTTGTAGTGGATCCCTACTTTTTATTAGGTTTTCATTTGCCCTTAACTTAAATAAAATTGTCAAGTTGGGTCAGGTACATTGATTGCACAAAACCTTTACAATACATACCGTAAAGTTAAGGCTAGCTATTAATTTGGTGAACGGTGCGCAGTTATGTCTGTCATTGGTTTATTTTATAACGAGCAAAGAGAAATTAACACCAACATAAAATTCAATTTCAACTTAACGTTCGAAATATAATAAAAAACATTCCTAGTCTTATTTACTCCTGAATAGATAAACCCATTTATATCTTTACTTTATTAAGAAATCTATTATTTTATATAGAAAATAGTGTTGGGGCACTGCAACTCCATAGCACATTAGGTAAAGATTGAAATCCAAGTGAATTCCGCGTAAATCGAAAGTGCACCTACGCATGATACGATATATTTGCCCACTCTCACGAAATGGCGAAAATAAGAAAATAACTAAAAAGCACAGAATGCGGTTGAGTAAAGATCAAGGTCGTTTGATTAAGACTGAAGTGCAAGACTTAATGTTACCCAAAAAAATACAATTTTATTAATGGCTACCTATATTTTCGGTTTTAAAGCATTGGACATACATATTAAAGTTATTGTGAGCTTAAATGTATAATTTAAAGTTACGCTAAATATTTGTTAAACTCTCACTTTTACTGGATAGGATTTTTAATTATATCTTCTTATTAATATACGAGTATTTACCTAAGCTCACCTGTTTTTTTTTATAATTCGCGCACGCTTAAAGGGGTTCGCACCCTTATAATGCTCGGCTATATGCTTGGCACAGCGTGGTCATTAAGGAAAAGGACGGGAAAAGAGGATATGTCTATGAGCTTGTGTTTTGAGTGCCTGTGGATCATAGTGATGTGGGAAGATAGAGCTTGGCAGATCATTCCATATACGTGTTGTACGGCTGAAGAACGAATCCCTGAACTTAACTTTACGTCCGAAGATGGGATCAAGGGTAAACTGATGAGCATTTAGAGCGCCACGAGTATTGCGGTTGAATTCAAGGAGAGGGGGCGTGCAGCTGGCTATTTCTCTTGAGCACAGCTGGTGGAAGAAGCGATATAACAGTGACAAGCAGGAAACGTTCCTGCGGTGTTCAAGCGAATCTACTGATTTCGCTATATTTGCGTCACCGATAAGATTTATCGCGCGATTTTGTATTCTATCTAGCTGATGCAAACCGCACCAGACCATATACCTATAGCAATTGTACTCAAGTTTAGGGCGAATAAAAGCCTTGCATATAGTAGCCAGATCAGAGGGAGTGATATATTTCTTGCACCGGGCTAGAAAACCTAAACATTTCACAGCATTTTTGGCGATGGTAAATATGTAGTCATTCCAATGAAGCTTGTCGTTAACATACCGAGAAATGCGAGATTTTCAGTTTCCTCGATGCAAGTGCCATTCATGGATAACGGCAATGGGTGATTAAACAACCGGAGACAGTATTGGGTTTTGGAAGCGTTTCTATTCTCCCCATTGTATTATGCTGTCAGAATTTAACGTGCTTAACATACGTAGTTGTTTGAGTTCCACATGGGAAGTGGGGGGACGTTACACAAACTTATATGAGAAGCTGAGAGTGCTGTCGTCAGCGAAAGAGTGAATTGGATTAGAAGTCACAGATAAGAGATCATTAATAAAAATGTGGAAGAGTGTCGGGGACAAAACAGAGCCCTGGGGAACGCCAGCATTTATGTAATGAACTTTAGACTTGAAACCGTGTAAAACAAATTGAATTAGGCGTTCCAAAAGATAGCTTCTAATCCAATGAAGCAGTTTTTCATCGACACCATAAGCACGCATTTTAGACAAAAGAGCTTGAGGCCAAACTCTGTCAAATTCCTTAGAAATATCGAGTGCAACTTTGCTTTGCTTTCAATGATGCAAAGACCGGTTCCACTGTTCTGTGAGATATACCATAAAATCACCAGTACGTTGTCCACGAAATCCATACTACCGGTCACTAAGGATTTCGTTGGTTTCAAGATATTTCTTGAGCTGAAAACAATTTGTTTTCGCTCTACGTTTTTTTTATGGAAAACGAACAACAGCCAAAAAACACATCTGCGCCAGATTTTAAACGAAAAAAAAACGATATTATTTTAATCGTTTTTTTTTCTTTAGTCAGGCGCATAGTGTTGTTTCGGCTGTCAAGTTGTTTGTTTCCCCAAAAAAAAACCAATCTACCCTAGAGCAAAAACATATCTGTATATTTTGGAGCGCAAATTTTGAAAGGAAAAAATAGAACGACACAAATCTTCAGTCAAATGTTTCCATCTGCTCTTATTATAAATCACAATGAATCTGGATTGATGCACTCGTTTGACGTAGAGGAGACAAATAAAAAACAATTGCTGTGTACCATGTAAGTTTTAACTGAGGGCGTAGAATCATTCGCAATCTGTGCACGCCTTTGAATCCGTTCAATGCTCAATCTAAAATATCGAAACAAGTTCGCCATACATATTATAAAATGTATGATACCAACAGATTTGAGAGATGATTGTTCCCTAATTGAATTCGCTATTATCACTCATTTCGCCATTTGTTATCAAAAGCATTAAAAAAATTATGTATAGTGATAAGGAAACCATAACTTGTATAGACTTACTTCAATGTTTCCCATGGTCTGGAACGACGTAAATACGAACATAAAACCAAATCCCAATATGAGGACGTTGACAAATTTTATATCCATGATTGTGTACAAATACTCGTATTGTTAACTTTCGAAAAGAAATTAACGATGTGATTCAAGCTAATTTTTAAAATCGTTCAATAAACAACTTTTTCTTCTTTTGTATCAAATAATTTATACAAAAAATCTGAACAAATCTTTTTTATTAAATAATAACCAACATTAATCTATTGGACATTCACAATTACCACTGCTTTAACAAGCCGAACAGCTACAAAAATCGTAAATAAAATTTTCCCTTTATGTTTATTCACTTCCGCGACACACTGTTTAGAATTGTTATCTAAACATGCAAGTAACAATTAAAAGACGCGAGAGACGACATGGAGCAACTGTACAGAATAACAGAATACAGAAAGCAAATAATAGAGTGTTAACTTGCTTGGTTGGCAAAGTGATTATTATATTTCAATTATTGCATTAAGTAAATAATTCTGAGGATCGAGAACTCCGCGGACTGCTACACGAAACTTTGTGTGCAAAACGAAAACAAACGCAGTAGCAATAGCAGCGACAAACAGCACGTCCAACACACTCGAGTACAGAAAATTAAATGAAATGAACAATTTATGAATGAATGGGAAATGTAAATGGGATAAATGGGATTGAACGCGCCGCCGCCACCAAATAAATTATAAGATGGTAGGAGAATAGCAAAAACAAAATAAACAAAGAATGAAAACAAACTACAAAAATTAACTATCAACTAACAAATGTCAAATGCTTCCAAGGTTGTGTTCAAACGCTGTAGAAGTCTAGACACTGAATAAATCCGTGAAGCCGAACAGCAACACTCAAATTTCTTTGGTAGCGAGTAATTGTAAAAACTGTGTTTACATTCCCGTGTTTCATGTAGAGATCCCACCGTATCCTGAATAATCTCATTATTTCTAAGGACCATAGTTGTTAGGTAGTTAAAACACACGTTGTTATATAAAAACGACGTTCTCATTACTCACTACGTTATAAAAAAAAAAAAACGTTTTTTTTTTTCAATAATTCCTTATTAAATTCATAAATTTCATTCATGGGTCTTAACATTCAAAAGAAATTAGATTAGTCTTTGGTCATTAACCTATATGCATCAATTAATTAATCTTAATCAAATATAAAAACAATTAAGTTTTTGTTATCAATAATTTTTAATAATAATAATAATAATAGTAATAATTTTTGGTGGACTGCCGTTGATTTCGTCGATATGTTTCCAATTGCTAAGCAACTGCTCTAGCTGAGCTCATAACACTTGGATTTAAATAAATTTATTTGCTATTTATTAGCAAAGGATAATAAAACGATTCGATGTGTATAGACTACATCGCATTACTATGCATTAACTATATTACATCAATAAGGTAGCTTATAATATTTTTTCTCGTTGTTTAACAGCTCTGCTGAGGATTCAAAGAATTTCTCCAATTTACGAGAATATAAATTTTTTGGATTCGTTATTTCTTTTTTCTTTTTTAATATGAATTTTGCTGCGTTTAGCTACAGTTAAATTAGCATTGCTATAGCTGTCAAAATATAGCAAAGCTATTTTAACTAGCTGAGCTATGACCATTTACCGTTGCTAAAACTCTCATTTGGCCAAACTACGAAGAAAGGGGATTTTCTCTTTTCTGGTCAACTTCATTTGAGTCCTGCTCTTTCGCTCGGTGTCAAGAGGAACATTTTGTGGAATTTGCAACATTTTTAGGTCTTTTGAGTTTTGGCAGCTCGATGGTTGTGCCTGCCTTTTTCGTTTGTTAGTCCTGGACCTACAAACCAATCCGGTACAATTCTCTGTCAAGATGTTGTCCTTGAAGAAAAACGTCCACTAGTTCCCGAAGAACCGATTTTTTCAATAGAGGTTCCAAGAATTTTGAAGGCTAACGTACGTCATTATTTGTAATATTTTCTTCATCAAGGTTTTTTGTAGTTTTTCCTGATCATGATCTATTGATTAAAGCATTTGGACTCGCCTCATTTTAGTTTCGTGAACGTTTTCTGCTTTCTTCAATGAATCAGAGAGATTTCTGAGAAAATAAATTAAAACCGACTACAAACGTGAGTAATGTGATATATTGTAAATTTTAATAATTGGCTTAGCCCACCTTATTGTCGTGACGCAAGTCATTCAGGGAGTTTTCCCTTGGCAGTAAGTTATATATAGATATAAGAAAAAACTAAAAAAAAATTATAGTATTTTGTATATATTCTGTTATCACGTGTTGACATCATTTTTTTCTTTCGATATTCGGTTAAACTGTGAAACAGCTCCTACCTCTAAAACATAATTTGGCGATTATAACCAAAAATACAAAGTAAAAATTAAAGTCTTGTTATTATTATTATTTATTTATTACTTATTCCTCAGTTTTTATTCATGATTTTAAGGAATATAAATTGTTCTTTTAAAATTCGTGCAACACTAAAGTGAAATGGCCGCACTAAAGTAGATTTGCTTTGCAAAGCAGGAAAACAAAAGTTACTTTATTCAGAAAAAATAGAAAAATCAAAAAGTTAACTGCATAAAAAAAGTAGTTAGAATATTTTTACATCATATTATGTAGTAATAATAAAGAAAATATAAATATTTTACTTTTTATAATGTAGGAGCTGTAACAAATCCCGATATTCAACCGAAGTTTTCGAATTTTTTAATTTCCAACGTACAACGTTATGTTATTTGTAATTTGTGACAAAAATAAATAAATAAATATTAAAAAGGAAGCACAATACTCACCTTTTTAAAAATAAAAAAAATAACATCCCTGGTTGACAAATAAGAATTTAAACGCATCACATTCATTTATCCAATACAAAATCCATTTAAAAAATGCAGAATTGCAACATTGTGTACGTGCTATTTGTATCGTCGTTTTAAAAACAACAAACAAATAGCAATACTACCTTAGCCGTTCAGCACTGGAGAGATAGAGACAGAACATTAACGTTGACAGTTTGTCGTTGCCATTTGCTTTTCATATCATTAGCGGACACGTAAGGGTAGAGTAGTGCTAAGTGCTAATGCTAACGCCTAGCAAAACGTACGAGTTTTAGGTTCCCTTCTTTGTGTTAATGTATATTCTATTATTTTGTTCTTGTGAAAATTGCATGCTGTTCAAATTAAAATAAAAACAAATTCAAATTGTTGAATATATTACGAAAAAGACGGTATTTAATACAGTTAATATATTGTTGTGTGATTAAATTAAAATTTCGCAATAAATTTGTTTAGTCATCAAAATTGAGCGGCGTGAAATAAGAAAAAGCAATAAAAATAATTTGTGAAAATGTCGTCGAATCGCACGACCGCAGTGGAAAAAGACTTGGAAAAATTTATAAAATTTCTCGCCTTGAAATTGACGCAAGTTGTCGTACAGTCGCGTCTTGGCGAAAAAATACAAACGCAATGTAATCCGCTGGCTACGGGCGATGATTGGTTTAATATCGTCGTACAAGATCATCCAGATGTTTATGCAGAAACAAAAAAGGCATTAAATTTGGGACAGGGCGAATCCATTTTAAGCCGTTTACCATTGTGTGTTGAAATTTCTTTAAAGACTGTCGAAGGGGATCAAATGATTTTAGAAGTATGGTCACTGGATTTGCAACATGCACAGAATCAACAGATTATGGGCCAACAAAAGCAGGACGGCACCAATGGCATTGCAGCTGCCAAGATGTCGCCTGCATCTGAACAGACACTGAAAGCAGCACATGCAATTTACAATCGTATGGGAATTCTTTTGAAATCGCTTATTTCATTGACCAGAGCCACACCCGCATATAAAATATCAAGACGACAGTGTCCAGAATCCTATGGAATTTATTATCGCATCTATGTTGATAAACCTCAAGTGCACACGCTTGGTGATGGTTACAAAAATGTTCGAATCGGGCAATTGAACACTGTTGAGGGTTCACTCCTGATGTGTGTGTCGTATCGCACTAAAATGACAATTTCGCCAAGTGCCAGTGACACCACTATCATGTTAAAGTCGGATCACTTTTTAAGAGATCTAAGTCCAAAGCATAATCATCGTTATCATCATATTAAAAAGTCAGCAGAGAAAAAAGTTATTGATATTGATAAGCCGCTGAGGCCCGGGGCATTTGCTGATCATACAAAAATCAGACAATACACTGAGGATGATTTCATATTACCGGAGACACCACCATTTGATTGGCTTATTAAGCAAACGCATCGGGAATGTGGTTGCGGCTGTGACGATGACTCGACAGGAAAGAGCAATTCCGCGGAATCATTACGTAAATCAACATCACCGGCATCTCCACTCGGCAATGGCTATCAGCATAACATTAACAATAACATCAATACAATTGTTAATAATAATAATAATAGTGCAGTGTTTAAAAACCAGGAACAAAAAAACGATGAAAACAACAAATGTGGGAATTCCAAGTGTGCCGCGGGTAGTACGGTCACATCTCCAATTAAGAGTCTCATCATTCCTGTCGTATCGCCTGCAACATCCGATGAATACAGATCAAAAAGAGCAACCGCAGCAGCTCTAGAGTCGTCTGACGATGATAATCTTCTCAAGGAGTTGAATTTTCCATTTGCATCATCGACATCGCATGTCAATGACTTGGCAAAGTTCTATCGTGATTGTTATCATGCTCCACCCTTGCTGGGTCTTGGTGGATGTCAATCAGATGCAGCCACAGACGAAACTGCGTCAACAGCGGCAGCGACAACAATCATCCCTGATGCCATCGATGAGCTATCACAGCAATTGGAACAATTTGAAACGTCGCTGGAAGACTATGAAAATCTTGTCTCACAACTTGGACTGTCAACATCAACGAGAAGTGTTAATAGTATACAGACTAATTGAGCCAGAATGCAGTATTCTTGTTATAATTTTAAACAGAGCTTATTAAAGAGAACGAGCGTTTGCATAGATGGTACTTCAAGCAAAAAAAAAAGCAGACAAGAGGAGAACTAATGTAAATAAAATCCTGGGCTCGGTCTTCCTCAAGCTTTTATACTTTGTAACACATTCATTATTTTACATATCTGCATACCAACAGAGAAGCAAACAATTTGCCATGATTTAGACTCACTACATAGATTTACTTCACAGTACATACATACAAGATAAAAAAAATTGCCGATAATTTTTGTTTACCACACTCGTTCACATGCATATATTTTTTATATATTTATAGTCATATTGTTATTGCTGCCGTGGAATTAAAACTGGGTTATTGTTAATTGAATCGATTCTCTTGGATCTTTTTAAAAATGTATTATCACACATATTTGAAATAAACTGTTATCAATTTTTTTAAGATACTCATTGTTAAAAATTGTATCCAGGCATATTGCAAACGATCACAGAGGGCGAAGTTCATCACCGCCCAGTCAAATTTTGTTGATTCTACATTATAGTAATTGTTAAATATGCAAAGTGCAGTAACTGAGTTATTGTCCACTAAATTTTGTTTGTTGTTTTTATGTATTCCAAAAATACATTAAGTACAACCGATATGTTCTATTCTAGTTCATAAGATTAATGCTATTACATTACACATCCACACAATATAAAGACTAGCATGCACATCGAGGGTAGCAGAATTGGCAAGAGTTAACCGGTCGATTTGATTTGATATTCAACTTTTAAATTAAATTCTTCATTTAAATATCACCTGTTGACTGCTGTTTGTTGCTACCAACTCAATGCAGATTTTATATATCTAAATGCAGCATAGTCGTAATCTACTTAGTAGAATGTAAATACCAAATATACCAATAAGTATAAATTTTACATATTTCTTATATTTACAAATATGTAAAATGGATAAGAAACAAAAGCCACAGAAATCTTATTTAACGATATTTAAAACGAACATTTTTTTGTACGAACAAAAGCAATTTATATGCATTTTTATCATCTCAGTGCATTAGATATTATGAGTGGTCTCGTCTCGATCGATCCATGTGCATAAGTAAAAAAACGATAAAAGTTATTAATAGTTCACAGTATTTTTGTTTTCCCCCTCAAACTGTATAATATGCTTGACTTGATTCTGTCTCTGGTTTCGCCGAAGCCGCAGCGACGCATAGACGCCAACTTTTTCCGCTGTACATACATTTTTTTTCATTATGATTTAATTTACAAAATTCCGAATGTTATAATTTTCTTTAGATATTATAAAGTATTTATTTTTTTTCGTTTATTTATTAGTTCTTTCATCTTTATTTATTTAAAAGAAATTGTAAATATCATACCTACTGTTTTATCTACATATTTCCAATTACATATATTAGTAAAGAAAAAAGTAACGAAATAAATCATACTATTATACGGAAAAAATTATTTCGGATGTTTTTTTTTCTTATGGAAATTGAATGCAAAGAAATCATGGGTGTGTCGTCCATACGTTATGAGTTTAAATAAAAGCTTCATTTAGCTGAATGCTGAACTGATGCACATGGAGTAGTCGTGCAAGATCCCCTGCATACTTTTATTGGTTGAAACATCCGCCGAAGTGTTTGTGAAATGTGAATGAATGAATCAAAGCAAGCAGTCGTCAAGATGTCGCGTGCTTCGAGAGTTGTAGGGCTCTGTTATTTTCCATTATGCCGACTGCAACGAAAATTGCATATACACATATGAACAGGGTGCGGCAATCGAAGCGTTACTAAATCAAAAGAAAATTTATGAAAATTTTTGTTAAATTTTTTTAAAGAATGTTATAAACATTTCAAATTTTATGAAAAACACGTTACTGCTGGATATAGCCAAATTTTGCGCGGATGATAGGTGAACGAACGTGATCTCGGGTTGTTCACACACATCGCTTTAATTTTTTCGATTCACTTGGTACTAAAAAGCGATTCTCGTTCAATTCAAATCGCTCATCAGTCTTACTGGATCCTCTCAAAGCATTGAGTTCCTCTGCAAGACTTTTCCATGCATTATTCCTTACGTGGGCTCCGTCAGCTGAAATAAATCTACAAAAACAATTTAAAATCGTTGAAATAGGTGTTTAAATTTGTTTCTTATACCTAGCATAAGCAATTTCATAATTTATTTCTAAAAATCTCACTAAATACTTCTTTTTAATTTTTGTGACGCTTTTTCCCGTTTTTTTATTTCACTCTTTCACTTAAAACATTTACTTGCAAATGAGGGCGTGAAATTCATATGAATTTTTGGTATTTGGTTTCACTTTTTCGTAGAAGGAGAATCAAAATTGCGTTGAAGGGGTGAAGATTTTTTCATTTCATTTTTTCACAGAACCAGATTTGACACCCTGTTGGTATTTTGATCCATTCTCTACGGAGCCGTCTTCAATGCGTCCATACTTTCACATATTTTTTTCGACATTTAGGCCTCCCAAATGGATCATCTGGAGAAGTCAATTGTTATTGTGGCAGCTGCAGGTCTGTTAAACCTATTTCCGAGTTGACGATTCTTGGTCCAGTGTGTGAAACACTGGAGTCCTTTCGGTGCATAGAACCGATCGTCGTAGAAAGCAGAAGTCAATTGTGTTGTAACTCCGTAGTAATACGAATGGGGTACAAACTAAATTATATTTAATTATAAATTAACTATATGAAATATAAATAAAGACTCTCACCGAAATGATATTTTATTAGAACTTATTTCTATGAAATATAATATATAAATCAAGACTGAAGGGGTGAGCCCAGCATAGAATCCGTTGCGTTCGTTGGGGCGACGTATGTTTGTTTTTGTTTGCCTGTACGTTGCGAATACGACAACGTATTCATTGGGCCACCTCTTTGCGTTACATACGAGTCAACGAGTACGTCGACAATACTGACGCAACGGATTCTATGGCAAAACCTTCTCTATAGAAAGCCCAACTCTACGCATACTAATGCTGTAAACCAAGACCAAACGCATGTGTGTTTGTGGGATGTGAATACGGTGTACAAAAAATAAGAAGTCGCAAAGAGCGAGAAACGTAAGATGTGGTAGTGGGAAACAGAAATATTTTATATGGATTTTGCTCTTTAGTTGATTACTAAATACAAATACGTTTGGTCTCAATCTAAGCATGTATCTGTGTACGATCGGAACAGTTGGGCTTTCTATAGAGAAGGTTTTGTTCTATGGTCTAGGCCCTAAAGGTCGAGACCTATTTGATGAGAGGCAAAAAAAGAAAGAAATAGAGAGATAGAATAAAAGGAGAGGAATATAGATCTGGATCTCCACAAATTGGATTCAAGTCTAGAGAGTATGGACGACTTTCCTATGTAAAATTTTTTGTGTCAAACGATCTTTAGGTGATGGCACTGAGTCCTGTTGAAATGTCCACCGGTTATTACCGATTTTTTTGTATGCCCAAGGTAGAGACGCATCATTTAATACCTGGTACTCTTCTTGATTCATTTTGACGCCCCGATCGATAAAGACTAGCAGAGAACGACCATTTGCAGTTACAGATGCCTAAACCATCAGAGAAGCAGGCGCTTGTTTGCGAAGAGCAGCTCGCTAAATCCACTAGTAACGTGTTTTGCATAAAATTTGAAATGTTTTTAACATTCTCTAAAAAAAAGTTAATAAAAACATTCTTTTGATGTTCTTTCGATTTGATAACACTTCGATTGGCGTACCCTGTATATTCAAAACAAAGTTAGGTTTCGATGTTTTATGGGTGTGGTACTTTGGTGCGATTAATTGAAAATTAAGAAAAGTAAGTAATTATTTTTGTATTTTAATTAAGAAGGCAAAGATTGCAGGCTGGAGCTAAAGTCCCTTCTGAAAACTTGAACAGAATTATGAGAGAGGGGAATACACTAGAACGAACGCTACGAGGCTACGACACAATATACACCTACGTTACACCTTACACATACTGCAACGAAATTTGATCGCTGATCTTAAATTATTTTTGAGTGATTTATTATTTTTCATATGATTTTATTTATTGAATCTTTCTTTCTAACAAACTAAGTTAAGTATTAATATCTT
This sequence comes from Nephrocerus scutellatus, assembly GCA_947095585.1. NCBI lineage: Eukaryota > Metazoa > Arthropoda > Insecta > Diptera > Pipunculidae > Nephrocerus > Nephrocerus scutellatus. The sequence goes on along the minus strand of OX352761.1, from coordinate 114,108,308 downwards.
ACCACACTTAGTTTTACATTATCGTTCACCAGTGCTCAAATAGTATATTACATAACAAGCAAGGAAAGTGGAGTTTATCGTGCGAGTTAGAAGCTTGAAACACGAGGCTGTAGCCGAGTGCGGCAATCTAACGAGCATGATGAGCACTTTTCTGCGAGTAATGTACGCTATTTTTCAGACTATTTTTCTGCTAAGCCGGTTATGCGCAATGCAAAATTACTCTGGGAATGTTCGCCCTGACTGCAGTAAATAACAAAAGTATTTTATATGATAATTCACTAGTGTGCATATCGGCTATTTTCGAAGCTATGTTATAGTGTATGAAAGAGTCACTTTGGGCGTGTGAAAAATTTATATTTGAATATAGACTTAAATACCGCATATCAGAGCCCTGCCAAGTAAGGAGGATTATTCATCTGCATTAGAGCCAGACGCTCGCAAAGAACATGCTCCGTAGTTTCCTCCTCATACAGACAGAGCCTGCACACTGTCATCGAAGACAGTTTGAGTTTGTTAATCGATATCTATGGCCCGAATGGCAATGGGAGGTCATTAAAGGCGGTGATTAAGTCAGCTATTGCTAGTTCATCCGCAGTTTCATGTTTAGCAATCCCTTTGTGACCGGGCACCCAGTCTAGTAGGAACTAAACCTTTTAAGGTCGCCTGACCATCTGAATAAATACTAATTAAGAAGCCTTTGATACCCTAATCAAGGTTAATTCTCGCACAGACCTCTATGTTGTTGATTTCGGCCTGAGTACGAATTTTGGTCGCAAATATAAAGAACTCACCTGAACGTGATGTGTCAGTTCATATACACACGAGTTGTATAGTATAAAATTTTAATGCGGTATGTTTTTTCTTTCTTTGGGTTAGTGTTATTTTAATGACAGATTCTAGTACAAGATTAGTACAAATTCTGAATCGATTCGCTTTTGTCTCATGTAGAAGACGTGTCAAAACTTATGTAAGATGTGAGAAAGTCTCACAAAAGCAAAATCAAATTATGCGCATGCGTTAAAAATACTACTACTACACACAACATCTACTAATCCTACGAACTTGCAGTTAAGATGTGAGTTTTGCACACTGCGACCAAAATTCGTACTCTGGAAGACACTTGTACACGAAAATTACTATGTCGGTCACAAAGGGTGTGTTTTAAGAGATTTCCTGACCTGACGATTGATCGGCGATTGTATTACCTTGGAATAAAAGGACGAAAATGCTATAAGTCGGAAGGAGACGACGGCTCGCCTTTTTTTAAAAGCATAAAGACTGGACGAAGGATGTTCTCCAATTTCTCGCGAAAAGTTTACGCCCTAAGCTTTAATGAACACCTCTTCAGAACTAATGGGGAAATACCATCTGGCCCAAATTTGTTGATATCATATAAAATCCTACCAACTGTACGATTACGGAAGTGAATCTGTCTTATAGAGTGTTCAGTACTCAAAGGTACAGGCGGAAGCAACGCACAATCTGGAAGTATGAAGCTAGGTACAAAATTTGACGCAAGCACATATTTCTTGTCCTTAGAGAAGAGAGCTGGAATTTCAATACTCATAAATAATCCCATTAGAGCAATCAAAATTTTAGGATAGATTTGTTTGCCTTGTATTTAAGAAATTACGATTTCAGAGGTTCTATTAGAACCAGATATATCGACACAATATCAATTCTGGTTGTTTTGCTCAAAATATTAAAAGTGGTAGATTCCGGTGGTCACGGTACACGACGTGAATGTTTCAGCCTCTCTCGGCTATAGACAAAAAATTTTCCCGTATTGACAAATGAATTCATACATTTCAGTGTTCAACATCGTTGCAATGAATATGAGAACACATAAAAATAAAATTTTCCCTAGGGATGAATTGAGAGGCAGACCACAGAAGAATTTTAAATCCTATTCATCATCTTACAGATTTTTGTTTAATTAAATTTTAATTTACCAACCAAACATTTTAATTTTTTGTACCGGTTAACCCACAATCCGTTTCATTAACTTTGATTATTCGAGGTTGGCTGTTCCTTAATTAAGAACTACGAGTACTTAACAAAAAAAAAAAGAGTACAACCAGAAATAATTGAAAATCAAAACAAAAACAACTTAATATAAACGCGTTAACTAACAAATCAAAACAACTTCAAGTAAATTGTAAATAAAATGTAATAAGTAAATGAAATGGCGAGCGACCGTTTGCAAAGTACACAATGCTGAATTGCAAGTCTAAGATACATATATATGCATGTATATATATAGATATGTACTTGAACAATTTTGTAACCGGTGTTTGCTGCTTGATAGCCGGATTTTAATCTTATCTGATTCTATTTTTGGTACGAGTTTGTTTTTCGCTTTTGTAAAACAACCAAAGTTCTGAAATCACATGAGGTATTTTTCAGGAGGGGGTTTTCGGCGCCAATGTCTCGTCGCATTTGATGCATCTTCTTTGACAAGGTCAATTCGGATTCCACTTCTATAAATGTCGTCTGGGGACATACACCTAAGCACAGAAAAATATTTAATTTATACATACATTTGTGTATAGTTATGTGGATACAGAGGCAGACGCGTAATAGCGAAATATTTTAAATGAATAGCTATAATGACATATATAATACTTACAATAATTTTACTACTGAAGTGAGCTAATGGCCGGCTAACCGGCATTTCGCCACAAAATGTGCATACCTCTGTACCAGATGTTGCTGAATGATATTCAGGTAGAAAAACTTCTTTAAATTTAATGTAAATATACTCTGGACACAGAATTTGTTTTTTGTGTCTTGTGTTTTTTGTGTTTTATAGGTATTAATTAGGAACAACATAATTATTAATAAATAATAAAATAATAAATAAATAATAAATAATAAATCACAAGAATAGAATAGCTTTTTCAAGTTCATTCATTTATTCAAATAGCATTTATTAATCTTATTTATTTTCTTATTATTTTTTGTATAAATACCCTAGCCCATATGGCTGATACAGCGACCTAAAAGATCTATTGTATCATAGGGTGTGTCTAATCTAAGAGACGAACTACCTCCCTAATGAAGGATAGAATGTCCTTAGTGCCAGAGTTTCTTAACTCTTCAACAACAAAGTAATGCTGAGCATTAAAAGAGAATTTGATCGAATGATTCGTCGTCTTCCGAACAGTTTCTGTTCCGTTTCTGAGCCTGGATTCATTTTGTTATGGTGATAGCGCAAGCTACAGTGACCTGCTTTCTAATGCTATCCTTATCTATAATAAGGATTTCCTTATAGGAATACTGCCTGATAATCGTTTGGACTGTCTCAGTCCTAAAACATTTGCTCAATGGGCCCAGACTGTTGCACACCGTCTATTCAGCACCAATCTTTGCCTACATGTGTATATACGATGACAACACTTTCTATTAAAATTTGGACTCCCTCGGGCCACGGGGTCGCTTTTTGAAAAGATTTGAAATTGAAAAAGTGGTCAGGTCCCAGGGTCGGGGGGCACCCATACAAATTTTTTAAAGAATAGTACTTCATTTTCTTCAAATTTTATAAGCATGTGTATTTTCGATGGACAACACTTTTGTAAAAAATTTGAAGTGATCGGGCCGCGGGGTCACCCATACAAGTTTTATAAAGAAAAGTACTAGATTTTCTTCAAGTTTTATACGCATTTGTATCTCCGATGGACAACACTTTTTGTAAAAATTTTGAAGTGATCGGGCGGCATCCAAACAAATTTTATAAAGAAATATTTTGTGTTTAATAATACATATACATCTAAGAAATACTTTGTTTATAAACATTTAAGTACGTGAAAAAATTTCCAACCTAAGGAGTCGGTCAAGTTTAATTCTAAAATTTGAAAAAAAATTATTTTTCACAATTTATTGAATTTTTCTCGTATTGAATTTTATTCGTAAAGAAGCGATATTTTATTCAATGCATTGGCGTTAATAATTTCTGTGGTTACGAGTAATTCGATTGCAAGGTGTGCAGAGTTCAGATAATATTTTTATATTTTTACCAATTTTAATAGGTTTTTGTGTACGTTATATCAAATATTTCATGTCCAAAGTTTCAAATACCGCTTTTCTATTTATTTCAGGTTCTTGATTTGATGTAGGTACAAGATATTTTGATAACGCGGACTCTTAGTCTAGTTTGGTGGCAAATCTCACAGCAGTAAGTACAAATCATAATTGTCGAAACTCTCGAACGCTTCTAGCTATAGTACTTTTTTGAAAAAAAAAAATATTTTTAGTTGAAAAGATTAACATTTTTTACAATTTTGAAAACAATTATTGATATACATACATGTCGTGTAATTAGAAACAGTACATTATGTGTGGTTTTCGTCAACAGAAGCAGGGCTTGAATCAAAAGGTTGTAGTATGAATTTTTTGAATAAAGTAATGCAAAACTTTACTTTACTTCAGCATTTTCAATTGCTATATCTCCGAAAATAATTTTAAAAACCATTTTCTGTTTTTTGCAGATTACTTGAAGAATGCATACATAAGCTTTTCTATCAGTGAACCGTAAGCAAGAAATTCTTTGTTTTTATTTACAATTTACACGATGTGATTGACTGTCAGTTATTTGTGTAAAAACACAAAACTGAAATGAAATCCATACGTTAACGAGTGATCGAGTATTGACATTGGGATGATAACTACTCGTAAGCGATCATGCCAAATCAACATTATTCAGTCACGTATTATACAGACCCCTCACTGGATGGATTAGACCTATTTAAATCGTATCAGTTTTCTAAGAACTGAACGGAGACCGATCGGATCATGTAAAAGAACCATTAGACAGTATGTTCGTAATAACATACCTTTCTACATGTGAACTTAAAATTCCGTTATCGCTGTGTCATACAGAAAAAATCGGATAAGTATAAACAATGTGTGAATAAATAAATAAAGAAGTTTCTGCATTATTATATTATAATAACCGACGCGACAATCTGTTTTAGCCGGCCGCTAATTTGTAATTTGAGTTGGTTAAATTTTGTAATGTCATGCACTCAATATACAGTGTAATATTTATAAAAATCTGAACCGAGTCCAGCACTCTGCTCAGTACTTAATGCGCTATTGTCGCCAATATTTACATATAGATAAAATACTAGGCGTATGTACTCGTACATATATATATATGTGTATATAATACTTGCGATAAATATCAGCAACATCTGCGATTTCGATCATTTGCCTATTGTTTGGACTTTGCAATTACAATAACATTCGATTCAAAATCGAATGGTAGAGTAGGCAAACGATGCAAATTTGAAAGTGATAGCGGAGGTAACCTTATATTTATATGACGGTGAACAGCTCGACCGGCCGGCAAAAAAGTTGTGCAAGAATAATTAATGAAGTATTCTAGCCTCTCCTTTTTAGCTTTTTATTATGTATATTGCTTTCGTTACCAGCCAAGAAGACGTGAGATGGATTTCTGTTTTGTACTGCGACGCAAAAACAAAATTACTGTTGGTAAATAAAAGTCAATGCCAAGGGTGCAGAACTACAGATTTTTATAAATTTGTCATTACGTTTGTTTCAAAAATATTACAAAACAAATCAATTGTTACGATATATAGCCCGATAGGCCCGGTACAGTAGTACAAAGTACGAAGTGGACAAGAGTATTCTATATGTGGTTTTTTTAATTTACATATTTGCTGCGTTGCTTTGGCTAATCCAGCTTGGCTTACAACAACAATCGCATAATCATAAAGCCGAAAATAAATCCAAGAAGTTTTTAGGATTTATAACTAAAGCCATTTTTTAGTTATAGCGCTTACCGTAAGGCGGTGTTTTGTTTAACACACATAACAATTAAAATGCATCGAAAATTTAAACCCAAAAGCTGTTGCTTTGTAAAGCTAAGCCGGCTTTGCCAAAGCAACGCAGCAATTGTTGTATAATATATATATATATATATATATATATAGATAAAGATATATATATATCTATACTAATATACTAATACTAATGTCTTTAATTTTTAATCTGGCGCAGATTGATTTGATGTACAAACTGTTTGAATTTTTTAAATTCTCTATATTAACTTCACTTGCTCGTGGGTCGTCGGTCGGTCGTCGGTCGGTTGTCGGTCGGTCGTCGGTCGGTCATCGGTCGGTCGTCGGTCGGTCGTCGGTCGGTCGTCGGTCGGTCGTCGGTCGGTCGTCGGTCGGTCGTCTGTCGTGGATTCTTGCGATCAATTTTTAACCCACTTCCCATGGCCCGATTTTATTGAAATTTTGCACACATGTGTATTTCCGGAGACAACACTTTCTATTAAATTTTGAGGCCCCTCGGGCTGCGGGGTCGGGGGGCTCCCAAACAAAAATTTTAAAAAATTTACCCGATTTTCTTCAAATTTTACACACATGTGTATACCCAATAAACAATACTTTTTCGAAAATTTGGTAGTGATCGGGTCCCGGGTTCGGCCGCAAGGCCCTTATACATTTTTTAAATATCTGTACTGGCATCAGATATTCGTCGCCCTTTATGGACTTTGTGCGGTGTGTGCTGCGCAGTCGGCTGCGCTGCATGGTTTTGTTGGTGGTGGAGAGAGAGAGAGAAATCTTAGCGCACGCACAAATGAACCCAGCAAATGAAACGAGACATACATGTTTTATGCTTACTTCAACTTACATTTTTATTTACTGAATTGTATTTTTATTGATGTCGTTTTTTTTGTTGTCGATATCAACTTACAAATAGAACAACAAGTTTTCACAATATTCTGTCATTTGGCGTTTTCATAAATTAGTTCAGAGCAGTCAAAGAGTTCTCAAGATAAATGTTCGTGTTTCTTATTTGCTCAGAGTATGAGCGTGCTCTAAGTGCTCAGAATAAAATGATCTGAGCTTTTTCAATTTTAACATCTGATGTCAAATGTTTGTTTCGATGATTTTCTCCTACAATAAAAAAAAATGGCCCAGGATCGAGGGGCTCCAAGAGCAATTTCTGCGATTAGAGAATTTAGATGAAAAATTTTAATTTTTATGGGTTGTTTTTTTTTCATTTTATTTTCGGAAAATTATGGGAATTTTATTCTTTAAAAAGGGGAATAGCAAAAGATCGTGGAAAAAAGTGCTAACAATTATTGTTAATTTTCCCATTTCTATTTCTGTGCCAATAAAATTAAGCTTATAATAAATTGTTTACGCGTGAATAAATACAATTATATCTATTTTAAACAAATTCTTTAAAAAGGGAAAAAAGCAATAGGTGGTGGGAAAAAGTGGTACCGAAGCTAACAATTATTGTTCATTTTATTAGGAATGCTAAATCCTATTCCTATTTTTTTCGGCGCGACAGACCGTTGCGGTCCAGGGCCGAGCTTCTCGCGACCATTTGTGTTGCGCATTTATATTTTTCTACACAAATGGAAGGGACCTACAATTTTAGGCCGGATCCGAAAGGCGAATTTAGAAGGTTTCCGTGACAAGTTATTACTTTCGGAACGTTTGTCAGACATTCGCGAGGGGTGGGACACCGTGAAAAATACTTTTGGTGTTTTGTATGTTTTGCACATGCAGCTGATAATAAATTGTTAATGCGGGAATAAATACGCTTGATATTTCCAACATATGACAAACGACAATACTACAAGTTAATTAAATTAGCTTTTACTTACATATCCATTTTCATATTTCTTCTCAACGATAGAGGGCATTATTAACAATATGATTTGGCATCACTTTGGTGTCACAGACTAAAGTGGCATAAAGCGTCAGTCAAGTTAAATGTCAAACCTTAGTCAATTAATTAGTGCTAGTCTACAAGTCCGATACGATACCGAATACCGATTTAGATTTATTTTTTCCTTCTCTCCATGTTGCATAAATAGTTTCTCTTATTTTACTTTTAGCTTTTAATTTATTTAATTTTATTAGTCATAGAAAATAAAGTGATATTAATTCAATAACAATTATAACAGGTAAATTACAGATTGGAAACAGAAAAAGTGTTTTGGTGCATACGCGCGTGTGTGTGTAATTACAAATCGTTGCACTAAAAACCAATAAGCAAAAAATACCTTGCAGCCATCATCAATGCCATGACAGCAGCAGAAAAGCTTTAAAGATTCGTCATCTTGAAATCGCCAGTTGGTTGTATTACCTGAACAGCAATAAGCTAAGCCAGAGTCGCGTTCTGCTGTTTATTATTATCGTATTAATTTTCAAATACTGTTTGTTAGCCTTACGAACTGTTTTGTGTTAAAATGCCACCCGTTGTTGAGTAAGCTACACGAATTTTTTAAACGAATCTCAATATTGTGCCTAATAAAAGCATTCCAGTGAATCGATTTTCATATTATCTAATCTAACAGTTAATATCTATTTTAATTTTCTTATTTTCTAATTAATAAATTCAAATATCATAATTTATTCATTCACTATAATCTACAAATGGCTGTAGTCAATAGAGACACGCACATTGCTTTAGCGCTTTGTCGTGCTAATTATATACATTACATATTATGATGTTATGCCTACGCCTAGTTAACTAAAAGTGGGTTTACGGAGCAAATATTTCCCTAAATATGGAATATGCGGATTGTTACCATGTACGCTGCTGTTGCAAACATTTGTTTTCTATCCGCTTTGTATTTTTTCGAACTAAACGAATTTTTTATTCATAGCATTAGTAGTACACCAATCTGTTGTTTAAATTACTCGTGATGTGAGGGAGACACCGCCCTCGTATTCATTCGCGACAGATGGACAGATGTTGATGACGTCATGTCCTATTTTTCGTTTAAATTGAGCAAAGTGCTGTGTGCTGCCCCATGAATTCAATTGACTAGATCTCACTATCTCAGTCATGGAACTGGAGAGGTCCGAAGTTGTAGAGCCATAGAAGAAGGTGGAAATATATTTTGCGGTTATTAGCAATTTTTCTACTCAACCACACATATTGGGCTTTTGCTAATAGAAGGAATATTAATACAAAGAAGTCTGACAATAAAAGTTTACGTTTTTGATGAACCTCACCCAAATGCAATATGGGCAATTCGACTGAACTTTTTTTTTGTTAAACAAAGTCGTCTTCTAACTGCGGTTCACTAGATTAGAAGCACATCATTTTTGGGGATAAAATTCATATTTCTCCCCACTTATACACTTGGGTGCTAAAAATTCGCGCATTGATCAATTTTCAACATAAGTTCAAAAATATCAAAAAATTCAATGTTTGTTAAATTTTTTTGAATGCAGATTCAAAGGCTAATTCAACACCTATCCAGTGGAACTTCTTTTTACTTATACCGTGCCAGCAGTGATTTTTGGGGTCAACATCTGAAGTAGATGTTTTTTGAAGTTGTCAGTATAAAAATTAGTGGTAAAATCGAATTAAAACATGGAAATCATCAAAGCAAACATTTTTATTAATAAGAAATATTCTCTCTTATAACAGCCCGAATGACAGCTTCCGTTCCATGTTTCACCAAAATTTTCACCAAATTTTGAGGTATCGCCTCCCATTCCTCTGCGATCGCGTATTGCAGCTCCTGGAGAATCGTTGGAGCAATATCTCTGGCACGTACTCGTCGAGCTGGCCACTCTGTAACAGGCGCAATCACCTCTTGAAGGTACTGGTACACTATACCAGCAGTATTCTGACTCGCATTATACGGCATGAATAGGAGGTTTTCACCAATAAACTCGGCAAAAGGATGTCTTCGAGTACTTCCTCAATGTACCGTTGAAAAGTCAAGTTCTTGATCCACGGCCAGTATTCGCTCCGGAGTTGAACACAAGTTCTGTCTTCGCGGGCTAGTCGGTCGGCTGGGGTGTTGTAGCAGGAAGTCGGCCAGATCCTTGTCGCCGCCTGAAGCCGCAAGTATTTTAATATCTCTGCCACGCTCGACGAACAGAGAATCGGCTCAAATTTATTTGTCGAGCCACTTCACTTTGTTCCTGAACCGCATCAATTAGTGCAACCGCCGCTGATGCAATCACAAACATCATCCTTGTTGGTATGAGAAAGATTTTTTTCCTCTCAGAAATAAGTCTGCCAAACCAAAGGTAGATGGATAGTATGTCTCGAGCTGTAAAGAGGCTTCTAGGATTGGAGAGGTATGCTTTCGGTTTTCGGTTTTTACCCTACTGAGGAAAACCGAACCAATTTTGAACTAACCAGAAATGATTGCAATGCTCATCTTCAATTCACCTACGACCAAAAATTGAGGCAAAAAATACTACAATGTCCCAAAAGTAAAAATGTTGGGTCATTCGTGAAAAGAATCAAAAATACAACCTCGTCGTCAATGCCAAGGCTCATTTATTATGACACTCCAGTTGTCAACTCTAAAGACAAAGGCAATCTTTTTACTGCACATTTTGCAGCTAGCTCATGCTTCCAGATTGTGCATTGACGACACCTGCACCCCAAGTATTGAACACTGTATGGGACAGATATTAATTCGTACTCGTGCAGTTGCCAGAGTTTGAAACGATCTCTTAAAAGCCGCCTATGATAGCATAGCTAAAGTAGATCTTTATAAACCCATGAGAGAATTCGGCATCCCAAATAAACTGACACGACTATGTTGGTTGACCATGACCAATGTTATAAGCCAAGTAAAAATATCCGGATCACTATCAAGCCCATTCAACATTAATAACGGGCTCCGATAAGGGGATGGACTGGCCTGCGTCCTTTTGGCGTTGGAGGAACTGATCCGAGACTCTGACGTAACGGCAAGAGGAACAATCCTCTATATGTGCATTGAAATACGCAGACTCTATAATGATGAGATCTACGAGCGTTACCCCGATGTCGACATCGTGAAGAGAAATAAACTCGGTAGGCTCCGGTGGGCAGGACACTTTGCTCGCATGAATAAAAATGATCCTGCTCGGAAAGTAGGATTTATGGAATACGACAGCGAGGCCGGCCAAGCCTACGCTATAAGGATGGCGTAAAACAGGACGCCCAGAGTTTAGGGATACTAAGCTGGATGACATCGGCTCTAAATCGGGACCGGTGGAGAGATGTTTCGCGGGAGGCCAGGATCGGACACCGGTTGTAGAGCAAAATATAATGATGAAATAATTTTATTTTAGAATTTCCCCGTACAAAACTATACAGCAAAATGCGCCGTGCGTTTAATGACTTCTGTAGAAGCTGCTATGAGGCCGAAGAGAAAGAAACAGTGTCCCACTTCCTGCCTACCTACCACCACAGCCTACTATGGTCGAGAGGTTAATAATTGGCTAGATAAAGAGTACGATAATCGTTAGATAGGAAGAAATGGACCAGTTCACTGGCCTGCAAGATCTCCTGACCTTACAGTATTGGATTTTTTTTTGTATGGGGAAGAATGAAAGAACTTGTTTATTCAATTGAAATAGAAACTCAAAGTGAATTAGAAGATCGTATTCTCGAAGCGTCATCAAAAGCGGGGCAGCAGTAGGCACCTATAAGTATTTGCAGTGAAATCCAAAAACGGACTCAAGCATGCTTACAAAACCAAGGAGGTCACTTTGAGCACCTGTTATAACTAGTATTTCTTCTAAAAATCAAATCCTAAACGAAGTTTCTACCGTTAGTATTAACAGAGCTATTTCCATTAATATTGGTCAGCCTTTACCAAAGTAAGCTTTTTCTAAAATCCCCGATAAATGATGTCAACATTAGAGATAGACCCATACTGTAGAAAGATTTTTTCTTAGAATATACCCAAGAATCATTTCCCAAATTATTGTACACGAATTAAGGGACACCCTGTATAAAAAAAAGGCACCGACAGGCTTGTGTTCATTTGCAGACTAGCAATCAGCATAAAAGGAGTATATGAAAAAAAAGGCTAATTGATAAAAATGTTTGCCCGATGAAAACGTGCATTATGATGAATCACAAAAGTTGCACCGTTGTGTCATAATTTAAAGGAGATAAAGAAAACAAAAACATTAAGGAGGGGAACGTTTAATATTTATTTAGTTTTACTTTGTAATTTACAAAGTTTAGTCACTGCAATCTGCAAAATGTAATCAAAAATTCTTATGCTATTTTCTGTTTCACTTCATAACCGAAAATCATGCGCTTTATTAAATTGTCTCAGTCACCACAATCCACCAGGAGACATTTCCCAAAGTTAATTCCAATTTCTGTCAATTCCAGATTAACGGCAGCTAACATGTCACTGGGAACGATGCATTGTACCCGGTGCTCCGATGGATTTGAGCCACATGAAAAAATAGTCAATTCAAATGGTGAACTTTGGCATACGCAGTGTTTTGTGTGAGTTTGATTATTATTCGGTTATCGTGTTGGAAACTTTTGTTATCGTTACGCTTTTACTTATTTTAACATAATTGCAGTTGTGCCCAGTGCTTTCGACCATTTCAGGATGGAATATTTTACGAATTCGAAGGACGTAAATATTGCGAGCGTGATTTTCACGTTTTATTTGCACCATGCTGCAGCAAATGCGGTGAATTCGTAATCGGCCGGGTAATCAAAGCGATGTCTGCCAACTGGCATCCACACTGTTTCCGTTGTCAAATGTGCTCCAAGGAATTGGCCGATTGCGGTTTTATTCGTAATCAGAATCGTGCTTTGTGTCATGAGTGTAATGCGCAAGTGAAGGCTGTCGGAACTGGAAAATATGTTTGCCAAAAATGCCAGTAAGTTTGGAGAGTGTGTGCGGGTGTGGCAATCATAATAATTGGAAATATGCTTTAAACAACTTATCTCTTTAGCGGTCTGATTGATGACACACCATTGCGCTTCCGTGGCGAAGTCTATCATGGGTATCATTTCAATTGTACAACTTGTGGCTGCGAATTGGATTCGACTGCACGGGAAGTTAAGAGTCGACCTGGTTTCGCAGCAAACGATATGGTAAATTGCAAATAATTTTTAAACATTTGCTCAGAACTCTGATTGCTCTATCTTTTTGCAGAATGAACTTTACTGTCTTCGCTGCCATGACAAAATGGGAATTCCTATTTGTGGTGCTTGTCGTCGTCCGATTGAGGAGAGAGTTGTCACTGCGCTTGGTAAACATTGGCATGTTGAGGTAAATTTCTAAACATACATGGAAATTCTTGAATACTGTAATAATTTTCTGATCTCAAAACACGCAGCACTTTGTCTGTGCCAAATGCGAGAAACCATTTCTGGGCCATCGGCACTACGAGAAGCGTGGTTTGGCCTATTGTGAGACTCATTACCACCAGCTGTTTGGCAATTTGTGTTTTGTTTGTAATCAAGTGATTGCAGGAGATGGTGAATACTTTGCTGCTGATAACATACCTATCTTTTAACCATTTAACATTTTTGTCTTTAGTTTTTACTGCGCTCAACAAAGCCTGGTGTGTTCATCATTTCGCTTGTTCAGTTTGCGACACAAAAATGACACAAAAATCGAAATTCTACGAATACGATGAGAAGCCAGTTTGCAAGAAATGCTACGACAGATTTCCCACTGAGCTTAGGCGACGCCTTCGGACCGCACACGAGATGACAATGAGGAAGGCTGTTTAGAAAAATGGCGGGATGATTTTGTAAATGGATGCCTAACAAGTGCCTATTTATTCTATGCATGTTATTTTTGTTGTTTAAATTTTCGATTTTCGTTAGCATCACCTAACACATACTACACACTTTATAATTAAATTTCTTCTCTCCTCCTAAATGAAGTGCCTTTGTCATCGGATTTTTTCAATAATTTATATATATTTTATAAACTTCTCTTATATACTGATAATTATATTTTTGTAGTGTTTTTTATTGTATTTTAATATGTATATCTAATGTTTTCTTATAATGTTTAGATAGTTTATATTTTTTAAAATAACAAATTAATTTTGTTATTGTTGTTACAGAGTTTTCTACTGATATTATATTGCATAATTAAGCAATGGTAACAAATAATTAACAATATCGAAACAAATTGTATCGCAGCTAACCTCATTAAAATATTGTTATAACGATAAATAAATTATTTGAGAATAAATATGTGTATATATATATTTTAACAAGTAAACTGAGTTTTTTCTCATTTAATTAACTGGCCATGAAATGCAGAAAAATCTTCAAAAACTTACCCAGGGACTAATGTAGGGTTGGATCATAACCCTGTTGTAGGCAAAATCATGATAAAGCTGATGAAAGTTCAGAAGAGATCGAAAAGCAGAACTCAAGTACGAACCCAAATGAAGAGGGACACTAACGAAAGGTTAACACAAATGAGAATGAATCCCGAGAACATAAACAGCAAGTTGATAAAGATCAATGATATTATAGAAGACAGCAAAGAAACACGTAGAGAATAGAAATCAACAACCAAAGAAAGTGGATGAAAACGAAATTTTTACCCTAATGGAACAGAGAAGAGAAAACAAATCAAACCACACTAGAAACAAAGAAACCGATAGACCGAAATTTTACCCTAATAAAACAGAGAAGATTAAACAAAGGAGACCCCACTAGATACAAGGAAATCGATAGACCGAACTGTTAACCCCAATGAAACAGAGAAGAGAAAACAAACAAAACCCCACTAGATACAAGGAAATCGATAGACCGAAATGTTTATCCTTAATGGAACAGAGAAGAGAAAACAAACCAAACTAAACTAGCTACAAGGAAATCGATACAACCATATGGGAGAACTAAAGGAACGCCTATTTTGAAAGAGAGATAACAAAAAGTACTAAACGAAGCCAAAAGTAAGAAAGCCACAGGCCCGAATTGAGTATCAAACGAGCTTTTAAAACTAGAAGAAGAGGACTAAATCTATTCTCTTAAATGCTATATATAAATACGGCCACATCCCTGAGGACTCAAGGAGGAAAATCATGTTTCGTAAATTGTAACACTACCTAAGAAGAGCAAAGTGTCGCGCTGTGGAAGTATATGACAATCAGTCTAATGGGACATGCTCTTAAACTCTTTCTAAGAATCATACACAGAAGAATATACACTCGCGTGCAACCAAATCGACTAACTACTCCAGTGCACGTTTTTAAATGGCTTTTCCGATTTTCACAAAACATTTTTTTCTACATTTTTTATCTTTTCATTAAAATCTGTGCAATATTTTACAAATGTAAGTAAGCGTAGCAAAATGAGCTCTGTCGGTAACCAAGAGTTGATCGCCGCAATCTCCTATATAATCCCACGTTGACCGATATTTCTCATCAGTCGCTTGTCAAATGTTGACTTGAACACATCTCTGCAAGTTTCATTTATTGTTTTCGCAAAACCGTGCATACTACGCGAGAAGAAGTTGCTTTGTTGCAAGCAGGCCGCAGTCGACGAGAAGTCGCTCGTCAGCTAAACTTTAGCCAATCTGCTGTCTTAAGAGTTTCAGGAAACTGGTACCTTCACTCGGAGGCTACAATACCAGCAGGAGCCAGTGCACATCAGAGAGAGACGATCGTTTTATCGTCCTAATCTAACGGGACTCGATGTGCAACCGGAGCTGAGACAAGTTCGAAGAGCAGCTGTTAGTTAATGGGCAGTTAAAAGAGGATCGAAGAAAGCAAACCTCACTCCAAGATGGCCCGATAGGGGCCCAAAATCAATCGCACGTCACCACCAAGCGCGACTCGAATTTGCTCGGGAACACGTGATTTAAAGTATCGAACAATGGCGGTCTGTCCTATTTACTGAAGAGAGCAGAATCTGTCTCCAAGGTAGTAATGGGAGAAGGCGGGTCTACCGGCGTTCAGGAGAGCGATTTTAACAGTGCTGTTTTTCTGAATCAATCTCGTACGGCATGATGTGGGCTGGCATATCCCTTGAAGGGAAAAATCACGGTGCAAGAAATACTTCACTACCTCTGATCTGGCTACTATTTATAAGGCAATTAATCGCACCAACCTTGAGTACAATTCTGCTACATCTGCTAGATAGAATTTAGAACCGAGCGTTAAATCTTATCTGAGACTGAAACATTGCGATAGATTCGCGTAAACACAGCAGGAACGTTTCTTGCTTGTCACTGTTGCATCGCTACTAACTAACCAGTGCTGTGCTCAAGAGAAATAGTCAGTTGCATGTCGCCTCTCGGTAATTCAACTGCAATACTCGAGGTGTAAAGCGAATGCTCATAAGTTTATCCTCAATCCGTATGTGGAATGCTTTGCCAAGCCAAGTTCGCTATACAAAACACAAGTTCACAGTCATCTTTTCCTTGCCTTAACTTGAACACCTAAGCTTAGCAAAGCCTACGGGTGCAAGCCCCTTAACGCGTTCGGAAATTTTAAAACAAAATTGTTTACAGACGAATTTCCGAATTACCTATGATGGCTCTTAGAACAAGAAAAGGGACTGTAATCCAAAACTCCTCCAATCTGTGAGGTATGTGTAGTGTATAACAACAATGAAAGAAGCAATAAAAAAGCGGTTTAGGCGAAAGAAGAACTCCAAAGGCATATGTATTCTTGCATTTGCCTCGGGTCAATTGTGTCAGTCAATAAAAGCAAGGTACAAGAAGTAAAAAACCACAACCCTGTGGTAAGTTCACAGTTTAGAAGACACTTTTTACATACATTTGTACATGGATTCGGTTATCTGCGGCGTGTTGGCAATAGGTATACATCCCCACAATGAACTCAGATAATCTATACTAACCGAAGATAAACAGCTTTTGGGTAACAAAAAGAAAAGTCTTTATCAGTACTTTGGCAAAGAACATTTCAACTGAATTGTTGTGGTTACAAGTCTAGCAACGAGTATAAAAAATATTACGTATTTGCAATGAAATTAGCGACTGTAAGTGGATCTGTAGCTTTTAACACTGTTACTGTAATTAAAGGTATTGATCTCGTCAAATTTGGTTTTTCTTATTATAGCTTAGCCCAAAGTTACATTAAAAACTTAAATATTAATTATTTATGTCGCATCTAACTGTCGTCCATTTTCCAAGTCACCTTTAAAACCAAAACATCCTCAGGAGAACTAAAAATGCAAATCAATTAAAATTAAAAACCCAAAAAGCTAATTGAAAATATACAGAAGTTTTACCCTATTCATCTTTTACACTTTCCTTATTCTCGGTGGCAGCCAGCTTCTCCAGCAGATCAGTTAGCAAATCTATATCTCTGACAGCAATCAAACCACCGCTATTACATTTCTCCGGGTCACCGTCTTCAGAAACAGACTCAATCTTCGAATAAAAAATTGCGACAGGTTTCTTCTGTTTAATACTTTCCCGAAAATTGAAAATATTTCCCCCCAACGAACGGAGAATAGCTTGCGGCGCGCAGGTGTCCCATTTAAATGTCGATGGCTTACTCAAAAGATACAAATCGACTTCATATGTGATGACTTTAAGCGCTTTATGACCTGCTCCGGCAGAGAATGCTAATTCATAACCCAAGTTTAGAATTTTCTGTAGTAGATCGGAATTCTCAGAACTAGAAAAAATACCCAATCGACTAGGGCGGTTAGGTCGTTCTGTGGGACAATTGTTCGCCTGCAATGCAGTATCACCGAGAGATATGCCCCAAAAAAGCATACTCTCGTATACGTTTTCTTCGACTTTCTTGTGGAATGGCTGTGAAACAACTCCAATAATCGGCTCACCAGTGAGGCGATTGTAAGCCCCCACTAGCACAGTAACACAATCAAGCCCGGTTGATGTAATTCCTGGAAAATTAGTAAAAATCGAATCGCCTGATATGTATTCTGCGGTGCCATCTGATAAGAAAAGAAAACATATAAATGCGCCAGTCTTTTAAAGGGCATTCTACCTATGGGATCAATCCAAATTCCAACTTCAGAGTAATTGAAATCATCTGGCAAATCTGGAATTGTTGTTTCACTATCATATTCTACATTCTTGTGAACTTCGGTGGCAAGTGCCTCAGCAGCAATGCGATTACCATTGAGAACCGTCTCAATACATGTAGCTGTCTCCTCAAGACTGTCCCCAATTACAATAGAAACGGATTCTCCCAGAGTGTTTGTGAAATGTGATGATTCCTCACCGCAAATAAACTCGAGCATTTCTGGAAACTGATAGAATACATTATTATTGTTCGAAATATTCCGCTGCCCAAACTGAACTCACTAGACTGCCAATGTCATGTCGTATAGTTTCCTGTATAAGCACATCTGCAAGTGTTTTGAAGTCGTGAACGAAACGGGGATTTGCTTCATCCACTGACTTTTCCTGAACCAAAAGTAACAAAAGATTTTCATTTGCCCTGCAAGCTCGAGCAATATTTGACGCTTTCTCAGCTGAACAGACAAGACTTTTGATTAAATTTGGAGTAGTAGCAGACATCTCTAGTTGCTGTTCCCTTAACAATAAAGTATAATTTTGTGTGATTGAATATTTTTTTGAATCGAAAATATAAACAACGTAAACACTGAATAGTTGTCTGGTCTCTGGTTAAGCGGCTTTAGCGACTAATTAGATTATTTTCCTTGGTGCATTGAGGCGAACGTTCTTATATTTATGGCTATTGGGACGGACTACTGCACTATTGAAATCTGAAACTGATGTAATTATGGTTTGAAGGTGAAGCAACACATTAGATAAGCTTTGTATAATTTTAGGAGGGTGGAAAAAAGCTTTTTCAAAAACAGCTGTTATTTTTTCAACATTTTAATTACAAAAGGCGAATGTTAAGTAAAAGATTTGGAGATTGTGGTGGAATTGAAAAGCAAGTAAAATATTTAATGCAAATGTTGCTTAGAGTACATATGCGATCAGTATAGGGGCGTGGGGCACCCGCTTTTTCTGTAAGGCTTCCAAAGTTTGTATTTTTTTTCTAAGTGGTTTAAAGAAAGTTTGGGAATGAAAGGTTATAAAAATGGCTTTTACTAAAAAAAATGAGAGATGATCGAACCACGACAGTAAAAAGTCAAAAAAGGGTCGTGTTTAAATATTGGTATAATGTGGGTTTATAAATTTTGCACAAAATGAGCAATATGGGCGATGACAAAAGTCTCTGTGAGCTACGTCAGTTATATATTTTTTTTTTGTCATGATAGTCAATTTCAGTTGAAAGTACATTATGTTGAGTTTTTTTTTGTTTTAGCAATCTGCGGTCGAGCGTAGATTTTTTCTCGAAAAAACGAACACGAAAGCCGAGAATCTTTTGTTTACATTGTTTTGTTGCATGTGTTGTTGTTGCAGTTGATGAGAAGAGGGGTAAATCTCCCAAAATATCAAGATCTGTTTGAGGGGAAATCCAATCTACCGTAGATTGGTTTTTAGGAATAAACGAACAACTTGACAGCCAAAAAAGCACTCTACGGCAGATTTAAAAAAAAAACTCGACATAAGAGAACAAGAGTTATGACTAATGGGTATATTCTTTTATGCAACCCGAGCGAGTAGAGTTAACTGGAATACACCGAGCGAATGTTGCACGTCGTAATAGTATTCGGTGTGTACACTGGGCTACTTTACTCGCTCTTACTCTGTCTTACACCGATATATGAACTTCCGAGTAAAAAATAGGAAACTGTATACACCGTGTCGTGCTCGGTTCACAATAAAAAACTCAGAGTACAGAGTAAAATAACCCCGGGTTAATAAAAAAACACAGTGCAAATGCATAATGCATGCACAGTGCATAGATGCGGTCAAGAATTCATTAGATGCGCAGCTTGAGATGCACAAAAAATGACAGGCAGTCGGTATGCCCGAAATTCCGGCTGCATTTAAACCGACGTACAGTTTCCAATTTCATGCGAATCGCTTAAGAAATTGCTTAGTTCCAGAAATTCCATGATGATCGAATTACAAAATTTCCATAGGAAGAAGTCTTATAGTCGCATCTTGTCCTACGTTCCGAATTTCATGCGAATCGCTTGAGAAATTGCTTTGTTCCAGAAATTCCAGACCATAATGATCGTTTTCCAGATTTTCCATAGGACCAAGTCTTATAGTCGCATCTTAAAAGTGTGACATTTGACAGTGTCTCACTTAAAAGTGCTCACAACAGTGTGAATTTAACATTGTATCAAATAAGATTTTACTTTTTGAACATGTACCCCTGAAACCTTGTAATGTTGTAATGAGACGTCACGTCAAAAATCATCGGTTTTTATCGAGTATGTAACTTCTCCGTTCTCCAATTTTCCCGACATCAAGAAAAGCCCTTTGACGACAACTTTCTGGCAAGGAAATGACAACTAGATACTAGACAAGAAATGACAATTGTGAATAAATATCATGCCATAAAAATGCACTATTATATCATTTCGCCGCTAGGTTTCTAAATTTTTCAAAATTCGCAGCGGAGCTACGATGAGACGGAGAATATTGTGACTTGGATATAATATATTCATAAACATAATTGTTTCTTATTCTTTACACTTTATTGTCAGCGCTACAAAAATTGTAGAAAACTATAATATTCGAAGAATTCCCGGCTTAAATAAAAAGATATTCGGTCCCCCCCACAACTGTTACCAATTGCTTTAAAACAACATCGAAGACTGAAGTGAAAATTTAATTTGAATTTGATATTTTCGTTGTTATTGGTAACTGTTGTGGTTTTATTTTCGAATCAAATTAAATTTTTTTCAAAAAAGTTCGGTCATAAAATAAAAGATGTTTAGCCAAATTCCAGGTGTTTCATTCGAAAACGCAAAACGAATCGACAATAGAGCCAATGGCCAATTTATACAAACAGTTCTCGAACAAGATCGTCGGGATAAAATTCTGGAGAATGTCTTTCTGCGTAGCACCGCGGAGAATCCTTACCACAAAGCTGTAAGATCTAGCATTGATATATCAACTGAATTGAAGGAAGAACGACGACAACGGTTCCTTGACGAAAAGCGTCGTCAACAATTACGCGAAAACAATCAGGAGCTGAAGCAGCTAGAAGTGCAGTTACGTGCTGCTTACGTTTCTAAAACTTTAGCTGCACAAAACGCCGAACGAGATGCTTTACGAGAACAAGAACGTGCCCTCAAACATCAAGAAGATGAAATTCTGGAACAGGCGCGACTACGACAGGAAGAGTTTCAGCGTCAAAAAGAAGAGGAACAACGCCATAAAAAAGATAGCATTCGCAAGAGTCTTCTGGAGCAGATGGCCGATGCAAGAGAAAAGAAAATGGTTCAGTACGAAGAGTTCCTTGACGATAAACGTGCTATGGATAACATGAGACAGAAAATTGCCGAGGAAGATATACAAGAAGTTAAAAAAATTGCAGAGCTAAAACAACAGGCGAAATTAGAAATGGATGAATTTATGCGCCAACAAGAAGATTGGCTAAATAAGCAAAAGGCGGCTACTCAGGAAGAAAATGAACGAATCAATAATATACTTCGTGAACGAGAACTAGAACAGGAGTGCCAAAAAAGAGAAAAGCAGGAGATCAAAGCTTATAAAGAAAAAATTAGCGAGCGCATTGGAAATGAAATACATTCAATTGAGGTAGGTTAGAAAGAGCCTTATCAAAAACTCTCACATAAAATTTTGTCCTACATTAGGATAGTAAACGTAAACATGAGGAGATTCTTCTCGATCTTCTAATCGAAGAACGTAAAGCAAAGGAGGATATAAAATTTAGACAAGACATGGAACGAAAATTGCGTGACCGCATTGACGTTCGTTTAGAATTAGATCGGCATCGTGAGGAAGCAACTCGACTTAAAGTTCAACAGCAAAAGGAAGAGGATCATAGATATCACGAGGAGCAAATGCGTCTTTTAGCTGAACGTGACAAATTGGAACAAATGTCTAATGAGAAGCGTAGACGTAAAATACTGGAACATCGTCGTTCCCTTCAGGAGGCACTTGAAGAGAAGAAGCGCGTCAGGGCTGATCGTATGGTGTCGATGATTCAGGAACGCGAACGGGATGAGAACGAAGAAAAGCGAAGGTATAAAATCTAATTTGAATTATACAACAATATCTCTAGCATGTGAATATTTTCCAGGCAACAACTAATTGCGGAGGAACGCATTCGAATGCTCAAGGAACATGCATCATCACTATCGGGATTCCTGCCACCTGGTGTTCTGCGTGATTCTGACCGGGAATATCTGGCCTTACCACCAGCAAAACAAATTTAAATTTAATTTGTTCTTTTGCATTGGCTACCAAATTTTTTATCAACATAAATCGAAATTATTTTTATTCCTGCTACCAATATTGCCAAAATGAAATCAGAAATCAATTCAATATCCAATATGATTTCACTTGATTTTTTTAATTGAGATTTTTGCTGTTTCTTTACCATGTACATCTTTAAACAGCTAGCACAGTTAATTTGGTCCAGATGATTTTTTTTATAAAGGGTATTTTTTAGTAGTGTCCAGATGTTGAATTTGAATAAAACAAAATAATTCAGCAGCGACCATGATTTGGGTTTTGGTTAAAAGATAGTGTTGTAACATTTAGCATTTGATAATAGGGCCAAGAATATAATTTGATCTTTGACTAAAAATGCGAGCTCTCACAGGTCGGTCGATATTCAACTTTCCTGATCTACGAGTATATGATTTTTCTTTATAATTAGCGCAAGCTTCAAGGGATTTGCATAATAATAATACCTCGTAATAACTAGGCTCAGCGTTGGCTTGCAAATGTTGCGATAAAAGAAGGAAGAAGTTGGGGGTTAGGGGATTTGAGTTCACACCCGATATTCTAGTCACAAACTAGAATATTGTGCACATAAACCAACATTGTTTGCTTATTGCTTCATAGTTCATACATTAACTTAATAGTACATATGAATGCATATGAATGTACAAGGAGCATTCCACATACTGGGCAGGCGGCACGAAGTCTGGGGCTGCATATAAATGAAAGCATATTAAAGAGCACATGATTAGATAGGGAAGTATTCCAATAGTTTAACTATATTTGGTCAATGGTAGCAGCCGATAACAGCATGGAAACAGAAATTGTTGCTTAGAGCCTGCAAAGAGACTGTCAAGACTTCAAATTTAGGAATTCAAGCATAACATCCAATCTTAGCAAAAAGCGTTGTGACCTACGTTTTACGGCCCCGACCCACGGGTCAAAGGATGTCAAACTGAATGGCATCATCTTGAAATCGGGACCAGTGAACATTTTTTGTGGGACCGCACCTCGGTTGTAGAACCAAAAATGATTATGTGAAGAAATATATGCTAACGGTTGCGTAAAGCTAACAAAGTCTATTTCAATCTGCCAATCTCATTTAAATCCAGGAATTTAACCATAACATCCTACCTGCTTGTGTGTAAGACAAAAGTTTAACTAGTAATTAGATATGGATAGTGGGCGCTTTGGGTCTTCAGTGGATAAGTGCATGGACTTCTGAGCAGGAGGTTCATGGTTCGAATCCCAGTAACACCAAAAGAGTTTTTCACGGTCCCACCTCTCGCGAATGTCTGACATCATCCGAGAGTAATAACTTGTCACGGAAAGCTTCTCAATTCGCACGGCATTAAACCTAAGGTCCCTTCAATTTGTGTGCAAAATATATATACAAGCACAACACAAATGTTCGTGAGAGAAGCTAGGCCTTGGACCACTCTAATAGTCTGTCGCGCCAAATATTATTATAGATATGAATCCGAGACCTTGGTGCTTAATAACCCCTTAGCCGCGTTCGAGAGGGATCAGTCCATAAAATCCGTTGCGTCCGTTGCGGTGACAAATTTGTTGAAGTTGTCGTATGTAACGCAAAGAACTGACCCAATAAATGCGTTCACTTCAAACTGCTGTGAGAGAACTGAGAAACTGGCAAAGCATATGCCGGAGAGAAAAAGCTCATCTTCTTGTGTCGCTTATTTGACCTTTTTTTGTCTTTGGAAGACAACTCTTGTTTTAATCGATCTGTCAGTTGCATACGTCAACGCAACGGAACAACGGAATTTATGGGCTCGGCCCTTTACTGAAAATTGTTGACCCCATATGTGGAAAGGATAATTCCGGAAATCCTATGATGATTAATGAATGGAATGACGTTTGTAGCGCCAAATGATTTTGACAACAAACATTAATTCCGAAATAAAAAATAACATATAGCCGCGTTCGATTCGATTGACCTGTAAAGTACAACAAATCACTCAATTCACTCAACAGTTCAAAATAAAACAAGTAAGTGTAAAAAAAAGAGGTGGCCAAATTTTTGACAGTACACTGCTTGCTCAGGACTTTTTATTTTGAACGCAAAGCTTACATTTGAAAAACGTTTCCTAACACGATTACCAAAAGCAATGTAATTACGATAATGTATTTTTCTTTAATAAAAATACATTTAAAATTATTATTAATATGTAGCAAAACTATTTTTCAACACTGTCGCAATTATCCGGCTCCAGTCTGGCACGACCATGTTGCCACCAACCATGCATATTAAAAAAAAACAAATGTTTCAGAAAAAAATCGTAAACCTGTTTCTAAACTTGCAAAGACAATATTTTAAACTAAATATCCAAAAATTGTTTCAAATCAATATTAATATTAAAGATCGTAGATTGCGATTTACCCAGAAAATGTCGGGTATTTAATATATGTAAACAATGATTTAAATAGTACTAGTACTAGCTGCCCATACGACAAGATACGTATGTTCTATTGGTACGTTCAAATTTGAATTGATTGAAAACTAAGTTATATATTAAATTTGTTGTTAAAGTCGTAAAGACAATAGTTTTTTATATTAGGTCTGTTTTTTATTCAACCCGAGCGAACAGTGTACGTCAAAAATTAAATCTGTGTTTTTTATTCAACCGGGGTATTTTTACTCTATACTCTGTGTTTTTTGTTGTGAATCAATTTCCTATTTTTTATTCTGAAATGAATATCACAGTAAGGCAGAGTACGAGCGAATATAGTTACCCAGTGTACACACCGAATACTTTTACGTCATGCAACATTAGCTTGGGATACTTGTTTTAACTGTAATCTCCCGGGTTGAATAAAGGAATTAAACCATTATATACATTGTCAGCTAATATGGCAACGCTGATACCAGCTGCAACTGTCAAAAATTGACATTTTTCACAAAACAAACGGAGCGATTAAATTGCTGTCTTTTTATACGATTGTGCAGGTTTTTGAGTATGTTGTACGATTCTGGATCTGCACGTGTTGTTGATAATTGTTTCCTTGAAGAATTAATTTAATTAGAATCCTTATTCTTTAACAATAATACGTATTTATTTCATTTGAAAATGCCGCCGATAGCAAAGAAAAATAAAAATAAACCGAATCATGTTCCAACTACAGCGAGCAAGGATGTTGATGCAGGAGTCCAAGAAGAACAATCAACTTCACCGACGCCAGTTATTTCTGGACAGGTACAGTTTTATATTACAGTTAGTTTAGAATATATTTTTACAAATTTTTTAAAAATGATTTTCTATCTGGTTTTTTTTTTGCCGATTACAGCTTGAAAAGAAAATGATCAAGAACAATAAGCGTGCTGACAAAAAGCGCGGTATCGTCTTTATCAAGCATTTGCCTCATGGATTCTTTGAGGAACAAATAAAGAAGTATTTTGAACAATTCGGTAATGTAACCAATTTGCGATTGGCGCGTTCAAAACGTACTGGAGGTAGCAAAGGTTTCGCATTTGTAGAATTCGAATATCCCGAAGTTGCTCAAATTGCTGCCGAAACAATGGATAACTACTTAATGTTCCAGCGAGTAGTAAAAGCAGCTTATATTCCCCCAGAGAAACAGCAATTCAACTACTTTAAGACATCTGTTCGAATGGTCAAGAATAAGGTATTTTTTCGGTTTTTTTTTATTTAAAACAAAATTTTTACTTAAATTTCGAATCATACAGGCTGGCAAAGAGATATATGTTTCTGGAAAATCTGCTGCCATTCGGCGCAAAATAAAAATCCACAACGAATGGTCTGATAAATCATACCAAAAGCGAACAGCGGCAAAATTACGGAAGTTAGATAAGATGGAAAAGAAGTACGCTCATTTGGGCATAGATTTCTCGAATATTGTTGTACAACCGAATATATTGTCTGTTGATGAAAAAGCAGCAAAGGAGAAGAAGGCGTCTGAAGAGCTACCAAATGAAGCAGTGGCTCCATCAGGCAGCTTACTGTTAATTAAGAAACGTAAACCAGCCAGTCTTGATGATTCAGGTGATTGTGTCAATGAAATGAAAAAGCAGAAGAAAAGTGCCGGGAAAAAAACAAAGGAAATTGGACTTGAAGATCTTCTTGGTAATACTATCGACGAGGAGGGTTCATCGGAAGATGAGGATTTCATTGCAACGGAGAGTGGAGATAAAAGTGATGCTGTTTCATCGGACGAGGAAACATATGGATTTACAAAGTACGGTGTTGGAGAAGACGATGAAGAGGATGAAGATGATGATGATGATGGCAAGGCCAGCGAGGATAGTGATGATGAAGATAATGAAGTTTCAGTCTTTCAGAAAAAGGGTAAATCATCTTATGGGAAATCAACGAAACCACAGAAAGTCGATCGACTCGAGAAGATGATTAAGCGGAAACCACACTTGGGTGGCATTCAGAAATACAGCACGAAATCCCTGAAGAAAGCACCAACTTCCATGGCAAAGAGTGTCATGCAAATTGCTGCTGCTAAAGAGATCACAAAGGGTCCTTTGGTTAAGGGAAAATCTTTTAAAAAACTTGCTAAGAAAAGTAAAAATGTAAAGCAAAGGGCGTAAACTTATGCTTTCCGTCTAATTAATTTAATTTCTAGATTTTCTCGTATTTTTTCTACACAAATTCCGAATTAAGTTTTTTAAAGAAATTAAAATTTTCTGTAAATAAAATGAAACGAGGTTAATTGAATGCGTTTGTTGTTCTTTATTTATGTTCTTATTTAGTAGTGTTTTTATATCTCTTACTGATAAAGTACTTTCTACTTCCTGCATCAGGTGATGATGTGTTTTCTGTGTAATATTCCCTTTGCTGCTCCTCGATACGAATGCGTTTCCATTTCATACGTCTATTTTGAAACCAAACTTTTACCTGCAAGTAATCATATTGTTATTTGACATTCAATGAACATCAGGGGATGTAGCTCAGATGGTAGAGCGCTCGCTTAGCATGTGAGAGGTACGGGGATCGATGCCCCGCATCTCCAATTGTTTTTTTTTTTTCATTTGTTGTAGTTTGTTTCTTTACTTTTACTTAATAGAAATTGTCCCTAACAACAGAAGATATTTTTACCATTTGCCCTCAAACAAAAACTCACCTGTCTTTCTGTCAATTCTAAAGCTACCGCAATTTCGTATCTCCGTAAACGAGTCAAGTAGTTCGAATGAGAAAATTCAGCTTCTAGCTCCTTGACCTGTTCCTTAGTAAATGCAGTTCGTTCTTTACGGCTTGTCGATACCACCGCCACACTGCTGTTTGAATTACTCTTTTTCTTGCTCGTTGTGTTGGTGGTCCTTTTAGATGACAAATTGTCTGCAAAAGTATAAGAAAATATTTGTATATTTAGTAAATCTGAAAGTAAGAATTCAAGTGTGTAAGTAAAATCTATAGAAATTATGAGCACAGCGTGAGTGCCTCACACGTGACACTGTGGACTAATATTGTTTCGCTTAGGTCAGGGTGTTAATAGAACTTCCTGTGTCTAATTATGGCTACATTAAGTAAAATTATGGCTATTCATAAATCATTTGTCTTCCTGAGGATGCGTTTAGTTGTTGTGGTGGTGGTGGTTGACTAAAATAAGACGACCTTTTTGCCATACATGTGGTTTGCATTCCTCATATTTGAAGTGTGCCATAAAATTTATGAGTTTTGAAAATTGTTAGGTAAACAAAAACATCATACCTAGCCATCCAGAAGGATGCTGAATCAAAGATTATACTGGCGAAAAGGTAATCCGATTTTGCAGTGCAAATTAAAATGTATTGTAGTTTTCATTGGACTACTTAATTATTATATTTCTATTTACATTTTATATTAATTACTACACATTTTATCAAAGCTTTCTACAGTAAAAACAAAAACGTTACTTATGGCATCTAGATTCCTGACTACATTATTGTAGACTGTAGAGTTAAAATTTCTCTTCCTTGGTCTCAATTCAACTTTTGATTTGATATCCTGCTGGATTTACCGTATAGGCAACATACAAAATTTAATGAGTGAGCGAGCAATCCTGTTTTATGTTTTTTTTTTAATTTATACTTCTTTTGGCGCGTTGCGTAGAGAGTAAAATTGAGAGCGTTACGAAAGTGCGACATGATAATTAAATTTTTCCACTGTCCGCTACACAGTGCTAATAGCCAAGTCAATATCCAGTACACAAACCACTAAACGCTTTTCAACATACATTAGTTACATTTGATAGAAGTGGAACTCGAAGAAGAAGAAGGCATACTTTTAGACATCGTGTAGAAGTGAATTTGTGTAATTGAATGCAGTGGAGTCTTGAGGGAGTCTTTTGGTGGGTCTTTTGAGGGTCTTTTGGTGGTTCTTTGGGAGTTTTTCGGAGTCTTTTGGAGTCTTAAAGAGGGTGGTATTTTGGGAGGTATTTTGTTGGTGTTTTGGAAGGTCTTTTGCGGGTCTATAAAAGGTCTCTTGGGAGTCTTTTGAAGGGTTTTGGTGGTACTTTTGGAGCCATTTGAGGGTCTTTGGTGGTACTTTTGGAGTATTTGAGAGTTTTTTGAAAGTCTTATAGAGGTTTCTTTTGGGGGTCTCCTGGAAACCTTTTGAGGATTTTTTGGGGTGTCTTTTTTTTTATACATTTTCAACAAAATACATATAATAGGCATATGCAAGTTAATCCAATAATCTAATATATATTTCTATATTTTATATTCCTTCATCCTTTTGGGGGTCTTTTGGTGGTCCTTTGAGAGTCTTTTGAGGGTCTTTAGGGGGTCCTTTGGGAATCTTTTGGGGGCTCTTTTGAGTCTTTTGGTGGGCTTGTGTCTTTGGAGGGTCTTTTGGGGTATATATTTTTAACAAAATGTAATATATGCAAGTTAATCCAATAATCGAATACATATTTCTATATTCTTATTTACCCAGTGGTGCCATTTTGTTGCGCACTTAACTCAATCATTATACTCTGTTATATATAGTGTCGGGGGATAAAATTTCATTGATCATGTTTACTATTTTCCTTCACTCTTCTTATTATTCTTCTAGTTTGGATTCTTAGCATCCATATTAACCTTTAATCTTTCAATTACGCCAAAGAATTATAACTTCTAACACGCGTACACGAGTCCACACACCCACTTTTTTTCATTAAGGCATCTGATTAATGGATTACGGATTATAAGATATTACACGGCTATATCTAATAGATACAATTAACTCTAGCCTAAAACCACAAATTAAACATCGCTGAACAGTGCCTTTACCACCTGTTGTTCTTGCCAGAGCCAATATCCAGTACACCAGACGACCACCCAACCCCAGCCGTTCTAAGTGCTGCTCTGAAAAATGTAACAAACTTAAGGGTTTTTCAATAAGGAAAGAATAATTGTGATATCAGGCTGAAATTTTTTCCAGGCATAGTACACATTTTAAATTTAAGTATGAATTAGATCTTGTTAATATGACCACCGCGAGCACATTTGCAGCGATCGATTCTTTGGAGCCAATTTTCCACCATTCTTCCACACATATCGTCCGGAACGATGGCAATTTCACGTTTGATATTGTTCCTAAACTCCTCTAACGTTTTGGGTTTGGGTTGGCCTAAACCAAAGACTTAACATAACCCCATAAAAAGAAATCCAACGGCGTTTAATCGCATAAGCGAGCTGGCCATTTCTTGAGATTACAAGATTACTGAGCTTCCCCTTCAATATATCAATTGTTTGACCAGCAGTGTGGCACCATCTTGTCTATCCAATTCTGGCCAAAAGTAGTCTTCTAACATGGCAAGATATGGCAAGAGACTGGGGTACTGGTGTAGGTAAAGTAAGCGACATGGAACAAGGTAGGCTATCTTAGTTGGTGCTCAATCATATTATTTCACATCTTAGATTAAAAACTGAGGAGCCGGGTGCAACCTTAAGATCTATTGTCTTCATTCAGACGAGATAGATACGACAGATACGTAAGCGACGCTCAGAGTTCCCAACATAGAACATACTACTCTCAACATAGATATAATATACAAGATGAAACATACATTTTAAACACCAACTCAACCGACAAAATAAGCATAATATCGAAAGTAAGAGGTGAGCTGATGGCACTTAATTTTATTCCGCCCAGAGCTGCCAATCCTTTGCAATCTGTGTAACAACAATGCGAGAGAGGATGTTTTCCACTTTATAGCGATATGCCCTATTTTAAAAAAATACCGCCTGATATACTTTGGGGCAACTGAGCTGGGCCAGGAGCGAAGGATGAGCATTTAAAATGGAAAATATGGGCCACTGGATTATTGTGTATGTCATTAAAATTATTTCTTATCTAATTTTAAATCGCCCACAGCAAAAGAAATTTTTATATTTCTTTGTTGTCGCGTCCTAAGAAAATCGAAAAAATTGGAAGAACTTTCAGCTGAGATTTAATGCATTTACGTCCGCTCAAGCTTTTGTTTTTGCTTTTGGCGAAATGTTTCTCAAAGATCCCCAAAGTAAGGTGTATAGCTAGCGCACTTGAGAATGTCATCGAATGTGAACGAAACTAAAGTGAAAGCAATCAGGACCCAGCATATGTTTTCAGTGTATTCGCTCATTTTATAGCTTAAGCGATCGAAATGGCATTATAATTGAGCCTTTTAATAAAAACGACCCATAGGAATTGAAATAATTGAAATATTTCATATAAACTCTCAAATTCTCAAGCACACGTGCGAATAGTTTCTATAAAATCGGGTTACTTTTAAAAAACTTGTATGGGAGCCCTCAGCACTTGGGCCCAATCACTACCAAATTTTTATAAAAAGTGTTGTCATCGGAGATACACATGTTAACAAAATTTAAAGAAAATCGGGCTTTGGGAAATTGGTTAAAAATTGATCACAAGATTCCACGACAAACAACCAAATCCACGGGCACGTGAAGTTAATATAGAGAATTTAAAAACTACATCGTCTTTATGGACTGACTGGCTTGCAGTTATTTCTTACCTTACTCATTCAATTAAAAAAAATAATTTTTTTACCTTCTGTTCGAATGCATTCGCCAGCAGTTGATGTATTTGACATTGTATGACCAGAATCCGTCCAGACCGATCTCTCCGATGAAATTTGCGAATTTTGTACGCAGCTCAATAACAAATCATTGCAAGGATTTATGCAATTCCCATTATCGTTCGTGTTGCTTGCAAGAAATTCCCAATCAGGAGTTGAAAGTCGGTAACTGAATTCGCCATTTAACGTCAATGAATTTCCGTTAATATGTTGCTGTTGATGCTGATGACTAAAACTGTCTCCTTGATGTTCATAAGTCGTTGAAGAACTAGGCGATTGACAATGATTATTGTTATTGTCCGTTGCGTAACATTCATTGTGGTAATTAGTTGTTAACTTTGTCGTAGTTTGATGAAAAAAATCCAAATAATTTCTCAAAGTTGAACAATTTTCATTGAAATTCGAGCTGAATTCCGCAGTATTTTGTGGATGGAAATTGCATGGGGAATTAATAACTCCGTCAGAAATAGCGCCATAGGCACACGCGTAACTACTGTTTGTCCGAAAATCCAAAGTAGGTTTGGCTGTCGGTGACGAAGGCTGATAATGATAACAATTGATGTTATTGCATTTGCGCGGCGACGGATTTTCAACACCAAAATCAAAATTTGGTTGCATCACAACAAATTTGGGATTTGCGGCTCGAAGGTAATAATCAAACGTTTCAAATTTTAATCCAGGATTGTGATTTGAAATAGGTGTGCCAGACGCTGCGATGGTAGGAAACATGACAAACACTACTCACTTAAATAATAAAATTGTCCTAATGCTACGAGTATAATAATTATTCAAAACCAACCACTAATCGGACCGAAGGCGTGATATGTTTAGTTGAGTTGAAGATCAAATACTTTCTGAAGATGATCGCTGCTTGGTTCTGCCTTCAAGACAAAAATCTGTCGTTGGCTCGTGGGTGAGAGCCACAGGGAAAACTGAAGCACTCTTGTTGTTGTTTATACACAGCAGGCTATGATGCCTGCAGTGTATTGATCAACCAATAAGAGGGCACATCGTAATGTTTTGCTTGTTTTTCAACTGAATTCTGATTGGGTAATGTGGTTTTTCGATCGGTCGTTTACGTTGGCTGATCGTGTGTCGTTTTGTCAAAATTTATGAGGTGTTATGACAGCGCAATTGCGATTGTTAACGTTTTGGTTTGTTTTCTTTTTGCTGAAGAGGAAGTCGCCCTTGTTATTCTAGTGTCGTTGATATTTTTAGGTATTTAAAGAATAAATTGTTATTCTTTAAAATTTGGGTTAGTGAAAATATTATAATCAAAGAAATTCGTTCATGTATGGTATACGAGAGTTTCAGTTTTAGGGAAACAAGTGTGTAGTAGTTCCTATACTCTGTAAATAAAGGATAAATTGGACAGTTCTTTACCAAAATATGGGTACCTACATTTGTACCTGATAGATGTTGTAATAGTACATAACATAACGAGCGAGGAAAGTGGAGTTTATGAGCACTTTTTTGCGAGGAATAATAATAATATTCGGCGCGACAGACCATTGCGGTCAAAGGCCTAGCTTCTCGCGACCATTTGTGTTGCGCATTTATATTTTTGGACACAAATGGAAGGGACCTACAATTTAAGGCCGGCTCCGAACGGCGAATTGAGAAGCTTTCCGTGACAAGTTTTACTCTCGGAACGTGTGTCACCCATTCGCGTGAGGTGGGACACCATGAAAAGTAATTTTGGTGTTACTGGGATTCGAACCACGAACCTCCTGCTCAGTAGCCACGCGCAATTCCACTGTGCCCACTTCTGCGAGTAATGTACGCTGTTTTTCACACGACCAAAACTGCTTTTTCTGCTAAACCGGTTATGCGCAATGCAAAATTACTCTGGGAATGTGTGTTCGCTGTGACTGCAGTAAATAACAAAAGCATTTTATATGTTAATTCACTAGTGTGTATAACAACTACTTTCGAGGCTAGGTTATACTGTATGAAACAGTCACTTTCGTCTATGGGCGTGTGAAAAATTGTTTTCGGTGGTCACTTTTTCTCAAGTTTTGTAAGGATTTCTTGTAAGTTAACTTTCTTTTGACCGATACGAAAAGGTAAATGAGTTATTTTGTACATACTTGGAATTTTATAAAAAACTGTTTAATAAATTTATTCCCAATTTACGTTTATAATATATTGTTAGTAAGAAAATAACGAAACTTACAATTAGTATACTTATATTAAAGACCAGCTCTGTTCGCATTATATTCTATATCTATTTGTTTTTTACTTTTTTTTACATAGTAAAAGGAAGTATAGTAATCATGAAAATTTTCGAACTCGGGATTTTTGCAGATTCACCTATTACCGTATCTCCTGAATCAGAAAAAGCGAAAATTAAAAATCTCTGTCTGTCTGTATGTGTCCATTGAACCTGTAATAAACTCCGTTCCAAAAATGCTAACAGCAGTACTGCTCTTGGCAGCAGAATAACATCAAGTTATACGCAAGCGCCAGAAAATCATATTAACACACACACAACACCTATTAACACTGCAAACTTGCGGTTCTGCATGAGGTGAACTCACTTTTCACTTTCCGACTCGCTTTTTGCGACCAAAATCGTCCTTCTGGCTTGTATTTGAATTACTTCGAAGTTGGTATGTCACTGCAGTATCTCCAGACCGCACTACGACCACCCAAAGTCATCGATGGCATCGATTCGATGCATGTATTACGCTTTTGTTCGTTGCACTTCCTGCAATATGGTAGATAAGGGGCAAGTTGGGTTCTCTCGAAGTACTGAGTATTTGGATAGAAGGCTCTATCTAGCTAGCCGTGAGTAAAAGAAATTTTTTAGTGCCATTAAAGAAGCTCTTTCCTTCACAGAGATATTTACATGCTCATTGGAATAGAAGAATGTATCCAAATAAATATTCAAATACAGCACTACTGAAAAACAATTTGCACCAATTATCTGCAAGTTTGGCCAATTGATTCGATGGCCGTTATTTCCGTGTCTTAGTTTCGCAACACGACCGAAGTTCATCGAATTTTCTTTGAATTTTCTCGACTCTCGAGCCATGCACGTATAGCATAATGTCGTCAGCATAAACGAGGGACGCATCTATATCCTTCAGCACTTCGGAAATAAATTTATTAAACAGAAGTGGCACTGTTACTGCACTCTATGGAAGACCGTTAACGAGACATTGAAACCCCTAATTGTCGTGTTTTATATTCTGTTCTTTCTGTATATCATTGATATAATCATTTTTACTAAATGATGTGGAAATGCATAGCTTTTACTTTTATAAATCAGCGCGTCGATCCAAACCGTGTCAAAGACTTTTTCGAGATTCAAATTTCTTAGGAGGGACTTAACTCATATTATTTCACTACTATCCACTACACCAGCGAAGTGCCGTCGCATTCTGTTGGTCTGAGTGACCAGAACATTCTACAACGTGTGAATTATGTTGTTTAGCATACTTGAAATCATTGATGACTGAGCATAACATCATTACCGCGGACATTGAATCAAGAAGCACATTAGGCTACCGAATATTTTATGTCAAACTTAAAATATTTATATTTCGTTACATCAAATCTGATGCCGCGGCCCGATCACTCTAAAATGTTAATAGAAAGTGTTGACATGGGAAATACATACGTGTGCAAAGTTTAAATAAAATCGGGCTTTAGGAAGTGGGTTAAAATTTGATCACAAGATCTGACCAGCCCGCCAGCCACGGGCACGCGAAGTATAGAAGTAATTTAAAGATTAATCGGTTTTGGATGTATGAGGAGCGTTTCTCATAAAAAATCAACATCATCAAAAAGCTCTACCGTGCATGGCTCCAATTTGTTTTGCAGGACCTTTTGGTAAACTGCTGCAGTTTCACTTGACCTTAGAAGGCACATTGTGTCTCTTTTGTCTGCAGAAAGCATCCTCAAAACATCACATACCTTCTGTTTTGGGGAAAAATCCTTAGATCCTTAGTCTCTCATTCGGTTCCCTTGTACCTTCCTTGTTTCTTCCATCTCCGACTTATTGGAGTAAATCAACCCGTGAGTTTAAGAAACATGCTCTTGATCACAAAGTAAGCACGGCTTCTGTAATGGTTTAAGCCTCTTTCTCACGATGCTTGCAAAAATGATTGTGTCTGTTGTGGATTCGTGTGACTTCACTAACAAGCATAATAGTGTCGAAACCAAAGATAAACTCCAAAAATACCTATTTATGAAATTCTGATTCCCTGAGCTTATCCAGTACTTCTTGACCCACCTTAATGTAATATTAGTTTCCCTTTTTTTCTCCTTACATACTTGATTTTATCTTACGTAACATATTTCCGGTGAATCAAGAAGTTCTTGGAACATCCTCAAGTTATCATTTAATTTCATATTTGATGATAAAGAAGACTGTCGGAAGTGCAAGAAGTTACATCCACCAGACCTTGCCAGACATTCTGACTATTACATCCAGTCAGTTGTATAGTACACTGCACAAATGAGACCGATGGTGGATCGGCATCTTTGGCATTTTATTGCTCTATTGACAGAGTAAATGCTGCGAGGTTCCACCGATGGGAATGATAGCAATTGTATCCTATTGCTCCATATTTCTTCAAGATGGATATTGTATGTGTGTGCAATTGTTGATCACTTCTTTGACCAGATTTAATATTAAATGTTGGAATCGACAGAAGAAGTGCAGATTACTTTAGTGGCGCGCCGTCCATATGGAATATTTCATCTGCGTATTGTTGTTCGTGCACTCGCATGTCAGTTTCTATGCATGTTCGTCTGTGCGTTTTGTTGCATTTTGTCAGCGTTTTTTGTCGAGAAATTAATGACCTCCACTTAAATTAGAAGGAAGTCGTATTGCTTTGGCGTCCAAAGGGCCCTCTGATGATCCTATGTATATTTATTTTGGCATTGTCGCTGACAGGCGACAACTCAGAGTAGTTTTATTCTGTCACAAATAGCACAATGAATGGCAATCATTGATCTTATGTTAGTTGTAAAGAAATCAGAACGCTCTTTGTTTTTCTAAGCAATAAGCTTAGCATCGCGCAGATGTTTTCACCCGACGCCTGAGCGCTAAGGAAAAATGTTTGAGTTTTGTTATTTGCATAAGCAAACTTTTCGTTGCATTTACAATGAAATGACACACATTTAGTTGACAATCGATTCTAGTGTCTGATGGACAAGAGCTGATAAAGGTATTATGCTATTATAACTTAGCTCAAAAAGGAAAAAGTTAAAGAGGTTCAGGATATATCAGAATAGGATGAATAATTTGATGTAAGTACTAGTAATGAAGCTATCCTTCTTTTAAATATGAAAGGGCTGGTGGTAATGTGCCAGAAATAATCAAATACATTAAGCCAATATTTTTCTTCATTTTTTATAATTTTTTCATGTCAAACTTAAAGCACTTGAAGGCTGTTCAAATGAGACAACCTTCAACCAAACAACCACTTAAGATTCCCTTAAGACTCCCACAAAACCCTCTTAAGAACCTACTAAAGACCACCTAAGAACCCTCTCAGAACTCCCCCAAGACCCTGCTCAAATTTCCCTTAAGAACATCTCAAAACCCTTCTAAGACCCCACTCAAGACTCTCTTAAACCCCCTCAAGACACCTATTAAACCCCCTTAAGTCCTCCATAAAACCGTCTTAAGACTCTACTAAAGACACCCAAAAATCCCCTCAAGATCCCCCCCAGACCACCTAAAGACCCCTTCGGCACCACCACCTCAAGACCATTTCAAAACCTTCTTAAAATCCCCTCAAGACTCGACTAATGACCCTCTCAAAATCCCCTCAATAACCCGTCAAGACCACCTAAAGACTCCCCCAAGACCTGACTTAATATCCTCACAAAGCTCTCTCGAGACCCCCTCAAGACTACTTAAAGACTCCCTCAAGACTCTCTTAAGACTCAACTCACGACCCTCTCGGAACCCTTCCTGAGCACTTAATAGGCATATTTTGAAAGAAATTGGTTTTTTTTTTTATAAATATTTCAGAATTTTTATATAGTAGCGTTCTGAAATTTTGCACACCTGTTGGTATTTAAAGAAAAAGAACCACCCTATTTTGGAAGAGGTCGGAAACTTTTGTCCGCGGACTCCCTCATTTGTATTTTTATATTTTTTTTTATTAAATTTTCTATATTAAGTTCCCTTGCCCGTGGCACGTCTGTCTATCGGGCCCCAAAGTCGGGGGCTCCGATACAAGTTTTTTTTACACATGTGTAACTCCGTTGACAACTATGACATTTTACATTCTCTCCAGTTACTGTTAAGTCGATGAAGAAATACGAGGAGCTTATGAGCGAACAGAGAAGGGGGTAATTCGTCGCCCAGTTTCAAAACTGGCAGTTCTGGACATGTAGTTTGGTGAGTCCGTCGGTTCACGGGGGGATGGGGATGTTGCAGGCTACAAATTTGTTTCTTCGTTCAAGGGAGTTTGTATGCTCAATTCCGCTCGTCGATATGACTAGTCTTCTTTGTGCTTGAATCATTTGGCTGTTTCCAGTTCTGTGTAGCAACAGAAGCAGAACGTTTGGGTTACAAACCGCGGTAAGCATTAAATTATTTTATATTATTTATTTTACTCGTAATTTAATTTATATTTTCCTAGAAATAAACCATCACCATTATTAATATCACCGTTTCGAGCATTTATCGCCATTTTCGTCGATTCTCTTGATTGGTTAAATCGTCACCCAAATATACAACAAATACGAAAGAAGCTATAAGTATTTCAATGGCCATAAAAATATACAACTCCATTAAAAGGCCACATCTTAAATACTGTCCAACAATAATATTATATTGCGATTAGTGATATTATGGTAGACAAATTGTAAATGTACAAAATAAAAATTTGAGAGCATAATATCGTTGTATAATAGACGTACATCTATTGTTATTATGCTTCGAATCTTAAAATAGCCAAGTACAAAACAGCGAATTATTATGTATACATTAATATTCATCTAAAGAATAAAAAATAAGTTACTACCATGAGATGCATGAGACTATAATTTAAGAAATAATAATGAATTTACACTAAATTTATTTGAAAATAGTACAACTTAGAATATGCTTTTTTTTAAAGGCCTACAAACATATAATCAGCTTCCTGAGTATGTAAAAATAAAAACATATCTTAACAAATTTAAAAAGGAAATAATATTATTTACTAGACATCACTGTTAAAATATAAACACCTTAAAAATGTAACATTTATAATATTGTTACGAAAAGTAGTTAGCAGTAGATGAACATAGCACTATCCTTACAAGGAATAAGAATAAATATACGAATTAGCCTGATTCGCACCGCACAAAAATAGGCACTGAATTAAAATTAAGAACTTAAAAAATCATACTTTTAGGCTGTACGATTAATTTGATTATTTAAAATATGACTATACGTTTAAATCAATATGTACCGGCCAAAAATGTAGTCAAAAGGTTTGTCCGGTTTGTGTGTAGGTACATGATTGCACATGTATTTTATTTTTGGAAGATTACTCATTACATATGATTATGGTTAGTTATAAATAAGGGAAGTTGCCACAATGTTCTGGTCTTTTTTCGATATTTCCGTCGGAAGTTTCTAGAAACTTTTCAATGGGTATAAATAGCATGGAGTTTTGAACCTGGAGTTCTTATTTGAAATTCAACCAGTTATGTTGAAAAAGTTTTTGCAGAAATATAGTGAAACACAAGTGTTGTTGTAATAAGTGTTTTTATGTATCACCAGTACAAATTTGTGATCCTTTGGTATTTTTACTGTTTGTTTAATAAAGTTGTAATTTATAAATAATTAAATTTATGTTGTGTTTTATTTGCAAAATCCTTTACGAACTCAAAAGCCTAAATTTCGTAATAATGTTATAAAATATTGTTTATAAGTTGTTTTGGCTAAATAAAATCATTTAAATTCGATTAAACTAAAATCTGACTTCAGAATCTGAAAAAGCATCGAAAAACTCATAAGAGTCATTACCAAATTTTTTGGAAAAAGTAGAGATAGACCAAATATATATAGTCTTTCCGCTTACGAATTGTAAATACATAAAAATAATCCATATACGATTTGCAATTTATATTACAGTCTTTCGTCATTTTCGTTTTATCCTTTTATTAAAAAAAAAATAGATGTGTTTTGATATAAAAGCAATGCTTTTAATGATTAATTTTGGTCACTACATGCGTTAATACAATCTTCCATTCCAATCCGTTGCATTACCATAGCATGTATAATATTTGCAGTTACGATTTTATTTATAAATATTCAAATTTTGCCACAATGAACTATAAGTCCCGACCATCCAAAATGTATACGTTCATTTAAACAAACATAAGCTGAAATTTACCGAACCTTCGTTGAATTTTTAAATTTCTAATTAGATCGACATAACAAAAAGTTTGCATATTTTTAGGCAAGAGAAATGTTTATAAATTTGTTCTAACTTTAAAAAGCACGAACACTGTTCATACTTTGATAATATATGGCGTGTTATGCGCGCAACGCTCAATGCCCGGCTAGCTCAGTCGGTAGAGCATGAGACTCTTAATCTCAGGGTCGTGGGTTCGAGCCCCACGTTGGGCGAATTCTTTTTGTAAATTATTATTTATTTACAAATTTATAACATTTACGTGATGGAATATTTTTTTTATTTTTTTTTTGTACTTAACAAAAAAGTTCTGCAATGATGTTCTGATATAAAAAACTGGATTATACAATGTGCGATTTCATTGTGCTACTACCACTGAGAATAGGATAGCCGGAAAGAATCATTTTTAAAAGCAGTACAGTAGGAAGAAATTCGCACTCACTTCACAGTTAGATGGATAATGTGGAGTTAGATTGGCCACACGTAAAACAAATGACATTAGAAAACAGGCGTTCGAGCGGAACTCTCAAGGTAGCTGCCGAGTTGGCTGCCTGAGAAAATGACATGGTGGAGAACCATCAAAGGAGAAGGAAGATCTCAAGGACGTCACTTTAAACCGAGTTCGTTAGCGAACTTTTGTAGAGGCTCCCTTTGCTCCCACGTGGAATAAAGGAATAAAGAAAAGAGACCTAATTGTAATTAAGCATGTGGACTTTAACTGAGACCTACGTTAGTCTACTCGTAGTTCCAAATGTTTAACTTCAACGATCGTAAACGCAAACGAATTAAATTTTTGCTCGTTAGCAATTGCAATGAACGTTTTAGTTAATAAATATCTTCGTCGATCGATAGAGCAACATACTCGTAACTTGTGGGTGGTGTCGTAAATGTGCTTTTTTGTTTTTTGATGACCCAATTACATGCACCAATTACTGCGCCGTGGCTCAGTGGATAAGTGCATGGCTTCTGAGCAGGAGATTCGTAGTTCGACGAATCCCAGTAACACCAAAGGTATTTTTCACGGTGTCCCACCTCTCGCCAAGATGAATATAGATGCACAACACAAATGGTCGCGAGAAGCTAGGCCTTGGACCGCAACGGTCTGTCGTGCCGAATATTATTATTATTAATTTCATGTGTTCCTAATATGTACTAGAACCAAAGGTATTTAACATTCCAATCATGAAAATAATGATATAAAATAATGACTCTGTAGTTGAATTATTTTGTATACGAAATAATGTCCTTTCAGTTTTTGTTCATTCAACCAACAATTGGCTATGCTTACGTATCTGATAGGTATCGTCTAGCTTAATGCTTTTATTCTTTCATGCGTTTTGCGTCGCTGCGACCTTTGCAAGTCAAAAGCGCGAAAATAGGATTAAGTTATAAATTGCTCAACGGGGAATATTTGCTGTATATATATATTTTACACTGTCAACCAGCATTGTCCGTTAAATTGTATATTGCACCCTATAAAGGGCATCCGGAATTCTAGCTTGTCCTCTGTAAGCATAATTTTATGGATGTAGATATCATTCAAAAGAGGAGGGTCGTATTTTTGTCATTGTATTGTCATTAGTTCTATAACGCGCTCGTAATTTCACATTCAATTAACCCTCCCTCTGTCCACAATTTCAGTTTGAATGAGTTTTGAAGGCAAGAGAAATTTATAAGAGCAAATTCTATTTAGCACTTTCTCCCTTTCAAGGTCAAACTATTTACAGAAATATAAATCCCTTGACTTGTATCGATTTCAAAATTCAATAAATATGAGACTGAAGAAAGACAACATTTTTGTATTATAAAAAAATGTGAGTCCTGCCTGGGACTAACTAGAAAGGGTGTGTAAACATGATAGCTCTTATTAACATTCAGCTGCACATTATATCTCCGATTGGTTTAGATACTCGTATCAATGTTAAGCCTAAACATGGAAAACCTTAATACTTAAGACTAACAAGATTTTATGGATTTCCAACATAACGGGCATTTTTTTTTTGTCAATACATAATTCCATACAATTTTGTGAGAACGCCCTAATTTTTGGCGATGTTCAGCAGTTGAGTTGTGTGAAATTTCGATCTGAGTATTTCAGCTCATTGGTTGAAAGTTTGAAATTGGGTACAGATGGTATGTCAAATGTATATTTCGACTCGACTTCGCTGAGAGAGTGTAGTTAATTCGAATCAAGCTCATCTGGACTAGAGCCACACACATACACTTACAAGTATATATGTAAATATATATACATACTTACTTGTGTCCTATATCCTCTTGTGGGTTCTAAGGCCTCTACGCCTACGCGCCATCGCGTGCGATTCCTGGCAATGAGCTTCAGCTCTCACCAACTCTTCCCCAATTGCCGTGACTCCTCCTCAAATGTTCTGTATTTCTCGGACGACCCGTTCTTCTACCATCTTGAGATATCGGATTCCATTGCATTGCGTAGTTTGCTATGGAACTGCAGCCTTTTCGGATTGTATGACCAATCCACTGCCACTTCCGTCGTTGGATGGTTGTGCCTTTTGGTTCCTGACCCGCTCTCTGGTAAAGATGCTCGTTAGAGAGACGGTTAGGCCAGAAAACCCTTAAGATGTTCCGTAGGTACCTATTTATGAACGTTTGTAATCTTTTTGTGATAGTAGCGCCGGTCATCTTCCAAGTGCTGCACTCATAAAACAGCACATATTCAACATTTGAACGGAACAGTCGCAGCTTGGTGTTTAAGCTGATCGCATTGCTTCGCCATATCATGGACATCATTCCAAACACTGATTAAGCTAAGCCGATTCGGTTGACAATGTCCTGTTCGGTTCCACCTTCGGTCGAGACAATACTCCCAAGATATTGGAAACTCTACTCTACTCTCTCTACCGATTGTCCAGCAATGTTAACTTGAGTTAATGAGTTAGTGCCGAGGTTGATGATTTTGGTTTTGGCAGTATTAATCTTCAAATCCGCGTCCTCACATTCCAGAAACCAATCTTAGTCCGGGTACAATAGCCAAATGTCATCATTATTCGATCATTACTTAACCGAGGCGTTGTATCGGTTTCAGTAGCGGGCATTTTCCGGGACCGCAGGATGCTAACCCACGTTACCTAAACTATAAACGCTAGACCGTTCGTACTTGCAAT
This sequence comes from Nephrocerus scutellatus, assembly GCA_947095585.1. Lineage (NCBI taxonomy): Eukaryota > Metazoa > Arthropoda > Insecta > Diptera > Pipunculidae > Nephrocerus > Nephrocerus scutellatus. Next base: position 114,065,736 of record OX352761.1, on the reverse strand, counting down.
TTTAGCCTACATATATAAGGACAAATAGTTGCCCGGGGACCACCCCTCGGTAAGAGGTAAAGCAACCACTATATCACGAACTTGATTGTTGCGCTCAAACCAAGTTTTGAGCAGTCAGTAGTTCCCCGATGAAATATGTATACATGACTTACTTTAATGACTTAAAAACTTTACCCCCTCTCTGTTTACACTTCAAAAATTTCATAATATCAATCTTGAAATCTAATAGAAGTGAAAACGTATTTAAATTAATGTCGGAAGTCAGTTGTCAGTTGACGCTTTTTCAGGCAGTAGACGTTCGGAAAACAACGTCTTCGATGACATATGCAAGGTCTCAGCGAAAACAATTGTAACTGCAAAACATGCACAGTAGAATTGCATCACCCAACTTTATGACTTTTTCTAAATTTTCATTTGACTTTCTGTCATTTCTTAACAGGTAATTACATATAACAATAAACAACCCATAAAAACATGCACAGTAGAATTGCATCACCCAACTTTATGACTTTTTCTAAATTTTCATTTGACTACCTGTCATTTCTTAACAGGTAATTACATATAACAATAAACAACCCATAAAATTTTGCATGTAAATCTTCTAATCTGTACCCGGATTCTAAAAGTGTTACATCGTTACAAAGTTTACCTGTCTGAAACAAAAAAGGAGTATAAAAGGGAATACAAGCAAATGTTAAACAACTTAGTTTTTTGGCTACAAACGTTTATGTATGTATATATCAACCACGTCACATGCGTTACACACGCCGCACGAGTTACATACCCCACATAGGCCACTCACCCAACACAAGACTCATAAAACATCCGGTCTATTTGCGACACATATAATGTCAAGAAAGTATATTTTTTGTAATGTCAATTAAGCAAAATCATAGAAGAATCAATTGGAAACATTTCAGCTCTAGGTCGTGTGAAAAGTGGTTGAAAAGAAGCTTAAAAAGTCACAGACGGACAAACTCAGGTTAAATAAAAGTTTTTAATAAAGGGGGATTGGATGGACTTTTTTTGGACTGATTTCTCTTTTTTTTGCTTTTATTTCTAGGTTCCCAAATGTTTTTTTGAATTATCATATTAAAGTGAAATAAAGTCCGTTTTTTGTAGCAAATTATCCATATTTTTCAAATTTTTATCCATATAAAAAAACCTACCTTAGTTTTTGTTACTTCCAACTTTATATCAGACTGCTGTATATTAAATGTGCTGAATGTCTGTTCAAACAATTTGGTGTCCATAGTGATATCCGAATGCAATTAGTCATGAAAGCGATGAAACTTTAAGTGCGATTACCTCATTGCGTACATGTAAAACCCTACACACATAACTCATTTTAAAATCAATATTTGCTAGATAAGACAACGCTTACTGCTTATAGATTATTATTATTAATTGTACTTCAGTTAACTTATCTTATGCCTGCTGGATGATGCACACAAAGATATTGGTCATCGGATACAATCACCATATTTGCCAGCTGCGAATTACTCAACGGATCTCTGTGCGGTTTCAACTTGCTTATGTTGACACAAGTTCTGCATTTTCTCTGAATACATCAAAAATATAATACAGCAATGAATGAGTAATAAGCATAGTGATAATTGAAAAGAAGCTTCCTAAAACTTATTTGTTTAATTTTAAAGACAAAACTGTGTTGTCATTTGCTATATTTTATGACAAGAGATCTGCTGCTTACTCTCTTATCTAGGAGTTCCGAAGTTTTCTTTAAAAATAATTCCGTTGACTTCTAATTCGTCATATTTGTGATCATTCTTTCTTCGACGAAAAAAAACAAAAAACGACTATTGTTAGACAGTTACACATGCTTTGTAAAATTTTTTAAACTTTTTTTTAACTTGGCTTGATCCCTGATTGTCTGTATTTTCGACTTATTTGAGGTCTTTTCTAACCGCCTTTCATGCGACCTATAGCTATTTTTTTTTTGGGTTTAAAGAAACTCCTCTAATTAGCGTTTCCATGCACATAACCTTGAGTTAACCATAGGTTAACTTGTTTATGAAGACATAGAACTAGAGAGTTGAAATTTTGTGAGCTAAGTCTCTTAAAGACTTTTTGACATCCCGAGTGTGACACGTATGACGTATCGCGTGTTTCGTGCGTGATGCGTGGAAAAACGGTTTTTTCGACTTCTTTTAGGTCCCTTTTAATCCTCTTTTCACATCTATCTAGATATAGATATTTGAAATTATGTGGGCAGCTTAGTGTTGTTGCACACCCTCTATTCAGCACCAACTCCAATGGAAGTCAGTCTTACATTGTAGTGCCAATGGAAGTCAATCTTACATTGTAGTGTTTCACAGTTCACATCGCGCTTAAGTAAATAATAGTTAAAGTAGTAATCCTTAGCGTTTCACTATTCCAATACGCTCCACTTTCAGGATTACAACAACTGTTATGTGCCGTTTCTGAGACGTAATGCTTGGAAAAGTAGGTTAACTGTGAAATAGGGACCTCACCTCAGATAATTTGTCGATTATTACCAAATAATACAATGTAAAAATAAATGGACCGTGTGGCGTGTGTCAATGTATACATAAATGTTTATACCAAAAAAAGAAGTTTTTTTTTACATTTACTAGTAATTAATAAGGATATAGAAATCCGCCACCTACATTAAACGAACTATTCTCTAATTTTTGTTCTAAAGTTAAGGTACTCCACATATTAGTGAGAATACTGATAAAATAGCGCAAATTTAAAATAGGAGATAGATCGCCATGTCTTCAAATTAATGTGACATCATTTCTATGGTAATCTGCATACCTGCAAATCGAACTATCGACAACTGCTGCTTGCTGGGCACTGGGCATGCCGCTTGCATCACGTATGACAACGACAAGAACTATTTTTTCAACAAGTTTGGCGATAGTTTACAACATGTGACGTAATTGCAACTCATGTTCGTTCGTTCGTTCAAAAACGTTTTCGAACGTCAAACCAACAACGTTGAGTGATTGAACGAGTTGCACTGTTGCATTTAAGTGAAGTATAAAAATGTATAATATTTTCAAAATGTCGCTTGCTTTTTAGCAAAACATGAGAAAAGTAATAGAACAGCGTTAAGAATATGTTCATTAAATAAAGTTAAGAGCTGCAACGATAAAACCGATAAGTGTGACCAACTTTCGTTTTTACTTTCTTTTACATAGTAAAAGGAAGTATAGTAATCATGAATATTTTCGAACTCGGTATTTTTGCCATCGCAAGGTTCCACGACAAAAAAAAACAAACAAACAAATACACGGGCACGCGAAGTTAATATAGTGAATTTAAAAAATTAATTGCCGTGCGTTAGTCTCGCAAAAACTTGAGAACAGCTCGACCGATTTGGATGAATCTTTTTTTTTGTTTTGTTCGTGGTTTCGGAAAAGTCGGAAAATCGAAAAGTTTTTTTTTATGAAAAACATCTTAAAATAATTGATAAATAATGTAGAAGTAAAAAGTTAGCTGAAATATTATTTAGCGAAATTTTGCCTAAAGTGGTCACACAGTCTTGTGTTAAAAACACATGCCTGTGCCAGCTGGTCAGATATGTATGCATTGGTAAACAACAAAACTAAGCTGATAACAATAACAGATCGAGCGCAAATCACCACACGAACTTGCTTGGTTCGATTCGATCTGTTAACTGTGTTTGTATGTTCGTATCATGTTAGTAAGACTGCTTTCCTATACGAATCTGTAACTTTACAGATAAGCAGAACACACACGGAACCACCACTTCCATGTTCCATCGCACACGTCAAGATAGCAACAAAACGAATTGCTGCTAGCTGGTATGGTACTCTACTTCAACATTTTCCAATTTGAATTTTAGATTTGATAAATTTTTGAAATTCAGTCTGCAAGCGGGTTTTTAGCGAGTCGGATGTTCTGGTGCTGCGGTCAAATCGTCGTTGTTGTGGAGAGTTTGTGTATTATTTTGTTTTACGAAAAATATAATGAATTCAATTCTATTACTAAGCACATGCGATAGTGTTTGGTGTTACTTGAAATTTATCGGTCGGAACTTTTTTGTGTTTTACCGCGTAACGTGTTAGATACAGGTACGCAATTTAAACCTTGACGTTTGTTGGACAATATATATTTAAGAAAAAAATTTCATGTGATTTCGTTCAGTCATAGTTTGTTTTATGAACTCTTGTCAAAAAAAAATTGTTTTTGAAATATTTACATAATTAATTTTAACGAGTGCGTGAGACATTTTGTTATTGCAGTTTAAATAACGTTGGGAGTAGATAATGTATGTTTGTACGTTCAGGTATGTCGCGAATTATTGAACAATTTATTTAAATATCCTATCTTGAGCTTGCTCTCATAGATATTATAACTGTACAACAGTCGAACAACTACATAAGAATAGCAATAACACAGTGGAATTATTTATTAAGATTCGCTGTCCTGAATGTTGACCTTAATTTGTAGTTCTTCTTTGACAATAAATACAGAACTTTTGAAAATATCACAAAATTACTTGGTTTCTGATTTTTAAAAAATTACTCCCCCCATTTATAAGTTTTTGTAGTCCACTGATGGATGAAACAAGTGCTAGACTAGCTAGCTATCTATCTATCCAATTAATTTACTTTCCATTCCACCTAGAGCGGATATCGATTGAACAAACGAAAAGGTACAAGGACGTGTTGCTGTTGATGCACCACCAGTACGTCATATACTACAGTGTTGCCAAACATACATATGAAGTCGTTTCCTTAAATTTCTCTGAAGCGTAACGGGTTTTGGGGTGTACAGTTGAAAAGCATGACATCGTACATGGTGTGTAGAATTCATAAAGAACAAGCAATGAAAAAGTTACTTCCGTGTTGTTTCTTAGAGCCCTCCACCGTACCGTAGTTAATAACAGTGGAACGGAGCTGCTAAATATTTTCATTAGCGTCCGATGAATTATTAGTATTATGTAAGGAAAAAATACATGACACAAGTTGGCAATTTATTTTGAAAATGGCAAAATTTCATAAAAATATTGTGAATCTGGTAATTCTGGGATGGATATTCGTACACATAGGTGAGCAGAGATACTGTTAAGAAACAAAAACAACAATTGGCCAGGGTTACTGGATTTGATAGTTCGTGGTGGTTATTTATTTGTCCTTGTTTGTTCAGTGTAGGGTGCTGTTTTGTATATTAGGATGTGCACATTAATAATTACTTAAACTGAGAAAACCACGATGAACGCTACTAAAACCTGTTTAACTTTGTTTCGTTACTGTGCGCTAACTAAGTCGAAAAAGCTACAATTTTTGAACTCTGTGACCTTGAGCCATAGTTTCTCGTTTTGTTAATTTGTCACCAAAAAAAAAAAAAAAATTGTATAACGATGTTGTATTTATAAATTTATATAGACCTGACAGTGACAGCGAGAATTTCTTGATAAGAGAAACCTGAGCGGACGAATTTATTTTTCATTCATAAATTCATTATTTATTAGGCTAAATGCACATTAAATACACAAATTTATGGACAGATTTTAAACAAAGCACGTTTAGATTTGTATATTACCATCGAGACCAAATGCGGCCGGGGTCTAATTGATCCGTTTATTTTGAAAGTAGTGTCCATTTTTTCTTCTGTCGAGATATTAAAAGGTTAGCATTTCATTTATTGACGAATTTAATTATATACTAGCTGTTCCCGTACACATGAACAAGAACAGCCTCATTGCTCTTACCACCGGGAGGTGGGCAGGTGAAAGATTATAGGCTATAGGCTGCTAATAATATACGTTGAAAATTTCATAAAAATAGGTTTTGTAAATGTGGTTGATATAAACATTTTATGGTTCTCCCCGGTGAGTGGGAGGAAAGCGTTTATTTGTATAGATTAATCAAAATTTTGGTAGGGGCAATTGCCACCATTTATCCAGCTTATTACAAGCTAAAACCTAAAGCTTGAAAAATCAAGTTGTAAAGACGCGCAATCGACGAATCATAAGAGGAGACGATGTATGAAAAGAATGTCACGTAAGTCTCTACGTTCTTCTAGGGTTTTCAAGTTTATGCGGTTGAGGTGGTCTTGGTAGGGTGGCAGTATAAGATGATTGTCCCAAGGTAGACCTCGAAGAGCAAATCGTAGAAAACAACGTTGGATGCTCTCGATTCTGGACAGATGAACTTGATGATATGGGTACCACGCCTGACTAGCGTACTCGAGGGGGGCGGCCAAAGGTAATGAGGATCTGGTCACGTAAGGGTTTGAAAATTCTTTGGACCACCGTTTGACAAAGCCAAGTGATGAGTTGGCTTTAAGAATTATTTCATAAATATGAGAACGGAAGTTAAGTTCCGAAAAGATTGCATGTGGGATATGGGTTGACCGTGGAGAAGCTAATGTCTGTGAGGGGGCTTACTGTACTTACGTGATAGGGTAATAGATTGGCATTTGGAGATATTGAGATCCAAGCAATTTTTTAGGGCCTAGATCTTGTTGAAGGTGATAGGAGTCTTGTGGGAAAGAAATGGGTTTGAAAAATTTGGTATCGTCAGCGTAAATTGAGAGGGCGGAATGTTTGATGGTCCTGTCTAGATCATTTATAGTTAGGATGAAGAGAAGGGGGCCTAGACAGCTGCCTTGTATGACTCCAGAGGTTGCCAAGAATGTGGACGATAGGACGGACTTGAAGCGAACACTATAAAGACGGTTTTTCGGATAAGAAAATATCCATTTTAACAATACGGGTTCATAGCCGAGGGCAGACAATTTAAAGAGGATTAGTTGATGAGATATCTTATCAAAACGTTACTGAAATCAGTTGCAACAACGACGCCTTCATTACTACTCTCTAAGGCTGAAAGGGCGGAAGAGATCAAATCAACAAGATTGGTGGAGGTTGATTTACCTTTTAGAAAGCCATGTTGGTTGGGAGAAAAAAGGGGCTTGGAGAGTTTTGTTATATGGTATCTGGCTTTTCTCTCATAGACGGTCTGAATGTATATAAACAGTACGTGTCAAAAGTTCTGAAAGTTTAGGCATTTTTTCATAGCCAGATACGTATAAGTATTTTTTTATTCACACCAAAAAGAGTGTTCACTCAAACAAGCAACGATAAAGAACTGATAATTTCTTGATTCGCTTTGGTGGAAGCCATCACGCTGGAATTGGGGTTCTTGTCTTGTAGTGGAGTAAACGAGTATATTTTGAGCGCGGTACTCAACAAAGGTGTAACCCAAAAGCTGCTGCACTTCTTAGGTTTTTGGATTTTTGAATGGCTTTTTTGGGTCTTCTTCTTTTTCTTTTAGTGACGTCATTTCGTCCTTCTTTCCTTCAGTAATCCATACTGACTATTGACATGTCTAAATAATTTCATATCTTTTTTGCTTTATCTATTAAAACTTGAAATAAACTTTGCATACTATTTTTAAGTTCATCTTTAAACTTTACGCTTTAGGCTTACAAGTACAATCAATTGGCAATTCACATGCAAGTGCTAATATACATCCGATTATCATCTCCTACCCTATTCAATGTGTGCAGTGATTCTTTGCCACTTGTATATCTGGAGAGCACTTCACATCTTCGTCCTAGAGAGAAATGTCATGTGCAATGAAAAGCTGATGTGTGCAGATGTAGGGTAGGTACATAGAACAAACCGAGATCTGTGCGAATCGACTCGAAAGACCTTCCATTCCATTCGGATATTAATTTGCCGCATTATTATGGTGATGTGTGTATTGTGCATGTCTTCACAAGGAATAAGATAGGGATGTACTCGTATATGTATAGGTAAATTTTTTGTTTACCTACGTTTTAAGTGGCTTCTCTTTTGTGATACACGTGATATAGAAGGCGTTAAACTTATCTTGTAGTGCAACAACAATGCATTTCAACCAATACATATATTTGGTGCAGACCAAAACTAACCACACACAACTAACCACTAAAATCACCAGGACCAGCACCAGCACCAGCATCCTTTATTTCTATTCATTAATGTCGTTCATTGTAGCCTATTGTTGGGTTAAAAGGGTGCGTTTAAAGCAGATTTTATCTCAATTTATCTGGGTAAGTACACCATGAAGTAGACAGATGACAAACAGATAGGCTAAAGCGATAATTGGATTTTTTATTTAAGGGATTTCATGCGCCCTTTTAGTAAATGACTTTACAATGTTAATTGGATTTGTAAGTATAGTGCAGTTGATGATTAATGATAAAATTGATCATCAAATTTGCTATCATTCTGTGCACTCTAAGGTAATCTCGCATAAAACACAAAAGTTTATTGAACTTCCGCCAACTCTATCAACCTGAAAATTGTATGCTGATATTTATCTTTTGAACAACAGAAAATTTTAACTAACAGATACACTTCAATGACGAAGAAGTATTAACAACATTTATTTTGTGTGGCATACGTTCGCTAACTCGATACTCAAATTTTCTATTTTATTCGTAATCTGATGATTTAATGTTCGTAGAAATTTAATTCCAAACTAAATGAACAGGGGAGAAAGGATACAAATACTTTGGATTGTTTTCTGAAATACTCGTAATGTGTAGAATTTCGACCCACATCGCTTGCACATTTCTATAACCAGTAAACGTTTTAAATTTCCAATAATTACTGCACCCGGCTGGAAATGATTGAAACTGAACTCCACAATTACTTGATGCTCGCTCGTGGTGAATGAATGAAGCGTGAAAATAGTTTCTTTCCCTTCGTTAACACACGCAGAAATATTTTGTTTCACATGCGAGCCGAACAAAGCTATAGAAATTTTGGCTTTCCTACTCGTACATCTACTATGTGTCTACGAATACGCAAAAAGATTTGTTGTGACAAAATGCATTGTACCCGTGAGGAATCCTTTTCTTAGCTTACCCTCTTTTTGTACTTTTTGTCATTGTGGTGGTTGTTTACAATTTGCAAGAAACTTCTATAACTGACTTGTCGCACACTGAAATATTTCACATTCATACACATATTTGCGGGTAAATATGTACATACTTTTGTAACACTACACCAAAAAGGGTAAGGATCGCCTTGTTGTCTTTAAGTCTGTGATTTATGTATGACATCGTGTGAAATAGTAAGTGAGTTTAACGTTTAACGCGATTTTCTAAAATCATGTCAGTTTGCTGGGAGTTTAAAAAATATATTTTAATTCTTATGTATTTTATTAAGTTACTGTGGACCATTAAACAAATAATAGTGCGTTCCATTTGCTTACTATAACCCTTACCTAAAACAGGGGATTCATTGTATGCACTCTGGTAAAGGAATGCAAGTTGATTGAAAAAACACCCAAAAAATATATTCCTTGTGATGACTGATGTGAATGAGCTTGAAATAAACCATAAAATAATGGTTTATTTCAAGCTCATAACACTAACTAACGTAGTCTTATCGAAATCAAAAATAAATTCATCTCGTAAATTTGTTTCTGTTGCTCTCATTGTCATTGTGCTGAGAGCAAAAAACCGAATATGTAGAATTGTAGGTATATTATGTAGAATGTTCAAACGAATGAGAGTTTTAGTTGAAAATAAATCGATTTTTTTATTTTTATTTTATTTTAGTCTAATAAACTAAACCTAACGATAATACAAAAAAAACGATTTGTCGAACTATGCAAAGAAAAGATTTTGTATCAGCCTTGACATCGATTTTTGTGAACAGCTTACCGCTGAGCTACTTTTGCATATTTGGAACCAATGAAATAAAGCGAATACGGTGGATGACCAACCAATTCAAAGAAGACTTGCGATTCCGTTTTCGGTCAACGGTGAGTAAACACGGACAAGATTTTTATTCCCAAATATTCGTGTGGGATGTGTACCATTTAAACAATATTTTTATCCTTCACTATGCAATCGGTCAACATAATATCATGGAGTCACCTCAACGCGATGTCTTCAGCGCTGTCCCCTTAGTTCCGTTGCATTGCATTAAAGTTCAGATATAACAAGTTAATGTAAAAAAACTTCGTTTTTCGGGTACAAACTTTTTTGTATACATCATATACATACATATACACACGTCACACAGTCCTTTATTATTTGGTAATATTCGACAAAATATCTGTTTTATTAGGTCGGGCCTATTTCAAAGTATTTTCTTTTTTTTCACGTATCACACGTGCCACACGCGACTTGCGACAAGCGTCAAATATCATAATATCATATCATAATTGGCCTCTTAGATTGAGCTGCTCACAAAATTTCAGCCTTTAGGTCGCGCGAAACGTGGTTAAAAAAGACCTAAAAACCGAGAAAATGGCGCAATTATAACCCATCACACGCGCCACACGCGACACGTGACACGTGACACGCGTCATACTTGGAATATAAAAAATGCTATTTTGGTTTGGACTTAGACACTATTAAAATTTCAGCTCTCTAGGTCGTGTGGAAGTTAGTTAAAAAGGACCCCAAATTGGTCTAAAATACAGACGAAAAGGGAAGTCAAGTTAAATAAAAGGTTTTTAAAAACAATAGAGACTCGTAGTCGGAACCGGTGGAGAGATTTTTTGCGGGAGGCCAGGACCGGACGCCGGTTTTAAGGTGAAATATGATGATAATGACACATCTTTACAGTTGGACGAATTTACTAATCTGCTTTTTAAATTCTCCATATTGAGTTCTTGTGCTCGTGTGTGCAGAATCTTGCGATAAATTTTTAACCCACTTCCTAAAGCCCGATTTTATTCACATGGTGTATCTCCGATGACAACACTTTTTGTAAAAATTTGGAAGTGATCGGGCCACAGGGCCAGTTTTTCAAATTTTACCCAGTTTTGCTTTGTATTTTATGGGGTGTTTTATTTTTATAAAGAAATTTCACATATTGTTTTCAGAAAAAATATTAAAGTGAGTTACATCACTCTCATAATTTATGATGTAAGCATTGTTAATAGGTTGTTTTAATAATAACAATTATGTTGTCATCATAAAACTATTTTTATATATACATATTCTAATGTGAAATAAATCTGCAATAATCAATCATTGTCATTCTATTACATTCCATTAAAAACTGTGTTTGCAATTGTGTAATTTGTTATCTTGTTTTTTGACAATACTATCGCTGCTTTAAGTGACTAGAAATATTAACAAAATTCAAAATTCATGTTTCGGTAGAACAGTGCTATATATTCTGTACTAGATTCCAATTCGGAAGATAACATTTTCCTTTTCTGATAACAGGGTGCGTAATTTACACCATGATCAAAAACGATACATGTATGTTTATGTTTTAAAAATTGTTTTGTAGAATTAATTAAAAGTTTTAGCGTGTGTTTGTTTATTTGTTTATGAGTATTGTCGCTTTCCTATCTGCGGAGTTAAGAGTTTGATTTAGAGCTGTGTTGTGTTGAAAAATCCATCATCCATTATTGTCCACAGGTCCACATTGCATATTGTATTGGGCCAATATATTTTTAGCACGCGTCATAGACTTTTATTTTTACAAAGACTTGTTTTTGTAAGATTTTTGTTTTGACATATATATCGAGTCCTCTGTCACTTGTAATATGGCTGCCTAAAGTAACTTCTATTACTTCGTTGTTTGTACGAAGACTACATTGGGATCTTTATTGATACGCATTGGTTTGGTTTTTACAACATTTATTTGTAGTTCTACTTATTTGAGTTTATTGGCGTTTACTCCTTAAGAGCTGACACGCACCTTTTTTTTTGGTTTTTTTTCAGCCGTCAAAGTCTGATTTCCATATCTGATATAGTATACGACAGCTTGCATATATCTTTTGCGAAGTCCAGTTTTTTCAGCCATTCTGTAAAGTGGCCCCGACACGTTACTGCATTCTTTATCTTTATTCTCATCATCGTAAAGGTGTATTAGTGAAACAGGTATGTATGCGTCTCACTTACAATGACTGAAGCATGCAGTAAGCCAAATCCAAATCATTTGGATTTTGCTTACTGCAGCATGTGTTTTTCAGTCAATACGTCACGTGTATTGGAGTGACTGAAACTGCATTCATTCGAAACTAAATTTTATAGAGTGCAGACGTCATGGCGGAAAACACAGAAAGAAATTTTGTTATTGAGTTCATCGAATTTTACCGCACTTTACCTGCGTTATGGGATGTAAGGAGCTGGTAAACTTAAGATCCTCAAAGGAATTTCCCGTCGCAAGAAATCGGAAGGTAGTCGAAAGGCAAAGATCTATTGGAATTGCTTCACGCATAGTGGTGTCTTGTTTTTAGATATAGGGACCAACCATATTGAGTAATTCCTCATAAGTTGAATTATATACGTAAAACTTTTCTTAAATTATTCCGCGGTGTTAGTGGTGGTTGCTATTCGATAGACTGTTCGGCAACTATGCGTAATGTGTTTATGTGGTAAACACAAAATCTTTACGGCCTGACACAAGCTTGTTCATTTCGTATACTGTTGTCGAGGATTGAAATAAAACGCTTGTGTATTATGATGGCCATCTTCTTCATTTGTTGCTGCTTTTTAATTATGCAGCTCGAGATAAGTTAAATTTTAACAACACTGAAACGGTCTCCACATAAATGTAGAGATAAATATCGAGCTTTAAATATTGTGTAGATATAAATTTTGACACGTCCAACCTGTTGCCCCCATTGCTTCAGCTATTGTTTCCACGATATAGTTTGGGTTGGATACACGCGATCTTTCACATGTGTTTTTATATGATATAGACAACATTTCTTGTAAAAATTTGGAAGTAGCCCCAGGGCCGCGGGCTCCCATATAATTTTTGAAAATTAACCGGATTTTATTCAAATTTTATACAAATGTGTATCTCCAGTGACAAAACTTTTTGTAAAAATATGAAAGTGAGTTTTTTTTGAGTTTGGTTTTGCGAACCTTTATTGCCAAAGTTGCAGTTGTTGTTTCAATCATTGTGCTAATATTCCAGGTTCTTATTCGTGTCCTTATACGTAATATAAAGGTAGTTATCATATTTTTCCGAGGTTATTTGCTGATGTTTCATTAATTGGTTGATTTTGGGTAGAGTAGGTAATTAATCTAGACTCTACAGCTTCTTATAGTCTGGCAAACATGTGTTCGTGCCTTCCACTTAACTCCAACCTAGCTTCTCACCGAGGTTGGATACACGCGATCTTTCACTATGTTACTCAGATTTTCATCCGCCGCGACGTGGGTGTGTGGAAAAAGGACTTGCTAGACGAGAGGCTATGCTTGGTATAGTGGTTGCAACGAAATGTATTGCGCTTTACTCCAACCATTGGGGGAAACTTGCCATTATCTGAACTTATCGTTCCGCAAAAGTCTATATATCAATTTTAATGAGTTTTTTTGACGTGACATGACAATTATACCACATAAAAAATTGCCAGTGCTGTTCCGTTAGAATTTAAAATTTTTTAAGAAGTGGGTGCAGAAAATAAGGAATAGGAACGCGTATATTGAGTTAAAATGAAGCACATTTTAATTGTGCCAATAAACGCATTGCTCATCAATATAAGGTGTACTGTTTCTCTATACATACCTCTTTTACTCTTATATTATTGTGAAGCCCATAAGAATAACCGTTGTTAATAATACTAATTAATATTCATTTCGAAACTATTTTTTAAGCACATCAGAAACTTTCAAACAATTCGAAAAACTGATTAATGCCCAGAAGTGTACGTACTAAACAAATTTTTTTTGCATTTATTCAATTTGAAAATTCCACTTTCTTTTTCAAAACAACTTAAAAAAGCTTAAATGTACACCTACTTTTCGCCATTAATTTTTTTCTTATTCTTAATGGCTCTCATAACTAATTTCTCGTTAAAAAAAATGAAAAAACAATGAATCATTAAAAATTCGAACATTTTTGTCAACACTCTCTAGTTAGCAGTATTATTTTCTATTATACCATTGGGTGTAATTGTGTAAAAGATAAAGCTTCTATACACTCGTAGATTTTTAGCAGCTTATATCTTTTGGATGACCTAGTTTTTGTAGCGCTGTCTATCGATAAAGTCAAACGATCAACGCCTGTTGAGTGGGTGGACATCGTGTCACATAGATTTTGTGAATATTATAAACAAATGGTGTTTCTTTACTTTCTGTTGAAGGTTATGATCGGCAAGAATTTTAAATAAAGGGAACCAAATTCAAAACTGGTCAAGGTTGAATGGGCAATATGTTGTCGCTTTCGTTCAAGATTTTCAGTTGACAAGGCTTATTAATGTGATCGCCTGCGGGACGGATTTTTGCTGACAATAAATGTAATATAATTAATATTTTATTTTCCTTTATATTTGCATAGTTTTGTTGTGATGGCTCGTTTGTCGATTTTCAGTCATTCGCGATAGGTGGAACGGTGAAAAATATTTTTTGTGTTCTTCTGGTAGCCTCTTGCTCAGAAGTCCGACGCAGTAACCACTTTGGGCAAGGCAAGGCATGAGGCTTTCATTTATTGGTATTTTTGGCAATAATCCCTCATTCCTCCTCCTAATTTTTTGTTCCCCTTTTTATTTCCACTCAATATACTCCACATTGTTACCATTTATCCAAATCGTATTCTCCACTTTGTCACTGATGTCCCTCTTGCTTAGGTGGTAATATATATATATATTTTTTTTGGCAGCTTATTTCACACTTCACTTTTATTATGTGCGATATAAGACTTTTTTTTTATATATACCCTGGCAGACACTGCTACCTGAAAGATCTATTGTATTATAGGGTTTGTTTATTCTAAGAGACGTACTACCTCCTTAATGAAAGGTAGTACATCCTTAATGGCGGAATTTCTCAACTCCGATGTCGACCATATTTCCTTGTGAAAGATGCGTCTCCTTAACCAAAGTAATGCTTGGCATTCACAGAGAATGTGCTCGAATGACTCTTCATCCTCTGTCTCTGAGTTCACACCAATTTTGTTAAGGTAACATCGCAAGCCAAAATGACCTGTTAGAAATCTCACCTAATGCTATCGCTATTAAAATTAACTGTTTGAATTGTCTAAGCCTCGAGACGCTTTTCTAGTTTGTGTTCCCAACAATTTATCAGTGCTGTGGCGGCAGCCCAGTTGACACCACAGAAGGGTTCAGGTCCTATGAACGCAGATTCTGAGCCAGAACTAACTAGTTCATCTGCAGATTTATTGCCTGCAATTCTCTGATGACCAGGGACCAGGAGGGCAAGAGATTGCAGTGCATGAAATCGAGTCCATCAAATTGGACGACATCGCTTTAAGTTCTGCTTGGCTATCTGAAAAGATATATATTATAGCGCCCTTCATTCCTTTACTAAGGTTAATTCTGGCGCAGATCTCAATGCATTGGAGTTTCGCCTGGAAAACTGTGGGACTTTTTCCCATTGGTATCGAGACTTTAGTGTTGGGTCAAAGACACCAGATCCAACTCCAGTTTCCATCTTCGATCCATCTGTGAACCAGACCAGACCTCTAGCGTCCAGTGCAGGAACACCATTGTAGCAGTTTACCCGGTCCTTTATTTCTACCTCAAATTTTCTTCCGAAAAAGTGCTCCCTGACCATAATGTCGGGGATAGTGCAGAACATACTTTTTTCAGGAATTGAAACAAGAATTTTCAAGTGACCCACATATTAGTTGGAGCTTAATAGCGCATCTAGCAGACATCTTCCTGATGAAGATTTGCAAGTCTAAAACCTAGAACTAGACAGGCAATTCTTTGTAGCTTCTGAAGCTTAGTTGCCATTGTCCGTTCAAGAACTTTCGGCCACCAAACGATGATAATCGGTCTCACCATCATAGTACACATCCAATGTATCGATTTCCGATTTAGACCCTAAGTTCTGCCCTATAGGCTTCTACTGGCCCACAGGGCCCTAGTGGCGCGTTTGATAGTTTACTTGCTATGAGAATTCCAGATTAGCCATTTAACAAGGATGACGCCAAGGTATTAACATCACTGGAATAATCTAAAGTGGTGCCTTCGATGATGATAAGTCCCTAATCGACCAGTCTTCTTTCCGTGAAAGGTACTAGAACGGCTTTGCAAGGATTGATGGACAGTCCTTCTCTGCTGCACCATTCAAAGACGAGTAGTAAAGCACCTTGCATGACTCTAGTAATACTCGTGCAGTGCTTACCACTAATAAAAATAATAACCAATTACCAATGGCGATGTAGCCTGATATGTGAAGATCGACTAGAATTTTTGTCAATGCCTAGTGACCACAGTAGGGTAGAAAGCACTCCTCCTTGGGGATATCCCTTAAATGCATTCACAGACACCCCTCTCGAGGAGTAAATAATGTCTTGACTTTCAAGCATGGACCTTATTCAATGATTGGTCGAGACTTCGATACATCTGCTACTGATTGTCCTTGAAATAGAGTCGTAGCCAGTGTTATCGAAAGCGCCCTCAATGTCAAGGAAGGCACACAGGGCCACTTCCTTGGAACGAAAAGTTCCTTTTTTCTTCTTTTCATGATAGTGAAGGGCACCGTCTGTGCTTTTACCTTTCCTGTACGCAAACTGACTTGAGTGCAGAGGGGTAGAAAATTCTAACCGGCCTCTAATATGAACATCAATAAGTCCCTCCATGGTTTTGAGGACGCATGATGTTAGACTATAGGTCTGTATGATTTAGGCTCACTAGGTATATTGCAGGGTTTAGTGATAAATATCAAATTAATCTGTCTCCATATAATAGAAATGTACCCCCAGTTGTAGCTGGCTATAAATAAAGCAATAATACCCGGTAGGATGACATCTATTGCATTCTGTAGAAGAGCTGGAAAGATCCCATCACCGCCGGAAGATTTGAAAGGCTTAAAAGAGCCTACCGCCAATTTAACCTTATCAGGACTGAAGATTTTACCGAATAAACTATTTACCCTACTATTAATACAGACCTTTTGGTCAGATGTGTTCGGGTATCCCCACGGTCCGACGTATAGGTGCCATCGGCTTTTTTAATAAACCTACACAGTTTGTCTGATCCTTAACTAATGCCTTATAGATTCGTGCTGCCATTGGAAATTAAACAATGTTATCGCAGCATTTTTTTCATTTGGCACGTTTGGATCGTCTTAGTTCAGAGTTGTACTCCGTAAGGGCGAACCTGTATTCGTCCCAACTCTTCGTGCGTTTAGCCGCGTTGAAGAGTGTTTTAACTTTCTTTATAAGCTTAGCCAGATGGTCGTTCCACCAGGGAACCTTACATTTACACAAACTGGTTTTAAGGACATAACTGTCATTATAGGAAGTGAGTAACACATCATTTAATTGGTACGCTGCCTCAGCAAGATCATTGTGGACTCTATATTTGTCACACATATAGAGTCCACAATGTTAATTAAATTTAGAGAGGACAACTATGTTGGAGATAAATGGACTGGCGAGTGTGAAGTCTAGTACCTCTTCGCTGCTGCTATAAGACTTAGTCTTCTGTGATTATTTTTTAACTTTTTTAACTTTTCGTATAATAAAAAAACGCGAAATTACTAATACATGTGTAACCTTTCCACAGCCAAGAAGGTCAAGATACTTCTGGGACAAGTGTATACACAAAACAACAAAAAGGTTGATATAAGGCAAATTTTAAAAATTCCAATTTATTGACAATTTACCATAAGCTACTCTTAAGTTTTCTTTCTTAGTAGTCTTAGGTCATCTTTAAAAACATTTATTCACCCTATTTTGCATTCCTTTTTATCTCTCATCTTATACTTTAAATATCTACTTAATATGGACAAATAACAGAGAGAACAATTGAAGTGCATTCTAATGAATAGTAGTTACAGCACAACGTTGATTACATCAGTCATCCACTTATTTCCAGTGTGAACATCTTTCACTTGACAATGAGTTATGAGACGTGATGCTCATTGTCATCGTACGTGATAGTTTAATTATGAAACGATTGACATAGCAATGCACAGATCAAATATATATCTGTCTACGTCTGATTAATATATACGAATATAAATGTGTCCATTGGTCATGCGAAACACATACCAATTTGTCAGTTTGGATGACCGGACATCAAATTCATAGAATTATCATTTTTACACTTTATTTATCAACATTAAACAAGCTCAAGAGTTCTTGTCTCTCATTTCTCATTTCATGTCAACAACTTGCTACCACTTTTACTAAGATGGCATGTCTAAGCATA
This sequence comes from Nephrocerus scutellatus, assembly GCA_947095585.1. NCBI lineage: Eukaryota > Metazoa > Arthropoda > Insecta > Diptera > Pipunculidae > Nephrocerus > Nephrocerus scutellatus. Next base: position 114,047,620 of record OX352761.1, on the reverse strand, counting down.
ATTTAACGCCGCTGAATGCGGGTCGATCATGTATACTTGAAATTCATCTCCTTCCAAAATATGATGCTCACATTCAATTAAGTGTCGGTATGAGCGTGAAGATGTGGTCAATCATATATTTCTATCAGAATTTTCATTCTCGCTAGATAACCGTACCAATCATGTTGGCGCCGCACTCTATTTCATTCATTTGATAATAATGTGGAATTAATTCAGAATTATTGATTTTTTTATTCTAACCTTAAGTATCAGTCAATGAATTACAAAACGAATTGAAGTTATTTCGTGGGCCATTTTATAATTTGAAAATAGCATAGAATTTTTCATACGAAAGGATTGTGTGTGTTATAAAGGCAGATTGAATTGATGATTGGATATATTTTTTCTGGCCAACTAAATTTCCGTTAAAAAAACCGGGAAAAAACTCACACAAAAGTGCGGCTATAGACATTATATAAATAATACCCTCGGAACTAATTTGCATTACTTCTAAGTTCAAAGAACTGTTCACATTTAATCAAGATAATTAGCATGCGCAATTATCCATCATTCTGGTTGTGCTTGACGTGTGTGTGTTTGTGTGCACGCTTTGATTCTGTGATCACTTCAATCCATCACCATCAACTTCAACACTCATCGCATTCGATTGTCCGATATAATCGGACGGCGGCTGTCAAATAGATGTAATCGCTACGTGATCCTAATGACCAACAAGGCGGTTTTCCTTATTCACTTCTATTTATTTTAAATGAACTTTTTTATGTGAGTTCTCTCAACTTAATTTTCTAAAATAGGTAAAAGGCGCGACATAAAAAGAGCATGTGTCGACCGTCTTCTTCCATAAATTATAAAAGGTAAAAAAATACATATGACTGCCGCACTCAGTTTATTTGTTTGCGCGGAAAATTCCATTTCCAAAGATTTGTAAAAACTGCGTAAGCCTGTAGTTAAACTGCACATTTATATTCTTGTAGGTCCGTAAATATTTGAAATTTATGAGCACTCTACGTTTTTGCCATTTTCACAATAAATTTGACAGTTGTTTGCAAAAATAAATGGAATATAATGGAAATGAAAATCATTTCACTAACGGGTATAGTAAGTGCGCCCGCGCTCCGTATTTAATGCATTCGAGGCGGACGAGAATACTATTCTCATATTTTTGTCATGCAAATTATTTTTTGTCACGCAACGTTTAAAGATAAAAAAAAAACAAAAAACGTTATAGTAGTTGGGGAAAATAAAATTAAGTTAACGACATTGCGAGATTTTCACAAAAAGATCACTTCAATTGTGTACTAAAGAACAAGTGAATGAAGCTCGTATGTTTTTTCTCAACAAAATGTTATTTACAAGCTTAGTGATCTAGAAACACACTATAAAACAGTCTAACATTGACATCGCATATCGTCCATAAAATTCACGTCGTTAAAAATCTTGCTTTGGTTATTGCTACTAATTATTTATTTTACTAGTGACTACCCGTCAAACATGACGGAATCTTTTTTCTATCACCTAACCATTTCACAATTTTTCATCGGAGCACCAAACGATCATATGGTGTAAATATATACACATAGTGATAGCGACATAAAAGCCTTATATACATACAGACAAACAAATAGACAACGGCAATTATGTTATTATATTTCATATTTTATCTCCAAATTTTTATTCACAGTAAGATAAATTAGTGAGAAGCTTAATTAATGCTATGTGAGCAACTTGAATAAGTAACAATTAACAATAAGTTACAGAACAGTTGATTAATGATTATTTTCAGATGGAATTCAGTTTTAAGTCTTGTCCTCTTATTTATTCTTCTAACGTTCATAGATATAAAACTCACAGCATGCTCGTTAAAGCCCAACGGACAGGAGCAAGGTCAGGGTACATATGAATGGGACTTAGTTTACAAACAGGGAAAATAATAATGGTCCTAAGATAGATCCTGGAGGAACCCCATTGGTTGTAGGTAGACAGGACCTTTCCTCTGCCTCAATCTGCTTGTCAGATATAATATTATCAGTTTTAACATTTAATTTAATTGTCTGAACGTCAAACGCTTGCTTAACTGAAAACAAGATATGGCAAATTATGTTTTCAACAATCCTAGGAGAAAATCAGAAATCGACTACACTTGTTGAATCCAAACTTTTTTAAGAAACGCCGGTTAGTACTCGTATGTGAAATTGTTGTTCTGTGGTATGAGCCCCTCGTCTTTATGGCTATGTAGTGCTTTTTATTTACAAAACGGCCTTTACATGCCTAGAATTTGTGGTCTAAATTGTGTCTTTGCTATTAGTGCGTTTAATATTTTTCAAAAATATTGTCATTCTTTTTCGCTTAAATATGCAATTCTACGTAAAATATGAGCACCGTGGCTCTAGTGGTTAATGCGATGGACTTCTGAGTAGGAAGTTCGAGGTTTAAATCCCAGAAACACCAAAAACATTTTCCATGATCCCTCCTCTCGCGCATGTCTAACAAGGTCCGAGAGTCATAACTTGCACGGAAAGCTTCTCAACTTGCCTTTCGGATACCGCATTAAATTATGTGCAAAAATACGAGGGCAGTTTGATAATTAAGTGACTTTTTGAATAAAAGATTTTTTTCGGCAAAAAAGCGTTTTATGCCTCAACATAGTCTCTTTTAAGCTCGATACATTTAGTCGAGCATTTTTCCAATATTTTTATTCCTTCCAAATAACAGGTTTTCTCAAGGCCCTCAAAATAGGCGTTTGTTTCAGTGATGACTTCTTCGTGTTCGTTCGTAGCCCAATTCAAGGACTTTTGCCATTGTGACTATGCACGTGTGCACCCGTGCATTGTCTTGATGGAATAGCACTTTTTTCTTCGCCAAATGCGGTCGTTTTTTCTTAAATCGATGTCCAAAAGTTCTGAATAATATTCGCCGGTATTCGTTTTGCTCTTTTTAGGTATGTTACTGCGTGGGAAATTCAAAAAGTCACTGACTTTTTAAACTGCCCTCGTATAACACGCACAACATGAATGGTCGTGAGAAGCAACGTCTTGGACCGCAATGGTCTGTCGCCCCAAATATTATTACATATAAAATAATTGTTAATTAACCAAGAAAAATTGTATTTTCTCCTACAACTATTCTATGTAGATATAGACAACGAAAAGTAATACATTTTTTAAGAAATTACACCATGAAGTTTTCGATGGTTTTCGACCAATATTCTAATTATAAGGCGTGTATTATTAGTTTAATTAATAAGAATTACCTTTTATCAAAATTGATAGTCACACATCTTTTCAGAACTGGTTTTTCGCTAAACAAATTTGTCACTGACTACAAGTACCTACGCCGAATAAAAAAAAAACGTTAAAAGCTAACTGTTCCGAATGTAATCACAATTATTAAAGGGTTAATTAAAAAGTTCAAAATTATTAATGTGTTAAAGGCAATTTAAATTTTGGTTCAACTTAAGCATGTGGAGAAATAAAAATGTGTAGTTTTTTTATTCGCTTTATGGATGTATGTTAATTGGATTGTTGTCTCCTCGGTCCATGACATAGCTTGAAACCCAATAGATTCTCTCGATACTTTTTGACAAAAGTTCCCCTACCGTCGATCGCTTCCAATTGGGTGTTACGTCGAAAACCATTTTTTAACGATTCTCGTCCTAATCATAAGTCAAGAGTATATTTATTAAAGATTTGATGACGACGACGATAGGGAGGGTAGACATGGACGTTATTACCAGAGTTGATTGTCTATATAAAACATTTGTTTTCTGGGCGGCCACATTCACATCACGAAATCGAAATTTTGTATTTTTAATTAACAACAACACATATTTTATCATTTACGAGTATTTACTAATTTCTACATTAATTGAATGAAAGATTGTAGAAACATTGCTCACAAAGGGTCGATAACTTAAGACTTTATTTAGGTAAACCTCGCTCGCGGGAAAGCCATGTAAAAAACATTTACTCGTATATTCAAAATAGATGCGGGCGATCGAAACATGTCAAAAGTTTCAGAGCTCATTAAAACATTTTTTATAGACTTTAAGGACGACTTTGGTAGCACCACAAGAATCATCTAGTAGGTAATTTTATAAAGCCATGAGATTATTCGACATCACAAAAAACTGGCACGAACTTGTATATTAACCTCTTTACTTGATATATTACACTGTGCACGTAATGTATCAAGTAAAGAGTTCCGGATTATAGACAATAGTAACAAAGCCCTTTATATATATAATTCTATATGTACTGTTTGGATAGTTATATCTGATATCATTAGGAGAGTTTTAGTAGGTAAATAAAATGCTTGCATCTTGATCAAGCGAGCGGTATGTAACTAGTCCTACGAAAGGAAGATCTACAGTTGGTCCTACAGTTCTATGTTCTATGTTCTATGGCAATTCGAAAGCTTATTTAAGTGCCTTTGGTTCCCTTGAGTGATTGATTTTTTATTTGACTTATGCTGGTGTTTAAGGCATGTGTGGCAGCAATTGTGGATCCGAAATTGTTAAATTTCCACAAAAGTCAAGTTGAATGAAGTCAAAAACGATTGTATAGGTATTTTTTTCAAAAAAAAAATAAAATTTCCGCCTGAAAATATAGAAGCAACAAAGAAACAGCAAAGAAACATAGTTCTTTGGTGGAAAAAGTACATAATAACTCAAACGTGCTAAAACTCTTGATCACCTTATTATTTTAATATTACTAACAATCCTCCGAAATCTCGATCACCTTCATTTTCATTCATTTTAAAAAATTTGAAACCAATTCACTTGTGAGCTCATAATTCCACAAATAGGTTAAATTCTCACGCCTGATGCACATTTGCACAACAAAACACGTGACCACGCATTTCCTCTCGCTGCAGTACTAAATAGCAACCTTTATGCTATTTCTTTGACCTTCCCGCTTATGAAAAATATAACCAGATCGCCGCCTGCCGTTAAATTGCACATCAAATTTAAATGTCAAGGGATCAACTATAAAGTTCTAGTTTAGCCACACCATGCATCAGTGTTTGTGTGTGCGCACGCACTGGTCTATTTCCAACATCTTACAAAAATATTAATGCATCCGGAAAATCTGTGTTTGCTCGTCGGTCGCATCGTCGGTCGGTCAGAAAATCTAAAAATATAAATAGAAAATAGAAAACGATTTGCCTACAGCTAACTCGTATACATAAAGCAACAGTCGCATTTTGAAGGCGAATCCATGTGCTCTCGGAAGTGATCATGACAGCGAATTAATTTCGCATTTATGGCAATAAACGCGATACATGAGCAAATAAACTAAATAGATAATAAATAAATCCAAGGAAGATGAGAAGAGTGTTTGGCTGCAAATAATATTTTCTTTTTATTATTTTTTATTATTTATTATTTTTTATTATATTTTTATTTTATTAAAGTCTGCGAATATCTGAAATTGAAATTGAGGTAGTTTTTTCTAATTTGTTTGTTATAATGAGCGCCCGCTTCAAGGGTTGATAGGTATGATACCTAGGCACAGCGGGGCTTGAGAATATTTGGATAGAAGAAGGAAATAGAGTTTAAGTTTGTGGTGGGTGGAGTTGATTTCACACCCGAACACTCACAAACTAGAATATTGTGCTCATAAACAACCCACATTGATGGCTCTACATCTTGATTACTTCATACATAAACTTAACCGTACATGTGAATACAGCAGTATACGGCAACTGAATAACGCTGATGAAGAAAATTTTACAAATAATTACATAATGACATAACCCTTCAAAACTCAAAATTCTTGGATCCTCTACTGTATAGCCCCAAAACAAGATCATCCCATTCTCCAACTATTCACCCCATCACAATTTTTTTACAATTCGGCCCTTCAGGAACTTGTTGACGTCTATTTTGAAGGGCATAATGACATAAGCCTTCAAAACTCAACATTCTTGGATCCTCTAATGTACAATTCGGTCCTTCAGGAACTTGTTGACGTCTATTTTGAAGGACTGTTGATTAATCTTTTCAGGAAACACGGAGTCAACTAATTGCTTCCATATCGATGTCACTCTCGTATAAAAGGAAGATTTGAAATGTTGGGTTCTACATGAAAAGAACTGTTAAAAGTTAAGAACTCAAAAGAGTGTTTGCCTTGCTGACAAAAGGATGGCATCTATGGTAGTAAGATTTGTAGAAAATAGTTAAAGCTCCTACAATTCGTCTATGCTCCAAAGAATTAAGAGATAAAGTAATGGTTACATCGTTTATCAGACGGAGAAATCAATTCTGAGTTCTATCAAGATAATAAAAATGTAATTTTGGAGCCATAAGTCTTATATATAATCTTAATACTTCAGAAGGATGAATTAGAAGTTCTAACGTCTTATGAAGCCCAAAAATTGGCTCGCTCTTTTTTAAACCTTATAAATATGTTCCTTCCAAGAAAGTTAACGTGAAACTTTCAAACCTAACATCTTAAGTGAAACAAATCTCGCAATAGAGACACCATTAATACATTACTAGTGACACGTAATGTTGAACTGCCCTCTGCGAACAAAGACACCCTTTTGGATCTGTCCCAATACATAAGAAGCAATTTATTTCCAGTTAAAGTACTACTTATGGAACACAACATTACTTACGCTTGCACGATAGAATGCACTGAACCAAATGTTCCGGTAGCGGTCAAGCATTTGGTAAACCTACACCAAATAGTCAAGTTTTGTGGGTAATCACTAATCAGCAACCAAAAAAAAATCACTTCAGAAAGTTTTGGGTTGTTGACTTGCCCATATGCGACAATTTTGCTTATTAACGATGCTTTAAGCTAGAAATGGGTTGCGTCGCTGAGAATGATTTTGTGATGAAAATCGGCATCGTTTCCGCATTTGTTCAGGACACAATCACTTAAGTTACGTCGCAGCTGGGTCAGAGTGATCTTATAGGGAGGAATGCAGGTCTTGCGCCAAAATTTGTCACAAACTCCAATTTCTGAGATCCACGCGGAATGGTGAATTTTTCGAGACATCATACACTCACAGCAGCAGCTGCAATATTCTCGGCACTCCTTAAGTATCTTTGTCTTGTTGGTACGGGAACATTATGAAGTGCATATATGTTGACTTAAATTTCCAATTTATCTGGATGAGTACGAATTAGGTCAGTTTGTCTGGATTTGGTCTAAATTCCGGATTTATGGGGAGTAGTTTAAGTGGTTTTCATACCCCAAAGCGGGTAAATGTTCCCAAGTTAGTCCAAAAGATCTCGGACCTATGCTACACAATGGTAGCATACTTGGACATTGAAGGCGCTTTTAACAACGTCAACACATCTACGATCGCATCGACGGCGAAGGCAGACGACTCACTTGGCGAATGATTTAATCTTCTGCTTACGAGTCAGATCATTAACTCAAAACTTGGTGGTGTGTCGTCTGCCAAAAGATCTATCTGCAGAGGAACCCCGCAATGCGCAGTTCTATCGAACTTATTGGTGAACGAGCTGCGAGCTATGCCTAAAAAGGGATGTTTGCAGAGTGATTGCTTATGCAGATGACGTTGCTGTTTCAGGAAAGCACATTAACACCTTAAAGGAACTCTTACAGAAAGCAACTAGCTAACTAGATGGGCCGATCGTTGTGGTTTGGGAGTAAACCCCCATAAAACATAACTAGCCCTTTTCATAAACATATAAAATTCCACATGTTGAACCCCCCTCTATAAGGGCATAAGCTTATCGTTCTCTGATGAGCCAAATACAAAAAGCTAAGCTGGAAATCTAATATGCAAGAAATAGTTTGCAAAACTACAGTCGCACTCTTCTCGTGCAAAAAAGCCATTGGTAACAAATGGTCAAAATTTTATTCCGTGAAGTATGTTCAATTTTAATCTGTTACAAATAAAGAAAAATAACCTTACGATATTTAATAATAATGTAAATAACCATGACGGTTCTCAATACATACATTTTAAATTTATGTTTGGTTTTTATCTGACGTTAATGTTAATAACGTTAAAGTAGCTGGTAGCGCGCCTTTTCGCCTCAATTGATCAAGAATGAAATCAGTCATTCCTCTATTCTGATTTATTCAAAGCTCCATCAAGAAATAACTTCCAAGTCACTATCACCTCCAGATCGTTCTGGAAGGAAGATGAATCGATCCACTTTTACACTTACGGTTAAAGAACTGATGTTGTGGTAGGCAGAAGTGTCTTCTCAAAAAGTGTTTTCCAAGCAGAAATCATAGCGATAAAAGAAGTCATGTCTTGGCTGAAGAGAAATGTTATATCCGCTAAGGATATCCGCATTTTTTCGGATAGCCAAGCTGAAATCCTTAAAATAAGTCTCTACGAACTCTATTGTTTAGACTACCGATCATCTACCCAGGAGATTGCGGAGTAGTTGAACAGTCACCTGTGCTGGGTGCCGGGGCATAGAGATATTCTAGTGAACTGTAGGGCTGATGAACTCGCCAAGAATGGAACTACACTGCCCCTTTTACCTGAAAGTGGTTCCTTAGGCATACCGATCACTACATAAAATCGCATGCTAAAGCTGAATGCTATAGAAATAGCAAACATAAGGTGGTCAACATGTCTACCGATAAAACAGATCTGGCCTAGGCCGGATTTGAAAAGCTTCTAGTGTTTGCTTTCTGTGAACAGATTGTACATTGTATTGCATTATTACATTGCTTGGTGTATTTTCCAATGACTTCTGGAGAAGCTGCATGGACGAGAATGAGGAAGAGTCCATTCTTAAACTTCTCTGCACGTGCGCAGCTCTTTCTCTAAGACGTAAGCTTCGTCTGGGAGCCTTCTTTTACAAAGACCTAAATGATTTGTCAAATACTTACATTAGAAGTCTTCTAGCTTCATTCGAAGCTCCAACTGGTTCAACGAGTAGGGGGCAAAATCTTCTCGATCCATGTGGCATCACAATTGATCAGCAGTCGTCTAAGTGGGTCGGTATCCTGCCGACAGCCACCTCAACCTAACCTCAGCTCTGGGGACCAATCATTTCCAAATTTTAATAGAAAGTGTGGTCATCGGAGACACACATGTGTGCTTAAGTTTGAATAAAATGGAGTTTTAGGAAGTGGATTAAAAATTGATTGAAAGATTTGCCAGTCAACAAGTCAGCCACAAACAAACAACGAAACAAACACGCACCAAAAGTTAATGTAGATAATTTACAAATAAAATAAAGCGCTACTGCTATGTTGTGTTATGATACACTGATAGCATAGACCCTTTATAAGGAAATGGGTTTTGTATGTATATTAGATTCGATGCGGACGTTTTTAATTTTTATTGAGTTCCAGTAAAATAATTCATTGATTGATTGATTAAAGTTTTGAATTGAGAACTATTTTCACTGTAAGACTTTTGACATTAAATAAAATAATACAAACGGGCTGCGACTATGTATACTACAATGTAGTATTTTTAAAACATTTGTAGTTATTTCGATTTTCTTATTTAATGTAACTTATCTTTAATGTTGCAATATTTATTTTTGTCTTTGCAGATATTCCTTTTGAAGAAGAACTTGACTGCTTAATGCAGTCAATATTTGTCAAAGGACTTCAACAGAAAAAAACATTTTGAAATTTGCTTCGCTGTCGATATTAAGAGAAAATCAATCCAGCACGATAAATCATCTGCATCTTCAGCAGATCTAAATTGCTTAATAAACTCGCCCGCAGATAATATTTCAACATCTATAAACACATTAAGCCTCAGAAAACGAGAACAACGCCGTGTAGCATAACGATACGCCCTTAAGAAGCCGAGAAAGATTCCATCGCTTAATAGAATTGAATAATAAGCACTTATCTGGTCGATGGTGTGTTGTTATGCCTTTGAAATAACAAAATAACATCCGCCGAGTGGAAAAAGTGGAACGAGTAGACCGCCCGACGCGCAGCTACTAGTATCTGTATATCTGTACCTGTTACACTCGATAAAAAGTATCGATTCTTACGACAGGAATAAAAAAAATTGTGAAATCCTTCTTATTGCATCTTTTCTTTACACAGTGCAGTGATCTCAAGTGTTTGTTCCTATTTGTGCTATTACGCCAATCTGAGTAGTAATAATAATAATTCTTCGTAAAAAAGTAGAAACATTTTAAAGTGTTTTGCAAAGTATAATACTTCTGTATCTGTATAATCCCAAATAAACAAATAAGTCTTGAAAGCAAACCACGTTTATCCACTTGTAAAATATAAGCGAATTTCGAAGACAACAACTTAATCGGGGCACATTTATTTACCTGGTTTTTTCAAGTGATCGCAGGAACATTCATTACTTACGATGGACGGCGGATACGTGAACGAAGGTGAGAGCTTTTTTTTTTATTAAAATTGTGTTTTTAATGTTGTTAAATGATAAATTGGCAAAGGCTTTTTTGCAATAATCAAAGTTTTTTTTTTTACATTTTCGATCGCAATAAGGAACATTGGCAGAAATTATTTTGTAATAAAAAATATGAAAAATATTTTTTTTATCTTTCGAAAACATTAAAAGTGATATTATTTTCGTCAGCTATTGTAAACAACGGCGTAGCGGAAAGTTAATTTAAGCTTGTGCAGTTTTTGTTTATTTTAAAAGCCATCACGGCCATACGTCTCATCGACTATATTCTGACTGAAAGTCAGCCGAATAGCACCGACCGGTTGCATCAAAGGTGTTCAACACATGGCATTTTTTTCTCACTATTTTCACCTTAAATTGAAAACATAAAACAGATGTGTGCTTTGTGTAATTTCGAGCACCAGAACTCTTGTATTTTCCTAATTCCCATGCATCGTTCGTCACACTCAATCATTGCTTGTTGTTTTAATTCGTAATTTACAAATAGAAAATGCAGACCAATGAAGAAGAAAATACTTCATTTATGTAAATGCAAGTAATTATTAGGCACGCAGATACAGAGACGCACGCATTCAAATCACTCATACAGTATATCTACATTGCGAGCTTCTTCGAAACATGAAAATGCTCTTCACTTTACTTTAACATCCGAGGCTATTTTTGCCACTTGCACATAAATTTAATTTGCTTCCATGTTGATTGTATGAATATTTTGCGTTAAAATTTACAACATAAAACCAAACATATACATTTCGAAAAAATATTTATTAATAATAAGCAGCAATAACATTGAAATTCTCTATATTGCAATTCATGCTATGCCCAAATGAAACTCTATTGTGTGTGCAGAAGACTCAGATGCAATCATTGGAGTGGATAGTCCAGGTAATAACTTTGTAAAATATTATTATCATTTTGTATTTTACTTTGCTTTATGCTACGAGTACAAAATAAATTGAATTTTATATTGTCGATAGATAGTTGCCTATTCGACAAGATACAGAACGACATAATCGAAAAGATACCACACCGCATATTACAGAGCATAAAGCCCCATTGTTTGTTTGCTGGAGATCTATTTGAGTGTAATCTATGCTCCACCAAGTAATTTTTCGTACATATATATATGCTGTAGGAAGGGTAATGTGACCGCCCACATGAAAGTTAGTTCATTTCATTGCCCTGCGGTCTGTGGAGTCTTCACATTATGACGCTAATAAATTTGTTCGGTAACAAAAACATTTGCTCTTGTGGTAGAAAAAACGACCCATATAAAAAGGGTCACCCGCTTGCTTTTGTGATACTCGTAAAACATGCATCGGAACGGAGAATTGAAATATTCACAGAATTTTTTACTGCAATGTGGGTTGAAGAAATGTGTTTATGACTAGTGATTGAATAGAGTAATAAAAAATAGTCGTAAAAAGTTAAAAGTCTGTTGTTGTTTTGTATCCAGATATTCGACACCATAACTACTAAGAGAAAAGTGTTTTTTGCTAAATGTTCAAATATTCAGATAAAAGTCGAAAATTGCAAATGCAAGCCGTAGTGCATTTTTACTTCAGGTATTGTACAGCTAATAATTGGCAATGAAAGGAAGAAATTGTGCCACGAGGCCCAACTAAACTGTACATTTTGCCTCGAAAATAAGTAACGAGATTAGGCAGTTAAAAGATGTAACTATATATTTGTGAATTCCTAAGAAGGAGAAGAAAACTTGGTTTTCATTCCCAAAGCCGGCAAATGCTCGCATGTTAGTCCAAAGGATCTCAGACCAATCAGTCTTTCATCATACCTGTTAAAGACACTGGAAAGATTGATCAATATCTACATACGCACACGCATTGACAAAAGTCACCTGTCTACAGATCAGGTATTGTAAAGGAAAGTCTGTAGAAACAGCTCTGTACACACTGGTACGTTTTATTGAACATTCTCTTCACCAAAAGGAGTACACAATGGTGGTATTCCTAGACATTGAAGGCACTTTTAACCACGTCAACACATCTGCGATTCTGTGGACGACTCGCTTGGCGAATTAATTAATCTTCTGCCCACAAGTAGGATTATTAACTTACTGCTGGGCGTGTCGTCTGCCAGAAGATCTGTCTGCAGAGGAAGACTTAGCGGTGATTAAACTGCTGGTAGTCGACTTTGAGGGTGAACGATTCGCTTGGCGAATTAATTAATCTTCTGCTCACAAGTAGGATTATTAATTCAAAGCTGGACGTGTCGTCTGCCAGAAGATCTGTCTGCAGAGGAAACCCACAGGGTGGGTCCTGTCCCGCCTTCTATGGAACTTAGCGGTGATATCCTGAATTTAGTCAGGATCCCAGACAACATAGACTACATTCCGCAACACCATTTCAACAAAAACTACCAGATCACCTTCCCCTCCAGATTATTCTGGCACGAGGACGCTTACCTGGAAGATGAAGACATTCATTTTTGCACAGACGGGTCAAAAACTGATGACGGAGTCGGCGGAGGTGTTGTCTCAGAAAAGCTAAATCTTAGCCTCTCTTTCCGTCTTCCAAATCACTATAGTGTTTTCCAGGCTACATTAAGGCGATCAGTGAAGCCTTGTCTTCGCTGAAGAGAAACGTCATACCCACTAAGGATATCCGTATATTCTCGAATAGCCAAGCTGCACTAAAATCCCTGGGATAAGTCTCCACAAATTCAATTTTAGCCATTAACTGCCGATCATTCTCATGGAGATGGCGGAGCAGTTCAATATCCACCTGTGTTGGGTGCCGGGGCACAGAGACATTCCGGGAAACTGTATGGCTGACGAGCTCTCCAAGCAAGGAACTACACTACCCTTCTTACCTGAATATGATTCCATAGCATACCAATCGCTACATGCAAATTCTTGTTAAAGCGGGATGCTAATGTAATAACTAACTGTAGGTGGTCAAAGGGTACAACTTACATAGCGACAAAGCATATTAGGATCCAAAACGCTCCAAGCGTTTGATCTCTCAAAAAAGATCGCACATTTGTGTTATTGTAGGTGTCAATACTGGACGCTGTCTCATAGGCAGGCATGCAGCAAGACTTGGAGACTTCTCTAATGACTTCTGCAGAAGCTGCATGGGTGAGGAGGAGGAGGAGAGCATCGTCAATCTTCTCTTCGCCCTCTCCCAAAAGAGTAAACTCCATATGGGAGCTTTCTTCTACAACGACACTGATGATCTCATCAACATTGACTTTGGTAGTCTCCTACTCTTCATACGAAGCTCTAATTTTTCCTGATCCGTGTGGTATCACAATGGACCCTTACTGGTCTAAGTGTGTCGGTTTCACTGACAGCCACTTTAACCTAACTTAACCTAACCTAAGATATATATATATATATATATTTACCAGCACCGAAAGTCTTAAGAGAACCTGCATTCAAGTCTCACCAGTAAAATAATTTGATACAAGTTGGCCTAAGGACAAAACATCCGTTATTAGTTCAATGATAAACGGCACTAGAAGATCTTTTCAATTTTTAAGCTCTTCCTTCAACTACAGTGGTCAGTACAGTATGTACCTTTAATAAATACCTCAATACAGATTCTTTTGCTATTTTCTAATGTAAAATCAACAATAAATTCAAAATCACAATGGTATGGCCTAAATAAATAGTTTGTTTGAGTATATTGTGAACAGGAAGAGTATAAAGAAATAAAAAGATTGTTGACGGCCTTAGCTTTCTTGAAGTTAATAATTCTTTCTATAGATTTAGTCGTACATTGTTGCAGACAATAAAATACTGTCTCGAAGAATCGAAATGGTTTTGTTTATTAAACAAGAAGTGTGAAGAGCAATAAAAAACTATGCCAACCAAATAAAAATATCTTGCAGGAAGCTAGCTGTGCGTGCGCATTGGTAAATTTGTTATCTGTGATATTTTTCTTTTGATTGGTTCTTGTTTTCGCTTTTCTAAACAATCGAATTGTTTATTACATACATACATATTCGAGTAGGTCAAATACGATCCGTTTAGAGCATGTAGCTGTAAAAACATGTAAACACTCAAATTCCATGCTATTCATAATATGATTAGTTGAACAACAAATCTCGAGTTCGGCAATTTGTTGTTGAGCGTTTTAAAATGTCGTTTAGTAATTAAAAACTTTGTAGTAGTAAATGAGTCAAGCAAGAGTGAGGAAAATCTAATTATTGTAATGTTTAACATTCAACGCTTACATTCAACGTAACTTTGTCTGAAGCGCTTCGCCACACGTCAAATTGAAATTAAAGATTGGTATTTAATCGTAAAAGTATGTTTGTTGCCCGGTAGATCAAGTCAGCAGTTGCTATCACATCTCTATACTATGTATGCTAAACAATACAATCCTTTTAGATTGAACCATAATAAATGTGGAACTCGATAAGCAATAAAATATAAGACGGAATGATGAAGGGTTCTTTTTAAAATTTTATACATTATCATAATGAGTATAGTTTTAAAGACGGCGTGCCAATAGTAATGAGTATTTTGATTAAAATGTGGTTGAGAAATTAAGACCCATTAATATATGTAAGTGAAATACGAGTATGAATACAAGTTCGAATTATGGAATTTTAACTGAAGAGAAAGAAAACATTTAAAATCGTTAAGTTTAAGAAGTTCAACTACTGTATTATGTATGGATAGATAATGGCCTTTCAAAAATGACGGAATCTTTTTTTAAACATTTTACCATTGACAAATTTTCACCATAAATACACATCGTAAATATTTCGACTACAACGCCACTTACCGGGTTCCGAAATAATATATATCATCAGTGCTCCAAATGAACATAAGGTGTGAATATGAATTTTTGGTAATTATATCAATTCCAACGCCACCTACTCAGCGTTATATCCATACAGACAAACAAACAAAGAAACAAACAAAGGCAATGATATTATTATTAGTTGTTAACCCCTCTGAGGCTCGACCACCCACAAGACACCGTTTAGACCCACCAAAAGCTCAAATGACAGGCGTTGTCTGGCTGCCCCTCACACCCTACTGACCCAACCAAACTTACCGCTCCCCTACTGAAACCACCGCACACCATTGAGCCGAACCCCAACCTACACGCATAGAACCTCCGGGCCCTGTATATGTATATCTATACAGGGTGTATCCGTTAAGGTGGTAAATACTTAAAGGGGTGATTCATTGGTTAATTTAGTGAAAAAAATCGAATGGGAGGGGCGGTGGGTGGTGTATTTTCACCCTCTACGGTGCACGTAGCCTTTTGATGCGAAGAGGCGTAGTTTTGATCTTTCAGCACTTTACATCCTGTAACTTTTGAACCTTTCTAACTACAAGGTCACTGTTTGTCTTTTTTGGAAGAAAATGCAATTTTTAAGGTCAAGCAATGTATATTTTTTTTAATTCTTAAAACCATTACCGATTGTGCTGCAGTACTGATAGCATTATGGAAAATATGTTCGCCACATTAAATTTTTAGCAGTTCCGTTTTACATTGAATTTACAAGAATAGCATGCACATTTTTTTCGGTTTTCTTTTATATGTATGCTTCCGAAATTGGCTTCAGCATTGTCTGCTACCAAACTAACTAATTTCCTTTCTAATTTAAACTTTTTAATGTCAGCAATAATAACGTTTGAAATTTGTTCTGCTGTCTTAACAGTTAAGCTGTGTATCGCCATTATTTTTGTTTTTATTTGAAAGTTGATCATATCCAAATACCTCACCAATACTGTAAAGATCTTAGTAGAGCTGTGGTTTGACGCATCACAAGTAATAACAACAAAACTAGAATGGTTTAATTCCCGCTTTAATTTATCTTGTACCCAAGATATTCTCAAACTACTTTATAAAAGTTTATTACATCTTTTAAAAAAAATCAACTTATGCCTTGGAATCCTTAAACATTTAACTAGGAAATAAAAAAGTAATAATTTAATATTTTTTATTATATATAATTGTTTATCAAAACTTAAGGAAAAGAGTTTATAAACTTAAAAAGAGTATTTTTTGCTTATTTTTGAACAAGAAAAGAGTGAAGAGTAAACCAATCAAAAATAGTACTTATACCATTGAAAAGGGTACGTCTGATCACCCTAGTAATCCCTCCACAATGTAGGGTGTTATTGTTAAATCAGAAAACCAATAAGTTCAGCTAAATTGAATTTCCAACTACACAAACCACTGTGTTAGCCTAATCCTCACATTTGTTCCATATTCTGAAAGCAACATACATACATTATTTAACTTACTCACCATATGCAATCAAAGCGCATAGAATTTTTCCCTTTCATCACATGCTGGGCACATACTCTATTAAGTCCAGAATATAAAAACTTCCATTTGTCTTCTGTACAAGTATTTTATCCACGTCGCCTTCACACGTCTCACGTTACACTGTCGGCCACTACAGCTTAAGTATGATTGTGTCATGTGTATAGCTTGTGCTAAATAGCGCATTTATGTAGACGTTTCTTTAAAGCTTAAATGACCACAGCTGACTGGAACAAGCAATGCACAACAAACTGCTCAGCATATTGGTTTGCAGTACTGCTGCAGATCATTTGGCGCCAATGCACTTAATAATAATTTTAAAATTTACTTTTCTGTTCTGGGAATTTGTGTTACACTCAAGTTCAGTGTTTAAGTTGTTATTTCATTTTTATAGTTATTGAATTTCAAAGTAATCCGCTTTTATCCACCTATTTAATTTTTGAACCACAGAACGCGTGTAGGTGTTAGTGGGAGTTTGATTCGTACATTTTGAGTTTTGGTCAGTTGAGTTGGAAACTGCAAATTTTTAGTTTGTTCGAGTGCTTCGCAACGGTGAATGGAAAAAGTTCAAGCACTGTTTAACTTCAAAGATTGTTAATTTTACAAAAATCATTAAATAAATTTATTGTTTTAAGTTAAGAAGTTTCTTTTGTGCATTTTTTCTTCCTCGAAAATGGGTGTTTCTTGCAGTCGGTTGAATTACGAAGGTGAGATAGGTTTAAACTATAAAATGAAAAATACTTGGAAAAACTCGAGCTGTTAAACTATTTAATGATCTTAAAAAATTAATTCCCAAGCCAAATTTTCGCATTTCTGATTCATGTTAATTTTAGATAAATATACCTAAAGAGCGATATTGTTACGGACACTTTTTGTGCTTTTATTAACGAGCAAATGCAGAGTGAATTCGCGTACGTGAGAGTAAAGTGAATAATTTATTCAATTTAAGATAGTAAAGCGAGCTTCTCAGGTCGCCATATGGATAGTTGTAATTCAGCCTAAACACTGAATAATCTTAAAATTTAAAAAAAAAAACGTTTGTAGTCGGTGCACAAGGTCCGTCACGTCCAAAGTTTGGTCTATTTCATGGTTGTAATGCACTTATAACGGGAGCGAAGTTTGCGAGCAAAGTTTGTTACCTCGTCACTTACAGTAGCAGTTCCTAGATCTCTGTGAATATCACTGTTTCTTATGTACCATGGAGCATTTACGATTGCTCTTAGTGTTTTGTTTTGAAATGTTTGTAATATTGAAATATTGCTTGGTTTGGTACAATCCCAAAGTTGTATACCGTATGTCCAAGACGGTTTTAGCACTTGTTTATATAAGATCAGTTTGTTATATACGCATAGTTTCGAAAATCTTTCGATAAGCCAATACATCTCTCTGAGCCTAATTTCGAGCTCATCGCGCTTCTTTTTAACGTGTGACTTCCACTTAAGTTTTGTGTCTAAAGACATTCCTAGATATTTTGCCTCGTTTGCGTACGGTATTTGCACCGAGTTGATGAAAAGGGGTAAATTATTTACCTTTATGTATGTAAAATTGACATGTGTTGACTTTGTCGTCTGACAATTTAAAAATTTTGGTACTACTCGTGTTCATTTACATATGCATCATTATCAATCCATGCAACATAAAATATATTGTATTTGTATTATGTATTTGCTTTTAATATTCTAAAATTTGCACAAAGATGTCAATATCAAGATGTCGTTACTAACACGAAAGAGCCTAGTGTCAAGACAGATAGGTGATCAATTGTGGAATGTTTGACCCTAAAACCGAATTGGTGGCCCGGGAGTAAGCGTCTTTCATCAACAATACGTTGAATTCGTTTAAGGAGAAGTTTCTCAAAGACCTTAGATATTATTGGCAGTAGCGAGATTGGTCTATATGATTTTTTGTCATTCGGACATTTTCCAGGTTTTGGAAAAATCAAAAATCAGCAGAAATCATAACATTTTTCGATGTTCGTGAGGTATTTGGGAAACCTTTTGTGAGAGAGAAGTCGACGAGGTTAGGCATTTTATTTCTGTCGGCAGGCCAATACGTTGGCTTTCCCGTCGAGTAGAAAATTTGATTAAAATCGGGTTAATTTTTCAAAACTTTGTATGATAGCCTTTCGGCTCTAGGACCCGATTACTTCACAAAAAGTGTTGTTATCAGAGATACACATGTGTGCAAATTTTAAATAAAAATAAATTTAAAAAAAAATATTTGGGAACCCCTTGGTCCTGGAATCCGCTACCTTTAAAATTTTAATAGAAAGTGTTGTCATCGGAGATACACATGTTTAAGTGTTAAGTTTAAATGAAATCGAGTTAAAAATTGATCACAGCCACAAACCAACACACAGGCATGCATTGTTAATATAGAGAATTTAAAAATAGATACATATTCACAGGCATGAAAGATATACCACGTATAGTTTATATCTGCATATATTCAATGTGCTCATTTACATTATGTTTAGATACGTTTTTTTTATTTATACATACCTCTGAGGTGTTTAGCACTCTGTCTGATGGCTGGTATCTTTAATAAATTCACGCACTCAAACAGAAATCAAATGAATCAGAGATACAATCTTTCTTTTGTTTATCTTTTTCTATAAAATGGGTATTAAAATGTTACTTTAATTTTTTGAAAGTGTCTACATGTATAAAATATCTTTTGGCTTATCTAAGTTGATGTTCTGTACCAAAATAAAATTATTAATGATAATCAATGTCAGGGTAGTGCATATCTTATGATTTGCGTAAAACTAAATAAAGTTCAGTGTAAATAGTGTTAAATTGAATCTAAAATCGAAGCAGCCAACATCTGCTTGACAGACCTTGAAGTGTTGTTAAGCGATGTGTGATGTTAATATGTTGCGACATGTGCAGTGTTATTTTCTATTTAATACAAATTTCGTATTCTTAGAAAATGTAAATGATCATAGATATTGCCTAGGAGAACTTAATAAAGCTGTGATGGAATTCGGTATTCCCATTCAACTGACATAATAATGAAATCAGCAATGTGTGCGGGGAACACCCAGAGTTTAGGGATGCCATTGGATAAAATTTGAACTTTTGAAGAGATCTTTTTGCGGGCTGCTAGGATCAGATGAAGAACAAGAAAAAGTTACAAATATTTGTTTAACTTTAAAGGTAAATGCCCTATCTACGAGTTTATTTACTTGAACCAAAATACCACAGCTGATAGATAGCAAATCTATATTGAATTTCATACAGTCATACCATGAGCAAAAACAGTTAGAAGAATATATTCATTGTTATACCACATAACCACAATGTGTGATTGTAATATATAAGAATACGTATTATGTCATAGTACGTATTCTAATTTATTTCGATTGCATGGGCTTAAGCCATAGAAATAAAGAAATGCGTATCATATTTTGATAGATTGATTGTCTATGTGACACACCAAAAACCTCAGCCGATGTATTGATTTACGTTACTACCAAGAACTGATATTCAATTTTCAAAAGACAAAAGGTTATTAGTCAGCAAACCACATTGGCATGTTTAGTTGATACTGCCATTAGGTTGTGGTTAGAAGAAAAGCACTAAACTCATCTAAAGGAGAAGTTGTGTTATTAGAAATATCGATCTTTTTTATTGCGCAATCTTAATACAATCAAACCACAAAAAACAATTCTTTGACCTTTATAGTATAAGGCATATTACAGTACCATCAGTTTTGTTTAGTTCATCAGAACTGATTAATTTTCTAGGAGAAATAACAGTACAACACAGTACAAAGTAATAAATCATAATTTTGATTCAATTTCAATTTCAATTTGCTAAGCGCCAAACAATAGATACGATGGTAACCAAAAACTTTATATTAACTTGATCATCATCATATACTGGTTACGTATTCATACACCACATTGGCGACAAAATTCAAGAGCGCATGCGTAATCTGATCAGACTAAGATGAAATTGAATGTTAATATCTAGGCATTTGTGACTGTAATAATAAATTTGCATAACTGAATGATCATGAAAACCTTATATGGTGTTCATTACGGACCGGTATACTCTGGTCAATGGCTCACCCATACAACCAGAGCTCACATTTCATATCCATTTCCTGTCATTCGACTTTAATTTATGGATGTTGTTCAAACACAGTTGGTTTAAGCTTTAAACGATTTTTACAGTAATTAATTAAAAATTGTTAATAACAGTTGCTATAGTTTCTTTAAATATTTGCCAATTGCAGTTATTTAGTATTCCACAAAGATAAGACGGGGCAGACTGCCCAAGACGCGTCCGACACGGCTAGACCCAGCAATGAAGTCATGTAATTAATGCGTAAAAGACAAAAGTAATTAAAATTCCAAACTCGGGTCTGGTGCTATGTATATTTGATGTTCTAAAATAAGCATTAGTGGATTTGCATATTGTACTTTTTGTTAAAGTTAACACACACAGAACACATTACGAGTATGTACCTACATGGTTCTGCGACTGGAGCAGGTGCTAGTGGACATTGCACAATCATACTATGCACACGGAAAAACCTTCTTTGCATTTCAACGATTTTACGATTATTTGCAATCAAAAGTTAAAGAAGTGACCGGCGTATAGCCGCGCACATATGTACATGACATCATATTGCACCGACATATCCACAAATGAACAGCAGCAGGAGCAGGTAAAATTACAAATCGCACACATCGTGATTTGCAGTCAAGAATTGTGCTTTGCATTCGATTATCGATTGCACAGAACATTGCCGTCGAGTTGAATAACAGTTGATAACTGCAGGCAAATCTATAATTTATTTAAATGCGGGATGATGATGGTTGAAGTTGGAAGGTGGCGCCATCTAGCCACTAGGCGTTCATCATGCCTAGTGACTAGTGACCAAAGAGTATAAAAATCCGTATTACTCAATTTCCATATTCACAGCAAGTCTTTGCGCGTGAGTGAGTGACCTCAATATGCTCTGCGCTAAGTAATTGATTTATTAATCGACAGTACCGAAAGAACAAAGGGGTAATTGATCGAGGGAAGTAAGCTCGGAAAGATGGGTGGAATGTTACATTCAACATGAATTCAGTAAACTCGTAAATGACACGCATGCGCCTGTGTATATTCTATTGCGCCAAATTGTTTAAGATTTCATTCTCTGTTATGTAATAGATGGAGATTAGGGAGCAGAGCGGTGATATTTGAATTATGTGAATTTATCGATATTTATGGATATCGCAACAAGAAGAGCAAAAATAATTTGTTTGCCCTTACCGAACAGCTGAAGGAGTAAAATTTGCAATTTAATTTTTATAATTTTTTTGTTTTCCATAATCTATGGTTTATACCTTGGGCAGATACTCTAAATTTGAACGCTTAGTACTCGGTAAGCACTTTTCACAAAAAATGTTCTCTATATTGATACGCCATGCTATAACGATGGCTAATAATGTAGATATTCCCTTAGGGAAATCTTATAAAGCCAGCAATAGATACCTATAATACCCATAGCATCTACAAATTTTCTAGTCAAAGTCTTTCCATGTGCTGTAGATGGAGTAGTTATGAATGAAATAGAAGTACGAGTAAGTCTAGCATAATATCTATGCTATCTTGCCTTAGATTATATAATATATTAGAGCATAAAATTCCTTTTATTTTATGCCATAATACGTGCATTGGTGATCGGAATTATTTCTTTGAAGTTAGCAACCTTTTTAAATGTGCAGACAAGTTTTGCGTTTTATGTTGGCGAAGTTATGCTAATTTTTTCTGTTATTTTTTGTTTCAAAATTCTAATGTCGAACCCTGGTTAAGGAATTGCATTTCTTAGAACTAAGGCTACTCTCTTTAAAGCGACCTATTGGATAAAATAATTAAATTAAACATAATTTAAGCTTTTACACAATTTACAAAACTGGTATAGAGCAATTCATATTATTTGACTAACTGATTGTCTTTCTTGAAAGTGATTGCTAAGAAAATCACTTGTTTAAGAAAATACTATACGTTTACAGCATAGTTGCATTGTAATTATAAAAACTTGTGTTAGTAAAGAAGATTCAACATTGGTGCTTCAATATACTACTGTACGGGGTAAGCGTATGGTGGCCAGCTATGGAAAAAAACACGTATTAGGAAAGGTACAAAGAGCGGCCTGTATGCTTATAAGCGGGGTGCTGAGATCTACACCAACTCGCGCGATAGAGGTTATGCTCCACCTTATCCCACTAGATATAATTGGCAAACAGAAAGCGGCAATTACAGCTGTGTGACTATTAGCTGTTAATCAGTGGAAAAGTCTTCAAAAGGGGCACTCCACTATAACTAAATCGCTAAAGCAAGGGCTGACGAAACTTGATTACATAACACAAGTGTTATGCTTTCAAAACGGTTTTCGGACAACAATACCCTCCAGAGAAGACTGGAAGAGTGGATCCGTTACCGATAACGAAACAATACAGTTTTTCACGGATGGCTCTAAGCTAGACGGTAAAGTAGGAGCAGAAGTCTTCTGTGACATGCTGAAAGTAAGCATCTCTTTCCGTCTACCTGATCGCTGCAGCGTATACCAGGCTGTAGTGAAAGCGAAAGCTGAAGCGTAATGTACTATCTTCAAAGAAGATTATCATTTATGTGGACAGTCAGGCGGCCATGAAATCGTTGGAGGCGGTCTTGCTGAAATCTAAAGTGCCGTTTAGCTGTCACTCCTCTCTTAACGAATTGAGTGAGCAGTTCAATATAAGGATCATATGGGTTCCGGGCCACACATATGTTGAGGGGAACTGCAGGGCGAACGAGTTAGCTAGACGTGGTACGACTCTTCAGCTGCTACCGGAAAAGGCAGAGGTAGGGAGTCCTATCGCGACACTGAAACTTGAGCTTCGGAAGGAGGCAAAAACAATAACAAATGAAATGTGGGAAAACACCCGACACTTGCAATATTTCAAGACAGGTCTGGCCGAAGCTGGACTTGAAGCGCTCAACTGCGCTTATTTCCCTACAAAGACGTGAACTAAGAACGGTTGTAGGGATAATGACAGGACACTGCCTTCTAGGGAAACACGCGAGAAGGATGGGTGTCAAATAGAATGACTTCTGCTGAAGTTGCATGGACGAGGAGGAGGAGGATACCATATAACATCTTCTTTGCTCTTTTTTTCGGCACTAATGCACAGAAGGCACAAATGCACTTAGGTAAGCGGTTAATGAATAACGTATCAAATCTCGAAAACGGCAAAGTGCGAGAAATACTTCGATTCATTAAGATCTCTGAATGGATCTTCTGAAAAGGGGAAAGGTATAAGATCCTGTGGACCGCGAATGGTCTAAGTGAGCATTAGCTGCCACCGCAACCTAACCTAACCTAACCTATTGGTCCTTCAATTGATGTGACGTATAAATTCAATGTAGGTGTGAACAGTAAAAACCTTCACAAACATTCAGTATTCTTTTCTGACAAATCTGATTCCAATTGATAAATAAATGGCATCAAAATTGATTTTTATTAATATCAGTATATAGTGTACTAGCTTTTCCCAGGCGTTCCGCCACCCTGCCTCCCGTGCACATGAATCCCCGCCTTGCCATCACTACAACGGGAGGGGTGTACTATTGCCTAAACCTAAACAAAGCGCCACCTCGATCGTATTCGCACTATGTTGTTTTATCAAAATTTTGTTAAAACGTGTATTCTGTGAAAATTTCAGCTCGATCGGCTGTCTAGTTTTTGAGTTTTAGTGTCGTTATTACAAACCAACAGACATTCATTTTTATATACATATATATATCATAGTACGTGCAAAGCAGCGCAGCACATAGCACCGCCGACCGCCTTTTTATTTAAATGGTATAATATATAGCCAATAGTCATTCCGAAAGTCCATTCTAAATATGGATGAAAGAATTTTTAAAATCGATCTAGTAGTTTCGAAGATTACCTTCTACACACAAACCAACATTACCTCTTTATAATATCAGTATAGATGACATTTCACAAAACTATAAATAAAAAGTAATTTTCTCATTAAAACAGCAGCTTTACAATAATTATTTTTATTATTGCTAGGCTGCTGTATAATTATAAATTCACTTAAATACACGTCTTCTGCAATTGCAGTAAAATGTACTCACCATTAACGTTCCTCGTCGGTATTCGGTAGTAAAAAGAATTTTGCAGCATAGATATTACCTAAAGTAGTATTATAAAACCTTATCTTAATGATGCTAACTATTAAAATATTTATTTATTCGTATTTGTGAATTTTATGTTAATTTAATACTATTGATTTATTTAACAGCTTAACTTATTCTATAATGGGGTAAGGAAAATTAAAGTGCAAAGCGAAAAGTCTCTACAATCGGGCTCTGTGATCTTAGTCCTATACACCAAAGTCATATTAAAAGTTTCAGTTCTTTGATTATTTTTGCATTTTGAAGTGACAACGTTTTACTACAAGGTTTAAGAGGGTACATGTTCAAAAAGTAAAATGTTAGTGACACACTGTTATGTCCCATGTCCCATTTTAAATATCCCACTGTTAAGTGAGACACTGTTAGTGAAACCATGTTGAATCTTTTTGGGAGACAAAGCAATTTCTCAATCGATTCGCATGAAGTTCGCTATGTAGGACTAAGATGCGACTATAAAATTTGTTGCTATGGAAATTCTGGATTATGATCATTATGGTCTGGAATTTCGGGAACAAAGCAATTTCTTGTTCCTATGGAAATTCTGGAATATGATCATTAGGATCTGGAAGTTTTGGAACTATACAATTTTAAGATTTTGAGATGTCCGTTCGTGTATCCGTTCCATAAACGTTGTCACGCTCAAAGCCCACTGCTGTGTATAAGACACAGCCTTCCATGCTCTTTTTTTTTATTAATTTCTCTATATTAACTTCGTGTGCCTGTGTGTCGGTCTTCCTAATGACCTTTACGCATATGCGTATCTCCGATGATAACACTTTCTGTTAAAATTTGAAATTGATCAGGTCCCAGGCCCAAGTGACTCCCATATAAATTTCTATTGCCGAGGGAGTTGCATATAATTTTTTTTTCAAAATGAACCCGATTTTATTCAAACTTTACAAACATGAAAAATTTTTGTGGGTTGTTTTTTATAAAACTTGATAAGTAGCAAATAAAAGACGCTGTGTGGATAACAAAACAATTAACTACAATTGTGAGCGAATTTATATTTATAGAGTTTATAGGATAAACTACATATTTGCTACTTTTATAAAACAAAAAAAATTTACGAAACTTTCAAGTTAACGGAAGACATTTTAATGGTGTCTTCCGTTAACTTGAAATTAATTGTGTTAAATTTTTGATAACGCCTTAATATGTCTGTCTAAAACTTGAAAATTATTTCTTAAAAATTAAAAACTTCTACCTTTGTAGTAGTCGAGTTCTGGGTACATTGTTTTATACTTTTTCCCCACACACATATTTTTTGTGTGCATATTATTATGTAAGTGCTATCCTATATGCAATTTTAGAATAATTATTTTTTCACGCGCATAGTCATCATTGTAAATTTGATGTGAAAATGCATGTCTAACTTTTTATGTTTTTTTTGGCCTTGGTTGCCTGCATAAATTTCTCTCTATTTTTATGCAAATTATTTTAAACACATTTGGCTCTGCTATTCTCCCTACATTCTAGAATAACTAAATAGAACTGAATAAAATAAAAATATAATTCTAAAGAAATTAAATGTTAAGACATTAACATCTCTTGCTCTGGCTTTTAAAAAATGGAGTTGTGTAGCCGCCTACATCCTTGTCAGGCAACATGCACTGTGACGACATTTCCATTTACAATTAAGGCATATCTCTATGCTTTTCTGTGTGTTTGGGCCGCAGATCGCCACGCTACTGAAATCAAAAAGACCGCATGCCATGTTCATATACTGATTCATAAGAAATATACGCATGCGTCCACGTAGTCTTATTTACACTTGAAACGAAATTAATGACTTTTTTCTGTGACGACGGTTTCTACTTCTTCTACTTCTACGAGTGTGAACTAATTTGTTTGGTTAACCCAAGTGCAGAAACGTGTATCTGAGCAATTTATTAAGGTTGCTCGAGCTCCAGCGGAAGAATTGTTATTCAGTCAATCAAGACATTATTTAATTAATTTAGGCGCTGTTATTTTTAATCTATTCTAGGTCAAACAAAGTTTCTACAGATATGTCGGGTAATAGCTTTGTGCGTGTTCTCGTAGTTCACTGCTGCACCAACGCAAATGCCCCACTATAGGGGTTCTTTTATTTTTTTGATGCCAACTTGTGAGAGTTGCACACGCACTTTTTGTCAATAACAAGTAGTCCGATGTCTGTTACATATCATGTGTGTGCATTGGCCGGAAAGGCCGGAAAGCCTCTGCTTACCACTGAGGCTTACATAATAACGGGTGCGTTATTAAACTTTCAAAAAGTAATTTATCAAAATTTGAAGCGAAAATGGACAGTAAAACTACAGAATAAACCTGAACTGAAATGATTTTTGTAGTCTAGCTGGGTATATCTTTTATGCGTGCACTACCGTTCAAAATGAGTTAAGTTAAACAGTAATTGAAACTTTCTAGTACCCTTCTTGACCAGAAAATACCCGTTTTATTTGAGGTAAATAAACTCATCGTCATCATGTTACATGCGTCAAGTCTCATAGTCGTGCTATCGTTTGCGATTATGTTAATGTCATGACGTAATCATAACATTGTCCCAAGAAGTCCACTGAATATAAAGTTGGTAGCAATCCTACTTGTTTGCTACTGGTTGTGTTTGGTCTATCAGAGCGTGCATGGTTGAAAGTAATTACTTAACATCGCTCACTTTTTACACTCAGCAATTAACCTAACAATTAATTAACACTCAACAATTTAATTTACAATAAAAATTAACAAAAAAAACATTCGATAATGGGCTCTAAGTAATAAGTGCTTTGCAATTATATATTCATTCATAAAAATATATTGATACCAAAGAGCTTTGTATAGAAAACTGTAAATAACCGAGCCAGCTTAGTACATATTAATAAGTGTAAGCAAGATTTAAACACATGTTGATGCTATTTTTTACATAACCATACCGTT
Source organism: Nephrocerus scutellatus (assembly GCA_947095585.1). Lineage (NCBI taxonomy): Eukaryota > Metazoa > Arthropoda > Insecta > Diptera > Pipunculidae > Nephrocerus > Nephrocerus scutellatus. The sequence continues at coordinate 114,019,908 of OX352761.1, read as the reverse complement.
GTATGAATGTTCAGACATTATAAACAACAGATATTAAAGTAGAATGTGATTACAGGGACAATGTACAATATATATGCGTCTTTTTGAATGTTTATGCCGATATGTTGGATTTATAGTTCTTCGGTTATTAGTATGTCATCACACAAAACGTATGCATCCAAAATAATAATAAAAAACTGGCAAACGCCATTAAAAGTATACAACTTCGTTGATCATTCGCCTATTCCTATTAATCGTTATTCTGAAGCTAACTTAATCAAAAGGGATATGATGTACTACTCAAAACAATTTGTTACACAACGAAATGTAAAAAAACGGCATTCTAATTCTAACATTTCGTTACCGATTTGAAAGCTCAAGAAAAGAGAGTTAGCATATCGATCTTTGAATAGTTATCTGTGACTGTCAGTAAGCGAACTACATGACTGTCCAAGCCTTATTACTGATCCTTTTAACGTATGCGTGTCAATATGGTGGAAATACTTGAAAGAGTGTAAGATTATGTGTAAAAAAAAAACATTTAGACTATAAGCATATCTGTCTAATAAAAAACTCCTGGGTGCTTCCGGAGTGACAAGAATCAAAATTGCCACTATCGAAATCATTTCGCTCGGTCAGCATCTATTGCAAACGACTTTCGAGACCATTTCATCATAATCCTCAGTACTTCGAGAGAGCTTCGATGGGATTTATAGCACAAGAATGAGGCATTCTTGGATTTGGTGCGCTGGCTGGATCTGTCGGAGCAACATTCCTGTAATCTAAGAGGTTTTTAAATTTCTTATATTTTATAATAAGAAATATATTGTAAGGATACTAATATATATAGTGGCGTGGCTTAGTGGTTAGTGCGTTGGACCACTGAGCTGGAGTTTTGAATCCTAGAGAAACATTAAACAGTTTTTTCACGTTCCTACCTCTCAATTCGCCATTCGGATATATCTTAAACTGTCCTTTCCATTTGTGTGCAAAAATATAGCACGCACACAATTACTCAACTGTTGGCGTCAATGTTTGAGAAATGGCTGAGTCCTTGCTGATGTTTTTAGACGAATCAGCAAGTCATTTCGGACAGAATATTAGCAACTCCATTGGCTATCGCCGCTTTGAGAGCTTCGAAAGCTTGGTGATGATGTTGTCTGGCTCACTTTGACTTTAAGGTAGCACTAGATAAAGAAAGGGTTCCAAATGCGGCAAAAGCGGTGGCCACCTAACCACATTAGTTTTTTTTATACCCTCCTGTCCTTTAATGCTATCAATACCATCAGTGAACGTTACGCTGCTTGGTATCATGCTGTTTTCATCGTCAAAGCTAGAAGGCAGCACCCGGAACTAATAGTCTGAACGTAAAAAGATTATCATATCGTATAGATAACTGCACTTATTCTGAGTTTTATTCACACTGCGTTAGGCATTTATGGTCGATTTGTTTGTCTATCATTAATTATTACATGACTACAGCAATAGATTAGAAATTTTATATCACAAACATAAAAAAATTGTATCTCAACTTTCGCTAAAATACTTAGCAAACGGCAGGCATACAAAAGGATGCGTGTGCGTATCTGCATATTTTCCAAACGACTCGAAATAGCAGATACATTCATATACACGAATGAAACGTTTTGCTTGCGATTGTTTAACAGTATCCAATTGAATTAACAATGCCAATTAGTGGCATCTTGAATTGGCTTGCTGTCAAAATGATGCTATTTTGTAGTTATTTTTTGATGCAGCTAATTCCGTCTTAACCTACAGATTAAAAGTAAATCTTATTTCAAAGAGGTAACAGTCATAGACTTTTGCATAAATATGTGTGAACTTGATATACGAGAATCATTTTCTGGACAATTGCCAATTTACGAGTATCTTAACCAGGTTCGTTTAGTATTTATGAGTCAGAATTGTATATGAAAAGTCATAGGAAAGATTATCGCATTAGTGATTCTTTTTCCTTGAGAATTTATCATAAATAGTTTTTGTGAAGAATTTAATTGCCTAAAAAAATTCTTTGTCACCAAGGTAATTTAGTAGTTCTCGTCTCTGTGTAAATCAAGCATCGCTTCTTATTGTATCTATAAAATTTTAGGAATATTTTTATTGATGAAAGGCGCCGACGAGCTTAATTAATAGCCAATAATACTTCTTGATTAAAACATTAATTGGCGGTGCTAGTCATCTATTAAAGTAGATGTGAGAAAGATTTGTCTACTTTTAAGTTGACCTAGATATTTTTTGGCAAATTCCTGCGGTTATAGATATTATCAAAGCCAATTTCTGTCTGTTTGTATGTTCTTTTTAAGTTTCTAAATCGTTAATCCAATTGGACCTAAACTTTGTATACAATTTTTTTCTCCATAAAATCATGTTTTAATGATATTTTTTTTTTTAATTCTCTATATTAACTTTGCGCCCGAATGTGTTTGTGTGTTTGTTTGTGGCTGGCTTGCCAAATCTTGTGATCAATTTTTAATTCACTTTCTACATTCAAACTTTGCACACATGTGTATCTCCACTGACACTTTCTGTATCTCTGATTGGAGAATTTACATGAAAAAAAAAATAGAAAACAATTTTTTATGGGTTGTTCTTTTAAAAATATCGCACACGTTATACTTTATAAAAATTCTGGAACAAAATTCAATAAAATTATATGCAATGATGAGGTTAAACTATAAGGGCCTCTAGTTTAAATAAAAGAGCCAAGGATAGATCTGACTTTAGATATATTAACCGCGATGACATTACATTGAATGTAAGCAAGTTCGGACCGGAGTTCTAGAAAGGGATATTTTTATTTTTGAAAATAAAACTTTCTTACTGCAGATCTTGTTAAGCCTCTGGAATCGTCCTCCTAATACAGGGATTAAAACTCACATCAGGACTTTTCCACGAATTTTTAATCTGAGCAACAAAACACATATAGCGACTAAATATGTAAGGGCAGTTATTAACCCATTGTTAAATGTAGTTGTTCTTAGGCTTTTGAATGTAAATGGTAGGTTATTTCGGCTTTAGGTAGCTGCGTGCATTTCTACCATGCTTTGATCGCTTTATGTAGATATCTGAAAATAGTTAAAGGATTTCTCTATTTCCAACCTTCATTTTACTACTCTATTTTTGGGTCACCAAAGTATTTTTTTCTGTTTTTTTTCGTCCAACATGTATAGATTTTAATTCGGCTTTAAATAATGTGGTGTGCTCTCGATTTGAATAAAAGCCTCTTGAAGTTTGTTAGAGTTCTAATTCTTATTTCTATCTGCGAGAGACAGTAACTTAAAACACTTTTAGAGGATTGGTGCCATTTTTTATGTATAAAGGCTTGGTGGAATAATGTGATAAATGCTATTTTATCTGAATTTATTTACAACCTCAGATAAGATAAATATTTCTAATTAGACTTGTGCTTGTATGTGAGCAGATATTTTAGTGGAAAATTTATGTTCTTATTGAGGTTGTTAAATTACCTCTTTTCTAAGGCAACCATATACCACCCACATTAAAAGGTAAAAAAAATTACTTCAATGAAACTAACGAACGATGAAGATACGAGTATACCACACGCAACCAGTCCACGGTGACAGTCTTAGACTTAATCGCATCACATAAACGTTTTTAGTGTATTAAGCGGTCTAGAACATTTTGCGAAAAACGCATAGTTAGCCTTGGGCGCCACGGCAACTAGCACATAAACTGCAAATTCGTATACAGGGTTACTTGTAAGTCGACGTATTCCTTGCGGAACGTTATACTATGGTTAAAATGCAACAGATTGAGCCACCAAATGTTCCACTGAAATTAAGTAGTTTCTGAAACATACCAATTTTTAGATTCTTTCATTTAACCATTTAAAATAACCTATTTAAAAAAACTGTACTGAATGTGTTGAAATTTAAGATTTTATCATAGCTAATGTCATAGCAGATCTCTGTTAATAACTACAAGTTCAAAAGTACCAAACGGTTTTACAAAGATCACTAATTAAACGCTAATTTTTACTTTTAGTTGATATAGAATGCAGTTTTGTGCAAATGTTTTTTTTTTTTTGTTGCCTTTTGACACTACTATAACGTCCTGAAGTTATACGTTGAGTTACAAGTAAGCCTGTATAATCATTTGTATGTTTATATACTACTTATATGAATCTGCATTATACATTATTAGTTTACTTTCATTAATAAAAATGTGCACACGTTTTGTGTTCTTATAGTAAAATATCGTAATAAATGCACACACAATGCACATACACATGCAAACAAAAACAGGCGTGAGGGTGTTTTTGACGTGCGTGGTAGTGATTAATTTACAAAATTTGATAAATGTGTTTTTTTTACTACTCAAGGTTGCAGGTGGGCATGTGGAAAAACCATGTATTCAGTGATTAGAACGATGAACGAGGTTTTGTTGGACGAGTCTGTTGGTATTCATAGCGTAGGTTGTGTAAGGAAATATTGATTTGTTTTCAGCTTTTTCAAAGTTTATTCTATGTATCCAAATCTTAGCGATATTGATTTGTTTTTAGAAAATTGGACATAAAATAAATGCCACAAATATTTGGTGTAAAAAGGGAGTACGAACTTTACTGTCGTGGAAAGCTTCTCAAGTCAACTTTCCTCCATTTGTGTTCAAAAATATAACACGCACAAACGAATGGTCGCGAAAAGCTAGGCCCTGGACCACAACAGTCTTTCGCGCAAAATATTATAATTGTTAATATTGTAATAATTACAAGAAAGGTTTTGGTGTTTGTTGAATAACAATAAAAAATCAGATTACGATTAGTTTCCTCTTTCCGAGTTGTTAGCATCAAATATAAAGACTACTCACAACTCACTGCAAAAAAACAACCCATAAAAATTAAAATTTTTCTTGTAAATTCTCTAATCGGGGATACACACACACACACACTGCGTGCTCGTTTTGTGGCAAAATCATTCACCAAATGACGCAGCGGCAGCGAACAGCGCTGCTCACAAAGCACAGAGCTCAGACTTTGCCGTGATCTGATGCGATATAGCGATATTTAAAAATTGTATATTGGGGTCCCCAAGGGGCCGATCGCTCCAAATCCAAATCCAAAAAGTGTTTTCCATCGAAGACACACATGTGTACAAAATTTAAAGAAAATCGGGTAAATTTTGTAAAATATTTGTATGGGAGCCCCCCGACCCCGCGGCCCGAGGGGCCTCAAATTTCAATAGAAAGTGTTGTCTTGGGAGATATACATGTGTGAAAAATTTCAATAAAATCGGGCTGTAGGAAGTGGGTTAAAAATTGATCACAAGATTTGGCCAGCCAGCCAGCCAGCCAGCCAGCCAGCCAGCCAGCCAGCCAGCCAGCCAGCCACGGGCAAGTGAAGTTAATATAGAGAATTTAAAAATGTATAAAATGTTTCAGTGAAACTTTCCCATCCTAACAGAGTGTATCTGATGATATTAGAACGCTGAGGTAACACTCCTAAAGTGGGTCATATCGAAACAACAGAATTTTTTTTAACGCAAATATGCGATATCGCAATGATAAACACTTCACTTAATATTATCTTTAATATAATAAAAGAGTATGCTAACATACGAAACTTATCTATTTGATTCAACTGCAATCGTTGGAAATTTGTTATTTGTTCAGACCGTTATAATACATTCATTCCCCTTCACAATGTATAAATAAACAAACAACAGTGCAACAACCTCATTTTCAACATATATAGGAGATCTTTCAGAGGTATCGTTGCGTTTTTTTAATTTGATTTTGAAAGAAACAAGTGAGTGAGATATATGAAGTAATGAGCAATTATTTCACACTTTTTTGTTTTGCAGTCAACACCTTGCTCAATTCTAATTTCGTATGAATAATCGTTCAATTAAATATACATATAAATGTACGTGTAATGGAACGCAGTAACCAACGGATAATGTACTTTTAGTGTTTTATTATACTTGTGACTGAATTATGTTTTTCTCTGTGATACGATTTGGAATGCTTTTCTGTTACTCTGATGTGTTATGCAAGTTTAGCTGTGAAAGAATTATTTAAGTTATGCTAGCATTTGAATTACCGCAACGTTATTTTATCTCACTAAAGTATATTAAGGGTTGAACTTGACAGTGAAGCTTATTTATTATTATATCATTATATTTGTCTCGAAAACCGGGGTCCTAGTCCTGGCCATCTACAAAAATACCGCAAAATACTTTTCGAGCAGAATACATGCGGACTAAGTGTGCTGTCCACCGAAGCCTACTTAGCTTAATTCTTTTTACAATGTTATCACCACGGTAATCCTCGTAGATCGATGTCATCAATATATAGGCGCCGGAATCGTCTTTCTCGCATACGGTGCCGGAAGACTTTTAGAATTCTTTATAAAGATCTACTACTCTGGCTATATGTTATCATAGATGACTCTAATGTCTATAAACAGCTGGTGAACTGAGTTTTTGAACTAACACCTTTTTTATTTACCCAAACCTGACTTAAATGAATACTATTGAGGCTGAAGACTGGGACTCCTACAAGGAGTAGCTCAAACTTTATAAAAGGAAAACAGAGAAAATCTCGAAGACTCTTTTGTGATAAAATGGAAGAAGTCTCAAAGACTACCGGCCTTACAAAGATTCTTTCTTCTAATCCAAAAATTCCGAGTTATTTAATAAAACCGGATAGTTTATATGTACAGCTTCGAGTGGGCAAACTCTGGAGCTTCTCTTCTCTACTCTGAAACGTAGTAATCAATGAATTGCTGGGTTAGCTAGAATCAGAGGGTGTGGGCGTAGTCGCTAATCCTGATGATTTTTCGATAGCTTTCTCAAGTAGATTCCTAGAAAATACCAAAAAGGTTATGAAGAATGCCTCTCAATCGTCACAAAATGAGCCAGACAAGGAGTAAGCACTGTCTTCTCGGAGTACAAGCAAGAAGGATGGGTCTTGAGTTCAATGACTTCTGTAGAACCTGCAATGTCAAGGAGGAAGAAACAGTATCTCACTTCCTGTGCTCAATTCCGGCTCTTGCGGGCAGAAAGCAGAAACTATACATTAAATAACCTAACATAACCTGCCAAAGAGTGAAAATCCGATCAGTTTTTGATTTGCCTGTGAGAAGCCACACTGACCAATTATGACTTTAGCGTATGTGGCTTCCCTGTCTTGAATGATAGAGAAAAAAGATCTTATACAATAACATTTTACCACGATAATTCCTGTACGTTATGATATATCCTTTCATATGTATGAGGCACAGGATATATCTACTCCAGTCTTCTGGCACCGCTTCTTGATCCCATACTTCCATTTGAACTTATAGTTGATTAGCGTAAGTGAGGTCCCAAATTTCTATGGGTCCGGTTCGGGTGACTCCTACACATGTGCGAAAATGATCTCGATTTTCATCGAAAAATCATTCACAGCGATGAAGCGTCCATTTCTGGATCAACGCTTCGTAAATAAGTAAAATTGAAGCATTAAGGCTATTCAGAATTCCATAACACGCACACTGACGGTTTAATGCCCATACTTCTTCTTCAATGATGCTGGCAAGGGCAACTCATTCATGTGTCTAGAATTTTTTCTTTAGTTCTATGTTAAGTCTAATGTCTATGTCAATAGCCCAGGGACTTTAGACGACCACAAGACCAACATTGAACGCGCAATTGCCATCATATTCATGAAAAATCGGTTTCAGGCCATTCAATCGAGCGGGAGTTTTCATGGGGGATATTTGAATCAATGATGTTCAGTGTGCAAAAAATGGACCACACCTTCTTAATACGAGGTAGAACGTTGGAATCGATGCCGCAAATTTTTGACATTATGCTTCTCAATCGAAAGGTTATAGTTAGCCAATAGGGCTAATTGTTGGTTTTTTAACTCTACTTGGAATTCTTTAGTGCGTTTCATTTGTAAATCTTAAGCGTGGAATGGAGTAAGTTTCTTAATCCAGACCTTACCTAACAGCTAAGCTAGACGAGGACATTGCTATAATATAGGTATTTATCACTGAAGTAAAAACTGAGATCACGGTAACTCTTTTTATCGTCCGGTCAACGATAATTTTGAAGAAAATGGCTAGATCGTGCAACTCTGCTTGACTACCGAGTACGAGAACGACATGCCAAGATTTCAGTTTTTGAATTACACGGCATTTTTAGTGGAGTTATTTATATATTTAATTAATCAGGATTTGTAAAGCACCATAACTTAAAATTTATTATCTTATCTTATCTTATCTTTGCTTGGGTCGTGAAGTCTTTGATATCAAACTGATTTCAACGACTTTTAACGGATAACTAAATGTTTTAGCACTTGAATGTTCAAATGTTGAGTAATAGTTCTTTCCCAACTAACAAGCATGTAGTAGCAAATTACCAAAACTGTGATTTACTAAAGTAAAAGAGTTTAAGGGACGAGAAATAAACGAATAAACTAGATAAATGTTTACTTGAAGAACTCGTTTAAAAAACTACAATAGGAAAGACATTTATTTAATGGCTCTCTTACGATAAAATTCGGACAACTTTATTAGTTAAATTTTTTAATTTCATTCACCATCACTTTGCTGTATACAATAAAACATGAATTAAACCACTAACGACAACGAAAGTTAAAAACACGCGACATTCCTTTCTGAAAAATGGCATCAGACGTCAACGTCAGCGTACTAAAGCAGAAACATGAGGCAATCGAACAAAAAACTACAACATTGTGTACATAGAAAGTATCCCATTCATTTACTCGTATCTATCAATTATTCTCAAATGACACAATGGAATTCAGTCTTGAAATTATTCTCGAAACAAAAAACAAGACGTCGATAGTTGTTTCATCCGGGTAAAAACTGGGAAACATCGCGAAAGCATTGGCTGCAAATGTTGTACGAGTATGTTTTTGCTTGTTTTAGAAATTGTTGTGTTTAACGTTGCCGAGAACGAATGTTCATTATTCGCATTACTCCAGAGATTGGTCTCTAAACTTGTATTTATAAGATTTTTTCCTTTTAAAGTTAAACGATCACGACATGCAATCGTAAAGAGAAACATTTTTTGATTGTGTAGCTCTGTTTAGGATAAAATCAAATACCAAAAAAAGAACAATTGCACAAAAAATGCAGCCCAACCTATTTTTGACAAAGAATTTTGTTAACTTTAGAATTATTATCGTTTGTATATATTTGAATCTATGTACGTGTAAAAGGAACAAACTCGCTGATATCCTGCGTTAACCCCCATCATAAATAATATTAATAATTCTTGTTTGCATCTGACATCCATAGATATAGTATCCGCAGCTTAATTTCAGTAATCCGTCACATAAATCATAATTTCTTGCTGTCTATTGAGAGTATAATAAATACTTGTGAAAGATACAATATTTTATATGCATACATATCCGCAGGATAGATACATATTAATAATGTGTCTCTTGCGAATTTAGTTCTTTATTAGTATTCAGTATATTTATCAACATACATTCCAATATCGATTAGGGTTTTTTCCGAATGTTGAAATAAATCTGATTATACATATATTTATCTTGTAAGACGAAATTAAAATTTTAAAAACACGAACAGTATGACAAGTCGTTTTTTCCAGTTTTGATATTACTTTGCTTTGCGATCACGTTCTTCTTGTTAGTTTAATTTAAAAATTTTTGAATAATGTGAACTTTTTCTTATAAGCTTCGTGCTATGTCGAAATTCGGAATTAAAATTCAAGACATCAATAGGTTTGTGTGTTTTACCCTTTTTTTAAAATGTTTTACACATGCAAAGGTAAGTTATCCTCATGTTTTATCTTTAAAGATGTGTTAATATTCCGCACACCTTAACCTCGTTATTATTGTAGGCTTTAATCTTATAATAACTTATGTAACTTAGACTATCAAGTGACGAATCGAAGTTTTTTTATAATTTATTTTGCAAAATAAAAAGTCTACATCTACCTTGTTGTTACTATGTGGAATTCTGGATTATAATAATATTCTAATGATATATCTGGAAGCTGGATGTTGATTTATAATTTATGGCACTTTATATTTCTATATGCGGTTTGGCTAAAAGATTTTCTTGATTTGTCACAAGGACTTTTGATACTTGTAGTTTATGAGATTTAATTTTTGCAGCCATCAAAGGCTGAGACTACAATTATCAAAAGTATGCATTTATGTTAGGCGACGAGTAAGAGATAAATAGCCAAGTTCCATGTTATGGCCAATGCACGATCGATTTGACCCTAAACCTGCTTGTTTTCGTCGCAACATGGAACATGGAAATAGGGCAAATAACTTCTGTATTTTTTTACATTCAACCCAATCGTCCATCCCGGCTATCTTTAAAACAATATCGTTAAGGATAAGTAACGATTTGGCCCTAAACTTACTTGTATTCGTCGCAACATGGAACTAAAAAAATATTTATATATTATATGGGCGCCGTGGCTCAGTGGTTATTGCATGGATTTCTGAGCGGGGGGTTCGTGGTTCGCATCTCAGAAAACACCAAAAGTATTTTTAACGGTCCCACCTCTCGCGAATGTCTGACAAAGTGAAGGGCGCGGTGAGGAGAATGTTCTCTGTGGGGGTCGTTTGGTGGTCTTTTGAAGGTCTTTTAAGGGTATTTTTAAGGTCTTTTAAGGATATTTTTAAGGTCGTGAAGGTGACCTTTTAAGATTCTTTTGGGGGTCTTTTGAGGATCTTTTTGGGGGGTCTTTCGAGGGTATTTTGAGGAGTCTTTGGAGGGTCTTTTGGGGGTATTTTGAGGGTCTTTTGTGCATAAAGCATAAACCTTATTCGGACTATGACGAACATTTTAAAATAAAAATGAGCCATATCGGTTCAGCCGTTCTCAAGTGATGCGGTTACCAACGAATAGCATTTAATTTTTATATATATAGGTGATTCAATCCAGAGCAAATCCTGCAAATAACTTCTGTAGAATGCTACTCGTATTTAAAAACATGATATCTCTGCAATGTCCCAGTCGTCCATCCCGGTTATCGTTAAAATAATATCGTTAAGGATAAGTAACTTTTGTTCATAGCAATATTTATGGTTATATTTCTTCACACTAAAAAATCATTTGATTATTTTAAGCAACAATTAAATCAATTGCGTCGAATTTATGATCCATAACTTAATTGTAGAAATATTCCAAATCTTCTGTTTGCAGGTATGACTACTTTCATTAATGTGCAGCTCCAAACTGATAATTATTCAGAATCTTAACTTTAGTTCATTGCATCGGTCACGGTCAATCTGAATTCTCAGATATACATATCATACATGGCAATAAACATTTCCACTAAGGTCGAAATCTGATAAATTCTTGATTCTTCTATGTTCTAGACTCAAGACTCTGAAATCTCCCAACCAACCAAGTATGTCTGTGGTGCAATCCTTCTGGTATAGTTTTCTTTTCCCATACTTGCACTATTAGTTAATGAATTGCTTGCGATAGATTGGGTCCTCTTAATATCAGCAGCTTTGCAGAGAAGCAGATGCGCTTTAGAGACTTTATTGTTTTTATTATTTTTTACGCTTGTTATTGGCAACTGTTCTATTTGTTACATAACTAACATGACACATACTCGTTCCATAATTAAGGTCAACAATGTTAGAATTAGTTGTTTTGTTACAAGTTTGCAACTATTGAATACAAACCATGCGAACCAGGAAGATAATTTTCGACAGCTGTTTGCTAATCTGATAAATAAATTTCTTACAGTCGTGTTATAATTGAATTATTGATAATTTGATATTAGACAATAAACACATTTTAAAAAAAAAACAACCCATAAAAATTAAAATTTTTCATCTAAATTCTCTAATCGCAGAAATTGATATGGGAGCCCCTCGATCCTGGGCCATTTTTTTTTATTGTAGGAAAAAATCATCGAAACAAACATTTGACATCAGATGTTAAAATTGAAAAAGCTCAGATCATTTTATTCTGAGCACTTAGAGCACGCTCATACTCTGAGCAAATAAGAAACACGAACATTTATCTTGAGAACTCTTTGACTGCTCTGAACTAATTTATGAAAACGCCAAATGACAGAAAATCGGGTAAATTTTTTAAAATTTTTGTTTGGGAGCCCCCCGACCCCGCAGCCCGAGGGGCCTCAAAATTTAATAGAAAGTGTTGTCTCCGGAAATACACATGTGTGCAAAATTTCAATAAAATCGGGCCATGGGAAGTGGGTTAAAAATTGATCGCAAGAATCCACGACAGACGACCGACCGACGACCGACGACCGACCGACGACCCACGGGCAAGTGAAGTTAATATAGAGAATTTAATTACAAGGAATGCAAAATTGAAAAATTTGTTTGTTTGACTATCGCAAATCGATTTTGTGTAATGAAAATGAATTTTTCGAATTACTCTCCAATTGATTTACAACCTTTTCCTGCTACTTGTAAATATTTATTTGCAGATGTTTTCAAGATCTACCATCTACATATGTTTTAAATATAAATATTTGTACAAGTGTGAACCGCGAATTCCGTAGCTAGCTACGTAACACTTTGTGTGAATATCGTAAAGAAGTTTTAAGTCAAAGGTTTCCCTAAAATGAATTTTGCGAACGAGCAAACCTCATCAGAAAAATATTTTCGTTGTATATTTGGAGATGACAAAATGACACACCCATCTTTTTTTCTAAGTCCTTGAAGACTCGGCGACAATGACACGATCAAACGATCGACCTTGCAATCGGGCATCTCAAAGAGTCAACTTTTTTTTTACCATGTATCTCTTGCCCAGATTTCGTGTGGGAAGATATGTATTAGTAATACCACCAGACTGGTTCGTCTGGTTGAAAGGGACTTTTAGACCTCGTGTCTGGTGGATTTCTGGTTTCTGTACACTGAATTTGGCGTTCTAAAGCGAAAATGATTTATGCCAGTCACGCTCAGCGGGAGACCTACTATTCCATATACATATGTTTGCATACATTATGTAAATGCCGAATGCAGACGAGTCGTAGGGAGGTTGTACTTTATATTTGACTTCTTTAACAAACAAAATACAAATAGTCTTTTCAAGAGAAATTTTTGGTGAGAACAACAATCATTGAAGGGAAAAATGAACATTTGGAACCAAAGCAAGTATAGTTAGTTGGTATTTACAAAAAAAATATTTGTATGTGGGGCCCACAATATCCACTAGAAATGATTATGTATGTTTGGTGATTTTTTCTCTTTTTCACGACTTAACTTCCACGGTCGGCAAAAGAATCTGACAACTTATGCGCCCGCAACTGGCACTACGAGTATTAACAAGGGTTGACAATCCACACGATATGCGCCTTTCAACATCAATTCTATACAAATCTTATGATCCCAAATTGGCCTAAGAACGCGGCCCTGATTTTTGCCACTTTATTGCGTCTACATTTTAATTTACCGTATTAACGCCCAAATACGCGCACATCATATATATTAGCCACTAAAATTTAAATTCCTGGTGTTTCTTTTTCGCTATTAAGTTACTTAAATTTCATAAATTTGACTTCGTTCATATTTTTATTTAAAAAGGAAACGTAACAATTTTCAATTAAAAGTTATCATAGATACGCCCATAATACTATAATATAATATCAGGTGACAGACACTAAAGCGGATCCAAAAAAATATTGCACATTTAAAGCAAGCAATGTTCAACATCAAAGCATACCATTCTTTTAATGTAGTCATTATAGTTTTTTGCTTTATTTTGTGTGATATATGTATCCACTTTAATATAAATATACCGGCTAACTAAACCAGACCTATCACATGTTTTCCGTAAACCGAGAGTCGCAAAGCCCCCATTTCGATTCAGTCATTCAGATTCAGTAATATATACGTATAATAGTAAAAAACAGCGAAACTCACCTTAACAATGATTATTTCCGCCGCACCATTTTGTTCGTCGGCACTGAGGTTACAGTGTTTGTGGATGACTGACGTCGACGTTGAACTTGAATAACGACGCATGGTCTTAGCTACAAGTAGGTACCAAAACAGACGTATAGTCAATGCTTAATCTTTGGATCAAGGTTAGATTTTTACCTTTTCAGTCTTTAACTTTTCTTGAGTTTATTGCCTTTATTCGAGATTCGTGGTACCTACCTTGCCTTCTCCATCAGGCGAGTGTGTTCGACGTAGTAATAAAATTCAAATTTGGCTACCACTTAATTGCGTTAAGTTTAAATAACAGAATTTTAAAGTAGTGAATGGTCTACGATTTTTATTTTTTAATAAAACATGCCATTTTGTGTTTTAAAATAATGTTTTTGATTGAAAATAAAATATGTAATATAATGAAAAGTCAACTCGTCGTTTGTATTAACCAACCCTTTAAAGTAATCGATGACTTTTTTAGTTTCCAACCAAAATTTTCCATATACTAAAGATGTTTTATTTAAATTTTACAGAAAAGTCATTGCATCGATTGAGGATTATTTATGAAACCTTAAAATAAAAGTTGTATTGAATGGTATCTCTTCAGCTTCACATGAGATCGATCTGGCGTGCCACAAGGTTCATCCTTGTCGCCTACGCACTTTTTGATATAATGAGCTGTTGTTTGTTATTAAAAAATAATGCAATTCTCGCTTGATTGGCTCGCGAGATCTATTGAATAAGGCTATTCTGTCGAACATTCAAGTCATTCTTGATTGGGGTAGATCTAATAGGGTGGAATTTACCCCGAATAAATTCCAGGCTTGTCTTTTTCCTAAGAAGGCAGTTCAACATTACGTGCCACAATTGCGAGATTTGGTTTACTTAAGATGTTAGGTTTCAACATTTCAAGTGAACTTTCTTGGAAGGAACATATTTATGAAATTTTAGAAAGGACGAGCCAATGTTTTGGGTTTATTAGAAGTTGTAAACTTTAACTTAACAACCCCATTAACCCCTTAACGAGTATTAAGATTATATAAGACTTATTTTAGAATTTAGGTGGGGCTCTAAAATCCTACTTGCATTATCTTGGTAAAATTCAGAATAGAGTTGTCCATATGATAAACGATGACTACATCACTTCATCTCTTGATTCTTGGGAACATAGTCAAAATGTGGGTGCTTTAACTGTTTTCTACAAATTTTATTACTGTTAATGCTCTAATCCTATATCCTCTTGTCAGAAAGACACACACTCGTTTTAGTTCTAAAAATAATAGATTTGCCATAAAACCATTTTTATGTAGAACCCACTATTTTAAATCCTCATTTTATTCCAGATCAACATCGATGTGGAATCAATTAATCGACTTTTATATTTCCTGAAACGGCCATTTTTTGCATTTGGACTCGCGTCGTTTTAGTTTCGTGTTAATTTTTCCGTATATCCTTTTCAATAATTCAGTAATAAGTCTGAGAAAAAAATTTGAGACCACTATTTTATATCCTCATTTTATTCCAGATCAACATCAATCTGAAATCAATTAATCGACTTCATATTTCCCGAAACGTCCATTGATTAAAGCATTTGAACTCGCGTCGCTTAAGCTTCGTTTTAACTTTTCCGTATTTCAATTTCAATAATTCAGTATTAATTCTGAGAAAACGCGTGGAATTCCTTTTTTAATTTTAATGTTTATTTTAATAAAGTGCATAGCCCATCTTATTGCCGTAGCGCAAGTTATTCAGAGAGGCTTAGTTAAATGGCGAGAGGTCCATAGTGATGAAGATGATAGTTATAATTTGGTTCTTCAACCGGTGTACGCGTACGGTGTACCGTTGGCCTCGCTACACTTTCCGTAGCACTGTTTTTTTTATTGCCGCCTGCCTGTTATTGCTACTGCTTTACATTTAGTTTAATTAAACCATGTTTAATCCATCCATTCAGGATGAGGCGAGTGTATTGCACAAGAGCTTATGTTCGGGTAGCAAAATTTGAATGGCATGCGAACCTCATGGTTTCTGTTAAACTAGCGCGACACTCAAGCTTTTCGCAGTTGCGGCAATTATCGAACGATTTGTGACCCACTCTTCAACGACAGCTAAATTAAATAAATTTTTGTGCTTCTTTATTTGTTTTTAAGGAGTACCATGCGTAGCTCGATATAGTAAGAATGTTTTTCATATGATTAACTTTAAGTTTATGTAGGCGCTTACAACGCTTCCGCTTCTAATGAGAGTGTGTTTAATTGGACTACTTTTTAGCTAGCTTTCTAGTTAGTCTTGTCCCAAAGTTATTACTATACGAGTATGTGTGGTTCACATACCGCAAGCAGAGTTGCATCTGGGTATTAGCATTCAATCGTTAAATTACTTTGAAGCAGTTAATAATAATAATATTTGGACCGACAGAACGTTTGGTCTAAGCCCCAGCTATTTGCGGCTAAAATGAAAGAGACCTATTTTTTAAAGCCGTATCCGAACGGCGAATTGAGAATTCTATACCCAAATAAGACTAGAATATGTACATTAATAGAACAGAATTAAAAATTTGTATCTTGATTATATTTGAATAGTAATTTTTGTTGTGAACAAGAACACGAATTGTATCAATCTCTACATACAGTTCGACCTACAAATAACAAATATAACAAAGAATATTACAATTAAAAGCTTCTCTAATAAAACTACAAATTATTAAAATTACAAATGACTGTTGAAGCGGGATTCTGACGGAAAAAAATTACTACTTATGCTCTAAGTATCAATTTCAATGTAAGATGAAACCTATCAGATTACCAATTCATTAATTTTTATATCGGTATTTATGGTTCATTTGAAAATAATTACTTTTATGAATTTGTTTTTTTCGTTCTATTTGAGTTAATAAATGAAAGTTTTTTAAAAAAAAAATACAAACACTTAATAATCATAGAATCAGAATATCTTTATACATGTTGATAGATTATTGTTGGTTTTCAAACAACATCCTCTGTTGCTCGGGTCAATGTCACTTTTGAAATGGTACAGTGAGAACAGAGACAACGAAAATATTTTGAGTTCTGACAGTCTTCTGTCAACTGTGAAATAGGCCCTACCTCAAAAACAGATATTTGACAGTTATTTCCAAATAATACGAGTATGTATGTATACATAAAACTTTGTACTCCAAAAACCAGGTATTTTTTACATTTACTTGTTTAAATTCTGATGGAACACAAGAATTTTTTGTGTTGTTGATAAATAAAAACATTTATGGGAATTTTAATTTTGTATTTTGATTGATTTTATTTAGTGAGATTAAATTTATTTATATTTGCATAAGGCCTTGATACACATTTCTTGAACAACAAAACTCAAGTAAAGTTCACTTATCAAAAACGTACACCACCAACCCAACTGCTTGTGCAAGAAAAACCCAACTGTTAAACTATAAAAAATTACGAGTGTTCTACACATGAACTTTTGTTTGACAAAACATTGTATTGATTTTAAGAAAATGTATTTGATAGTGAAGTGGGCGTACTTGCATTGCTTTGGGGTGGTGGTGTTTATGATGAGACGATCTATTTGATGGTGTGTAGATGCTTCAACAAATGCCCTATATTAACTTCGCGTGCCTGGTTGTCTGTGGGTGGCTGGCTGACCAAATCTTTTGATAAATTTTTAACCCAGTTCCGAAAGCCCGATTTTGTTGAAACTTTGCACACATGTGTTTCTCCGGTGACAACACCTTTAGTGAAGTGATCGGGTCCCAGTGGACCGAAGGGTGCCCATATATTTTTTTTTTAAATTTTATTCGATTTTCTTCAAATTTTTGTACACATGTGTATCTCCGATTAGAGAATTTAAATGCAAAATTTTAATATTTTAATACTCTATATTAACTTCGAGTTCCCGTGTGTTTGTCGTGGAATCTTGCGATCAATTTTTAATCCACTTCCCAAACCCCGATTTCATTGAAACTTTGCACACATATCTATTTCCGGTGACAATATTTTCTACTAAAATTTGGATATGATCGGGCCGCGGGTTCGGGGGGGGGGGGCTCCCATACAATTTCTTTTTTAATAATCATGACATAGCGGGATCAGAACACGCCATACCATAATGACTATGTTCTGTGTGCGCTGGTGGGGTTGTTTTGTGGTTGGGTTTAGTGCATTGCATGTATTTTTATATGGGTTCTTTTTTTTTTCTTGTGTCATTGCTCTCTTCTGCTGCTATAAAATCAATTTTTTTAACATTAAATTTAATTTTTTCTACAAAAGTGAAATTCTTATTTCATGATATTTCAGACATGAGTTTAATAAAAACAGAACTAATGATACAAGAATAATGACACAATTTTCGCTTTTAATCGTAATGTAAAGTTAAAGAAAATTGTAAAAATTTATAATACCTTAATATCAAAGTTTTAGTTGCGATAGAGACTACACAGTTTAACGAAATTCATTGCGTGAAAATTTTCATTTTTCAAGTTGTGGCAGAATTCTTCTAGGTTGTAGGAGTGCTATATGCGCATATGCTAAGGCACTTCCTCTAATTTTTTCCATACATGAAGCACGACAGTTCCACCATATTTGGCATTAACATATCAGTATTGGTCCATCGAAGCATTGCGTCGATTTTAATAAACGTCAGAATAGTTTTACTTGATATCTTAAATAGCTGCTAAACCTTATTCTTAAGTTAAAATGTTTCATAGTTTCAGATAGTATTGAAATGCGAGTGGGATTGCTATACATACAGACAATTTAATAAGCTTCGCTTTATGCTGTGGTATACAAGCAGTTGGTTCAATGCTCCTTCTTCTAAGTAACAAGCTTTGCATGAGGAATATAAAAATAAACAAAGAATATAATAGAACCAGATAAATAACAGATTATAATAGATATCTTAATAATAGAAAAATACTTAGATTTCTCATAGCACTTCGTTCAAAATTAGGCAATGGATTAGCAATCACCAGTATCTTGCCATATTGTAAAAAGCTTTGATTGCCAAATAAACCAAACAAACTCAAAAAATTATGTAAATTCTTTATCCGTTGCGTGCGTGCTTTGTATTTTGTATAAACATTTAAATCTAAAAGTCTACATCAGCCTGTCAATCTGATTAACAACCCAAAATTAAATGCCAATTAACGCAGTTATTTATAGAATGCGGAAAGCTTAGCAGCAAAATTACGAGTAAATTTAAAACAACAAGCAGAAAATGTGCGTTTATGTTAGGGAAATGTAAAAACGGAAAAATTCCTCTAGAAATTCCTCTATAAACCTATAAACGAAATTGAAAAAATGTAAAGCCAATTATCAATTTAAAATTATGTCAACGCAATTGTGATTGCGGCTGCAGTAACTGCGGTTTGAGCAACTGTTCAATTGCATTTATTCATTCATTCGTTCAATCCATTGATGATGTTAGATACTCGTATGGTGGACAATGGTAAACTCATCAATTACGAGTACGAGTAACAAATGGTGTTATTTTATCTATTTTGTGCACGCGTTGTGCGTATGGTCTTCGCAATAGTCGGATAATCTCATTGAATAACATTAAATGCATTTGACAGCAAACTTTATCAGTGTCGTACCGTTGACTTCTGGTAGACAATAGTTGTAACTGAAATAATTCTATTGTACATTGAAATCAATTTGCAATGGCCATTCATGTGTAGAGACATTTGTTCGATTTTGCAGCGGATTAAAGCGTAGTCATGACAGGTTACGCGGATAACAGGATACGGAACAGCTAAGCTAGTAGCGATAACAGGTTTAATCTGTAATGTAAAAATCACTAGCAGCTGAACTTTTTATATCTAGCGACACAAGAAGAGTGCGGATGACAATAATAATAATCAATTCTTGAAATCCCGGTAGCGGTAGCTGAAACATTTACTGAGACATTTACTTTTCGCTTCATTGCATGCATTGAATAGCAGTCAGTTTCCATTGCAATTATGTTGTTATTAAGATTGAAGTTGACTTGCAAGAAATAGAAGATAACGGTAACACTGTTTTTTGCTGTTTTTTAACATCTTGCAAACAAATTTCATCTTCACTTCTTAATCTTAGCACTCCCACTCAGTACGACTTCTATTACCTAAATTGTAGGACCAACTTGTAATATAATTTTTTAGCGATATTGTTAAGCCTCTTACAAAAAACTTCATCCTGATTTCTTAATCTGAGCACCCAGTACGACTTTCATTACCTCAATTGTATATACGTGTATCTTTTCGTTCTGCAAACACTTGAGACTTTTTCACAGATGTTTGGTGTTTAAAGAAAACACATACTCTTATATTTTAGGAAGCAGTCGGTCACATGGGCCTAGGGAGCGTCTTAATTTTACTTCGGTTCAAGAAAAACTACTTAGAAAAGCTACAAAATTATTGTACCCCAAAAACACGGTTTATCGACGCAATTTGGACCTTAAAAAAGCAAAAAAATATTCTATGTATGTATGTATGTGGCATAACTCCAAATTTCAAAAATTCTTTCGCTCAAATGATTTTTGGAATAAAGCAAAGAACTGATAAGATGATACGTCAATACGCAATCGGTTGTGGTATATGACCTGTTTTTTTTTCTCTAACTCCTAACGGAAACCTTTGAAGTAAAATTTTTTCCGGTTGTATAGTACGCTTGTTACTGCTAACAATTTGATACTGTTTTGAAGTACATAAATGATGTCTGATGCCTCTCATACAAATTGTGTAACAAATTTCGCTTTTTAATTTCCTTTTGACCGAAATTTTGCCATTTTTCAAAAAAATCCTGTTTTTCTTTCAAAAATTCAAGTCGTTTAGAATTCTAATTAAGAAATCAACGAGAGAAACGACGATCTCTAACAACGTGTAGCGTGCGTGCGATGTGACAACACTTACATCCTCATTTATTTAATTCTATGCTTCTCGTAACTTCTTTTTACGTATCAGTCATCGGTGTAAATGACCACCATTTTGGAATCTATGAAACTGCCATTCCGATAGCCTGAAGACGCTTTAAATATTTCCACTCTTATCCTTGTATTACCTCTGATATTGGAACTCTAACGCATCAATAGGGACGAGTCCTATCGCTTGATTGATGCTTAATTCATCACTTAATATTTGAATATTGATTCTACATAAATTCCAGAACAAGTTTGGTATATATTATCTTATTTTGCATTACTAATACTGAAGCAGTTCAAGTGGTTAGTGCTTTGGATTACTGAGCGGAAGGTTCGAAGTGCAAATTCCAGAAAAACAACAAGAACCTTTTTATCGGTCCGACTTCTCGCAGTACGTCAAAGAGTAATAACTATAATGAAAAATTCAGTTTGTTTCGCCAAATCCATATATGAAAAGCAAAAAGGAAAAAAACAGTCGTTTTTGTAGCAGAGCTTTAGGCTTTTGTATTCGATTGGTGTATTATTATTACTATATAATAATAATCTACTGGTTTGTTTTTAAATCATAGGCTATGGCAACTTGTTTTTAAACGATTTGCTTGTAATTTTGACAGCTAGTCAGTCTGATATTCCGCGGCACGAAACAATCACGTTTTCGCTTGAGGAGGCGTTTCGAAATAATGAAAACTTATTCTCAATGTCAGTGCTGTGTAGCCGAAACGGTGCGAAGATCGCACGCTTGTGCTTGAGCTCGGAAAGGTTGCACGCCCGAGAATATTGCGGTTGTGGCCCATAGTGTGGTACCTCAATCGACCTCAATTTGACGTCAATCACAGTAATTGGCCATTAGTCGCACCAGCCTGAGCAGAATACTGCACAAAGATCTCGGATTATTCACTAACAAGGTCCAGATGACTCAGGAGTTGAAAGCAAATGACCATCCGCTTCGATATCAGATCTCTGCGTGGGCCATAGACCAGCTTGATAATGACGTCGATTTTAGTCGATAAATCATCTTTGCAGACAAAGTGCATTTCCATCTCGGGGGCTATGTAAACAAGCAGAATGTCGTCCGTTACAGAGATGTGGGAGACCTCTGCTTTCAACAAGGTGGCCCCACATGCCATACAAGCCGACTGACAATCGATGTCTTGCGCGCCAAGTTTAGCAACCGAACATCAAGTCGTTTTGGTGTGTCAACTGGTCTGCTCGGAGCTGCGATTTTACCCTGATGGACATTTTTCTATGGGCTTCCAGCTTCCGCTCGATCTGGATGGAAGCTTCCTGTACAGCTCTTGGGCTTCTACCAACGATGTCAATATCGTCTACTTAAGCCAGTATCTGAATGGAGTTATAGAGGATTGTTTCTCTCGCCGCTACGTCAGAGTCTCAGATAACTTTCTCCAACGGCAGGCTGAAGAGGACGCAGGCCAGTCCATCAGACTTATCAGAGCCCATTATAGATGTTGAATGGGCTTGATAGTGATCCGGATATTTTTACTTTGCCTATAACATTGGTAATGGTCAACCTACATATTCGTGTCCGTTTATTTGGGAAAGCCGAATTCTCTCATGGCTTTATAAAGTTCTACCTGGCTATGCTATAATAGGCGGGTTTAAAGTCTATAAAAAGATGGTGTAGTGAGTTTTTGACAGGCACTAGACATTTTTCCATCACCTGCCTAAGGGTGTAAATCTGATCAGTTGTTGATTTGCCTGGGATGAAGCCACACTGGTATGGACCAATGATGACTTTAGCGTATGGGGTTATCCTGTCTTGAAGGATAGATGAGCAAATCTTATACGCAGTACTCAACAACGTTATACCACGATAATTGCTGCATCTTGTGATATCTCCCTTTCTTTAGCTTCATTATATAGCGTTTTTAAAAACAAACTTTTAAATTGCTCACCCTATGTAATACACAAAAAAAATGCCGGTTCATCCGGTTGTTTTTGTAGAACTGTTTTAGGTTTTTGTATTCGGCTGGTGAATATAATATTATAACATATAATATATGTATAAGTACATCATCGTATACTTACGTAGAATTAACATATATTTTTGTCCCAACGTGTATTATCAATAAGACTGAAAATGATAGCGTTCTTAAACACCAAATCAACATTGCTCATCTCATCTTAAAAACCCTTCAATTCTCATTAAACTCATTTCAGCAATAACTAATTGTAATAATCCAGTAAAAATGCCATTAGCTCAAATGGCATCCTTATCATCATCACCATCACCATCATCATCATCGAAACCAGGATTTTTTTCATTAAGGAAACTAAACCTAAAGGAATGTTTTCACATTGAATTTTATTCAAAGGAAAAGATAGGTATGTTGTCTCAAAAGTGTCTCACGGTATGTTTGTGTGTTTTTTGTTTCATTAATAAATCTCGATGTTGTTTTACTAGAATCGTATATTTTATATAGTAATATTAATCGTTTGGTGTGAATTTTAAATCTTTGTAGAATTATTACTTTCTTCGTTTTTTTTAACTCCTCGTGCATTAGTTTAAATAACACCTGTTATTAAAAATTATATTTTTTTTTATTTGCATCGTATACAAGAATTGTATACCTAATCTTTTCTAGACTTTGCGTAGGATGTACAATTTGTGTCATTTGAGCATCTGTTCGACTTAGCGAAATATGCATATGTTCACATTGCACCACAGACATTTAGCGATTTTTTGATAATATTGTCAATTAATTATTATCGACCGATGACGAAACAAACGTGTGGGCGTTGTTAATGGCATTGAAACACCTACACACCGACCATGATCGTTACGAGACTGCATATAGTCGGATCGAGTATTTGTGGTGATAGAAGGCATAATAAAAAATGTTCACAGATACACTGATAATGCAACAGATTGAGTATTAAGTAAAATACTTTTATTTTGTGGTAGATTGAAAAATTTCGAATGTTTCTTCCTGATTCATACCAATCAAATTTTTGGATACGATTAATGTACCAATAACGCAGCACCATCTAAAATGGATTTTCCTAATAGCACCTCAAACAATAATCGTCGAAAACGAAACCCACACACTGCACAAGAAAATCAGATCAAATGCCATTGACATTGCTGCATTGCAGAATGTGTTTTTAGGCTTGTGCTTACTAATTTTAAAAATTAAACTTTTTTGTACTTGAAAGTAAACCCTAAAGATCACGTTGATTTTTCGCATTTTACATTTGCATCGTCACATTCGGATTGTCACATGTGGATGGTAACTTTATCAAACTCTTTTCTTAAAATTAACTCTAAAAGCAAGCATTTTTTATTTATAAATATTTTATGAACATCGGTATATTT
The DNA here is from genome assembly GCA_947095585.1 of Nephrocerus scutellatus. Lineage (NCBI taxonomy): Eukaryota > Metazoa > Arthropoda > Insecta > Diptera > Pipunculidae > Nephrocerus > Nephrocerus scutellatus. Next base: position 113,995,793 of record OX352761.1, on the reverse strand, counting down.
AATGATACAACCTTTCAACCTTTTTATTAACCCATTAAATCTAAGATAAAAGAACCGTCGCTTAATTTCAATGGCATGTAGATGAATTACTAGATGTACTGGTTGTTGCACCCGAGATGAAATCATTAATTAAAAATGGTTTGGTTTAACAATACCTAGAGCAAGATTTAGACATATTGCATGACTACGCATATTTGTAAAGTTTAAATTTTTTCAATAATTCTGCTGTGGTAAACATATATATATGAGCATCTTATGATGTTTACGTTATGGTTTATGAATAGTAGGTATTTTTTAAAAAAAAAGTAAAAACCACTGCTATTTGTGGTTACGGTTTGTATTCATTTCCATTTTCTCTGCACATTTAATTTCATTTAAAAAAAAATCCCTCGAATTTTTAATTACAAACAATTTGAGACTTCTGCGAAACATTTGCTATGTAGCGGTGGCGGTTATATTTTACAGTTTAATTTTATATCCTAATTGAAATTTCATGCATTCGTTAATAGTGACAGGGTGAAAACTGCATCAGCTTCCATGTCTTTATTTTTTTTCTTCGCCACAGTACGACTTTTTGGCGAATACTGTCAAAAAAACCGATTAACCGCTAAAATACGAATTTAAATGGTTTTCTCAATGTCGCAAAGAATGTGCATGTCGTTGGTATGCAACAAAAATAAAATTATAAAAAAATAAATGTTAAATTGTTGTTTTTTCAATCGTCACTCATTTTTGCTGTAACCAAATGACAAACACTTTTTTTTACTGAGCCAATTCATTGTGTGACAAACTGGATGGATATTGCTGGGCACAAAATTCAAAGAAGCTATGTAGAACAGATTGATGAACTCTGATATCACAGCGGAGTAATATAAGTTGTAAAGTACATTATTTTTATTTTTTTTTTAAATGTGCAAACAATTATAGTTCTTTCTATCGACCGTATTAAACGACACTGCTATTTGTGGTTACGGTTTGTATTCATTTCCATTTTCTCTGCACATTTAATTTCATTTAAAAAAAAATCCCTCGAATTTTTAATTACAAACAATTTGAGACTTCTGCGAAACATTTGCTATGTAGCGGTGGCGGTTATATTTTACAGTTTAATTTTATATCCTAATTGAAATTTCATGCATTCGTTAATAGTGACAGGGTGAAAACTGCATCAGCTTCCATGTCTTTATTTTTTTTCTTCGCCACAGTACGACTTTTTGGCGAATTCTGTCAAAAAAACCGATTAACCGCTAAAATACGAATTTAAATGGTTTTCTCAATGTCGCAAAGAATGTGTCGATGTCGTTGGTATGCAACAAAAATAAAATTATAAAAAAATAAATGTTAAATTGTTGTTTTTTCAATCGTCACTCATTTTTGCTGTAACCAAATGACAAACACTTTTTTTTACTGAGCCAATTCATTGTGTGACAAACTGGATGGATATTGCTGGGCACAAAATTCAAAGAAGCTATGTAGAACAGATTGATGAACTCTGATATCACAGCGGAGTAATATAAGTTGTAAAGTACATTATTTTTATTTTTTTTTTAAATGTGCAAACAATTATAGTTCTTTCTATCGACCGTATTAAACGACTTTACTTGTTTTTATGAAATGCTATCAACTAAAAGCTATTATCATAATTCATAACAATTATATCTTTAGTAAAATAGATTAATTTTTTTTATCTAATCGATGTCTTTTAAATTTTTTTCAGGAGGACAACTCAAAACAAAAAATGGACAAAAATATGTTTTCAACGGACCTCCTGAGGGTGTTTTTGTCTCAAAATCGTGCGCTACATTGGCTGCAGTTATCGCTTTTTTGGCATTAATTGTCGCCATTCTTATTACCTATTTTTTGACCGTAAATGGTATCGAATCGAATGGGTAAGTTAGTTTGTAATTTCCTTGCTTATAATTAATTTTTATTTAATGTTATGATTGAGTTTCATATGCACAAATAAAAGAATAACGGGCACTTAATTTTGCATGCGGAAATAAAGTAAAAATATTCCTCTTCCTCTTATTTTCTCGGTTCATCTGGTTCATCATAATATTTCGATCTACAACCGGTCCGGTCCTGGCCTCCCGCAAAAAGTCTCTCCACCGGTCCCAATTTTGAGCCGATGTTATCCAGTTTTGCATTCCTAAACTCTGGGAGTTCTGGTCTATGCCATTTTTCCAGCGTAGGCTTGGCCGGCCTCGCTGTCGTGTTCCATAAATCCTACCGCAAAGGACTTTCCGAGCAGGATCCTCTAGGTGTGATATCTCCTTTCTTATGTATGGGGCACAGGATGTCTCTTCGCCAGTCTTCTGGCATAGCTTCCTCCTCCAATACTTGCACTATTATTTCATGAATTGCTTGGTGTAATGTGGGGCCTGCTATTTTAAACAGTTCCGTTGAGATCCCATCTGACCACGGGGCCTTATTATTTTTGGGCCGATTTATCGCTCTGCTAACGTCGTCTATGTTTGGTAGCTGCAGCACAGTATGGTCTTCGGTAATTGGTGGAGCCTCCAATTCCTCAGTTAGCTAGCCATTTAGCAACTCATGAAAGTGCTCTTCTTATCGCTCTAAGATGCCTTTGAGATCGGCGATCAGATTACCCTCTTTGTCTTTGCAGTAAATGCAACGTGGTGTATATTGCGTCATACCGCGGACTCTTTGGTAGAACTTCCGCGCCTGGTGCGGTCCTTCTCTATGTACGGTTCTAGTTCATGGACGAGATTTTCTCCCAGGCTTCTTTCTTTCGCCGATGAACTGTTCTTTCATATCTTCTGACCTCTTCATATTAATCTTCGCGTGCCCGCGTTCTATGAGATTGTTGCATTGCTCGGTACGCAACATTCTTACGTTCAATCGCTTGTTTACATTCCTCATCGAACCAGTATTATCGATCTTTACGACTACTGCCTATCTGGTTGCGAGTGGCTCCATTCACCAGGTGGCTTTGTGGATATTTTTACGCGCAAACCTTGTACGCGCAAATCTTGTACGCGCAAACCTTGTACGCGCAACGACTAAATTATTCCTTGCTGCCATTCTATGACTTGTTGTCCATTGTCATTAGTGTTCTCGTTTAAACTATGGGTGCCAATGTACTGCCTGAATACTGGCTCTCTACCTATTTTAGCATTAATATCCCCCAGCATGATTTTTACAACATACTGAGGGCAGGCATGGAATTCCCGTTCGACTGATTCAAAGAATTCTTATTTTTCATCGTCTGGGGAATCCTCTGCAGGTGCGATAACGTTTATGAGGCTTATGTTTTAAAATCTGCCCCGCACGCTTAGGGTGCATAGCCGTTCATTTATTGCTTTAAAGCCGGTAACGGTAGGTTTCATTCTTTTGCTGACTAGAAACCCCACCCCGAGCACTTGATGTCTTGCATGACAGCTGTAATATATGTCATATTCTGATTTTTGTAAGACACCATTCCCTGAATTGCTGTTATGTCAGTATTATATTTGGAGATAATATCGGCTAGCTGTTGTGCAGCATGAGAAAATTCTTAAATCGTTTAGCCGTTTTCGTTGCCGTGGTCGTCGTCGTTCATCAGTGTATCAGAGGCTGATCTTGGGTTCCGTAGTAATAATTTTTTATGGGCGAGGTGATTAGCCTCGCGCCAACCTTACTTTGAAGAGAGTAGTCTTCTGGTTAGTCCTCCCAAAAACTAAGAGTTTCATAGTCTACGTGTTCTTTCCAATTTCTTCCAGAGTATCTGGTGTCTGATTTCTGACATATTGGTAAAAAATTTTCCTTGAAGGCATTTTTGAGTACTTTTTGCTGAGCAAGCAGCCATTACTGGATTAGAAGGGGTCACTTTAATTTTTCTTGTCATAAATCTAAAAACAAACAAAACAGAGAAACCATTCGATCCGGTTTTGACCAGCATATTTTTATCATGATTTAGTTGTTTTGGTGTTTTATGTAAAGTCAGTAGACAAATTCAGCCCCAACGATCAATCACACCATGAATAGTGTTGGAAACGCTATAAATTAAAGATTGCATGCTTAGCGTTTTTATGAGGTGCGGTTATTTGAATTTCCGGAATACAAAATTTCCATTAACCAGTACAATGAAATTATTTGCATTTTTCTTTGCCTTCTATTCTGCTATTTACCGGAAAGAAAAAGAATTGTGGCTAATTGCTAAGGTTGACCTATATTCAAAATAAACCCAACGGAAATTACCTATACGGCCGGAAGCGGCTAAGGCGTGCATTGACTTTCCTTTAAAAGGATTGGCTCTTAATTGTAGCAGAACTTCAAAGATGATTAGACAAAAAAATTATTATCCGAAACCTCAGTGCTCTATCTAAAGCCAATTAAAACTTTTTGGAATCGTCATTGCATATTGCTATTCTTACGAGTTTCTATTCGAGAGAACTTTGTTGAAATTTCATTAAATTTTTTTCTCTTCCTTCCAGTTGCCAAAATGGGGGCACCCACAGTGGCATTAAGGAGAATAAGCCGAATCACATCAATGAAACAATTTCAACAGCGAGCATGTTTGGCATGGCATTAGATACGTCCGCAGGATCTGGCTCGCAGAAGCATGACCTACTCGGAGAAGACGAATCGAAATTTATCGATCGGAAATTGCAGCTGTACGAAGGGTGGATTCCAGAGCACTATAGGTAAGTGATTAGTAATTTAATATGTACTTGTCTTTATCCAATTTTCAAGCCTCTGAACCAAATTTGTTGTTCACAACAAAGTTCTAGATAATATTTGATACAAATCTATTAAGCAATCGTAATAAACCTACACTTCGCAGCCAAACAATGACATCACTTTTTTTTGTTACTCGTATGTAATGGAAAGTGCAAAAAGGTTCACACTCATACGTGTGCGCGCGCATAAATGAATTTACCACAGATACTCGTATCTTATAATGTAAGTTCACTTAACTGTGAACTGTGAACATTCATAAAATATGACGTAAGACACAATTGAAGTGCTTGCAGCTGCCATACGAGCTATGGTATACTGCCAGTATATGTTTTAATGGTTGGTGAGCAATAAACATTTTCAGCGGCAACCTCCTCCCAACGATGGTTATCTGCTTTACATATAAATATGGCGTAGTATATGTGTCACCATTGACTGACTGCATAATTATAAATTAAATTATTTTATAATTAAACACAATTTGCATTGATACTGCACTTAATGTCATCTTTTTTGAAAAAAAAACTCGAAAATTATAATAATATAGTCTAATTAAAGATATCTTCACAAAGATATCTTCACAAGTACATCAAAAACCTAGCATCTTCTCCCGTATTGACCCAAAAAAAGAACATAAAGTTAGTCATTAAACTTTGGTCTTTCTTCAGTGTTCATATTTGTGATAAAATTGATTTTACGATGGCTGAGGGTTTATTGTTCTCAATAAGATTTTAAATTGTTTTGAAATGTAAATGTGGTACTACACAACGCAAGTACAATCATAAAATAAAAACATCCAATGCAACTATATGAGAATGAATAAATGTTCACATACTCGAACAGTACCATACATAATCTTCGCACCACCAATTCAGCCATATGACTTTACTCCAAAATAAGTGCATTTCGCAACGTTCGCTGCGTTGGTAATTGTTTCCTTAATTTGTTATTGTTTGTTTATTGATTGAAGAAGAATAAGAATTTTCTGCACACCACATAAGTTCAGACAATAAAAATAATAACTTATTTGGATAAGGAAACGCATGCTGGAAATGCATTAGTTCTTGTTGTTTCAAAATTAACGCCAATTCGAACTTGCACACCATGCTGGTACGGAACGTTCTATTGCTATCTATTAATAAATCTTCAGTAAGATTTACATGTCAAAATGTACTTATATATTCAATATTTAAGAGTGGATATTCAATTGTAAGTTTATTTTAATACATGAAACACAGATTCTTTCAATCCCGCTTCTTGTCTCTCATTCATTTTTAAAATATTTACGACAGTAAATTGCAGTATCAAAATTTTAATGTAATCAGGATATCTTATCACGGAATAAAATTAATTAGTGTTGCAGTTAGGGACAACCAAAGAATAGGAAATTTTATTTCATAGCTCAATTGAGTAACATCGCAGAAGGTAGAGTGTTGAATTCTTAACTTTTGAAATAAAATATGGACAGGTAGTGATTTTGTGTATTTTCAATGCAGGAAATCAGTATGCTGCTATACGGCGAAGGGACATAAGTCCCTAGAACAAAAGTCCCAAAAGAAAAAATTGGGACTTATGTCCCACTTAAGTGGGCTGAGATGTCAGGCGTAGAAGGGAAATGGACACGCCTTAAAAATACTGTCATTACTACTGCTAACTTCATCTTAGGCAGTAGTCGTAGAGATCTAAACGACTGGTTCGATGACGAATGTAAGCTAGCGACTAAACGTAAGAATGTTGCGTACCGAGCAACGCAACAATTTCATAGAACGCGAGCACGTGAAGATATGAAATAACAGTTCACCGGCGAAAGAAGAAGCCTGGGAGAAGAATCTCATCCATGAACTAGAACAGTACAGAGAGCGAGGACCGCACCAGGCGCGGAAGTTCTACGAAAGAGTCCGCGGTATGACGCAATATACACCAGGTTACCCATACTGATAAGACAATTAGAGTAATCTGATCGCCGATCTCAAAGGCATCTTAGAGCGATGAGAGAGTACTTTCATGAGTTGCTAAATGGCCAACTAACTGAGAAATAGGAGGCTCCACCAATGACCGAAGACCAAACCGTGCACCAAGCTAAGACGAAGTTAGCAGAGCGATAAATGGGCTCAAAAATAATAAGTCCCCAGGGTCAGATGGGATCCCAGCACAACTGATTTAAATAGGAGACCCCGCAATACACCAAGCAATTCATGAACTAATAGTGCAAGTATGGGAGGAAGAAGCGATGCCAGAAGACTGGCGAAGAGGCATCCGGTGCCCCATACATAAGAAAGGAGATATCACAACCTGCAGCAATTTTCGTGGTATAACGTTGTTGAGTATCGTGTAAAAGATTTTCTCCTCTATCCTTGAAGAACGCTAAGAAGTCTTACGGAGAATTGTAGGCGGTAGGATTTATGGAACACGATAGCGAGGCCGGCCAAGCCTACGCTGAAAGGATGGCGTAGACCAGGACGCCCAAAGTTTAGCGTTGCCAACTGTTTGACATCGGCTCAAAATCGTGACCGGTGGAGAGACTTTTTGGGGGAGGCCAGGACCGGATGTGCCTTGGTAATCGTTCAGGAATTAAATTATCGAAGCCAGTTCTTCTTCTAACCTTTAAACGGTCGCATAAATGGCTTTAGTTGCAGATTTGTTTTAACAACTATTAAGACAACAATTGAAACCAGCCAAGGATTGCTTACAATTGCATATAAAAATAGACAAGTTATTTCTCCTCATCTGTTCCGACGAACCTTATTTCAAGATTGGTATGGCAAATAATAGGTTTTTTGGGTTCAACTAACTATTTTTACGTGTGAAAGTTGTTAAAAAATGACCTTAAAGGAGTCGAAAAGAAAAAAACACTCGTCTCAGAAATGACACAGGAGACTGAGTTGCTCACTAGGAAGTTAATTCAAAACAACCCAAAAGAAGAAACAGACAGACAACCAAGGGGTCAAGTCAATGTCAAGTTAAATAAAAAAAATTAAAAATATGGTTTAAACACTTTTAGTACCAGTGTTGGCTGTCTTTTTGCTTAGGAGTTGTGTATATCTCAGTCAAATACAATAAAGGCAATACAATTTTGAGTTTACCCAAAAATATTTGTTTACTTTGCTTATCATGCATCATGGAACATGACTGAATCTACACACACAAAAATTAAAAGTTTAAAACATTACTAAGGCATACCTTGTGTAAGTCTTATTGTTTGTACATATTGTTTATTTTAAAAGGTTTTCTATGTAAGAGCCGTCTATTCTTCCTGTTTATTTTGTCAAAAAATATTCGTTAAGCGTGTTTCAAAATCGCAAATGAGAAAGTCAATAATACTTGTATACGGATAGATAGAGCAACTTTAAAAGAATTATTAATTAATGTGACTGCTGATTTCAAAGCATTCTTTTTGATTAAATCAACAAATTGATCGTATGTTTGTTTTATATAAATATGTGTTATTTGTAAATCATTAATAAATCATTAAAAGAGTTTATCAATTATCTACTAAATGTTTTTATTTCCGCCGAAGTATGCAGTAAACAAATTCGCTTTTTGTCCGATGACAGTGCTTAAAAATACATATTGTACCATAAATGGATTTTCATTCACAAACTGCATGCTGAATAACAAAAATAATAATAAAATTTTGCTAATGGAATCATTGCAGTATTTTTAAATTATGACGCTCATATTGTCTCTAATAAACTGATAAGAATACAAATTTTGATTTATTCAAATTCATTCATTTTCAGTGTACGGTTTCAAGTTAATTCCGATTATGATTAATGGGAAAGGTGTATCAAAGGTTAGAAATTATTAACAATATTTCGGCTTCTATTCTATAATCTACGTAATAACGTGGACATTTAAAAAATAAAATTAAATGTCGTATGGGCCATAAACGTTTTTATTAGAACAGCAATTGTAGGATAACAACTTATGTTCAGATCGTTAATTTTGTAAAATTCAAAATAAAGTAGACGTCGTGTCGTGGCTCAGTGGTTAACTTGGAATACTGAGAAGAGGATTTAAAGATCAAATCCCAGAAAAATATTAAGAATGTCTGTCAAACGTCCAAGAGTAATAACTGTGATGGAAGGCTGCTCGATACGCTGCTCGTTGATCGCACTGTACATACTCGTATTTAAGAATAAGCATTGTACGCTCTATTAACCATTCTGAAAAGTTAAAGACAAAATGAAGACAAAATAACTTAATGTTTTCAATAGTTTTATCATCTTAATATATAAAAATGAAACTTCGTATGTCTGTTTGTCTGTATGCTTGTATGTTTATATATCTGTATGTCTGTCTGTATGTTTGTATGTCTGTATGTATGTCTGTTTTATTTTTTTTTATTTTTTTTTTAAATTTTTTTTTATTATTTTAATGGAGGTGGTTGGAGATCTTCAAAGACTTCACATGTGCACCTTGAGCATTAACATGTGCGAGAATCAGATTTTTACTGAGTAAAACCAACCCCCAGTTATTAATTCATAGCCAGTCCCGCGGGACTCCCGTTAGGCATTTCATCACTGCACTTTCATTTTTGATATTTTATTCTTCTTCTTTATTCACATTATTTTGCTGTGTTACCCTTCTTCATTTCTCCTCTCACGCTCGAGACACCGTAGGCGCTGCATTATTCTGGAAGACATTCCACTGATTGCGTTCCATATCTCCTCATTTTGTAGCATAGAATTAACTATGTTTTCTGGCGAAATAGTTTGCCCTATTTGCTCTGACACATCCTGTCTTACTCCTGCAAAACGCGGACGATGGAAGAAAACATGTTCCACATCTTCTGGTACACCCTCACATAAAGAACAGTGGGGTGAACTCTCGTGCCTTTATTTAAAGAGGTATGAGCGGAAGCACCCATTCCCAGTTAAAAATTGGGTTAGATAGAAGTCTTCTTCTCCGTGCCGGTAGAAGGGCCCATAATTCTATAGATGGTATTAATCTATGGGCCCATCTACCCTTACTAGACTGGACCCATCTTCTTTGCCAGATTCTAACGGCTTCGGCGCGTGCTGTTTTGCGGTTCTCGGCTCTTGTTATATACCCCTGGCGCCTGACGTTCCTTGGCCAGTAAGTCGATTGGGAGCATACCCGCAACCACAAACGCTGCATCGCTCGAGATGCTTCTGAAGCCACAGATCACTCTTAGCGCACTCAATCGCTAGATAGATGTCATCTTTCGCCAGTAGCTAACCTTATCCATCGCGTCAGCCCAAATTGGCGTTCCGTATAAAAGGACAATATTAGTCAATAGCTTTCTTCTTGTTTGCCTTGCTCCTCCAGTGTTAGGCATAATTCGAGACAGTGCTGAACATACAGTCTTTGCTTTATTGCTGGCAGCCTTTAGATCGGCTATGTGAGTATTAGTGTTATAAGTGAATAATATGTAATCACCAGTGTAAATTTGTGCATTTTTCCTATTTGTGAATTAAAGTTGTAATTTGTAAACTAACGAACTTGTGTTGTGTTTTTAGTTGCAAAATCCATTATGAACTCTAAAAAGCCTAAATTTCGCAACAGCATATTTAAGTTTTTACAATCTGATATATATGTACATAATAGATGAATATATAATTTTTATTTCTAAAGAAATTCTCAACATAGCTCACCTATAACACATGAATAAAACACAAATTAATTTGTGAACATAAGCAGGCGACAACATTATTGTGTCAAGTATAACATCGCATCATTGCTCCAAGGCTTACAAAAGTATTATTTTTGCATAATTGAATTTAATAAGCTTGAGCGATTTGATTTTAGGACGCATACACGTGTACCTCAAAATATATTCATGTGTTTTTATACTCGTACGTACGCCATCATACATCATTTGCGTTTGTACAATGCACTTATTTAGGCAAAAATTTAACGAATGCATAACTGCAAACGAAAACAATTAGGTACTCGCTTGGAATAATTGCTGCATCTCGTAGCAAGCTAACAAGGTGCTTAAATTGTTTAGCTGTTTTGTAAGTGTCCTTAGACCTATTATCTTTTTTCAGTTTCGTATCGGAAATATGTCAATGTGATAAAGATGTGATAGATAAATTTGCTCTGTGTAAAAGAATTTGAGAATATTATGAAATTTGATTTTAGGACGCATACACGTGTACCTCAAAATATATTCATGTGTTTTTATACTCGTACGTACGCCATCATACATCATTTGCGTTTGTACAATGCACTTATTTAGGCAAAAATTTAACGAATGCATAACTGCAAACGAAAATAATTAGGTACTCGCTTGGAATAATTGCTGCATCTCGTAGCAAGCTAACAAGGTGCTTAAATTGTTTAGCTGTTTTGTAAGTGTCCTTAGACCTATTATCTTTTTTCAGTTTCGTATCGGAAATATGTCAATGTGATAAAGATGTGATAGATAAATTTGCTCTGTGTAAAAGAATTTGATAATATTATGAAATTATTGTTGTTTTCTCTACCACAATCATCCTTCCTACTATTAGTTTAATACATTATCATATTTAGCTCTCATATTTAGCTGTCGTGAACAAAACCTTCTCTACAGAAAGCCCAACTGTTCCGCTGATACACAGATTCATGCTTTAAAAATCCCAAATTTTCATGCAGTGGTAATCAACAATAGAGCAAAATCCATATACAATTTTTCTGTTTCCCACTACACATCTTGCTATTTGCACTACCACCAGTTAGCGCGTTTCATAAAATGCGTCTGCTTATTTTTTGTACACTGTATTCGCATCCCACAAACACAGACGCGCTTGGGATTGTTTCACTGCATTAGTATGCGTACAGGTGGGCTTTTTATAGAGAAGGTTTTGGTCGTGACTCAAAAACGCCTGATTTTATATAATAAAATTAATTCCCCTTTGAATTTGTTAAATAGTAACTTGGTATAAAAAACTTAAGTTTATTTTGTATGTCATGCTAATTTCTTCATAGTAATTGGCAATTTATGATTTTTGAAAAAAACTTATACATAAATACATTTAAGAGTAAAACAGAACAACAGAATAAAAAGTACAAAATTAGTTCAAAATCTCACTCACTTACCACGAACTCAAACTAAACTGAGTGCTATTTTAGGAATTTTACTTTGTCCAAATAACGAACACACCTTTTATGCATTCCAAGGGTTGGAAAATGTTCACTGCAATTGATTTAAGTAGACATTTGCATTTGCCATTCTGCACATTATCTTGATGATGGACACCATGCTGTGCAGTGTACATCCTTGCTTTGTTGCAATAATAAACCTAAATTAATGGATTGCAGATTGCAGATTACAAGGTGCAGCTTATATTTTTCTATTTAGAGGCAATTGTACAAAAGGAAAAACGTATCCCACAAAATGAAATTATAATGTACGGGGATATGAGATAAATCAACTCTGGCTATTTCTATTTTTGGATTAAAGTCATTAATTATTAATTATATTACTTAATACATACATAGTATAAATAATTGATACTCGAATAATTGTTTTAATTTTTTACATGTATACAAATGCGTAAATCTAAACTATAAATTAGGTATATCATGTTAATGTAAATCAAAACAAATAAATCTTTAATGAATCTCCCAAAAGATACGAAATGAGAGGCAAATATTTAGCCTATAATTTAGATTTAGTGACATGTCATCGAACTTTATCGCCTTTGCCTGTAGAACAGAGAGACGGACGGTCCTCTCAAAATTAGGGAGATATACGCGTACACATATACTAATATACTAATCTATATAAATTTAAATGAAAGTTTGTTTGCTTGTCATTTATGGAAACTCACAGAAACAGATTTTTATAAAATTTTCAACGTATATTATTGGCAGTTAAAAGAAGGTTATAGGCTAGAGTACTTCTTCCCTACCTCCACCTAAAGACGGGAAAAGTAAAACGTTAATATCAACCACATTTACCAACCGATTTTTCTGAAATTTTCAATGTGTATTATTGGCAGGTGGAGAAGTAGGTAGTTATGGGCTATAGTAGACTCTCTAGGTCGTGGAAATTTTGCAATGTTAATATCAGTCATATTTACAACCAGATTTTGATGAAATTTTTAATGTACATTATTGGTAGGTGGTGGAAGGTTTAATGCTATAGTACACCCCCACCTCGCGGTGGTGACGGGAAGGCGTGTAGCGAAGCGCCCGGTATCAGCTAGTTACTAAGATAAAAAAGAAGTGTCTCCATTATCGGCCATAGTCAACTGTAACTAGCTTGAACTCGATGCCACAATCACGAAAATCTAAATTTGTCAAATAGTAACACACTTCAATTTTAGGTGATTTACAAAGAATATCGTCATCGAAGAGCTTTTGATTTAAAATCCCCCCTCCCCGGCTAGTTTTTGTAGTTGTTACCCAGTACCCGCCGACCCCCACCACCAAGCCACCGTTTAGACCCACCAAAATCTAAAATCGCGAGATCAGACATAAATCTCATAGAAAATGGCATTTTTTAGTTTTACCCAAATTTTCCAATTTTCCAGGTTTCTATAGTCATCCCCGGAATATTCATCATCATATTTGACTCGGTCCTGGCCACCCGCAAAAAGTCTCTGCACTGGTCCCAATTTCGAGCCGATGTCATCCCGTTTTGCATCCCTAAACTCTGGGCGTCCTGGTCTACGCCATCCTTCCAGCGTAGGCTTAGCCGGCCTCGCTGTCGTGTTCCATAATTCGAGATTAATTCTCCTCACGATGTCTACATCGCGCTAACGCTCGTAGATCTCATCATTCAGTCTCCGGAACCGTCCTTCCTCACATAAGAGGCCAACCATTCTCCGTAAGACTTTTCTCTCGAAGGCGCCTTTAAAGTCTATAAAAAGATGGTGTAGTGAGCTTTGAAACTCTAGACATTTTTCCATCAGCTGCCTAAGGGTGATGATTTGCCCGGTATTTCATTTAATTCATTTTGTACGCCACTTTTGTTTGAACGCTTGCTTACTTTCATAAACATACGAAATTGGGTTAACTCCTTAGGGCTACACAGCTTTCACCATTGTAGAAATATTTCCCTCATGCAGATTTATGTAATATAATGGCATAATTAACAGAAGATAATTGATTAAAAAGTTAAAAACTGATGACATACATTGAGATTTCATTACACAGTTTTCAGGCAATCAAAAACCAGAACGCCTTCCATTACTGCCTTCATCAGGGAAAAAATGCAAGTAAGAATAGCTACTAATTGATGGTTAGCATTCGCGTGCTAAAATGCCACCCGATCCATCACATCTTATGTCATATAGCGTGCTCCTCGGTGGGAAGACTCGATGTTCAAAAAATTACTTTATAAGGCATTGTGGTGTCAATCAGATGGTCTGTTGATCCGCTTGAATCCAAACCTGCATGGTAACTCGATAGCTATGCATTTGAAATTAAAAAGTATGTGAAGTCGATGAAGTAAAAGCTATGCCCACGAATACGCCTTGCGGTGCGCATATCGCCTTTGCCTGTAGAACAGAGAGACGGACGGTCCTCTCAAAATTAGGGAGATATACGCGTACACATATACTAATATACTAATCTATATAAATTAAAATGAAAGTTTGTTTGCTTGTCATTTATGGAAACTCACAGAAACAGATTTTTATAAAATTTTCAACGTATATTATTGGCAGTTAAAAGAAGGTTATAGGCTAGAGTACTTCTTCCCTACCTCCACCTAAAGACGGGAAAAGTAAAACGTTAATATCAACCACATTTACCAACCGATTTTTCTGAAATTTTCAATGTGTATTATTGGCAGGTGGAGAAGTAGGTAGTTATGGGCTATAGTAGACTCTCTAGGTCGTGGAAATTTTGCAATGTTAATATCAGTCATATTTACAACCAGATTTTGATGAAATTTTTAATGTACATTATTGGTAGGTGGTGGAAGGTTTAATGCTATAGTACACCCCCACCTCGCGGTGGTGACGGGAAGGCGTGTAGCGAAGCGCCCGGTATCAGCTAGTTACTAAGATAAAAAAGAAGTGTCTCCATTATCGGCCATAGTCAACTGTAACTAGCTTGAACTCGATGCCACAATCACGAAAATCTAAATTTGTCAAATAGTAACACACTTCAATTTTAGGTGATTTACAAAGAATATCGTCATCGAAGAGCTTTTGATTTAAAATCCCCCCTCCCCGGCTAGTTTTTGTAGTTGTTACCCAGTACCCGCCGACCCCCACCACCAAGCCACCGTTTAGACCCACCAAAATCTAAAATCGCGAGATCAGACATAAATCTCATAGAAAATGGCATTTTTTAGTTTTACCCAAATTTTCCAATTTTCCAGGTTTCTATAGTCATCCCCGGAATATTCATCATCATATTTGACTCGGTCCTGGCCACCCGCAAAAAGTCTCTGCACTGGTCCCAATTTCGAGCCGATGTCATCCCGTTTTGCATCCCTAAACTCTGGGCGTCCTGGTCTACGCCATCCTTCCAGCGTAGGCTTAGCCGGCCTCGCTGTCGTGTTCCATAATTCGAGATTAATTCTCCTCACGATGTCTACATCGCGCTAACGCTCGTAGATCTCATCATTCAGTCTCCGGAACCGTCCTTCCTCACATAAGAGGCCAACCATTCTCCGTAAGACTTTTCTCTCGAAGGCGCCTTTAAAGTCTATAAAAAGATGGTGTAGTGAGCTTTGAAACTCTAGACATTTTTCCATCAGCTGCCTAAGGGTGATGATTTGCCCGGTATTTCATTTAATTCATTTTGTACGCCACTTTTGTTTGAACGCTTGCTTACTTTCATAAACATACGAAATTGGGTTAACTCCTTAGGGCTACACAGCTTTCACCATTGTAGAAATATTTCCCTCATGCAGATTTATGTAATATAATGGCATAATTAACAGAAGATAATTGATTAAAAAGTTAAAAACTGATGACATACATTGAGATTTCATTACACAGTTTTCAGGCAATCAAAAACCAGAACGCCTTCCATTACTGCCTTCATCAGGGAAAAAATGCAAGTAAGAATAGCTACTAATTGATGGTTAGCATTCGCGTGCTAAAATGCCACCCGATCCATCACATCTTATGTCATATAGCGTGCTCCTCGGTGGGAAGACTCGATGTTCAAAGAATTACTTTATAAGGCATTGTGGTGTCAATCAGATGGTCTGTTGATCCGCTTGAATCCAAACCTGCATGGTAACTCGATAGCTATGCATTTGAAATTAAAAAGTATGTGAAGTCGATGAAGTAAAAGCTATGCCCACGAATACGCCTTGCGGTGCGCATAATAATACAGCTCTATACGCGCGTGCGCTCCAATTATTAATGGTCAGTTTAACATGAAGCTCATAGAGTTAATGCAGAAGCTGAAGGCATAATTGCACATTCTGACATAATTCGTTGGGAAGCGCATAGACTCAGACATAACATACATAGTCTTATATAATCGAGATGGATAGGGAGGTATCTTAAGTTGCCCTGAAACATTTTTTTTTCTAAAAATACGCAAAATATCCAGTGGCGAAATTAGCCATAACCAGGAAGTAATCTCATAATCTTATGATTCACTATCCAGAATCTCTAAGTAGTATCTTCTTATCATCTCAGTTTAATTCATTGAACATCTGCAGCGGCGTAAACAAAAGAACAGACAAATAACTACTCTTGCCAACATACATAGATGATGTACGAGTAGCAATCAAATGTAATTTTCTGTCGGCCATCCATAGGAAATCTTACGAATGTATCAATCCTTGCGTTACATCGATTGACTCCACTCGCCGACTCTAAGAGAATACGACACGACTTTAGATTTATCCGCCGCACAGTGCGAATTCGACCGACTGTTCCATCGTTGGATGTTGGATCCGCTGTTGCTATTGCTGACCATTTTTATAAATGGATGGCCAATAATGGTGTGCGGCGCTACTACGGTATCAATGTGCGTGCATTAGTATAATTAATTCTGCCACTTGTATGTCAATTACATTACAACATGGAATTATACACGCGCCGTCGCAACGTTTTATAAGCGCCGCATCTGAAGAACACCGCTGAGTCTGCGTGATGCCCCTTTTATATATGGTGGTTTATCCATAGAACATTATCTTTAAGCCGATGTAGAGAAACGCTTTATGTCATAATACATAAAATTGGTAATTGATTTAAGAAAGAAGAAGCGAGTAAGGAAGTGTTAATGTGTGAAAGATTATTTCTTATTTCGCTAGAGGGTTTTGTTATTTTTTTAAAATAAAATTATAAATTCTATAAGAATTATATCTTTTATACTTAAGAATAGTACGAAAATAATAATCTGTGGTAATATTATTCATCATAGGTTGCATGAGCGAAGAGGATCATGCTTGTACGGGACCTTTATTGTCTAGTCCAAGTCTACGCCGGAAGGATTACTTCACGGCATGAAATTGTAGCTCCCTGTGTGCAAAAATATAACACGCACAACACGAATGGTCGCGAGACGCAAGGCCCTGGATTCTGCCCACCAGCCAGCCAGCCGCGCGCACGCGAAGTTAATATAGAGAACTTGAAAAAGACAAAATTCATCCTCGTCACTCGAATCGAACGCTCATTTAGGTATAATGACATTGCAGTTGCCAGCGCTAAGGACAAGGCCAATCTGCTTATTGCGTATTTTGCAGCTAGCTCCACGCCTACAGACTGTGAATTGCTGCCGCCTGCACCTCCGAGTATTGAACACTCTATGGAACAGATTTACATATGTACTCGAGCAGTTACTAAACGATCTCAACACTCACAAATCCGCTGGGCAAGATGGTATTGGTATTTCCCCATTCGTTCTGAAGATATGTTCTTCAAAGCTATTCTTCTGGACTCTACCTGAGAAGTTGGAAAACGGCGAGCTGTCGTCTCCTTCCTCGTACCGAACCATAACACTTACATCAATTATTTTCAAGGTCATAGAAACGCTGATCATTTATCAGCTCATGAATTATATTGGAACTAATGAAATCCTTAGTGATCGGCAGTATGGATCTAGTTGGGAACGTTCTAGTGGTGATTTAATGGCATATCTCACCAAACAATGGAACCGGTTTTTGCATAATTTGGTGAAAGCAAAGTTGTTGCACTGGATATATCCAAGGCATATGACAGAGTTTGGCATCAAGCGCTTATATCCAAAATCCGTGCTTATGGAGTCAATGATAAACTGCTTCATCGGATTAGAAGCTATTTTATGGACCAATCAATTCAAGTTGTCTTGGACGGTTTCAAGTCTGAGTTATATCACATTAATGCTGGCGTTCCCCAGGGCTCCGTTTTGTCCCCGACACTCTTTCTCATTTTTATTAACGATCTCTTTCTTACATTACTTCTAATCCAATTCACTGTTCCGCTGACGACAGCACTCGCACTTCTTCCACCAAGAGAATAGCCATTTGCATGCCAACTCTCCTTGAATTCAACCGCAAGACTCGTGGCGCTCTAAATGCTCATCAGATATGTGTAATGCACTCTCTAATTCTGTCTTACCACATCGCTATGATCCACAGGCCAATGTGCCAAGCATATAGCCGAGTATTATAAGGTTGCGAACCCCTTTACGTGTGTGCAAATTATAAAAAAAATCTAGAACCTTGTTTCTTCGTATTTCTTACTTATCTACAAAATGTCTTTCTTATTTGTATATTGTTTTATTGCAGGCTCATCGTCGAACCAAACTTGGCAACATCAACTAACAATGGTACCGTGTCTATCGAAATGCGACCAGATCCCCAAGTTAATGGTCTGCAACCAATCATTTTGGATGTCAATAATATAACCATATTGGATGTTCGCGTTATTCATGGGCCTAAGAATGGTCCGGAGCTAGAATTCGATAGTGAATACGGCCTAGGTAATACAACATTTGTGATAAAACTTCAGAAAGACATCACCTACTCCAAGGATCTCAGCGTTATTGTATACTTAGACTTTGTCAGTCATTTGACAGATACACTTCAAGGAATTTACAAGACAAGTTACATTGATGCCGAATCACTTAAGCAGAAGTAAGTGTTACTGTTATTTATTTATTTATATACCGACTATACCGACGACCTAATCTATAGATGGGTGATCAGCACTCAATTTTCACCAATTGATGCCCGGCGAGCATTCCCCTGTTTCGATCGACCAGATAAAAAAGCAAACTTCACCATTAGCATTGTTCACCAGAACACGAAGACGATGGCTCTTTCCAATATGCCAGGCTTTCACACGGCGTAAGTACTCAAGTTTCAAGCTAAAATAAATGTGAACTAATATAAACTATTTTTGACAGCTTCTATCGGCCAGGCTACGTCAAGGAGGACTTTTTGACAACACCGAAAATGCCTACCTATTTGGTTGCGTTCATTGTTTCGAATTTGGTCAAATCAAATTACTCCGACATTGATGCAAACACAGTGCCACGAGTAGAAATCTGGACACGACCAGAAAACACTGAAATGACCCATTACGCCTACACTGTAATCCGAAAAGTGTTGCCTTTCTATGAGAATTATTTTGGAATCAAAAACAAACTTCCAAAGATTGATTTCGTTTCGGTACCCGACTTTGGTTTTGGTGCGATGGAAAATTGGGGTCTAATAACATTCAGGTAAATGCATTTGAGGACTAACGTACTATATATATATTTACAAGTTACACAAGTTTTCAAGTCGAGTTAAACTGGCACTCGCATGAGTCCCTATACCTACCTACCTATACTAAATTACAGAGTGCATTCCTCATAGTTTGGAAAAGTTTCTACATACTTACCTTACATAAAAAGGTCGTAAAAATAAAATTTCTGACTATAACCGTATTGCTAAACTTTCCTAGGCTACAGTATAGCGACCAAGGAGGTTGCAGTTGTGTTTGATGTGAATCACATCTTTTTGTCTTTGCTGATGACATGTGTTATCTGCGATAGAGAACTGCATATTTGTTCCCATATTGATAACGTCATTAACAAAGCCAACTCAGCGCTCGATTAATGAGACGCCGAACATGGGGACTTATTATTAAATCCCTCTAGTTTTCCTTTTTCGTAATGCGCTATTCAAGTCATGTTCTAATCTTTAAGCCTTCACTCAGCAAAAGCTTCTACCGATTTTCATTCCTTAGTTCAGTAAGGAAAAATTAAATCTTAGGAACAATGATACTCTTCTGTATATACTGCTTTAGTAGTAGTTTTAAGCGCTAGTATTAATATGAAACAAAAATAAATAGAAGAATAATATTATTGTGTGAACTAATTTTACGATCTCTTAAGCTTTGGTTGGAATTTTTGTAGTTAAAGCGGGAATGTTGTAGTTTAATGTGACAATTCAAATGAAATCAATGTGATGAACAGCATATGGCTAAGTTCCTGTTATAGGCATAATTTAGTTGCTTACTTATGAAATGTAGATTGTAATTTGTATTGAATTGTTTCTTAGTAATTTAAAAAAAATTTACCACTATGTCTAATTCTACACCATTATTAAATAGAGACTCAGCGCTTTTAGTTCCCGAAGATCTTGAAAAGGCCTCCTCATCGCAGCACACTGAATATGTATTCATGATCATTGCTCATGAATTGGCTCACCAATGGTTTGGAAATCTTGTCACACCTAAATGGTGGAGTGACCTTTGGCTCAAGGAAGGATTTGCCACATATATGAGCTATATAGCAACTAATTACGCTCATCCTGAATGGCAGATCATGGATAGCTTTACCATCTTCGAATTTCAACAATCGATGGCTAAGGATTCCGATAACAGCTCGCATGCTATATCCTTTGATATAGCATCGACAAATGACATTCGTCGGATTTTCGACCCAATCAGCTACTCGAAAGGAACAATACTCCTGCGCATGCTTAATTCGATAATCGGTGAGGAGGCGTTCCGCGGTGCAACGCGTGATCTACTTAATACATTCGCCTATGAGAATGCCGATCGAAATGACCTGTGGGATTTCATGACAACACATGGACATGCAAAGAAAACACTTCCGCAAGAAATTCATGTTAAAGATGTTATGGATTCATGGATCTTAAAGGCAGGGTATCCTGTTGTAACCGTAGAGCGCAACGACACTGGCCTTGTAATAACCCAGCAGCGATACATGCTGCCAGCGAAGAATCGCACTGACAACACACGATGGGTAATTCCAATTACGTTCGAGACAGATGAGATGAAAAAGATCGACAACATTCCAACACATTGGATGAATTTGGAAGATCGCCAGATCATTATAGAAGACGTCTTCAGCAGTGATAATAATTCGGAGAATGTTGTGTATATGAATCTGAATCGTCAGGGATACTATCGAGTCAATTATGATTATGCCTCGTGGATTGCCTTGAAGAAGAAATTCAACATTTTACCAAGAATTACAAGGGCACAGCTTTTGGACGATTCACTACATTTGGCCCAGGCAGAATACCTGACCTATGACATACCATTGACTTTCCTCTTGGAGATGTTTACAGCGACAGATGATGAACTCTTGTGGGCTGCCTCACAGTATGGATTGAATTATTTGATCTTCATGTTACATCGCGAACCTGCTTATGAAACTTTCCGGGTGAGTTCGACTAAGATTTTGTCAATTATGTGTTCTTTATTAATTTTTCTTCTTCCAAAGGCCTTTATGCGATTTATTGTTCGTCCTGCATTCGATCATTATGGCCTAAATGAACCTGAAAATGAATCCCATCTGCAATTAATGCATCGTGCTCGAGTTGTTCGAATGGCTTGCAAATTCAACTACGATAGATGTACAAATGCCGCTCAGTTGAAATATCGCGAATGGATGCGAGATCCAAAGGCTAATCCGTAAGTACATACAACTACATCATAGGTTAGTAGTCATAGTTTTAGTAGTAAGATAGTATACATCATAGGCAGTACAATGTTGTAAAGCGGTTTAAATTAATTAGCGATTTTTTCTTCACTTTGTCAGTCCCGTCTCATCATTAAAGATAATCATCTAAAATTGTCAACGTTTATCAAATCCTCCTATTGTAGATGCAATACTTTTGGCAAAACTTGTCAACCACTAAAAATACAAAATGAAAAAAACTTACTTTAGAGTTAGCGTCGT
This sequence comes from Nephrocerus scutellatus, assembly GCA_947095585.1. Classification (NCBI taxonomy): domain Eukaryota; kingdom Metazoa; phylum Arthropoda; class Insecta; order Diptera; family Pipunculidae; genus Nephrocerus; species Nephrocerus scutellatus. The sequence continues at coordinate 113,974,064 of OX352761.1, read as the reverse complement.
CTAAAATAGGTACAAGATTTCCAAATCTACCAATGAAATGTTTAATACAAAACTTTGTCGACCGCATACCAACTGCCCGGCTAGCTCAGTCGGTAGAGCATGAGACTCTTAATCTCAGGGTCGTGGGTTCGAGCCCCACGTTGGGCGATGTTTTTTTTTTAATTTTTCTTTTAATAATAATGTAAACTATAAAAGAATGTCTATCGGTCAGGATAAAAAAATAAAACAAAAAAATAATTGAGATATCCCTAATATAACAAATATAATAATTCTCAACTGGAATTTACATAGGAACGTACTTTTATCAAGAATAACATATAAAATGTATGTACTTATATTTGACCCGCAAAGTAAGCTACTCATGAGAAAGGTATAAAGAAGCTGTAAGGAGACATAAGTTATCGCGAGCAGTTGTCCGTGTATAATGGAAGACAGCTAATATATTCCTCAGCCAGTTTTCTCTAATGGACAGATTATATTAAGTTGGAATGTCACGTGTATTCGCATGCAAAAAAAGTCAAATCTTAATTTCGGAGATGGTCATCGGTTCACAAATAACTTAGTGTACATACACTGCGGTTCACTAGATTAGATGTAGGCTATTTTAAAACGATTTTATTAGCTCGCTTTGTTGTATGTCTGTTCGGGTGGAATTTCGTAATCGATTTCAAACTAACTTACCGCTGAGCTAGAGACTTACAACTTTAAACATAGCTGAACCCTGACAATGAAAAGAAAAATTCACACACAAGGCTAAACAGAAGAAAATAGTTATTTGACTAAAAATAACTTTTTAATTTAAAACTTTTTTAAAATGAACTAATAAGTATCAAATAATTAATCGTAGCCCCATATAGATGCCTAACGTCATACAGATAATTTTTGATTGTGAATTTTTAATAGCTATGAAAATATACTTGTAAGATTTAAAATAAAAAACGTCGAACGCATGCAATAGATAAGTGATGCATGAGTAGTTGCAAGCTTCCCACGTTCTTAATTTTAAATCTTACAAGTATATTTTCATAGCTATTAAAAATGCACAATTAAAAATTATCAGAAATACCTGTATGGGGTTATTAATCTGGTATGGGTCTAGGATAATATATTTTAACTTTTTAGTTCGCTTTAAAAACGTTTTCATTAAAAAAATTATTTTTATTTTAAAAATTATTTAAAAGTAACAAGTAAATGTAAAAAAACTTCGTTTTTCGGGTACGAACTTTTATGTATATATCAAAACACGCCACACAGTAATTTGGTAATAATCGCCAAAACATCTGTTTTTTCAAAGTATTTCCTTTTTTCCACCCATCACACGCGAATCGCGTCAAACTGGGCCTGACATTGAGCCGCTCAGACATCAAAGAAGTTGAACAAACAAAATTTCAATCCATCACATGCGCCACACGCGACAAGCAACACTCGTCATACGTGGAAAATAGACACTTAGACACTCACAAAATTTCAGCTCTCATCCCATCACACGCGACACGCGTCATACGCGGAATATAAAAAATGCTGTTTTGAACTTAGACACTCACAACATTTCAGCTCTCTGGGTCGGTTAAAAAGGACATGAAAGAAGTCGATAACATTTTTTTCTACCTATCACACTCGACATAAAAAATGATATTTTCCCGTTATATGGCAATGAGAAAAAAACTTGTGAAAAAACAGTGGTTCATGTTGAATGCCATGATGAAATCAAAAATTTCAAGAGAACAAGCTAACGGTAGTTTAATGAAGGAGTCAGAATGGCATGCATTTAAACTGTTTCACAAGATTACAATCGTTGTTTGTGAAGTGGCTCATTATTTTTGTATAAAAAGTTGATTTTGTAAAAAAGAAAGGTTTTCCCTTATTTTTAAAAAGAATTGGTATAAAAATTGTTTGATATTGTCAGAGAAGGCAAAAATAGGTTTTTACCATTCGGAAGGTTTTAAGGGATCCGAAAATGTACGGGAAAAATGGTCAGACTAGCTGGTTCGAAGGCAAGTAAGCAACTAAGTGCTGCAAGTAAAACTACTGTTCGTCATGTGATTCGTAGTACCAAACACTTAACACTTTACGAAAGTTTCAATGCTTACAATATGCGAAAGACCACATGACCTGGGATGTGCAACAAAGAGCAAGTACGAATAACTGGAGAAAAGTAGTCTTTTCTGACGAAAAAAAGTTAAATTTAGATGGACAGGATGGCTATAATTTATACTTACACGATCTAAGATAAAAGGAGCTCTTTTTTAAATCGCCATAATACCAGAGAAGGGGCGTAATGGTTTGAGCTGCAATATCTTATTATGTTACCATCGACTTAGTTACAAGCTTAAAAATTATAAGAAATAGCTACAAAGCGGTGTTGGAATGAGCTTTTCTGAAAATCCACGATCTCTTTAGACCACTTTCTGGATATTTCAACACTACAACGCTCCTATACACATCGCTTGCATTGTTAAATCGTTTGTTGCCAGTGAAAATGTTACCATGGCCACCATGTTCGCTAGACCTTAACATTATAGAAAATGTCTGGGGCTGGCTTACACGAAAAGTGTACGAAGGTGGAAAAGAATACGATAACAAGGAACCGCTGATAGATGACGCTAACTTTTGAAGAAAGGAAAGGGTGTTCTACTCATTATTAAAAATTATATCTAGAGTATGAATTAAAAAACAAAACAATTTTCATAAAAAAACCAAAAACAGATTTTCTTTCATTCATTTGGGAGGTGCTTTTAATCTTATGAACCGATTTAAATGAATGCCATTCTGACTCATTTGGCAAAAAGGTCTCTAATGTACCGTTATCTTGTTTTGAATAATTTTTAAAACTTGATTTTATATTAAACATAAACTACACTAACTTTCACCATCATTTGCTTTTCTTTCCTGGCATATAACTTGAGAAATATCATTTTTGTCTAGTGGTTGGTAGTCTATAAGTAATTTGTAATTAAAATTATTCGTTGAAGTTGTTGTTTTTAAACACTCATGCAGTTTTTATTAAATGACTGATCTTTTTTATTGCAACAAAAAAATATAATGAATTTCGGTGTTTTATTTATTTACTTAAAAAAATAGCATCAAGCCAAACCTGAAGCAAACAATCTACTGTACATCTCTAGCTGAGGGCTCCTTCCAAGAATGGTATTTCGCGTACAAACAGTACAAACGCACTACAAGTGCTTCTGAAAAGGAACAGATTCTCTCTTCGTTGGGTTGCACAACAAAGCCATGGTTGCTCTCAAAGTGAGTAAAAAATATTTTTAAACACCAATAAGAAGAAACGTAAAAATTAGTTGGCAGGTTCTACCGAGATTTGAACTCGGATCGCTGGATTCAAAGTCCAGAGTGCTAACCATTACACCATAGAACCAGATGTTCATAGTAGGATTAAATGTGCAATTGACAATTCTTCTTATCTTTTCTCAATACAGATATTTGAACATGACCATTGATGCTAATTCGGGAATTTTGAAACAGGATGGTGCACGAGCTTTCAGTGCTGTAGCCAGAAATCCCATTGGCTATGAAATCGCATTCGACTTCTTATCGACTAATATTAAAGAAATTGCTGAGTAGTAAGTTCCTCAATCATTTGTTTTTGTTTTTTTTCTGTAAATATTTACCTTCTTTTTCTTTATCTTTATTACAGTTTCGGCGATGGGTTCTCAACACTTTCGAAAATGATTGACTCCATAACGACGTATATGAACAAGGACTATCACAAGGAGCAGCTGCAACGATTCGCCGAACGTGCTCGCAAATTGGGTCTGAAATCGGTTGAGAACGCTATCGACCTTGCCATGGAACAAGTTAATAATAACATTTATTGGCGAAATCGCTCGTACTATAATCTGAAAACTTTTTTGGAAACGATAGTCAGTGAATTTCATATAAACATTTTTTAAATCACAGATGGATTTTAATTTTTTTTTTGTATTTCGTGAAGAGAGTCGAACTGAAAACGCCTTGACAAAAAAGTGTAACATGCAAATTATTTATTGTTGAATGTTATTTAAATGGAATGATAAAGAACGAGTCGTGGTGTTAGTTATGGTAGCAGTGTTGATATACGAAATTTTCATTTTTGCTAAATTTGAATAAAAATTTTACAAAAATAAAATAAAACGATTTGAAGTTTAGACTTTTTAACCTGATACCAGATTAAAATTTCATTTGGTTTTTAATATCAAAAAGCTTCTAAGATAAATATACAGGGTTTTCTAATACATTTTCGTTTTTTTAATTTAATTAATTTGCAAACACGTGATATACATTGTAAGTGAATATAACTCGCATAGAGTACTGGCCTTGTAAGATGTCCTTTTTATATTATACATACATATATTGTTTATAAATTGTAATATTAAATTAATTTATCATTTGGTTTTGAAAAATAATTTAAAAAATTACTGAAAAAATATAAATGTAAAATATGAAATATAAGAATAACGTTCCTATACATCACATACATACATTACGTCGTAGATTTTATTGTTTTCCTTAATTGTTTTTTACTTAAAGTTATTATTTTTGTTTTTAATTCACCATTCCTGAGTTATTAAACACATTACAAACATATTATCGTCACAAAAACTAACAAAATTATAATAAAGTATGTAATTATATAAATTATCAATTGTATCTTTAGGGGAACAACATTATTTTGTGAATATTTTTTATTGCTTATAAAATTACAAGTTAATTCAGCAGTAGATAAAAGTATCTATAATTGATGTTATTATGTAAATCACACACAAACATATTAAAATGAAAGATAAACTGCCGCAATGCAAATTTCTGCCAATAAAAAGTAAACCTCTTCGGAACTGTAAATCTTTTTTCGAACATCCATAAATATTTTTAAAAATGTACACAAACGTAAAACAATCTTGTTAGTAAACTATACACACATACACTATCTAGATATTAAGAAAATATTTATACTTAACATATGCTAACTATCCGTCTCAAATATTTTTACTGATTTGATGGCCCTAACGAAGACTTTACTGTTTAAAAGTGTGATTAACCTTAATACTACTAGCACAGGCTTCAAGATTATTTTCAAGTGTCGGACGTTGGAAATTTCGAACTGTAGTATGTAGTTCTTTAAGATGAACCCCCTAATTTGGTCTCTTCATTTCCATAAAATTGTTACCATAATACCGTGTTTTATGAAGTTTATCTGGGATAGTGCAATTGATGTTTATGCATTTCTCAAGAATTGTCAGTAAGTTAAAACTATGATAGACATTTAATGAAAATAGAACATATTCATATTTCATCCTTATCATAATTTGGGGCAAAATTGACCCATGCAGGTCACGGTGCAAGTGGCTTGTACAAACCTCCAATTCCCATCGTATAGTACTTCATTGTTATTAGCTCTACAACTGATGTGCAGTCTTAGCCTGCCAATAAATTCCGCAATATTATTTGTTACCTTATTTAGGCGGAATGAGACCTATCGTTATTAAAACCGTTTGAAAAGTTGGTTTTCTCTGTGTCTTGGTGTACGAATCTAGTAGCACTTTGTGATACACTTCCTCAGTTAGTCTTTGTTGGGCCACCATGTACCTAAATTATTCACTTAGCGGTAATAAACTTATCTATCTCACCAAATAAAATTAGTTTTTTTGTCGCTTCTCCAATTGGTATCTTAAAAAATCAAGCACATTCGCGTTATAAAGAAACAAGAGAAAGCAAACTAGTTAATCATACTTCATTAACAAAACAAAACAAAACTAAAATGCTAAGCCAAAACTTTAAATTCACAAACTGGAGACTCAAAAACTCAAGCTTAAATTTTAAAATAAACAAAAGTCATGTTATGCGACGACAACACATATATATATGTATCAATCTATATAAATTTAATGAATGTAAATTATAATGAAATTGACTGCAGCCTTAAACGAGTGTCCTTAATCGCAATTTAATGTGTTAGTTTATGTTATGAGAAATTTTGCATTGTATTTGCCTGACAATTTTTGCTGAATGCATAATTAAGAGAAAAAAACGTACTTTCTTGTTACATAATTATTATTAAATTTATTGTCTTTTTGCCTCAGCTGAAAATGCATTTTAAAATTGGGAAATTTTGCCAAAATTTATGTATGTAACATAATAAAGTTAAAATATGAGATACTGTAATTTATTAATAAATACTTAAAAAACAAACGAATTTATATTATTTATCGATCATAATTTTTGGTCTACAACCAATGTTCAGTTTTGGTTCTCGAACAGAATAACGTACTGCCTTCAACATCTCCATTAGTTCATTCGCATATCTCGCGGCTCAAGACGCGCTCATCAGTTTACTATAAAGGGAGCCAATTTTTGGACGTACTGTGTTAATATTAGAGATTATTTCTATGTGAACTGCTTTACCAATTACTGTTTTGCCACATCAAACGGATCGTCAAGCATTCAAAGAATAGCGAGCTCACAGACATCTAATCTTTTATCGTCCTCTTTACCACGAAATTTGTCCGTTGGTACAGTATTTTTTTTTTAAATGTTAAAATTTGAAATAAAGCAAATGTTCTTCACGATTCAAAATAAATTAATTTTGAGCGGTTTGAGCCTAATCATTTGCTTTATTTCTGTGGACAGCTTTAAAGCAATGTCCAATCCATGCCTTCATTCTAGCACGATATATCTTTCAATTAGAGTTGGATCAAATTTGTTATAGGTTGCTTTGGTCTGTTTGATAAAACTGCATGCTTTGTTTTTATAGTTTTTGTCTTGGGTTTTTAGACCTCCTTACAGATAATTGCTGTCTTTTTTTCCAATGCCTCAATGCCTTTTCTCAAGAGGTTTAAACCCTTTGCTGTAAGGCAGTGCGGGCCTTAAGGTATCAATGAAGGAAAGAGGAGGTGTTAATGCATTTTGAATGCCTGCCGACCATAGTGATGCAGGAAAACAGAGTTTGGTTAAGTATTCCACATTTGTGTTGTACGACTAAAGAAAGATTCTTTAAACTTGCCAGTTAGTTTGATGATAAAGGGGCGGAATGCAACTGGCTATTTCTCTTGAGCAATGTTGATGGATGAACCGCTAAAACAGTGACAAACGCGAGACTTTCCTGTGATGTTCAACCGAATCAATGGTTCTTTCGATATTATTATCATCTCCAAGTTTTATCGCACGGTTATATATTCTGTCAAGCAGCTTCAAAGTGATACTTTCGATAAGATCAGCATTAATTTTCAAAAACAAGTACTTGAGTGTAGATGATGTATTGAGCTCAAATTAATTTGCAATATACTAGAGAACACAACAAGTCAACAATTATGTTATATCTTCCATTTACCGAGAACTTTACACTTAACTGCACTTTCTTTTGGTTACCTTTAGTTTCCTTTAATATGAAATAGTTACGATTCGATTGGAAAGGTGCACAACGATATCGTACAACGCTTCATTCTGTGTTAAGAATTTTTTTGTTCGTTTACCTATTTTGAATATATATAATGTAAACGTGCTACAATCAATTATTGCTGCAAATATGTAATTATTAGAAATTCTGCGGTTGTATCTTCACAACAACTCGGATTACTCGGATAAAAAAAGAAACACTTGTTAATGGTTTTTAGCACGACTAGTTTGCGGCAATTTTTTCAGGGTTTGAGTGCTCAATACGAAGTTAAACATTGTGTGTTTGGTTTTGACTGTACTTTATGGTGTCCTCTACTATGCAACGACAACTGCTCGCGATAACTACTTCACCTACTTAGAAAAATAGTTTGAGTAGCTACTATTCGAAATTACGCTATTGAAAGTCACAAACAATTTCTAAAACGTGGTTTCAGCAGTGTTCTGAGCTTTGTCCTCTTTATTTCCACAACCTATTTTCCTTTTAAAAAATTGAAAATCCCTTAAATTTCCCCCAAGAAGATGCATGCTTTTTTAGAATTTTGACGTGACAACGCCTGACTACAAGGGGTGCATGTTCAAAAAGTAAAATGTTAAGTGAGACACTGTTATGCTTATGTAAAAGAAAGTAAAATACATAATTTTCATAAATAATTCCTTGTTAGGTTTGAAATAACGCATTGTACTACTATTGAATCAAACTGGTGATCTTAAAGGAAATTTATGCATTCTGTTTATTTATGATTGTTTCTTGATTTTACATCAAAAATAGCGGAAGCACAATGCTAAATTTACCAGATTGTTTGAATTTTATTTTGAACAAACTACCATTTTTGTTGTTGTGTAGGTTACTGTAAAAGGTAAAAGTAAACAAACTTAAGTCTTTTGTCATTTGTTGTCATTAGTATATTATGAAGTTAGCTAGAAAATTAAAAGCCAAAAGTAAAAATTTTTGCATTATGCAAGCGCTAAATCCAGAGGACAAGCGAAGTTTTTCCACAATTTTGAAATCGAATATTTTGAATTAATAAAACCCACGACTTTAACATTGCTTTCCCTTTTGAAATTAGTCTTGCCAGAGTTCCTTAGATGAATTGTAAAATCGAAAACACGTCATCTAATCCCAATTTGTTTGTATGGCTTTTTAATTAAAGGAAAGCAAGTAACAACTATAACTGGCTAAAAGAGGAATTTTTGTTTTAACAAATTTGTGTCTTGGCTTTTTATTATTTCAGATATTATACTAATCAGCTACCCCCAATGTACGTGGGGATGTAGCTCAGATGGTAGAGCGCTCGCTTAGCATGTGAGAGGTACGGGGATCGATGCCCCGCATCTCCAAACAGCTTTTTTAGTTTTTTTTTGTAAATTTTATCAAACAGTTCATTTATTTTAATACGATGCTTTTGTGTATGTCGGTGGAATTTTTTAATTGATTTTAAACTAACTTCCCAATGAGGTAGACAGACTTGAAACTTTAAACATAGCTCAGAACTGGATGAACATTGACAAATCACAAAAAAACTCAACGCGAGTTTGCAATTTGTTTGAGATGAGAGCAGAGCAGACTACTAAATGTTTTAAATTAAAAATGTAATTTAATTAGGTAACATGTTCTATAATAAAACGAGTATTGATTTAAAAAAATTTAGGATTGATACCTTACTTATTACATGTAGTCATTCTTCATTAGTTTGGCATTTCTCCAAGTTTTTCCCGAGTATTTTCACTCAACAACAACGACGAGTTTGATCGATAAATTTTGAATAATTTGTCACATGACTAACAACAACAGAAAACGTTTATTTGCAATTATCTGCTGCCCAGTCTAGAAATTAATAAAAAACATGGAGGAGCAAACTTTATTGCAAAAATACGCAATTCCAATATCGCACTTAGATTTCGCATACATCGCCAAATGTTCTGATTCCAAAGAAATGGAAAAAATCGTCAAAATTCTACATTCCGGCGAAGAAGGGCATTTTCCGGATCTAACCAAATGTGCCGAAGATAAACTGCGAAAATTAAAACCAAACAGTAAAATGTTCCGCGTTGAAGAGCAGCTATTGTCCAGAAATCATCTGGGAGCGAGTGACTGGAAACCAATATATGTGAGTTTTGGATAAGAATTTATGTGTGATGCGGTTTTATATTTTTCACCTCACAGGAATGGACAAGTGACATCAAATCAAAGGATAGGAAATTAGCAGCCATCAATAAAAGTCAATCTGACAGCGATAAAATGGATTTGCCACCGATTCGAAAATCAGGAAATATCAAGGGGAACAAAACCAAACCAGCTGACCAAAAAAACGATGACCCCAGTACTGGTCCCAATAAAATGAAATCCGAAAATCGAGTAAATTCAACGGATTATCGCAAATGGGACAAATATGATGCGGACGAAGAGATCTTGAAAATCGATTTGATCGAGGAACGAAACGTTGAAAACGTTGAACGTATAAACAGAAAGAAGTTAAGAGATGATACGTCGGAAGTTTTAATAACTGAAATTACCGAAGATTATGGCGATGATGATGTTAAAAGAATTGCTCCAAAATTGACACAACTAGAAAGGGAAAAACTTGTGGAGGAGTAAGTTTTCTAAGCGTCTTTCAGTAGTTCGCTCTAACGTTATTTCATTTGTCTTACTCAATGCCTGATCACTTCTCCATTTTAGTTGCAGAATTCGTGGCAATGACAATTTCAGGGCTAAGGAATATTTAAATGCTATTAACGAATACACCCGATGCATTCAGATCGATCCAACATCAGCCACAACTGCATACAATAACAGAGCAATTGCAAGTCCGTACTCAAGTTGTATTAGGTTTCCCTTAATAAGCAATACCATTTTCAGACATCAAATTGAAAAAGTTCACAGATGCTCTAAAAGATTGCGATTGTTGCCTCCAGCTAGATGCGGATAATATCAAAGCGTTAATGCGAAAAGCTGAATCGTTAGTAGCCCTGGAAAGAAAGCGTGAGGTGGGCTTTTGAAATTGTTCTTCGTTTTTAATTCTTTATTTAAATTTTAAAACTTGACGTAGGCTTATGAAACTTACCTTAGAGTAACAGCAATTGATTCAAAAAATATAATTGCTGTACGAGGCATTGAAGATCTGCTTGCCCAGTTGGGTAAAATTGCACCTTCCAATGCTACAAGGTTGCAAATTCAAGAGGACCATGTAGCACCATCAGTAAAGAAGAACAAATCTACTCCTATACTATCCACAAATAAATCTGAAGCACCCCTAAATAAAGACTTTGACTTGGCCAGTCTGGTTATTCCGAACAATCTTGTTAAAAGTAAACTCTCTAGTGCTATGGAGACTTTAAAAGAGAATTTAAAATTAAAACCGCGACCTAAATCTTCGCCTGTAAACGACTTACCTAAGTTTCAGATTCCAAGCAAAGAGATAATTTCCAAAGGGCAAACACTTATTGAGGAATTATAATAACAAAACACTTTTTCTAATTTATTTTTTCTTGGTTGGCTTGTATTTGAAAAAAAAAAATTTTAATAAAAACCACAGGAAATATCTATAACAAAACTCATATGTATGCGTTTAATGGCAGTATGTGTTTGAAACATTGGTGGTAAGAGTTCTTTTTATGAACCGGCCAACTATGGTGAGAGGACGTTTCTCGAATTCAGCTTTCTGCTCTGGAGTCAGTGAAACCTTTACGTGAAAAGTAATAGAGCAATTTTTGTTTGTGAATTATTTAAGTGAGTAATGATTGATAAATGTGAGGACGTTTCTTCTTATATACCTGATCGCCATTCAGTCGATTGAGTAACGTAACACAGACGTCAGCAGCCTTAATACCGAGGTGCCATGTTAATGATGACAGCATTGTTGCCTCCATTTCTATATTGCGAATGCCGTGGCTATAGCATTTAAGAAGGAACTCTTTTTGCTCAGATTCTGTGTATATACAAACAGCGCCATCTAGTCGTCCTTGACCTGAATGACGAAAAAGCAGGAAATTGCAAAATTTTAATCAATGTTATAGGATGATTGATTGCAAGCAAAGCTGAAATAGTGTAAGTGTATGGAATAGTTACGATGGTATTAGAGATTTTATAAATATTTAAAGAAGGCATATGAAATTGTATACCTTTGGTTTAATTTTTTTTTAAAAGATAGTTACTTTTACTTATTCAAGGACATGAATTTTCAATTTAAAACGAAAATATATAATATATTAGAGCGGAGCTTCACAACTCACCATATAGATAGTTCTACGTCAATATAAAAAATAAAAGGATTTTAGTTTCACGAAATTAAGTCTTCTTTATACTTTTCCTCCTAAAGCTACCCATATGAATAAAGCCAAAAATCTCAAAATTACGCCACCGTACAGACAAACAAACAAACAAACAGACGCACGCTGAAAAAAAATCCTTTGATTATTAGCTGCGTACTTCGAGATCGCAATTACTCAACTTGTTGACCAGCTTTGTTAGATGTGGCGCCATCTTGTTGAAACCACATATGTGTGCTAGTTAGGTAGGTAAGTAGAGAAGCGGTCCAGACTGCTTGAGTGCAGCACAAACCTTAGGAAACCTATTATGTGTTGTGTGAGTGGTTCTTGAATTAAGCAACCTTTCATTACGAGATCAGTTCGATTATACCGGCTCTTCCAGGTCGGCAAACAATGCTTTGCTCAAAGTGCGGAGTCTTGATCCTGCTAGTGCCGGACATCTGTAAAGGTAGTGGATGAGCGTTGATTTCTCATTTACCTTCTTGGAGCTCCTGCTCCTGAAAAATATAATTTGTTCGTTGATTAGCTAAGTCTCTCCATTGTGCCGGTGACCACAGGCACGCTCTTCTTTGCCAAATCGCTTTCTCATTTCACTTTATATTACTGTGCACTGTCAACCTTACGATGGTTATGCCCAGGATTTGCCTAATCGAAGCCACCTCTGATTGGCACATTTTAACAAGTTTCGAGTTGTTGTTAGTCAAATGAATGGCTTTGATTACGAGCTGGCTGTCTACACTTATACCAACCCTTCCAATTAGAGCAGTACATTGGACTTATTGCGACATGATCCGGTAGCGCATATAAGTTATCAAAACCAAACGCATACTTTAATAAAAAATTTGGATAATTTGCTTTCGATTTTTTGTCTCGATTTTTTTTGTTTCGTTTTTCGAAATTTGAAATCCGCCTATCGTAGGTTCTTGAAATTTTACACACCTACTTTGTCTTCCCAAAAATTAGAATATTGTCATAATTTGGAAGTGATCGTAAACCGGGATCAAGGAGCTTCCATACATTTTATTTTATAAAGCTAGCAGCGAAGCGCTCCCGAAAAGCTAATATTGTATTCGAAAACGTGAAATCACAAATACAAACAATTGTAATATATATATAATAACTAGTTATTAATCCCGGTGTTAACCGGGACCCGCCGACCACCACCCTCAAGACAGCGTTTAGACCCATCAGGAGCTAAAATAAGAGGCATTATCTGGCTGCCCACAAAACCCTACTGACCCAACCAAACTGACCGCTCCCATACTGAAACCACCGCACGCCATTGAGCCCCCACACCTACCAGCCACTGACCAAAACTTGTCACCCATAACCTCCGGGACCTATGTATATATATAAAAACGTGTTCGAATCGTGAGTTATGGTCGCGAGCTCATACATAAATTCCATGGAAAACGGCATTTTTACAGTTTTTCCAAGTTTTTCCAGAATATTCCAATTTTCCAAGTTCCTATAATCATCCCCGGACGTTTACAAACATTTAATAAAGAATGAGCCAAATCGGTCCAGCCGTTTAGCCGTGAAAAGGTAACAGACAGAGTTACTTTCACATTTATAATATTAGTATGGATTGGAAGTCAAGAAGGGAATCAAAGTGTCGTACTATAAGCATATGTAAGGTCTACCTTTTAAGACTCGACCACTAATAACCGTTTATCACTCACCTTCATAGAAACACTCAGCAGCCATTGTATTAGCAGATATCACGTCGAAATTGTCACATGGCTTGTGACTTTTAAGGATTTCCGCTATGATAGCTTTGTCAAATTTAGCTGGACGGACGACACGTTTTCCTAGGATTGCCTATAGAAGCAAACATTTCGGATAATTTTTAAAATATTTCATATTATTTAATGAAGCAGGAAACTAACGATTTCATGTTCGTTCCTCAAATATCCATTGTATGCATCCTTGGTGACCACAACAGTACCAGGCTCTAGTCCCAAACCACCGCAGGTTCCAATACGTATAAATATTGGATCTTTGCATTTCGCATATTTGACCAATTTAATGAGTTCATGTAATAGTACACTTAGCGATGGCATTCCGATGCCATGACTGGCACAAAGAACTGGTCCGACCTGAAAGCAATTGATTTAAATGTGCAATGACTATCGAGTATGTGTAAATCAATTCACTTAACCTTGTAGACTGCATACCGATGAGCCTCTTTGCAAAGATCAATCAATTCACTACTGAAGTTGAATTCACTGTTCAGGTGTCTTGCCAGCTCTTTCATACGATGCTTAGTACCACCCATGCAAATAAACTATTCAAAAAGTAAAATCCAATTCACATTAATATTAGCTACAATAAAATCAATTAAATCCTTGATATACCTTCACATCACCGAACTGTTTCTCAATATCATATGTATCTTGAGTAGTACAGATACGTATTCCCAAGTGATAAAGAAAATCCGATGATGGCATTTTTGTAAATTCTGATAAAAATGAGATAAATTTCAATCAAAGTCAATTTAATTTTAATTATATTTGCAATCAGAAATGGTTCATTGAATTCACGAACGATTTGACCAAATTCAATTTGTGGTAATACCATATGCGTACATTTGTGGACACTTACTCGATCATATCAATTTATGAGAAGATTTCGTGTTGTTTACTGTAGGGTTTACAAAAGCGAAAAATGTCTTTTCAGGTGTCATCCAAACACTTCAGTTATATTGACAAGAAGTCATTTGTTTGAGTAATTCAGCCCCTTTCTGGAGGTTTTTTCAAACGTTGCATGTGTGCGCGTTAAAAGCCTGCTTTAAGATTTTTAAGCATGCATCGTAATTTTTTATGTTTGTGTAGCAAAGGTTTATTTTTTTACACGCCCATAGACGAAAGTTGCATGTGTGCGCGTTGAAAGCCTGCTTAAAGATTTTTAAGCATCGTAATTTTTTATGTTTGTAAGCTAAGGTTTATTGTTTTTTCACACGCCCATAGACGAAAGTTACTGTTTCATAAACTATAACCTAGCTTTAAAAGTAGCCGTTACACACACTAGTGAGTTAACATATAAAACACTTTTGTTATTTACTGCATTTACAGCGAACACACATTCCCAGAGTAATTTTGCATTGCGCATAACCGGTTTAGCAGAAAAAGCGGTTTTGGTCGTGTGAAAAAAAGCGTACATTACTCGCAGAAAAGTGCTCATCCCATAAACTCCACTTTCCTTGCTCGTTAGTAATATACTATAACGTAGTACTTTTATATAACATAAGCGGCGTATAGAACACCTGTTGTTTCCTGCTGTGATTGCTTGCAACGTTTACAGTTTATATATGTGCTGATTGTAAACAATGTGAATAAAATAAATTCATATGTAACTCTTATCATAGAAACCCCAAGCACGTTGCAGCCATTAAATTCAATATACTATGTAGACCTTTGACTCCTGTGGAGGCTTAAGTTACTAACACGATTGGTTGTTTTGTTATATGTCCGGTCAAAAATAACGTATTTTTCCATTATATTGATTTAACAAGCAAGTTATATATGTAGTTGATTGACACACGATGTATGTATACTTTAATCACACAAGATTCGATTAAGTCGATGCCGGCGATTTTGCTGTTATTTTAAAAATTTAACATACCGAAGCTCTATAGTTCAGTTAAGCCAATTAAAATCTATTTCCCAGAATTATTAAAAGATATTTTTTTAAGTACATTACATAACACCTCAGAGCTCATTAAAAATTTTCTTAAAAATATAAAAAAATATGCTAAACGTTAATTTACCGAAAATGTTATTCTCTGATCGTACTAAAACGCTTTAAAATTTAATGTCGAGCCGATGCAGTCGCCGCTGTGATATGTTAACAATCAATGAAACTCTTACCGAGGGAACTATTATTTAATCATCATGAACTCAACACAAATGCACTTTACTATCGCTCTTATCTGAATCAAAACAATTGAAGTACACTTTTTTAAACTCGATCCATCACCGATAACACCCACAGAGTGGATGCATATTTTTCAATAAAGAGCATTGATGGTTTTTTTTTCTTTGACCGTAATTTTTTATTGTCAGAAGCCGTTAAGGTTTGGGTGTAGTTAAAATTGTAAAGAGAATTTATACTGGATGCAAGATGAATAGCCCGTTGTTTCCACATTAAATTACAATAATGCTGCAATACAATAATTTGCTTGTGTGGGTACAATTTGGAGTTATCCCAGAAATAAACCCATGGCAAATATTAAAGAACAAATTTAAAACATATGTAAACGTATATGAGAAAACATATTTTCTTTTAATGACTGTATCGTAAGGTAATATGTGTTCTAAATATTGAGTGTGGTCGTGCAATAGATGAGATTCGTCTCATATTTTCGATGATATCAAATCCCAATTTCAGTTCCTACTAATACACGTGTTCTAAATTTTTTTCTGCCTCCATCACATTTCCAACAACATTTTTCTTTCAATTCAATTAACAGTTGTTATAGCATTATTTGAAGTACACGCATAGAAGCAAATTATTTTAATGTAGCAAAATTTGTATTTGATTTGAAAACAACGGGTAAGTTTTATGTTTTCTGTTATTTTAGTGCGTGGAAAGTGTTGAAGTACACGCATACAAGCAAATTATTTTAATGTAGCAAAATTTGTATTTGATTTGAAAACAACGGGTAATGTTTTCTGTTATTTTAGTGCGTGGAAAGTGTTGAAAGTAAAGCAGAAAACACAATTTTTTTGGTTTGTTTGGTTTTGTAGCTTATAGGGGAAATACACATACGTGTTTGTGCAAACATTATTTGTCTCCGCATCCGCTTGTACCACCATAAGTTTTGCTTTGATAAATAGGAGAGGAGGTTCGTGGTTCGAATTACAGTAACACCAAAAGTATTTTTCACGGTGTCCCACCTCGAATGGGTGACAAATGTTCCGAGAGTGTAATAACTAGTCACAGAAAGCTTCTCAATTCGCCGTTCGGATCCGGCTTTAAACAGTAGGTTCCTTCCATTTGTGTCCAAAAATATACATGCGCAACACAAATGGTCGCAAGAAGCTAGGCCTTGAACCGCAATAGTCTGTAGCGCCGAATATCACTAAATAGTATAAAACAAAGTCGCTTTCTCTGTCCCTATATCCCTATGTATGCTTAGATCTTTAAAACTACGCAACGGATGCGGTTTTTTTTAATAGATAGAGTGATTGAAGAGGAAGGTTTATATGTATAATAACAACCATTAAATAGTGGAGAAATACTGTTATTTTTTAGGTTTCTAATGTGATGTAAATAATTACATTTTTTCCGCTTACAATGCAAACGCAGGCTGAACCCTACGAGATTTATCAAAATAATGTACTAAGTATTGTACACATTGAAAGGTCTACAGAAAACTCCGCGATGGTATATGTCTATCTCTTATGGATATCCCACAATAACATTTTTTTGTCATTTACTTTTTACGCATCAAAATCCGTTGCGTAGTTTTAAAGATCTAAGCATACATAGGGATATAGGGACAGAGAAAGCGACTTTGTTTTATACTATGTTGTAGTGATAGTGATAGTGATGATTTAAAAATTGCGGGACATAGCGTTTCTCTTTTGTTGTTGATGATTGTTGATTATCTTTTGTATGTATATTAAAATGAATGTCTGTTTGTTTGTAATACGACATTAAAACTCAAACTGAAATTTTCACAGAATCTTAACAAGAAATCGGTAAACCACATAGTGCGAATACGATCAAGGTGGCGCTTTGTTTAGGTTTAGCTAATAGAACACCCCTCATGTGGTAGTGAAAAACTAGTAATTAATATAGGATAATTATAATATAGGAGTGGGCGCCGTGGCTTTAGTGGATAGTGCGTTAGACTTCTGAGCGGGAGGTTCTTAGTTTGAATCCCAGACAAACATGAAAAATCTCTATATTCGTCAATTCGTGGAATGATTCTGGAGTATATTCTATGAAAAAATTGTTGTACAGGTAAGGGTCTATCTAAAGGGTGTTTTTTTGGGAGGTTTGTTTTTCCGATAGATGTCGTTTTATTTTATGACAGTTGTTTTGACAGCTCAAAGTGGCATTTCTACTCAGTATTGTTTGGCAAATCATTATGAAAAAAAAAAAAAAAAAAAAAAAAAAAAAAAATGACATTTGTGAAAAATAGTCGTGGTAGCCATATGCCAGAAATTGTGTTTAAATGTTAAATGCCAAAAAATTATCTACCAAATAAAAAAAAATTTTGGTCATTTCATAATTTTATATGTGTTTTATTCAAAAAAAAATCGGCAACCTCTTATATGGCTACCACGACTATTTTTCACAAATGTCATTTTTTTTTTTTTTTTTTCATAATGATTTGCCAAACAATACTGAGTAGAAATGCCACTTTGAGCTGTCAAAACAACTGTCATAAAATAAAACGACATCTATCGGAAAAACAAACCTCCTAAAAAAACACCCGTTATTATGTTAACATCATTTATCGGGGATTTAAGAAAAATCTTACTTTGGTGTAACCTGAGTACCTGACCCATGTTAACGGACATTGCTCTGTTAATACTAATGATAGAAATTTCGTTTAGGACTTTATTTTTTAAATAAATTCTTGGAAAAAATTAATATTATATTAGATATTATGGGTACCCCTCGGTCCTCAGGGCCCTTTCAAACCAAAAATTTTGTCCATTAACAGCATGTTTGAAAATAACAGAACATATAGTATAACAGAGAGTAGGTATTTATTAATAAATTAAGAAAGAACAAAAATTAAAAACTAAATACTTATATTTAGATCTATTAGTAGCCTCAGATTCCTGTTGAACTAAGCTTAGAGCGCCTCGGTGAATGGATAGATCCTCAATCGTCAGACGAAATCTTAAGTTGACCATTTTGTGGCGAGGACTTTGCGAATGTATCGAGAAACGAGAACTTGTGGACGTTGTTGCCATTCGTGCATTACTTCCTTTGTTGAATTGACCTGAAATAAAAGAAGGTTCATGCACAAATTTTGCATATGCAAGAAAAGAAGCAGAAAGAGAAAATTGTGGCTTGTAAATTTTTTAAAGTGGAGAATAAGAAAGGCATCGATTGTATGATTACATTCTTGAATTGGACCTGCCAACTGAGCAGTTTGAGATAGATGCAACAGCTAATGAAAACCATTCGCTGCAGCCAACAATCGTGAAAAAATTAGCGCGAGGATAAGCCAGCAAAAAAAGGTTAAAAGGCCTCGAGAGCAGATGGAATCCGCACTAAGCTACGAAATCGAAATCATGAACAAATACAGTCCAAGTAAGCAAGGAGTCAACGATGCTAGAATATTAGAAAAGGAAATTAACAACACCCTTAGTCAGACAGAGAAAAAATTTATAGAGTTATTACACAATCTTTTTGGACTTTCAAACCACCTATTACAGCATAGCCATAGTAGAAATTATTTAATAAAAGATAATTATATAATAACATGTTACCTGATCTCCATTTAGTCGATTCAGCAATGCAACACAAACGACAGCTGCTTTTATACCGCTGAGATATGTTAACGCGGCAAAAACTGTGCTCTCCATTTCGATGTTGACAACTCCATGGTCACGCAGTTTTCCCAGATATTCCATTTTATCACTTTCGGAGAATTCACAAAATGCACCGTCCAAACGTCCTTGACCTACAAAAAGAAGTACATGTACGATTATTATTGCATATTAATGTTACATAGGTAATTCTCTATTTTTCAGACCTTCGTAGAAATCATTTGTACAAAGGGTATTTCCCATGATTGTGTCATAGGGCTCATTTGGACTGGCCAACGACTTTAACTCACGGCCTAATTTCTTATCTAATATTGCTGGGCGATTAACGATTTTACCAAGAATTGTCTGCAAATTAATTTAAATAATTCCTTTTAATATTAAATATTATTTTTTTTAAAATCCTACAAATTCATGGAAATTCCTTAGCTGTCCGTCCAAAGCAGCCTCCGTGATAATAACCGTACCACCTTCGACACCAATGCCACCGCATGTGCCAATGCGAATAAATATCGGATCGTGACATTTGGCATGATACATCAGCTTAATCATTTCATGCATAAGAATACTGATTGAGGGATTGCCCATACCATGGCTGACAGAAAGAACAGGACCAACCTGCACTTACGGCGATGTTTTAAAGCTTTGGCTCATGCTGGGTTTTGTGTATATTATACTGGGTACCATTTACCTTATACATTGAATATCTATATGACTTTGCAGTGATGTCCTGTAACTGAGTGCCAGTTGGCAATTTGAAATTAATTTCTTTCATTATGAAGTCCGCAAATTCCTCCATTCGTTTTGGTGTTCCACCCATGCAAACAAACTGCAATTGGAGAGATAAAATTGATTGTCGACTAACTTGTTTCTCTATGAGAAATGAGCCTGTTAATGCACACTTCACATCTTAGCATTTACAAATAAAAATTCTCAAATGAATGGTTGCCAAAGATGTAGTCGATCTAAAGGTGCAGCTATACACCATTTTGAATCTGCTACGTAGTCTGAATGTCTGAGCTTAGATCAAGATCAAGCAGAATAGCTGCTATTAATGTAAACTCCATAAACTCGGTCTCCAGACGTGGCGACTTGCTGCGGTATTTGAACGACACAGATCGGACGTACTATTTCTAAATGACGACTTCATAAGACTTCAAAATAATGATTGTCTGCTCCTTCAGCAGATAATAAATTTAACGTCGAACTCGAGAAATTATTCGAGGTATCCGTGTTCAATATGACGGAACATTTATTAGTGCCTCATATATTGAAAAAAGTCGCGTCTTGAGAGAAAATATTTAGCGGCGTGTATTAACATTTTGGGCGTGGAAAAAAGGGCGTAAACATCTCTGCTCGCTATACTATATTTTTGCAAACCAATACCAAGCCTCAGTCTACAAGACCAAGAAAAAGTCCAAAACTGAGATGCCATGGGCTTGGCCTTGCGTTTGCTCACCACTAATACTGTTACAAGCGTTATCTTATTAACACTGTAGTTAGCTTTAAAAACCCTACATGAACTTCATGTTCCAAGATGTCCCATAGTAATTGAACCAGTTGATCTAAGTTGTACTAGTTTGGATTTTCTCCACAATTCCTTAATAATTGTAGGACCAATGTTGAATCTTAAATTAATGGTTTTGTAAGAGGGCAATTCGATATGTATTGTGTAAACTGTTTACGAACTGTTTGTACACTTAAACCAATTTTTAAAGTATCTTTGTCAGGCCTAAGTTGGTATTTTCAAAAGAAAGTTTCGGAACGCAAAAAACCGCATAAAACTTTGTTTACTATAGAATTTGTTCTTCACGTACGTCTTAAAAAAACGACATTTATTTTTTTAATAACTTGCGCAGACCTAAAGGGGTTCACACACTTATTATGCTCAGTTATATGCTTGGCACAGAGGAGAGAGGAGAAGTCTTTGAGCTTTTGCTTTGAATGCCTGTGGATCATAGTGATGTGGAAAGACAGAGTTTGTACTACTATAGAACGAATCTTTGAACTTAACTGCACGTCCGAAGATGGGCTTGAGGGTAAACTGATGAGCATTAAGGGTACTACGAGTATTGCGGTTGAATTCAAAGAGACGTAGCATGCAACTGGCTATTTCTCTTGAGCACCACTGGTGGAAGAATCAATAAAAAAGTGACAAGCAGGAAACGTTACTGTGGTGTTCACGCGAATCTTTTGTTTTCACAAGGTTTTCGTCACCGATAAGTCTTATCGCATGGTTTTGTATTCTATCTAGCTGATGCAAGGTAGTTTTACACGCACCAGACCAGATATGACAATTGTACTCAAGTTAAGTCGAATAAAAGCCTTGTAGATAGTAGCCAGATCAGAGGGAGTGAAATATTTCTTGCACCGGGTTAGAAAACCTAAACATTTCGCATCATTTTTGGCGATGGTGAATATTTGGTTATTCCAAGGACGATTGTCGTTAACGCAGTTTTTCGGTTTCCTTGATGCAAGTGCCATTTATGGATAATGGCATTGGATTTAAGACAACAAGAGAAAGCATTGGGTTTTGGAAGCGTAAAGACTCGATTGTTTTCTTTCCATTTTACTATGCTTTCCAGGTCAGAATTTAACGTAATTAACATAGGCAGTTGATGAGAAGTGGAGGGACGTTCCTTAAACTGATATGAGAAGCTTCTTTTGTGCCATATTTTGGAGAATGTCGGAATATTAAATTCTTCTTTCTTTTATTTGTCCAGAATTTTTATATAGAACATAGTTTTGCAAACGAAAACGAACTCGTGATATTTTGGAACGGGATCCCTATGTCAATGGTTTTTTTTATATTTAAAATTATTGCCAAGTGAAACTTCATAAATGATATGTGGCAGTGCAATAAGGAGGGCTAAACGCTTTATAAAAAATTAAAAATCGAAGAAATATGATTTACAAAATTTCACATTCCTCACGTTTGTAGGCGGTTTCAATTTTTTTTTCAGAATTCTCCCTGATTTATTGAAAAACGCAATACGGAAAACGATTACGAAACTAAAACGACGCGAGTCCAAATGCTTTAATCAATGGATCATGGTCAGGGAAAAACTACAAAAAAAAACCTCGACCAAGAAAATATAACAAAAAATGCCTTCAAAATTCTTGGAAACTCTATATTAAAAAATTCGGTGCTTCAGGAACTAGTTTACGTCTTTCTTGAAGGCCTACAATTCGACAGTGAAATGTACCGGATTCGTTTATAGTACCAGGCCTAACAAACGAAGAAGTCACGCACAACTATCGCACCGATAGACTTATCTTAATTCAAATGTTGCCAATTCCACAAAATCTATGTGTATGAGCTTTGACGCCAAACATTGTGCCAAGGATGAGTGAAAAAGTTGGATTCAAACGGAGTTTTTGACGATTTTTGGGTTCCTCGTAGTCTGGCCAAGTTTTCTGGAGCAACTTACAATTCGGGCTTTTGATGAAGATTTGCCATTTTGGTTTTTTCGTTTTTATTTTTTATGTTGTTATGAAACGTCTAAATCTAGGGTCTAGAATTGCGTGTATTTGCGCAGATTAGCGCTATAGCGATGACAGCCTGTGAGGGTAGCGAAGCGCCTCCGAACAGCTAGACTTATTTTATAATAATCACCATTAAATTATATTGTCAAGAGTCATCGTTTCATTGACGATAATGACAAATCAATTCAAACAGATAACATATACATAAAAAAAAAATGTATTCAGCATCAATGACGCAACCCGAACTGATTAAATAAATATACATACATACATACAATTAAATTTATTCAAATGAATTCTGATTAAATAAAATTAATTTTCAATTGTTTGTGCTATTACATCATACGGTTTACACGAAGCTATTAATATCAGTGTACGTCAACTAAAATGCAAATATGTGACAGTTTCATATAATTTTGTTCTGTATAGAATTATTGTTCAAAATCTACATCACTATCTGTCTAAAAAACATTACCTCATAGTTATACATATACGGACACTGATCTAATTAGACTAGGCTCAAAAACACAAAAAAAAGATTATGTGCCTACAACCCTCAGTTCCAATAATATATCAAAAATCTAGCAACAATTAAAAACATTTTAATATCATTAAGATAAGATTAAGATCCATCCAAGAAACGTATTTCTGGAAGTTCGCACCAAAGCTCAGGTACATGCAGACTGCGGTGCATGGTCTAATGGAAGTCTTATATAACCAACTAGTTAAGTACCTGGCGTTACAATGGCGGAAAAATATTAATTCGACTCTAATATTGTCCCCAACCTACCACACTCCGACCAACGTCCCGGCCATCGACTAACCACTTCTTGAGAACACCCACCCATCGACTTACAAAAATACATAATAGTTCAAGTTGCTTTGACAAATTTAGCATTTTTATAATTTCCTTGGGATACATCAAATCGTAGATCAACAGCCGAAATCAACATGTAAGCTGGAAAATTATATCCGGCGCCACATCAAAATCTGCAAAGACGTCATTGGGGATTTCGTTAAAGGCTTGTTTGACCAACATTATTTTGCATTTTTAACTGCAAAATATTTACTTTAACATTTAAAAATATATATTTCATTTAAACACAAAAAGTGTTGATTTTTTTGTAAACAAAATCCGTGTGGGACACCATTTATATTATATACTGCTTTATTAGCTAACATTTTTATTTTGTTTTGTCAAAGAAAATGTTCATGTTGCTTTACTTTCTATACACCATATAAAAATATTTGTACATTAATTTAGTTCCTACCTTAACATCGCCGAACATTTCAATTAAGTCGTGACTTTCACTTCCCAGTGCTAAATGATACAAAATGTCCTGATCCATAAATTCAATGTTTGGGTTGCACAGTTTAACAGTTCCATTCAAATATCTGTAAATAACGAAATGAAATAAATAAATTAAGTATTTATTTTCGTTTTGTGCTTGGGTTTGAATCAGTTTTTTCTCTTACTTTGTAAAAAAATTTAATATTTGAGATAATTTCCGCAAAAACACAAAAAGTACTGAAGCGTTTTCATATAAATTCTCTAATCGGAGATATACATGTGTTCAAAGTTTGAATAAAATTTAACACAATATTTGACGACAGCCCAAACAAACCCACAAACAAACACACCTAGACGCTAAGTTAATATGGAGATTTTAAAAATAATCTTGAGAATTGGTAATCTTTCTGTTAAATCAATTACAATACAAAACAATACTTACTCGTCTAATTCTTCATCCGCATTACTATTATTTTTTGAGTAAGACATCATTGCTTCTTGTTCGTTCCTTTATCCTTTATAGTAAAATATTTATAAAGAAATTAATTATAAAAGAAGATGACATAAACATTTTATGCTGACAAATGTTTTTAGTGCTTACGAATAGTCCCTAGATTGTGTTTAACTCGCTTATGTTTCACAATTTCTGTACTTCGCGAAATCAAGTTTTGTGACTTTCTGTAGATTTTCACAGGATATTTTCTCTTTAAATGTTTTTTGCAATATTTTGTTTCCTAAGGTTGCTATTTAAATTTACATATTTAATTTTTGTATAGAATGGGAAAAATATACAGTATAGCTTTTTGCTTTCCCCTTTTTTTTTATATGAAACCTAAAGTGTCTTTTGAATTTTAAATTAAAAACGGAGCTGATTGAGTATAAAATTTGACGATAGGTAAGCTGAAAATTTAATGATGTTTTCTTAGAGATATTTTATTATTTACTGAAGTAATTTACAATTTTGAATAAAAGCTAATCTTATAGCTAGTAATAATCGACTTAACAACATTGGTCTGACGTATTTACATTGTCTTAATTTATTTAAATTATTTTTTGTTTAAGCAATATCATTGACCTAATCTATTACATGTTTATATTCATTTCATTGTATATAAAAAACCAGTGCGTGTAACCTTTACGCGCGGTGTAAGTGAAACTTATTTGATGTTGTTAGGCAAAAGCCCCTCAAGAGACCCATAAAAGACCCCAAACCCCAAAAATAATCATAAAAAGACCCCCAAAATACCCCAAAATGAGGTATAGATAGATGAGCAATATAGATTTTTTTTATTAGAGAGGTATATAGGTATAAAATCTGGCTTTATGAAGTGGATTAAAATCGTTCACAATTTATGGCGACCAAGCAACAATCAAACAAACAAACGCATCCGAACGAGTATTGTAAAGAATTTAAAAATGGGACACTGTTTCCTTACTTATTATTAAAAAATCTACTTAAAAATAGTACACTCCTCGAAGCTGTGTTTGAAGTCAACTATTCAACTTCCGAAACAGGAAAACAGGTTTTTTTTAAATTATTTATTTACCAAACTGATCTTAGGAACTTGTGTTATTAATAAATAAATAACTTACTGACTATATTAGTTATAACTAGTAAATTCACCTACTTGGGCTTACACTTACACTACTACACTAATAATTTTTTTTTATTTATTTCTACAGTACAATATGTAGGTATATAAAAATTGTGAAGAGCAAAAATTTGGTGAATAAAATTCTTCCGCTATTTCTTATAATATAAAAAAAACGTAAACTACTTAGAACGAATTAAAATACTTAAATAGACTTAAAAACTATCCCTACAGGTAGCGGTAAGGGCCACACTCCAGTCAAGCCACCAGTATTTTCTTTTAGTCTCTCCTCTAGTCTGCTTCTTCAGGCACGCTACAAAAATATTTCCAGATATTATTTCCAGTCCCATTGAGTGACAAGGCATGCGGGATTCGTTTGTCAGTGGCCCTTCTAGCGACATGGTATATTACAGGGACGTTGCATGAATCTGACAAGTAGCCCAGTGCGTTCAAATACAGAAATGTCTCAGGTGGTATTAATCAACTCTCCAATGTATTTTAAAAGTACCCAGGAGCGAAATGATTCCTAGTAAAGTTAAGAATGACACAGTCAATAATTCTTGACACTCCGGAAGCATTCAGGAGTTTTTTGTTTGACACATAATGCCTGTTCTCAGAATGTTTGCTTCTGTTCATATACCTACATGCATTTAAGGCATTTCCTCTCAGAGGCACGAAGTTTTTCCATATATGATGGACTAATGTTCCACCATATGGGACACGCGTACGTAACAATTGGTCAAATGAATGCCTGGTAGCAATGCTTTTTGAGCGACATAAATGACATGTCACTAATTATTTCGGAAATATATAAGGTTGAACAGGATTGGTGCCGTTACTGTACCCTGTGGCAGACCGTTAGCGATATTGAATATTTTACTTGTGGTATTTTCTTTATCTGTAATCACAAATTTCTTCCCGTATATCATTGATATAATCATTTTCCCAGGTAACGCCGAGTAATTTTATAAATAAGCTCATCGGTCCAATGCGTGTCGAAGGCTTTTTCGATATCCACTAGGCAGGCAACCGTTTTCCTCTTATCATTCAGATGCCACTTGACATCTGAAATCAATTTGGTCACAGCGTGCACTGTCGAGTGGTTGAACTCAAATTGGTCCCGCGGAATTATCTCACTTGTTTCGCACGCAATCAAACTTGACTTACTAATAACCAGTACAGATTTGGTCATTAGAGAGCTAAGGTAGAGTATGCCCCTCTGCTCAGGTGTCGTATTGCTCACTGCTGATCGTTCTGACATTCATCCTACGGCCACCTTTCATTGGACTTGAAACTGGATTTTTTAGATTTTCATCTGTTTTTAAAGTTAAAGCTCTTCCTGGTTGATGTTTGCAGTCACGTTTTAATTGCGCTCTAAATTGGCCTTATGCCAGTTCGTATGCGGAAAAAAGAGCCTACAGATGGAAGAGTCTTTTAAGAATACCGTACCAAAACGTTACTCAAAAGATTAAAAAAAGTGATGAATTTATTGTAATATTAATTTATTTGTTCGATTTATTCGATTCAATACTGTTTGTCACGTGTAATAAATACGCTACAATAATTTTGTGTCTGTTTGTGGTTTTAGTTGTGCAGAATTTAACACTAAAATTTTACAAAGAAGAAATTGGTATTTGAAACATTTTATTAATACAAATCGTACAATCGATTGGTTACAATTTTAGTACATTATCTTTTCGATAAATATATTTTCTGTGAATGTAAATTGTTTTATAAACATAGATTTTGCTCAACTTTGTATATTTCTGTAAATTCAATCTCATATAATTGTCACATGTTTTATTTACAACAATTTGATTTGTTGTCCAGTTAAAACACAGAAAGTAAAAAAAAAATATTTATAAAAATAGTTTCTATTGCTATTGACTTGAAATTTCCGGTTTTTCATTATTGGTTTTCTTTTATATGCGATAAATTATGCAAAATATTAGCTGCATTACATATGTTTCATTGAAAAAATACAATTATGTTTTTCACAACATTTGGTTGCAAGTATTCGAGGTAAAATTTTTTGCTCCTTAATTTGCGTTTCGTTCTGATGTGACATCAAAAATACTGATACTAACCAGGTAGTTAACATGACGGAAAATTAGATGAAATTATTATGAATTTGTTTGTTATGGTATAATTTTACTCAGTTGAAATTATTATGTTTTGACAAAATTTCATTGAGAGATATACAATAAATAGTTAATACATAATTTGATCAAAATACGATCTTCGTTTAGAATTTTGTTGTTCGTTTATATTTTGTTCGGAAGACTCCATTGTCAGGCAAATTGTTAGCATAAGTACGTTTCTATTAGGAGTTTAAAATTATCATTTGAGTTTCAATTTTTAATTCATTATTGGATAACAAAACTTAAATTAATTAATTTTTATTGGAACAAAAAAAGAAGAGAGAAATTATTTCAACTTTTATGTTGGCTTTACATCTTGTGCACAGTTTTTATAGAAGTTATACTTGTTTTGGGGCGTTCAGTAGAGGGTAAAATGGAGAGCGTTACAAGATTGCGACATGATAATTTAATTTTCCACTGTCCGCTACGCAGTGCTGATCAACCCAATATCCAGTACACAAACCACTAAACGCTTTTCAACATAAATTACATTTAATAGAAGTGAAACGCGAAGAAGAAAAAGAAGAAGGCATACTTTTAGACATCGTGTAAAGTGAATTTGTGTAATTGAATGCAGTGGGTCTTTGGAACGTTTGGTAGAGGGTAAAATTGAGAGCGTTACGGAAGTGCGACATGATGAAGTTAACTGCAGAGAAAAATTTGTGCAGTGAAAAATTTTGAAGATAGTCTTTTGAGATTTTTTGTGCGTCTTTAGAGGATCTTTTATGTGTTTTTTTCGAAGGTGTTTAGGGTGGACTTCTGAGGAGTCTTTTGAGGGTCTTTTTAAAGGTCTTTTGGGAGTTGTTTTAGTAGTCTTTTGGGGGTCTTTAGTAGGTTTTTGTGATCTTTTGGGGGTATATGGGGGTCTCGGGGGGTCATTCGCGAGGACTTTTTTGAGTAGTTTGGGAGGTTTTTTGAGGGTCTTTTGGTGGTTTTGTGAGGAGTTTTTTGGAAGTCTTTTGAGGGTCTTTTTTGGGTCTTTGGGAGTTCTTTGGAGGGTCTATTGAAAGTCCGTGGGGGTCCTACGGTATTTGTTGTTCTTTTGGAAATGCTTTGTTTGCCTTTCGGAGATATTTTGGGTTGGTCTTTTGGTAATGTTTTGGGGGTCTTTTGGGAGTTTTTTTTGGGTCCTTTTAAGGGTTTTTTTGGTGGTATTTTCGAAAACTTTACTTTTGAAGTCTTTGGTGGGTCTTCTGGGAGGCTTTTTTGAGGTATTTAGAGGGTTTTTTGGGGGTCTTTTTTGCCATGTATTTTTTGAGTGTTTTGGAAGGTTTTTTGGTATCTTTGGTAGTACTTTGGTAGTTTTCCTGGGGGTCTTTTGGGGGTATTAAAGTGTTTTGTGAGGTTTTTTGGGGTATGTTCAGAGTTTTTGGCGGTGTTTTTAGAGTCTTGTGTTTGTCTTTTGGGGGTCTTTTGATAGTTATTTTGGTAGACCTTTTGTGATTTTTTTGGGAGTATTTTGGAAATCTTTTGAGGGTCTTTTGGTGGGTCTTTTATATGTATTTTTAAAAAGATATAATACATTTAAGTCAATCCAATATTTCTTTCTTTATATTATAGAGCATTCATTCTGTGACATTTTGTTTTGCAGTGAACTTTGATTATGCCTTTATTAATTGTACTTAATATTTTTCTTGAAGTACTTTATCGTCTTTTCTATTTACGTAAATTATTTGCACGCGCGATAATGTTTTTTGTTTTGTTACGCCAAAGAAGTATATCTTCTAACACGCGTACATAACAACACGCACCCACTTTTTGTAAGTTAGTTAACGTTATGTGTGTATCTACATCCTCAACTTATATCTCGTAACAAACAAAATAAGAGACCTAGTTTCATAATACACAAGTGAATATGGCCGCAAAAATCTGATATTTATATTAACATAAGCCAAATTTAAATGCTTCTTTGGTGAAAGTTGTCATATCAATAATTGCAGTCAACCTTCCCTGCTTTCTTCTTCTTAACTTCCAGGACTGGATTCAGAAAACCCATAACATTTTAAAACAGTAAATTGTGAATACATGTTCGATAAAAACAAACGATTGAATGTTTTTATCCCCACTGTTAAAGGCGAATTATAAGAGTAGTAGTAAAATAGATGTTGCTTATGTTTCGCTTTGATGGCAAAGGACAACAATGCGTTTTAGAACCTATTGTGTTGTACCATTTTGTTATGCTCTACAGATCGGAGTTTAATGTGCTTAACATACGCTAATGATCTAGTTCCACTGCCGAAGAAAGGGGACGTGTTGACCAGGGAGCTTAATATTTGGCTAAAGGAAAGGTAAATTGTACTAGCGCCTTACATCAAACTTTTGTTGAGGGGCAATGCGTGCTAGACTCTTAGCATTTATAAGCTTTAGTGCTAGACTCTTAGCATTCCTAATCTATATTATTAAGTAAATTTAATATTGGCGCTTTAGTTTTTGCTATGAAATCTTTCCACGAAAAAGGTTTGGCATCCGGGTACCTATTCATTACATTGATAAATATTTGTTGCGTACACGTAAAGCTTTAAGAACATTCATTTGTTTTGTTTTATTTAATGTATGCTGTCAATGTTACATATGGTAAAGTTATGTAAAGAGTTTTGCTTCGTATGAATGTTGGCTTTCTGCACTTTGATTTTAAATTTCCTTGCAATTTTTTTTGGTTTGGTTTTCTATTTTTAAAACACGTTCATTTTATTTATTGTAAAAATAGCAAAGATGTTCTATTCAATACTATACTGATAAATGTATTTTGACAATGATATATTCATTTGTGTTATGCACGTAATGAGTGTTGTATAATAATTGCAATTGTATAACGACAAGATTACTTAACAATTATTGAACAGAAACAAATCCCGTCAAGCTAAAAACGGATGTACTTATATGTACGTATGTATATATTTATATATGTATGTCAATATTTCAATAAAAACTAAACATTTTTGGTTTTTAGTTTCAATCTTGGTTGTCCTTTTTGTTGATCAAAAAATTCGTTGGTTTTTAAATTTTCAACGCTACAGTACAGCACCGTTGAGTTGAGTTTGGAATAAACGTAACAGTATTTCAGTATTTAAATTAATAACTATACTACTAAAGCACATTTAACAATTATAAATTAATTAATTCATTTTATAAATACATAATGGAAAGTATGTGCGAATGTATGAGAGTCTACAACATCACATCAATTATAGTATAATTATCTTTGTGTGTGCGTGTGTAAGCGCACTAGCAATGACTAATATATTTTTTTTGCACTAACATTGTACTAATTATAAATGAACCAATTATGAAAAAAAGTGAATTTGGTTAATAATCTATTAGTGTTTAGTTTCTTGATTTTTGGCGCATGGTGCTGATAGGCGAGTTACATTACACATAAATGTAAATTTTTTTTTTTTTTGTATGCATTTTATTGATCTACTCAGTAGCTTGAGATTCCTGTTGAACCAACTTGAATCGCCTGGGTGACTTGATGGACCCTTGATGGCCGAACAGATTTTTAAGTTGACCTTTTTGGGCCAGAACTTTGCGAATGTATCGAGAAACAAGAACTTGAGGACGTTGTTGCCACTCGTGCATTACTTCTTTTGGTGAATTGACCTGAAAAGAAGGAGTTGTTGAAAATTATCAGAGATGGATTAACAAACTTTTATAACAACGACTGCATATGCCTCAAAGAAAAGGGATTCAACCTTTGTAAAGTTGTGTAACAGTATATTTTATTATGTAATGACGTGTTGTATTGAAAAGAGAAGAGAATCTGATTTTATGACATTGAATTGCTTTATCGAGTGGAATTTGCAGCGTTTCAAATGACCGTAGGCTGTCCTTTCCACGACGATTGGTTCTACGCACCTAAAGGACCCCTATACCTATCAAGGCATTGACTTGGATCCACTCTCAAACCTGGAGATGCTACAACAACAACAACCCTAGGCTGTCGCCAATCGTGAAAGCCTCGTTTTCATATGACATCCGTACAGAACTAGCTGGAGCTAGCGATTAAATAATATTACAACTCATTAAAATCACCTGTTTAGATAATTTCAGGGTGCTTTTAAATGATGTCATATCCACTTTTTGCAAAGAATTATTTAATTGTATTTCTCTTTATTTCCCCTTCTCGCGCCATAAAACCTCATCTACATATCCTCCTTGGTATAATCGAAGACTCGCTCCTTACGAAATAAGAGAAACAAGTACCTTCGTACGTATTCTTTTTTTGACTATTCCAACTATCTCGGTACTTACTTGCAATTCACACAGCTCTATAACTCTCTTTAATAATGCGTAAGCCAAACTCATAAACGACCCTAAGTTTTTCTTTTTCAATTCGTCAACTATAAAAGGAAGTCTGACGGCTACCCTCCATCACTCTCCTACAAAAATACATCACCAACCGATCCACATAGCATTGTGAACTTTTTTGGTACCTTTTTCAAACAATCCGACAACTTGTTGGAGTCGTTCATAGAATCGAACGGTGGTCGTGACACCTTACAAACAGCTAAACATTTTATATTTTTATATTCTTAATAAGTCTTACCTGATCTCCATTTAGTCGATTAAGCAATGCAACACAAACGACAGCTGCTTTAATACCGGCATGATATGTTAATGCGGCAAAAATGGTGCTCTCCATTTCGATGTTGACAACTCCTTCGTCACGAAGTTTTTCCAGATATTCCATTTTATCACTTTCGGAAAATTCACAAAAGGCCCCGTCTAGGCGGCCTTGACCTAAAAACAGAAGTCCATGTTTTTTCATATTATTAACGTTACTTAATGTTTTAATTTTCAGACCTTCGTAAAAATCATTTGTACAGAGGGTCTTTCCAATGATTGTGTCATAAGGATCATCTGGACTGGCCAAGGACTTCAACTCACGGGCTAATTTCTTATCTAATTTTGCTGGACGATTAACGATTTTGCCAAGAATTGTCTGTAAAGTAATATTAATTAACTTCTTTTAACTATTTTCTTGCAAAATATCTTACAAATTCATGGGAATTTCTTAGCTGATCATCCAAAGCATCCTCCGTGATAATAACCGTACCACCTTCGATGCCAATGCCACCGCAAGTACCAATGCGAATAAATATCGGATCGTGACACTGGGCATGATACATCAGCTTAATCATTTCATGCATAAGAATACTGACTGATGGCGTACCCATACCATGACTGACACAAAGAACTGGACCAACCTGAATTAACGGTGATATTTTAAAGATTTTGTTCATTCTGCTTTTTGTGTATTATATTATTGGCTGTACCATTTACCTTATACATTGAATATCTATAAGAATATGCGCTGATGTCCTGTAACTGAGTACCAGCTGGCAATTTGTAACCAATTTCGTTCATTATAAAGTCCGCAAAATGTTCCATTCGTTTTGGTGTTCCACCCATGCAAACAAACTGCAATTATTGAGAGAATATTGACTGTTATTTAACTAAATTCTACGTATATCTAGATATTAAATTGTTTTTAATTTTTTTATTGTGTTCATTATGTTCATTATATTTCTGACTTAGTTTTAGTTATTTTTTCTAGCATCAGGAATAACAATGGAATGTTTATGACTGGAATTTTGCGACTAGATACTATTTAGAGGCAAAACCAAAAGTATGCACTACATCTTTTCCAATTGCAATTTAGATAGCGTCAACTGTATTTCAGATAAGTAAACTGTTTATTAGAAAGTATCAATTGTAATTCAAATTAGTCAATACTGATTCCGCAAGAATAATTGTAATGCAGAAAGAAAGTAATTCAGATTAGTCAACTGTTTATGAGAAAGTTATCAATTGTAATTCAGATAGCGTCAATTGTAATTTAGATAGCGTCAATTGTAATTTAAATAGCGTCAACTGTTTCAGATAAGTAAACTGTTTATCAAAAAGTATCAATTGTAAATCACATTAGACTAAAAGATATGAATTGGCTTATTGGTAAAAAATCGAGACTATCGATCAAAAACAAGATTCCAATTTATAATCAAATACAAAAACCGGTATCCACATATGGAATCCAACTATGTGTTTGTGCTAACCACCATCAGAACAAAGTATTAGGATGTATTGCGGATGCACCCTGGTATGTGAGAAACAACGAGCTCCATCGAGACCTGGGGATAGAAACCGTATCCAACACAATCGCAAAATATACAGTGCTCATGATGCAGCACACTAACGAAGAGGCATCTAGGCTTATCATCCAGACTGGAATAACTCGAAGACTTAAGCGCACTAAGCCCCTAAAATTACTATTCGTTGCCAATAATTAGGTTGCATGTTTATCTAATACTTTTTTTGTTGGTGATTAGCGATGAACTTCGCGCAGCTTTATCTACTGGGAACGGAGGAATTCGTTGGACTCTTACATCTCAACTCAAACATCTGGACTACGCTGACGACGTTTGTTTACTCTCACACAGAATTATGGAGCCGCACCAAATGACAACAAATGTGGAAAGGGAGGCAAATGTTGCGGGTTTGAAGATGAATACGGCCAAAACCAAAATCATCAACCTCAGCACTAACTCAGTAACTCAAGTTAACATTGCTGGACAGTCGGTAGAGATAGTAGAGAGTTTCCAATATCTTGGGAGTATTGTCTCGATCGAAGGTGGAACCGAACAGGACATTGTCAACCGAATCGGCTAAGCAAAATCAGTGTTTGGAATGATGTCCATGATCAATGCAATGCGATCAGCTTAAACTGTTTATCAGAAAGTAACAATTCTAATTCAGATTCGTCAACTGTAATTCAGAAAGCGTCAATTGGTGATTGTTGCTGAAAACGCACCTTGTCATTCAGGGCTTAAAAAGCAATAAATAAGAGAACAGCAAATCTTTTAAGACTAGCGTCCTACTCTCCAATGCTTAATTCCATAGGAATATTTGGTCAAAAATCAAATGTCGAATCAAATTGACGAAGCTGAATTACAATTGATGTTTCTGATAAACAGTTATGTAATTTAAATAACGGTTAACACTTTCTGAATAAAAATGATCTCTTCTGGATAAGAATTAAAAAATAATAATTACATTTGACGCTATCTGATAAACAGTTGACTTATCTGAAATACAGTTGACGCTATTTGAATTACAATGACTTTTTCTGAATTACAACTGGAAAAGTTGTAGTATACATTACAAGGTATATATAGTTGAGCAACATAACATATGCGAAAACGGAAAACTTTTTCAATTTCTTTTTTTTACCAGGTGTTTTTTATGAAACATAAAAATTATTTAAAACAATAATAGTCAAATATTCTAGACAATGTTTTGAGCTTCTTATTGACAAGTAATAAATTTTTTTGTGATACTAAACTTTCACTAAAATTGCGATGTTATATTAGTAGAATAATTCAATCCCTACCTTAACATCCCCAAACATTTCAATTAAGTCGTGACTTTCACTTCCCAGTGCTAAATGATACAAAATATCTTGATCCATAAGTTCAATGTTGGGGTTGCGCAGTTTGACAGTACCATCGGAATATCTGTAATTATTATAAGAATAAGTAAATAAATTTTTAATTTTTATTTTGTTATTAGTACAAATTAATCTGTTATAGTAATTTGCAGTTGAATTTGGCAAAATGACAAAGACATTTCTATATGATTTGAAGAAACCGGGAATTTACAAAGTTATCATTTCAACGTGTTGTCTCTTTTGTCTATTTTCTTGAAATCGAAAAACCTTCTCTCAGAAATTGTTTTACATGCTCTAATCGTCAGTGTGCTGAGAGCAGTAATCATGCCTTGAGATCGCCCACAGAAAGTTATGGTTTTGGATGAAAAAGCTTCCAAATCGAATGCAAACGCCGGTTATAGTTTGCAAATGGTACGAAAAACATAAACCAGGACGGAGAAATCTTAACTATACCCTGCAAATTGAATGTGCTATTGCTATAAATTTTATGCTTTATTAAATAAGTACTGGGCAAATACCAAGGCACGTCAAGCGATAATAATAGAAAACAATACATAACTGGTACATTTTATTAAAAATAAATTACGAAGTAATTTGCACAGGCAAACAATTTGACTAAGTACACTGACTCACTATCTACCTAAATATTATTTTAATATATTAGCTATATTAACCCTATAACCTGCACTACTGCTGAGTAAGTTGTGACATCAAAGTATGTATTATTATTTGTTGAAACGGCATTTCTGTTGCAAACAAATATGCCTACATGCCATACATATGTAATTACACTTGTGGTCTGTCAAGCATAGCACACTGTTATGCTGTTAGTTATGCTGTTGCACTGTTGTGCAAAACATTGGTACCATACCGTTTGTATTCCCAGAATTAGTTTGCACATTTTACCTGTAGTATAACCCTTTGCACATTGGTAAGGACTCGTAATGAGGTAACTTTTTATTTTTATTTGCCAAAGGGGTAATTTTGGTATGATAAACAGCAGAAGTTTTTATTTACATAAGGACTCTCTGCTTTGTCCTGTTATGTTTTTCGTTAACGGCATAAACTGCACTTTGATTTACAAATTCAAACACAACAAATTGTGGTAAAAAGCGACGCAAATTGGTATTGCACACATGCTAACTAAATTTAATGCTATACATGATTTTGATAGTTAAATGTATGAACGTATCATATGTCCGGTTCACAAAGAGGGTATCACCTTTCCATATACATTCCATTGCTGTATTCTATTATACACGCAAAACTACTTGCGATACCTCTGTCTCCACGCAGCTACTTTAGACCTTTCTTATGAGTAGCTACTACTCTGCGGCACAAATATACAAACATATAAATTATCTTGTTTAAATATTAAGAATAGTACTAAGTCCCACGATTTGATAAAACTCGTTTCCTATTTATGTCAAATACACTCTACATTTGAATTTACTTTGGCGCTTTATTTAATGTTTAATAATCACAACTACTTGTTATGTTTTGGGCATAACGAATACAGCAGCTGTTAATGACACATAACAAGATTAGTAAATTATTAAATTAACATAAAAATCTTATATACGAAACATTTTAATTAGAATAAAAAAAAATAAACTTTTTTCTTGGCTTATACTTAAACTGCTTATTGTTGGCGTTATGATTTTTATTGAAAACTAGTAAGGCTCCAGCCCTTTATACCAATAAATGGGTCCCTTGT
Source organism: Nephrocerus scutellatus (assembly GCA_947095585.1). Lineage (NCBI taxonomy): Eukaryota > Metazoa > Arthropoda > Insecta > Diptera > Pipunculidae > Nephrocerus > Nephrocerus scutellatus. The sequence goes on along the minus strand of OX352761.1, from coordinate 113,937,221 downwards.
TTGTATTATTCAATTTAAGATCAATTGTCTTACAATTAAAATATTTCTCAATTATATTTAATAATGTTTTTTAACTCTTATTATGGTTTGTGTCTTTGTTGAAAGCTCCCGTTATAGTTTGTGTCTCTGTTAAAATTCACAGTCTAAGAACCAATTTTGTTTTTCAGGGACATAGCCAATTAGTATATGAAGGATTACTTAACCTTCCGTCGGGCGCAATCCGCGACATGCGCGTATTAAAGATTCGTCATCGGCAATTAAACAACTCAACAACAACTTTTTGTAAAAATTTGGAAGTGATCGGGCCCTGGGGTCGGGCGGTATCTATATAAATTTTATAAAAAAGTACTCGATTTTCTTCAAATTCTATACACATGTGTACCTTTGATTAGAGAATTTACAGGAAAAAATTTTACGGCCTGTTTTTTTTATTTGTAAAAATAACATCTTAAGGGTTGGTAAAACGGTGCTGCTAAAATCGCAATATGTCGTACTTTAGTTTGATAACTAATTCAAAGCCGATAATTTCATGTATTAAATAAAATTAAACCAATTAAATGTTTAGTATGTAAAATATCGTTATCAATTCGAAATCAAATCAAATTGATTGCACGAAACAACATATTTATTCATTCATATTTGGTGAGTCGCAGTATACACAATTTTTTCATAAAGTGCAACGTGAAATCTTAGATGATTAAATTATTTTTATTTTTAAATAATTTTATAGAAATTAATGATTTTTTTTTATCTTACTAGTTGCTACAGTCTTGAAGAAGAACAGTGCACAGTTAACCGGATGGACTGTCTAGATTCCTCTCATCCAAAATGTATTTTTTGTTTGTCTAATTTTGGGCAAAGCAATCTTCTTGTCAAACCAGTAAAAATGTCTGAATCAGTATGCATAACATAGCCGGGCAGATAGTTAGAACTTTATAATAATAATATTCGGCGCGACAGACCATTGCGGTCCAAGGCCTAGCTTCTCGCAACCATTTGTGTTGAGCATGTATATTTTTGCACACAATTAGAACTTTGCTAGCTTAAAATGATGATGTTGGTAAACAAAATATATAAGGTAGATCCGGACAGCGCTAGTGTCCATAGACTACACCGTTTATTTAAAAGAAATAAGAAAACATTTCAAAAAATATGTCTCAAACAGCTATCAAATCACAATACCTTATGTCTTACATACTCACAAGCGAAGTTGCGTTGGAAGTAAATTAAAGGTTTGAGGTTAGAATTACATGTTAGTAAGTGTCTGAAGTGTAGAAGAAATGAATTCTATGTAGTGTTCTGTCTAAAAAATTAGTGGAACTATTTTGAAAATTTAAGATTTGATGACTGAATTGACTTGCACTTTCTCGCATATTTTCAGTAATCGGATAGAGTTTACTGTATAACAAAATGTGTGCCCGGACATTGAAGGCTTTACAGGATATAAGAACGAAAAAATTAAGCATAAGGAAAGCTGCAAAATACGCTATAGCTTCTATCAGCATTACATGAACGCTTGGAGGTCAAAAGATTAATTCGTGAAAAACCAACAAGTTCCTTATTTAACCGTTGACTAACTGATTGTCCAGTGATCTGTGTCGATCATAAGAACATATTGAAATATTCTAAAATCTTCAGGAGAACTTAAAAAGGTTCAATCACATATTATACAGTCAGATGTTAGTGTTTTAAGCCTCGGAAAGTTAAAGTTAAGAAATGTGTTAGTTGTCCTGATGAAATATATTTACTAGATCGTAGAAGGGTATATGGAATTTAAATTGTAGGTTTGTGTATAGGATTATTTGACATTACATAACTTGACAATAGATGGCTTATAAATGCAGACAATAATTTTAAGAACATAGCATCTTTGCATAAACGTAAGACATCTAGGTATTTATTATATTTGCTATAAGCTTACTGCTTCTCCCATAGAATTTGATTATTGAGGTAAAAACAATATTGTCTCCTAACCCAGCATTACTGGCGCCAAGTCTCTCAGATCCACAGTTTAATTTTAAAAATTCGATCATCGGGATCACTTTTACAATTTTTTCCTTTTTTTTATATCCCTTTTTAATATTTAAGAAACAAATGAAAAAATCCGCAGTTTCAAAATCTGACTGTGGTACCTTAATAAAAGCGTCGAAATTCGGCGTTTAAAATAGTCCATATATAAAGTTAAATTTCTCTCTTAAATATTTTTTATATGAACTATCTTAAACGAAGTTTGACGCTTTTATTTAGGTACTACAGTGAGATAGTTTTCAATTGGGGGTCTGTCAAATTAGGCGCCAGTTCTGACGTGACATTAAATAGCACTAGTATTGCAGGGTTTAAATGCATTGCACTCCTACTTAATTATGTATTTTATAAATAAAATGTTCTGTTATTTAACAATTTTTTTAGATAATGTTCAACAGATAAATTACAAATAGTTTTAATAGTACGTTATACTATCTAAAACTATTTGAAAGTTAATTATAAATATAAATAATCATCTTATTGCAAGTTTTTGCTTGATATATATTGACCTCTAACACTCTAGTATTAATAGAGTGCAAAGCTAGTTTCGTGCATTTTGGTTGATTATCTCGAACTACTCGTTCCATACAGCTACTTTTCACATTCAGTACTAATATTACCTTGTCATTTTGCGAATGCAAGAATCACATTCGTCTCTTAAGTGTTCCCCTGAATGACCAGCGTCATTTTCATTGGTAGATGTTCCATTAACATTAGTGTGATAATCAGGGCTTGAATCCCCATCCATAACAACAATACCAGTTGGTGGCATTTCTCCGAAGAGCACTTGATCAACTGCTGTTTTAAATATTATAATTTTGCACAAAACAGAATAAAGCACTTGACAGATTGCACAAAACTATAACAATAATTCTATTGATTTATTATGTAAACAACAAATACACAAAAACCCGATCACACGATGCAAACGTAACTAACGTTCAAAATCAACTGAATGCAAAATGTTTCGGAAGCGATCACTTATTTTAAAAGTTTGCAACACAACGAAAAAGTTGAAGTGAGCACAACACACTACTCGATCAGTGACGTACGAGCCCACTCATATTACATAGATTTTCTGCTGTTCAAATGAGGATTGAATCTGTCACTAAGACAAACTGCATATTCGATAAGCACTTGGCTACAAAAAGTGTGCTGGACTTGGAAGCGGATGGAGATGTTGTTATGTCTCAGCAAATAGCTTCTGTCAGCGCTATTCCCTTTGAGCTCAAACATAACGACTCATCAAATTGTTAACAGTTGATCAATCAAACTGTGGCTCAGCTCACGTCAACGCTAGACGGTACGAATGTTAGGCCTGTTGCACACTTCAACTAAGCTAAGCTATGTGACATAAGATATGTTTTTTTTAAAATACAACGATTTAATTGATCTCTGCATACTTGAGAGAAGCTATTTAAGCTATGTTTATTATGTTTATCGATGCCAAATAACTCAGTTCGATTTGTCTTCGTCCTACTAACTAACATAGCTCCCACAAACGTTCAACCATACCACTACTGCAAAACGTGTAAGCTAAAGATAGGCTATTCAAAATGCGAATTTACCCTGTTTCGCATCTCTCTAAGACGCGGAAATAACGACCTTTAACGCAATTGGAAAACCTTGCAGATAACTGGTGCAAATGGTTTTCAAATTTCATCAAAGAGGGTGGTGTGGTATTAGGGTGTTTATTTGGATACATTTTTGTATTACAATGAACACTTAAATACCGCTGTGAAAAAGGGAAGAGCCGCTTTTATGGCTCCCAAAATTTTATTTATTCACGCCATTTGAGATGGGAGGTAAAGTTTTTTTGTGTAACCAGGCGTTCGTAAGACCAATTTTAACATATGAATGTCCTATATGGTGCAACATCAGTCCATCATATATGGAAAAACTCCGCATCCTGGAGAGGAAATACCTCAGAGTGTTTATGCATATGTATAGAAGCGAACATTCTAATTATAGGCATCACGTGTCAAATTAAAAACTCCTGCATGCATCTGTGCGCTCTGTGCTCTGCTCTGTGCAGTGGGCACTGGGCGCTACCAACGCTATATATTAGGGGAATGTTCTTTTAGTCTTAGGTTTTTTTTGTATTTTTTCTTATTTTTACCTAATTTTAAGTAGTTAAGTAAGCTAGTAATAATAACGTTAAAAAAACTTAATACTTATACTTAAAACAAGATTGTATGGTTTTGACAAAAAAAAAAAATTCGTTATGTTGTAAATCCATACAATCTTGTAAGTCTTAAGTTTTAAGTTTTTCCATTGTGAGATCATTCTTAGCTGAAATGTACAATGCAGGAAGTTAGCGAAATAAACTTAGCAAAGCTTCGGTACATCGCTTAGCTTAGTTAAAGTGCACAACAGGCCTTAAGGTTCTGCAGTTTTGCATTCCCGGTTTCCCTATTTAAGAATCAAACATTAAAAAAGCGCATAAACACAGAAGTTCTTTTTTTCTGAAACATTTAAATCGCTAGAGAGAAACCCGTTTTTTAGCTTCACTACTCTCGTAAATTTGCTGCAATGCTTGTTATACGTTAAGTGTTTGTTGTTGTATGATATTTGCCAGCTGCCGTACAAAATGTTGCTTGAACTTGAACTGACGCAGAAACAGTTGTCTCAACTATTTTTCTCCTCATGTTCTCATTGTGATACGTGATACCCCGATATATACAACACAATTACAAGGTGTTTCACTACTGACAATGGCATTGTTAAAACTGTCACGATTACGATTTTTTAAACTGTTATCAGTTTGATCATATTGTTACGTTTCTAGTCCGACAATTTTGATTTAATCGCGCAATCAATGGTAATGAATGTTCCTCATGTCCGTTGCCACATAAACTGCAGTTCACTAGATTAGAAACACATCAGTTTCGGAGACAAAATTGATATATCTCAAGTGATATGGCAGGAAATAAAAAACTAATGATGGATGAAGTAAGAGTAGTAGTTTAGGGTTAATACGAAAACCATTTTAAGAAATATTCAGACCGTTATCTTGGTATATCAGTGAATGACCAAATGAGTCAGAATGGCATGCATTTAAATCGGTTCATAAGATTAGAAGTACCTTACAAATGAATGAAAAAATTCTGTTTATTTTTTCATGAAAAGGGTTTTTTTTTTAAATTCATACTCCAGACATAATTTTTAATAATGAGTAAACCACCTTTCGTCAAGATAACCTCAAAAATTCGATCTTTAATGGAGTTGTACAATGAGGCCAAGTAATCAAGTGGAATCTCATTCCAGGCAAGTGTAACGGCTTCGATCAACACTTCCTTGTCATCGTATAGTTTTCGTGTGAGCCAGCCCCAGACATTTTCTATAATGATAAGATTTGGCAAATATGGTGGCCATGGTAAGAGTTCAACATTTTCACTGGCAACAAATGATTTAAAAATGCGGGCGGTGTGTATAGGAGCGTTGTCATATTGAAATAGATCGTGGATTTTCGAAAAAGCTTATTTCAATACCGCTTTGTAGCTATTTCCTGTCATTTTTGGGCTTTCTACCGCTAAGTCGTTGATGCCATAGTAAGATATTGCAGCTCAAACCCCCCTTCTCTGCTCTGACGGCGCTTAAAAAATAGCTTCTCTTTTCTAATAGATTGTGGAAGTAAATCCGGTCCATCTAAGTTGAACTTTTTTATGTCAGAAAAGACTACTTTTTCCAGTTAGTCGCTTGAGGTTTTTTGCACTACAAACCACACGACGAACTGATTTACTTTCAGTAAAACCTGCTGCTTCTCTGTTTTAGTTATCGAAACAGCTGAACTGGAGGCTAGTCGGACAATTTTTCCTTTTTCCGTTCTTAAAACTTTGGAATTCACCATTGCATTCAACTTGAACCACTGTTTTTTTCACCATCTTTTTTTTCTCTCACTGCCATATCAAGATCATATTTACTTCTCGAACTTGCATGTTTCTAATCTAGTGAACCGCGGTGTATCTGTATGGCATTGTTACAGTGGCTTCGTCGCTGCCTATTTAATTAAATTTTATAGAAACTCAAATGAGTACTGAATGTGTAGCTGGGTACAGTGGGCAGTTACCTAGCATTCAAAATTTTCATTAATTTTGACTATTATAATTAGAGATATAAGTCTCTCTTGCACTCTTGTACCTACTCGTCAGTCTATAGTACGAAAACTCACGTTATAGCTACATAAATGGCATCGGCAGCTTTTAATTAAACACTTTTATTAAAATTGTGTGGCCCCTCGGGCCTCGGGATCCAGGGGCTCCCATACAATTTTTTTACAAAATGTACCCGATTTTCTCCTTAACAAAATTTTAAAAATGTTATTCAATCTGCACATTGTGTATCCCCGATTAGAGAATTTACGAAAAAATTTAATTTTTATGGGTTGTTTTATTGATATTTCTTTATTACAATAGATATAAGAATAATTATTTAAATAAAAATAATTTTTTAATGTACGACGTTTTTAAAACTAACTAAAAATTATAAAATAAGATGTAATAGAATGAAAAACTATGGGCGCATGCAATAGATAATTGATACATAAACCTTGATACATGCGTCCATTTTCATTTTATTTAATCTTATTTTATACTGCTTTAGTTAGTTTTAAAAACCTGGTAACTTAAACAATTAATTTTATTCAAATAATTATTTTCTTCTTTTTTGAGTCTTCTAGATCCTGATTGAACATTACGGTTCAAAGGACAGTCTTTCAACCGTAACAGAACCAGATGGTCGGGCGAATAGTGTAATAGTGTTCCGTGCTAACAAACAGACAGACACGAAAGCGAGTTAATATCGCATCCAGTTCTAAGCTATGTTTAAAGTTTTAAGTCTCTAGCTCATCAGGAAGTTAGTTTAAAATCAGTTACGAAAAAATTTGTACTGAACAGAACAAGATTTGTACCGAACAGAAAAGAAAAGCGAGTTAATAAAAACTTTTTAAAAAGGGGCTCGTCGACTCGAAGATTGATTAGCCTTTACGCAGTGTGTCTGCGTACATCGCGGAAAGTTGAGTCGATTCAGTGAACTCGAATGTAAATACTTGTAGTAATAAGCAAACAAAAATAGGCCAGTAATGAATCATTGAATCATCGCGTGACTTCTGTGTTATTGCATCATCTGAGCTGACCGACCGTGATCTGTGACGAACGTAACAGCACAGTATGTAGCGATCGTGTTCAACAAGTTTTAGTTTCGTACGCGTAATTTATGATAGTGGTATGGTAGTAAAAGACTAGAAGTAAAAACGAGAAAGAATCTATGTACATACGCATGTATGTATATAAAAGTATATTATTATAATTTCAGGTAATTGACGTATCTTTTTTTTGACACACACAAGAGAGTTTCGCAACAACAACTCAACTACACCTAAACAAATTTCTTCACTTCAACTACTTTCGAAAAAAAATCTCCTTCGATCTATGATCGTAAAGGTGAAGGGACTAATCTTCACACAATATCGTTCGTTGATGCTAACAAACAAATGAAAAATACGGGGGGTCGACGGAATCAAATAGCTTGGGAGCATAACGCACAGTTTGAAGTCAGCCACTGCCTCGCCTGGGAATGTTTTATTAAGAGGCGTTAAGTACTTTGCGTGCTGTATCATCAAGTGTGGAGAGGGGTCATTGCGGGGGCTTTTTGTAGTTGGTCTGTCTTGGGTTTGGTCTTCGGGTAGTTTGAGGGGTTTACTGATGATTTAACAGTATTTTGTAAAGTGGAATTCTACATACTCGTAGATTGTTTGATTGTTCAATCAAAAATAGAAGTTGCATTGGTGTGAATAAAATAAACTTTATTTTCATCCTGATAAATTTAATCTAATAAGTTTAAGGGTCTATCTCCAATGTTGACATCATTTATAGGGGATTTAAGAAAAAGCTTACTTTGGTGTACACTGACCCATTTTAACGGAAATTGCTCTGTTAATACTTATGGTAGAAACTTCGTTTAGGACTTTTTTCTTAGAAGAAGTACTAGCTAAAAAATTACTAAAATGCTGTGAAGTAAGTTTTGACGTATTTCATGATTATAGGGTATAGTACACCCCCCTTCCGTGGGTTTGACGGAAATGTAAAATTGTAATATCAGCCAAATCACGCATCCCGCAGTATTAGTTTTCGAGAAAGAGTGCAGAAAAAATTATTTTCAAAATATGCTTTTAGAAAAATAAATTATCAAAACGATGTGCCTAACTACTCAGCAAGATGTTAATTTATTACCTTGGAAAAACTAGAAACAATAAGAAAATATTTTTTCACACGCCCATAGACGAAAGTGACTGTTTTATACACTATAACCTAGCTTCGAAAGTAGCCGTTATACATACTAGTGAGTTAACATATAAAATACTTTTGTTATTAACTGCAGTCACAGCAAACACACATTCCGAGAGTAATTTTGCATTGCGCATAACCGATTTAGCAGAAAAACGTGTGAAAAATAGCGTACATTACTCGCAGAAAAGTGCTCATCGGCATCATCATAATCTCCAATTTCCTCGCTCGTTATGTAATATACTATAATATAATGTTTCTTCGAAATCTGCTATCTGGTCATAGAATTGCCTTTGAAATATTAAGTCAAGTTTAATTGCATGCTTCTAACCGTATACTATGAATAAATCTAACGTTCAATGCACCATCTATCACACAAATTATGGCCAAAACTCACCAATTTCAAAATGTGTTAATAGTTGTAATGAAATTACCAATAAGTTAGATATTTGATTTGATTCAAAAAATTTGTTAAATTAAATATTTAATATTCAGTCTGTACTTAAACTAAAATATCGCCTCCCCACAAAACTCCGTCCAAAAACCCTAGCATACACTCCGACCAAACCGAAAGATTTCCTTCTTAGCCTCTTTCCAGCTTAAATAGGGCCATCCATCTTATACCGGTTCGGCACATTTAGTCCTGGAAGGGATAAATTGTCTCACACCGTCGTGAATTATGTTTGTGATCGTATCAAAAGTCGCATCCACACCACTATTATTATTTTTATTCTATAAAAGAAGTGACCAGTTTTTACTTTAAAGGAGTTATTGAGGTCATTCCAGTTGACTTTCTCTTGAAGCCATAATTTTCTTTTTGGAATTTTCTCTTTAAGTGCGTGGTTCGACAACGAGGATACTACACATAATACTATACAATTGTTGGAATAGTGTAGAGGTGATGATACACTGACGGTGTACGAGTATTAATTAGGAGGGGAGGTAAGAAACAAGTCAAGGGTGTTAGATCGATGATTTAAAATCTTGAGCTGAGTGAGTTTGTCTTTTCTAAGCAAAGTTACATATGCGTGAGCCTTAAGTAAATTGTTTTAAAAAAATTGACTAAATAGTGAGTTAGAAGTTTTTATTTTTGTTTCAGAGCAGAGGAATGAAGCAATCAATCCCTATTACTTTTCGTTACTTACAAATAACTCTATTGATTGATTGCCTCATAACCTTGTAAATTGCGAATACAAATACTTGAAAAAACCATCAACTTTGCCCTCCATTAAAAGAAATCCTTGTGTTGACTAAAAATCGATTAAAAGACGGCAGTAGTAAATAAGCTTTGTTTAAGCATCAGGAAGCTATAGACGACATCACAATCAAACGAAAAAAATGGCACAGAACAATAGAGAAAAATGCAGTCAAGTGTGAATAAGTTGAAGGTTAAACAAGGTTGCAAGAATACGATCGCGATGTGGTGTTCGTCCTATGCGTCAATAGGGGTGAAAGGTCCTAAGTTAGTAAATGTTCTATACGCGTACGCGTACGCGTGTTAAATCTAAAATTATGTTTTGCATATAAAATGTTTATCAGTCTTTTGCCATTTCTTCCATTATTCAAGAAAATGTTATAAATGTAAGAAAATATATAAAGAAATATCATTAAAATTTAAATAGTGACAATATGAATAATTTATCAATATGATTTTTTGTAATTTATGTATCTGCAACATTATTACATTAATTAATTGGAAGTTTGGCGAATAACAACCATGAATGAAAATTATTATTTTTAAATCTTGGTTAGTTTGCTCTTTGTTATGGAAATGCAAAACAAAGTACGAGTATACATACTTCATCTAAAAAGTAATTTTATTAAGTTCAATTTATTTGGAGTATTATCTTCAGTAAACTATAACTTTTGTAAAGGAAAATATTAAAGCATTCTCGTTAGTCAATAATTTTTAAGTAACTATACACTCTTATCATAAGAATGGTTTTTTTGTTGTATTTACATTTGCATTTACAATACTTACTCATCTACTTCTTCATCTGAAAGTGATTGACTATTGTTTGCTGAAAATGACATCATGACTTCTTGTTGATTCTAGGATTCTTTATAGTAAAATATCTGAAATTTAAATACAATAGATTTTTATTAAGGTTTTGCGTATGTTGAGAATGTTGTTAATTTTTAGTCATGAATTACAACGAATGAGATATTTAAATGAGATATTTAAATGAGCTATTTAACTACAAAATCTAAATAGAATCGTTTATCTTTTCCATATCCCAAGATAAATTTAAAGGAACAAATAAATGGCACCTATTTTGTTTTACTGATATTAACAGGATTTTGTAAAATTGAATTATCACAAACTAATATATCCTTAATAAGTTCAAAAGAGAGAAGTTAATGCATAGAGCTAAAAGAGGTGTATATGTATACCTGCGTTCTATAAAGATCTTAAACTAGAGATAATATTTGTTCTTAAAAATTCTAGGTTTACGAGGCTATAAAGATGTTGCTGCTCGAATTGAATTTTTTACCATTACTATTCTGTGGAGTGTCATCATTGTAACTAGCCATTGGTCTAAGACATTTTAAGCAAGCCTCAGCTCCACCTAAATAAAATCCTTGAATAAGCTCTAAAACTAAACACAAGTTGACGTAAAATGGTGAGTGGTCGGACCGGACCGGAGACGACACTGCAAAGGAAATATTTGTTGCACTGTTTGACTAGAAGCCCTATCTTGACGATTAAGCCTTGCGAAAATGCTACTGGATAGAATTGATGATTATTGGATTTTTATAATTTTTATTTCAAAAAGTTCTTAAATTCCAAAAGTTCTTTACTGTATAAGCTTACCTAAGCGTTCGTCTTTTAACTTGATAGCAAGAATCAGAACTCAATAGGATTCTGACGATTGGAACGATGCAATTCACGATTCAGTACACCAAATAAATGTAGCTATATCGAAGTGTACAATGCATCCAACAGCTAAAAGAAACTATGACCACATAATCGTACTGATGTACATATTGTGATCACGTGGAACTTCAAACAATAGGAAACTTTAACATAAGTTTACCAAACAAGATTATGGTAGGGTTAGCAAAAATCCCATTATTTAAACGAAATCGCAAACTGATATCGTGATACATTAAAACCATTATGAATGTGAATGAAATCCAAATAGAGCCTGACAATGTTTTGCCAGAGGCCAACATGATTAAACAAAGAAAACTACTTTCAGATTTTAATTTGTTGTTTCACGCTTTATTCATATTTGCTCAATTCATTTCTTCTTAGATTTTCACAGAGATGAAACAAATTGCAATTTATTGTCTTCTTGTTAACCTTTCTTCAACAAAAGTAGGATAAATGGATGATGCTCTTTATTATGACTCAAAGTATAGAAGGAAATGATTCTAAGGAGAAGAAAAGCAGGACGAAACATAAAAGTGCAAGTAAATTATGTGAGAAACATCATCTCGGAAATAAAGTGTTTTCCAATTGGGACGCCCCATGTTTCTAATAAGGTTTCTCGGCTATGCGTAGAGTCGCTGCAGTTCGTTTAGCATTTACACTCACCTCTACATGCTATTTAATCTATTGAATCGTGAAATATAATAAGCAATAAAAGTTTTCCAATTACTCAAATTTCTTATCAATGTTCATGTTTGGATGCGTTCTCAGCGATGATGCCAATTTCTGGCTCAACAACTTCGTTAATAAGCAATAAAAAAATCACGAAATGCGGGTTTAATGCAAGAGGAGTAATTGACATATACTTCCTCAATGATGCTGGCAAAGCTATTAGGATAAATTAGAAGAGGTTGACTTGGAGCATATGTGGTTTAACAAGACCAAAATACATGCTATACAGCTGCCCGATAATCGATTTGTTAAGTTCGATGTTCGGTGACCGTGACCGGTCTCCAAAAATGGACTAATCTTAGTCCCCGTCGGTTCACTTAATTCGACGGCTCAGGACATTTTTCGCTTTGTCAAGTCCACGGTCTATGTAAGATACTTAAGATGACCTCAGGACCAACATCTAACCATCAAAGTAATGAAGAACTGGGTTCAGTTCACTCGGTTAGGCGTTTCTTTGGAGTATGTTCGAATGACATTGTGTTGCATAAATAATGGTACCTTAACTCGAAATAATCTCACCTTAAGTATCTCATTTTAAACACGAGCTGTTTTATTTTAAAAACTAAAAATGAGGCACTCTAATTACATTATTATGTCGTAATCCTTTACTATATATTTTTATCGTGTCTAATTCTGGTAAAAGGAGTTCATGAGGCAGCCAAAATGTCTTATGTGATTTTTCTAAAATATTTTACACTAGCTGTTCCCCGACACTTCGCTACCTGCACAGATGAACCCCCGCCTTCCTCTTACCACCATGGGATGGGTAGGGTACTATAGCCTATAACCTTCCCCCACCTGCCAATAATATGCATGCAAATTTCATAAAAATCAGTTTGTAAATATGGCTGATATTAACACTTTATATTCGCACCCGCGGAAGGATAATGGGAACGGGGTGTACTATAAGCTACAACCTTCCTCCACCTGCCAATAATATACATTGAATAATTCTTAAAAATAGGTTGGTAAATATAAAATCGGTTCCATAAATACGAGTAACAAGTAAACAAAATTTATTTGTATAGATAATTGGTATTCATTTCATTCAATTGATTTATATAATTGACATTTATTTGTACTTATTATTATTTCTAAATTATACTGTTATTATTTTATATAATCCCAAAGCGAAAAACACGAACACAGTGCCATATCTACACCTACAAATCGATATAAATTGAATTCTAGTCAATTATATCATTTAATTAGCCTTAGCCATTATGAAGGCATAGTATGTATTCGTAATTACAAGTCAGGTGTCGTATACGTAATCAGACAGCCATAGAGACGGACTTGGAATTTTTCGAAAAGTTTGAACTGTTATGCTATCAGATATTCGCCATTTTAAAAAGATAGCGTTTTCCACACATCATAATATTTTTATGGGTTATTGTATTTTTATTTTATGCTGAAAATTAATATAACGTTCTCGCTTTAAATAATGTTGCTCTTTGCGGATGGAGTATGGTTTGAGGTTTTGTTACACGTGGGAAGTTTTTCAGCTGTAAAAGTTTTCTGTTATATATTTATTTTTATGAGTGTGTAGTGCGGAGCGCAATTTTACACAGCAGATAAATTTACATATTTATGTGGTACATTGTATATGTATTTACCTGTATATGTAAATTTATATTTAGATACATTTTGGTAATTTTCATTTTACAGATTCTATGGTTGGTTTCAAAGGGATATTTTTGCTTCATTTTTGGTTCTGCCACGTTATTTATTTTAGATTTTGGATAAAGCACGTCAATGTCACGGCTTACCATATTTTATTATTAAATGGGAAGTTTTTTACCACATACCTAATAGGTTAAAAGGTATAGATTTACAAAAGATTTTACACTAAACAAGAGTTATGCATGAAGTTTACATATATAATGCGGTAAGCAAGGTTTGCTAGTAAAACCCATAAATTGTTGGTGTATCTTTAAGGGTGCACTTGTATTTTACGTACATCCTTTAAACGAAACTTTTTTGTGTGTTTTCAAGTGACGTAACTAATCGACAAATCGATAAATTACGATATAAATTACAGACTCAATAAACCTCTTAGTCCTGCAAGTACTCCTCTCGTGTCCATTTTTTTTTATTGATATAAGGGTGTGATATGCGTTTGACGCTTTGTTTAGTGGATCTCTGAATATAGAACATTGCTTTTATAGATAAAAGACCTTTTTTCTATACTTATCTATATTAATTAAAAAAACGAGTGAGCCTTACCCACATAAGCTTACAGAAGAAGTGAAACTATGTTAGCCATATATGTTCTATTTTATTACTTAATTTTATACTTTTTACTTTTTATTAAAATACATATATGTAATTTCAATTATATGGAGATGGGTTGGTAATATGGAGACCACCAAAAGACCTCCAAAAGAATACTAAAAAATCTCAAATCGAATTTTATCTAGGGCAACAATTAAGAGGTATGATTTGGCCTGAACAAAATAATAAATTCTCATTATTCATAGGTATTTGGGTATTCGTATTCAACAGATATGACACGATTTCTTTATATTTTTTTCTGATAGCTTTGAAGAACACAATTTGACTCAATTGATGCGACATATTAGAAATCAGCAGAACAAAAAGTTGCTTTCAACAAACTGTTGCAGAAAAGAAAGAATAATAAATTACATACATACAAGTACATAGCTTTGAATTGGTTAAATGAAAGCACTACCAACATAACACATATTTTCCGTATCTCACTTCTTTTGCCCAAGTGTAGATATGTACTCTTATACCATAACTACATATATAAGTTTCGCTGCGCGTAAGCGCTGTACACAGCAAAAAGTTGAATTGTTTATATTCTCGTTTAAATGTGATTATTGTGCTGTTTCTTAAGTTTAAGCTACGTTAAAGAATTTCAGTTGTTGACTCTTAACATCCTTTTTGACTTGTTTGTTTATCTTACAACTGAAAACTCTTATTTTCGAGAACAAGATTAATTTGGGCTGCTAACGTTTTGTCTTATATTACATATTGTCGATAAAGCGTAGTTGAAAATTTAAAATTTAACAAATTATAAACAACATAAACGTCTGCATCAAATTAAAATAATATACATATGACCAAAATGTATATTTAAAAATAATAAGGAGACGCAGTTATAAAAGATAATAAAGCGGAGCTTCTCAGCTCGCCATATTTGCAATTCAGTCTAAAGACCTAATTACGGACTCTTTCGATTAACTCAAACCAAACCCGAAACCATACCCACGGATAAGCGGTCAAAGTGACAGGGTTCTAACTGTTTTCGTGGTGAATGCTTTGCAAATAGAACTCCAAACCGAAACCAAATTTGACAAGAACAACAAACTGAGAAATTATTATTATATTATAATCATTAACGTAGAGAATATTGAATATGAACTGAAGAGCCTTACACGTGGGTAGGGTCAGTGTCGGTAGTGCAGTCGTTAGAACCACTCAGAGGAGGACACCGCATTCGATTCCCGGCGCGTCCAAAAAACGCGCGAATTTTTCTCACCGCACTAATCATCTAGATAGCAAGTACACATGATACGATGCTGTACATGTGATTACAGTTGCCGTATACTGCTGTTTTCACATGAACGGTTTAATGTATGAAGTATTCGAGATGTAGATAGAAGCAGAGCCTTCAATGTGGGTTTCACCATCATCATATTTGGCTCTACAACCGGGGTTCGGCCCTGGCCTCCCGCAAAAAGTCTCTCCACCGGTCCCGATTTTGAGCCGATGTTATCCACTTTTGCATCCCTAAACTCTGGGCGTCCTGGACTACGCCATCGTTCCAGCGTAGGCTTGGCCGGCCTCGCTGTCGTGTTCCATAAATCCTACCACAAAGGACTTTCCGAGCAGGATCCTCTTCGCTCATGTGCTCATGTCCTGCCCACCGGATCCTGCCGAGGTTTATTCTCTTCACAATGTTGACATCGCGGTTACGCTCGTAGATCTCATCATTATGGAGTCTCCGAAATCGTCCTTCCTCACATACGGGGCCAACAATTCTCCGTAAGACTTTTCTCTAGAACGCGGCTAAGACTTCAAAATGTTTTTTTTGAAGCACCCAAGTCTCGGATCCATATGTAAGTACTGGTATGACCATTATCTTATATACTAGCAGCTAGGATGTTATGGTTAAGTTCCTGGATTTGGAGAGTCTCAACAGACTATAGTAGGCTTTGTTGGCTTTAAGCAACCGTGCGCACATTTCGGGTTTCATTCTGTTATGGGCTGCTACAGTTTACCTGTTTACAGTTTACTACTTTAAGTTCGCGCGTTTTTAATTTTAATTGCGGGACTAATGTTAGATCGTCTGCTTGCAGACGTGGCTACCATGTACTTTGTTTTGCTATCATTTATGTGCAGCCCCAGATATCGTTCCGCCCGCTCGATCTGGATAAAAGAAACAAAGTCGAAGAACTCCCTTTGTCTCCTATTCAAATCCGGGTTATTATACTGACTTATGCCAGATAAAAGCCTTGTAGGTTTTAAAGAATCCTCAGCTCTTTGTCGGAAAGCAAGCAAGGAGAGAATAACGTTCCTCGCTTGCACTAACGCTTCTGGTTTGCACAAAATTAAGCTGTTCAACGAATTTTTCAAGCATTTGGCGGCACCAATCGACACGAACCTTTTTTTTGCGTCTGTCAAAAAATGTGGAGTCCAACATGCACATAGCTTCCGCACCTTTAAATGTTCATTTAAGATCGAATATACGCTGGTGTTACTAATGCCTAGGCATGCCTCGATTTCTCGATAAATCACATGACGATCCTCTTCAATCAGTTTTCTCACAGCATCGATGTTTTCTGGCACAACAGCTGTTTTTGGACGACCTTCACGAGGCTCGTCCTTGAGTGAATGTCGTTCGCATTTAAATTCATTGTACCAATTATAAACACTAGATTGCGCTTCGTCGCCAAAAGTCGAATGAAGTGATTCGAAGCACTGTTGCGGAGTTAGTCCCCTTCGAAAATCATAAAAAATCATCACACTTAAATTTTCACTGAATTCAATTTTTGAAGTAAATCAAAAACAAAGTTGCGATGCAAACTGACAGATTACTTTTGAGAAAGATACCCTCCAAAAAGGTTAAACTTTTTGACTGACATAGAGATTTTCATCGGAAAACACACTATTATTACCATTTTCTAAAAACATTTACGACACCCCTCGTATTTTTCGATTTCTTAAAATTAGGTTTGCTGTACGTTAATTTGCTTACGGCACATTCCTAACTGAAAACTAGTTATCAGGGGGTTTTAAAGTGTTAATAATTAGAAACAATTAAACAATCGTGTCAAGTTAATTATAACATGCTATCTAAAGAGATTGAATTGAAATTACTATCTCCTTTTCAATCACAATGTAACCTTTACAGGTAAAATCTCCACTAAACTTCGACGTAAAATAAAGTTTTTGGAAACATGTGACATGTCTTATCAATGGCATGTTTCGCAAAAAATGCCAGTTCATTCTACCATCGATTAAATAGAGAATACATACCTAATGAATGACCTTCCGAAAATTCTAAACAAAGTAGGTACTAGGTACTGTTGACAATAATTACTTAATTGGCGATTGACAAACGTCAGCATTTAGCGTTTGTTTTCAGATTTGTATTTCTTTATTGTGTTATTTATGTTACATGAATTTATTTAATTGATGTTTAACGAACGTCAGCAATGAGCGTTTTCTTTACATGTATTGCTTTCCGCATTTAGTTCCTCTTTGAAAATAAAAGCCATCAATTAGAAATTAGCAACAATACCAAAATATACACGGTGATACACGATAAAGAGCCTACAAATTAATTTTACTCACTAATCAGTTTGAAGGAGTCTGTAATATTTGTCCTTACTGGACATATTACCAGGAGAAGAGTGATTATGCCAACATATTAAATCTGGTTAGAAAATTTCCATAAGATCTAAAGAAAACATTTTTCTTTGCACTTTATAAAATGCTTTATACCAAGTGATTTGAGTATTTAAACCTTTAAGTTCTCAGATATTTCGGTTTCTGATTAAATTTATTATCCATCTCACAACACCTACCGACCACACCTTAAGGGTATGCGTTGCGTTGGTTTGCGTTGAATGCTTATCCAAGGCAATCCCTCAAAAAATTAACATATAAATCTAACCTTACAAGTGTATAAGCTTAGAGGTCATCCAATAAAACAAATACAGCAACAATAACAGCAACAAAACACTTCTTATTCTTTTATCGGAAACAACTGCCTTAACAAAAAAAACGTCAAAGTTGTTAAAAGGACTCGTATTGATTTCCCTTCGTTTTCTTATCCTGTTGAAAAATATTATTTTTGTATCTATACATCCAATCGTGAAATGTGCATGAAAGAATTTTCTGCATATCCCGTCAACTAGCATAGATCTGATATTTGAATATAGTATATAAATAAATTGGAGTTTTTATCCTTACAAATATTCACTAATAACATAACATTTAATGCAATATGCAAATGGTTTTTTTTTTCTTAACTCAGCAACAACACAATGCAGAAAGTTAATATTTATTTTGAATGTAATAAGTATATTTATTACTTTTGATTTTATAAGTAGACACACACACCTTTGATAGACTAACTTAGGAGAAATAAAAAAGCACTAGGACTACACCTAATGTAAGTTATAACGAGATTGGTATCGAAAATAAATAAAGACGAACCCGTCCAACGCGACAAAATGTCTAAAACTGACTGTGCGAAAGTAACTGAGTTGGAGCTCATGAATACCTAAAATTTTGTTTACCATTTTCTCTCATCTTGAGTTGTTTTGAATCCAAATTTCAATGTTACAGACACATGAAATAATTGTTGTTGTAAAAGGGTAGATAGAAGATAGAAACGAAAGGAAAAATTCTCTCTATTCTACTTCTGTAGTGAAATTTAATGCCACTCGAAACTTGTTGAGTCATTTAATCAATTTGTTATAAATTTTGAAGTTTTTGGTAGTTGTTAGAAAGCCCACTCTTTCTATCTCTTTATCTATATCTATAGTGACAAATGAGCATGTTCCCATTCAACACTAGGTTCTAGTTCAGGCAGTAATAATGTATTAAACACTAAATTTTTGTAAAGTAAAACTGAGGTATCAGATTTATCTTAACGTCAATTATTCATCGTTTTCGTCGGAACTAGGTGGTGGGGGAGGGAATACACAGTGGCGAGGTAAGCTGGGTGGTTAGTCATGTTTTTCTTCCTACGTAGACTACGGTGCACTTTATGCAAGTACGAGTACCTTAACCGGCGACAAGTTGGCCATTGGTGTCCAATCTCTGGTTCCTATTGTGGCGCCAATTGGTCAACTGGTAATGTTAATTCATGGGAAAGTACATCTTTCAACTTATGGGTGGCTTCGCCATTCTAGCCAGGCAACACCCGTAGATGTGTGTGTTGATATTGATCGCTGATATTAATACAAAAATACCTGATATTGCAAATCATTTCCCTTGATTTGTTCCCCACCTTTCATTCTGTTAAATACTCCGTCAATGTATTATTACCTCTATAGGCTTATTAGACCATTAGGCAAATCGTTGATAAACCTAGCAGTTAGAGAAAAAACTACCAAAAAACAGTATAGCAATACCAATTGGGACGGCCTTAATAACTTCTTTGGGAGTGTTAACCTGTCGCTATTGTTTCGCGCTGATGCAATCACAAACATCATCCTAATTGGTATGAGAGACTTTATTCCTTTCATGAATAAGTCTGTCAAACCAAAGGAAGATGGATGGTATGACTTAAGTTGTAAAGAGACTTCTAGGATTAGAGAGGTATGCTTTTGGTTTTACAAAGAAAACCCTACTGAGGAGAACCGAATAAATTTTAAATGAGCCAGAAATGATTGCAATGCACACTTTCGGCGAATCAAATTCGCCTACGATCAAAAATTGAGGTAAAACTACTACAATCGCCCAAAGGTAGTAAAAAAATTTGGTCATTCATGAAAAGAATCAAAAATCCAGCCCTGTCGTCGATTTAAATGGATACTCCAGCTGTCAGCTCTAAGGACAAGACCAATCTATTTGCTGCAGCTAGCTCCACGCTTTTATATTGTGCTTCCCTGTCCACTTCTCTTCGATGTTCTGCTACTCTACTGGCAATGCCAGGTAAAGCGCAATTAAGAAAACATGTTAAGCGTTTCTGTCCAGCGAGTATGTTGTTGTTCTTATATCAGATTGCTGCACAGGCTTGCAGGGCTAGTGTAGAAGTTTTACCTAATCACACGCGTGTGTTGTTCCTAGCCGAATAGCTCACTTTCTTGCTCAGATCCCTATATCGGTCCGATAGTGCTCGGCAACCGTGAATACATTCATATCTTGCTCGATTTCGGGTTCTTTTCGGTACTGCCAGCTACAGTTGCATATTTCCGTCCACAAGATTATGATTCCTAAAGATGTAAAGACGACTGGCCTACGGATGTTCCCATCAAGTTCTCCACTTGCGTTGTGATCGATCTGGTTGTTGTACATATGGTCTGCAATGTTCATTGTGAGGGAAGATTATGCCTGCAAGCACTAGATTGCGATCTGAACATAAATCAGGAAATCTTTCTCCATTGTTATTGAGTTGGGTGGTGATAAGCCATTCGCAAGCTAGACCAAGCAGAACCGCTGACGAACAAGACAATCCTCTTTTACATTTAGCCCCGACCCTGATTAATTTAAATCCGATTGTTTACCTAAATCGTTTACTTGAGATAGGGTTTGTGTTGAGAGACGCTCAAGATCAGGACCGTCTCTGAACTGTCAATATAGCGTTTCACCACCACCATTGAGCACAATGTAATGCACTAATACACTAAAACAAAATGTTAAGAGCATTTGAGTTACTATATTTTAGAGTCCTGTCCTGGTTAACATCTTGAGTTGAGTGAAACTAGCCGACTATAGTTTATGCGCAAAATCGAAATTAACATTTTGTGAGCAAGGATTCTCGCATCTGCTTCTTTCTATATCGTACATACGAGTAGAAGTCATGATGAATGAACATGATTGTTGGTTGATTAAATTTGCAAAGTTAAATCCATGAAAAGACCATATTGTATAAAATAATGTGATTATGCGTTCTGAGCAGTGCTGCTTTTCAAACAGAAATACAAACATGCATACATAGATACATACTATCTATATGGGAGGTTATATAGAAAAGCAAAATTTGACTATGGATATGCTCGTATACATGTATGTATTATATGCCTATAATGTGAGTACAAAAATGTCCTGCCAATGTTAGCACTTTTTTAATTATATTTTTCTTGCAAATATATACATATATACATACTCGCATAAAGTACGTTAAACGCGTTTCTAAAATGCGTTTTTATTTACTTAAGTCTACGAATATATAAAAGTATCTGTTGCTTTTGCTAGACCCATAGGGAAATAGACAAAGAAACTTTAGGAATAACCTATAGAGACTTTATGTACATACATACAAACGTGCATAGTTGGTAAAAAACAAGTAGTAGATGGAATAAAGTGAATCAAAAATAAATAAGAACTATTGAATATTATCTGAACTAAGCAAGTAGTCGAATTTTTAAAAAATACTTGTCCGTATTGCCATTCGCTCAAGTCCCTTTTTTTAATAAAATACTTATTATTAATTGTATATCATCATCATATTTGGCTCCACAACCTGGGTCTGGTCATGGCATCCAGCAAAAAATTGCAAAAATCCACCGGCCCCGATTTTAAGCCGATGTCATCGAGTTTGGCATCCCTAACCTCTGGGCTACCCCATCCTTCCTTGGCTTGGCCGGCCTCGCTGTCGTGTCACATAAATCCTATCGTAAAGGACTTTCCGAGCAGGATCCTCTTCACTCATGCGAGCTAGGTGTACTGCCCACCGGAGCCTACAGAGCTTAATTCTCTTCACAATGTCGATATCGCGATAACGGCCGTAGATCTCATCATTGTAGAGTCTCCGGAACCGACCTTCACACATAATAATAATATTCGGCGCGACAGACTATTGCGGTCCAAGGCCTAGCTTCTCGCAACCATTTGTGTTGCGCATGTATATTATTGGACACAAAATGGAGAAGCTACAATTTAAGGCCGGATCCGAACGGCTAACTGAGAAGATTTCCGTGAAATGTTATTACTCTCGAGAGGTGGGACACCGTGAAAAATACTTTTGGTGTTACTGGGATTCGAATCACGAACTTTCTGCTCAGTAACCGTGCGCATTTCCACTGAGCCACAGCCCATAAGACAATATTGTAAATGTTAAAACGTCATTTATAAAACAAAACATAAGCACTCGACGATGACACTTTCACAACTATTCACCTAAGAATTGCCGCTCAATAAATTGCCACTTTGCCGCTTAAGATCAGCTTTTTGCCGCTCTGCCCCTCTATCGCTTGCCTCGTAGTGCCTTGGCCTTTTGTGTGGAAGGTGGTTAAAAAGACCCTCAAAGTGGTCGAAAATACAGACAAAACGGGGTCAAGTCAAGTTAAATAAAAGTTTTTAAAAAGAGAATTTAGTAAAATGAAGTGGAACGTAGTCACTAGGAAAATGTTTGTTAAACGATTGCTTATGACGTAAAGACATAAGGCAAAAATTCAGACGTGAAAAGTACATAATTTAGATTTCTATTATAGCTCTTGTATTTATCTGGGTTTGTGCCTTAGAAAAACTGAAAGTTCGATGTCATTCATCTTCTAATTAGTACTTGGCACGCATAATGGAAAACGGCGAATATCACTTGACGCAAAATTTCAGCTGCTCTCAAAGTTTGATCATCACAGACATAAGCCGCAATGAAAACGTATTATGAGTTCATCACTTCAATTTGCTGCCAGGTCAGATTTTATTTTAAATACGCGCAATTTATTCGTTAATAACTGAAACACCATGTGCAAAGAAACGACATATATTAATTTTTCATTGAAAGAGATTTGAAATATTTGCTGTGAAAGTGTAGATTTAATTAGTTTAATTTAATTTAATACGCCCTCGGCTTGCATACTATTAGGCATCTAAGATAAATTAGTCTTTAGACTGAATTACAACTAAATATACATATGGGTGTGTCTAGTCATTCGCATAGCAGAATATATTAGCTCGTGTGTCTATAGTAGTGGAAAGTTTTTTGTAGCAACTCGTATATCTCGGCCTTCTATTAGTAAGAATTTAATGGGAATAGTTTTAAAACAATTGTGACGCGTGTAGCGCGTGTGACGCATGTGGTCTAAAAAAAATAAAAAAAATTAAAAAAAAAGTTTTTAAAAAAAAAAAATTTCTATTTTAAGATAATTCTGTGTAGACTGAATTACAACTATCCATTTGGCGAGCTGAAAAGCTCGCTTTACTATCTTTTAATAGGTAAATCAAAAAAGGAATGGGAATGGGAAAAAAATCTTAAATAAATATAAGCTAAAAGTTTATCAATGACCTTTAATTAATGGCCCCTCAGAAGTGGTCAATGGGGTGGTCATTATGGTAAGCGGTCGAAGAGGAAGAGGAAGAGGGGGTCAGTGGATGGCAAACGGGTGCGGGGTTATGTGTGTTGGGTTTGGGTATTGATAGGGGTGATGTCTTGTAATTTGTGAGAAAACATGGATAAGGGGTGATGGGGACCGATGGGTGATTCACGGGGCCACGGGCAACGCCACATAATTCATTTGGTGAAAGTATATTTTGAAGGCGGTCTTTAGTCGACGGGTTACTCCCTGCATCCCCTGACTATGATTTAGAAGATTGGTGATCATGGGTCCGAGGAGTACCGCGTATAAGATTTTCCTCTCTATACTTCAAGATGGGCTCATCTCTAGTCATTATTGGTAAATACGACATATCAGTGTGACTTCATCGCAGACAAATCAACAGCTTACTACAACATCTGTTTATAGACTTTATTCCTATAGCTGAATTCAATAAAATCAGAATTACATAGCATCAAGAATAATTTATTCTGGTGAATTAGTTTATTGTGTCATGCTCATTTTCTCCTCTCATTTTTTATCTTCTCCACAACTATTAAGATTGGGAGGTCAATAAAATAACCCACACGCATTTACTACTACTATGAATTTGCGTATGTTTAACTCTCAGTCCAGTTTTCCGACGAAAATAGTTGTAATGTTGCAAAATTATGCGGCCTGTTAAATCCTCCAATGAATGTAAGGCACTAGAAATAAAGAAAATGACATCCATTGGTAGGTAGTATTGCCAGAAAACTAGAAAACAAAACTAATGTCATTCCCCATTTTTCACAAAAATGTTTTTTTTTATTATTTCTTTGTTAAATCAATATTCTTTAAGAAGTTATTTTTCAATCACAGCACAGCATACAAATAATAATTAATTATTGTTTTTAATATTAAAAAGGATATTTCATTGTTGTGTTAAATATATTTATTTATACTAATGTAATTCTGTTCATCTTGTTGTTTGTTGTGGGTGGTCTTTGTTCTTGTACGAGTATGTATAATATTATGTTGTGTAGCTGTTAGTAGTTTTTTGTATCTCATGTAAATTATATATTAACACTCTTTACACAGACGTACATAATACAATAGCTATAGCAAAAGAAAATTAGGAAAATATAGAATAAAAGATTTATCCAATCGTTTTCGTATTCGCTAATTTATATTTTACGGAGATCTAACACATGCACACGCATAAAGAGAGGATATTTGAGATAATTTTAGCTTTAGGTAAACACGTAGCAACTTAAAAGTCCAAACATAGTTACGTATATTAATTACATTTGTGTGGATTTTAGGCTCTATAATTTAAGTTAGTTTCTATAGCTTATAAAGAAGTATTAATATTCTAACAAGAATATGCTGATCAACATTATAATATAGAAAAAGCAACTTTTTTACAGTTCGGTTCGGTAAGGTACAGTTGAATTGCGTAAAAGCTTAAGAAACCGATAAGCAGCAGTATTGGGATAGTCAAAAAACCAAATGAATCTCATAAATTTGTAATTTGTTTAAGGAAAATTAAACTATAATCTCAAGAAATAGACATGCAAGATTGCAAAGCAATTTAGAGTAGAAGTTGGTTAATTAGATTATTATAATAGTAAAGTTTTTTCTTATTCTTAGCTGTCTTTTAACAATTTTTTTGTTGTTTTTGTTTGTTGTTGAAAAAACATAATATATTTATCAGCCTTAGTTTTTGACTAAATGAGTTAGCGTATTCATAGTTCGTGCTAACCGAGCAAGAAATATTTTGTCATCGTTCTGAACTTTAGTACTGATAGTTTCTATGAGGAAACACTGCACGTGCTGGTAAATAGAACGGATCCTGTTGGTTCCTGTAACGTCGAGCCAGGAAAACAGCAAGAACCTGAAAAATTAGCAATAAGTTAAACGATTTATTATCGGTCATTAAAACGCACAGACAACATTAGAAGCAAAAGAAGTGTGTATGGCACTACGAATAATTAAAAGCAATAACAATATCAATAAAAGTAAAAAATATTAGATTTTTAATCTACACTCTGCGGAATCCATAAAAGGCACTTTTTTTGATTGGGCATAAAAAAATGTTAATTGTTGGAATGGATGAAATTGTGCATGTGTATTTCTTCCCCTTTTCTTTGTGACTTTAAACAGATTCCATATTTTATTTCACTCGGTATAAATAGCCTTTTTAAGTGCATCCATTGTATTATAAAGAAAAAGAGGGTAATCTGATCGCCGATCTCAAAGGCAACTTAGAGTGATGGAAAGAGCAATTTCATGAGCTGCTAAATGGCCAGCTAACTGAGGAATTAGTGGCTCCACCAATTTCCAACGACCACACTATGTTGCCGCCACCAAGCTTAGACGAAGTTAGCAGTCGATAAATCGTCTTAAAAACAATAATGCCTCGGACTCACATGGTATCCCAGCGGAACTCATTAAATCAGAAGGTCACGCACTACACCAAGCAATTCATGAACTAATAGTGCAAGTATGGTAGGATGAAGCAATGTCAGAAGACTGCCGAAGAGGAATCCTGTGCCCCATAAATAAGAAGGGAGATATCACAACGTGCAGCAATTATCGTGCTACAATGTTGTTGACTACCGCGTATACGATTTTCTCCTCTATCTTTCCCCATTAGTTTTGAAGAGATGTTCTTCCAAGCTTGCATTACCATTGCGTAAGCTTTTCCACCTATCCTATTTTTCTGGACTCTTCCCGTGAAGTTGGAAAACAGCCTTTGTCCAGCCCGTACCCAAAAAAGGCGAGCCGTCGATTCCTTCTTCGTACCGACCCATAGCACTTACATCTATTCTTTCCAAGGTCATGGAAACGCTGATCAATTTTCAGCTTATGAAATATCCTTAAAGAAACAAAATCCTTAGTGACCGGCAGTAAGGATGTCGTGGGCAACGTGATATTGGTGATTTGATGGTATATATCACCGAACAGTGTGACCGGTCTTTGCATCAATTTGGTGAAAGCAAAGCTGTTGCACTCGATATTTCAAAGGCATTTGACAGAGTTTGGCTTCCAGCTCTTTTGCGTGCTTATGGAGTCGCTGATAAACTGCTTCATTGGATTAATAGGTATCTTTTGGGCCGCTTAATTCAAGTTGCATTGAATGGTTTAAAGTCTAAAGTACATCACTTAAATGCTGGCGTTCCCCAAGGCTCTGTTTTGACCCCGACACTCTTTCTCAGTTTTATTAATGATGTTTTATCTGTGACTTCTAATAATATTCACTCTTTTGCTGACGACAGCACTCTCAGCTTCTCATATAAGTTTGAGGAACGTCCCTCCAATTCTCATGTGGAACTCAAACAACTACGTATGTTAAGCACGTTAAATTCTGACCGCGGACAAAGCATAATAACATGTGGAGAAGACAATCGAGTAGAATTTAACGCTTCCAAAACCCAATGAAGTGCCCTGTCGTCTAAGCGAATCAATAACCCCATGCCATTATCCATGAATGGCACTTGCATCGAGATAACTGAAAATCGCGCAATTCTCGGTATGTGCGTTAACGTTAACGGCAAGCTTCGTTAGAATGACCACATATTCAGCATAGCAAAAAATGCTGCGAAATGTTTGGGTTTTCTCACCCGGTGCAAGAAATATTTCACTCTTTCTCGTCCGATGTAACGGCGAAAGGAACAATCCTCTAAAAGTTTATTCAGGTACGGGCTTACGCAGACGATATTGGCATCGTTGGTAAAAACTCAGGAGCTTTACAAGAAACAGATCGAGCGGGCGGTACAAAATCTGAGGCGCACATAAATGAGAGCAAAACAAAGTAGATGATGGCCACGTCTGCGAGCAGAAATTCATAGCTGTATTTACATATGGATCAAAACTTGGATGCTTAGCAAAAAGCATTCTGAACTCTTACCCTCATTCGAGAGAATTGTTGGCTCCGTATGTGAGGAAGGACGATTCCGGAGACTCTATACGATCATGACGAGAAATAAGCTCGGTAGGCTCCGGTGGGCAGGACACCTGGCTCGTATTAGCTCGGAAAGTCTTTTGCGGTAGGATTTATGGGACAAAACCGCGAGGCCGGCCAAGCCTACGCGGAATAGATGGCGTAGACCAGGACGCCCAGAGTTTAGGGATGCAAAACTTGATGACATCGGCTAGAAATCGGGACCGCTAGAGAGATTTTTTGCGGGAGGTCAGAACCGGACCCCGTTTGTAGAGCCAAATATGATGATGATGATGATAGTATTATAATAAGAGTCATTACAACAAAAATTCTGTGTGGTAAAAGAACTATCAGGGAATTCAATACTTGTATTTTCATGTTCCTGAACCTGAAATAATCCATAATTCACTCTAAGATTTCCTCCTTTTTGGCCGCCACTCAGTAATTTTTCTTTTACCACCAATTTAATTATTTTTGCTTTGGGAAGGAATTACAGTTGTACACTTATCATGCGGTCAGAAGAAAGTTGGATGGAAATCTGCATTAATAGCGAACGGGCAAATCAGCTGCGAATAATCGAAAAAAGCAGCAGCAGAAAATGCAAAAAGCATGTATCCTAAGACAAATATTAGTAACCATTACAAACATGTTTATATGTTCAATAAAATAAACACAAAAATAAAAACAAAAAACAACTATGTGCCTTTAATTGACTTTCGCAGAGTGCATTTTACTAAAGGCAGTTTTTCAAATAAAAACCAAAAAATTTCCTAAAAAAAATAATTTGTCTAATTAAACAAAAACTAAATACTACAGAGAAGCGTCAAAATCAAAATTTCAAAAAACTCACAACATCAAAACCAAGCAAAAGTTTGTGTTTGTCTCACCTAAACCTTTATCGGTTCTTGGAAGAAACGAAAAAATCACACCTTTTTGGGGACTACGTAAAAACGGATCAGCTACACAGAGTGGCAGCAATAATAATAATACTTCTTCTGTTCATTACTTTTACTTTTGAGTAAGTTGTTAATAAATAATTTCAATTGATGTTATACAAGCAAATATAATAATGTTATGTATTAATGTATATAAATATATAATGTATGTTATAAGTTTGAACGCCAATCGATTATGTTATATTTTGTAATACTTTACTGTATAACGCGCATTAAGACATAAGCCTTTTGTTTAAACTAAATTTATGAGATCTTCTTTCATTGAATGGAAAACATAAAATCGACAGAACAATACCATAAGTGTACATCAAATAGAATTAGCTCATTGAATGTTCAAAAACTGTAAATATTTAATAATCCTGTACTTAAAGGAATGCACTTGGCAAACCACGAGGATCTTTCTGATTTCTATATCGGACTGTTAGCCAAACACCAACAAACTGTAAATTATTTAAGAGGAAAAAAGAGGAAAAGAATGAACTGCACGGGTCATTATTAGCCGCATTAAATAAATTGTCAAAATGTTAATTATTTTATCCGATTCACTAATCTACTTACCTCAGTAAAGCTGAAGAAAATCCCAACTCCGCCGCAAAGTTTGAAAGCATAGTCGATCTTACCTTCCAGCACAGGTAGACAAGGTAGACATTGGCAGTTGTAAACTTGTGGGCAGCACTTCTTATTAACAGCATCGCACGATGGGTCAGTTGGTATTGTTGTTGAGTTGAACCCACAACATAAGAAGGTGTCTTGAACTTCTTCTTTAATTGAGTTTGGTACACGATTCCATCCTGTTTCGGCGAATTCCTGTTGCTGAGCTGAGTTAACTGCCAAGCATGAGCTGGCAATGGAGAATTGAATAAGGAACAAAAGGAACAAGATGATCATGTACTGTTTAGTGACAGATGAAGAAAGTTAGGGAAGATCTAAGCATTTTAATATTGTTGTAAACTTATTGCGCAGCGTATTTCGTTTTTTTTCTGTTTTTTATAAAATAACTTATTATTCCTTTAAAAAGCGAGCCATTCGCGTGGTCAGCTGTTTCTGGTTTATTTCTTATATTCAATTTGTTATACATATTCATAAAAATATCCCGCTTACTTTATAGAAAAATTAGTTTAAAGGAATGATACCTAATGCTAATGGACAAATTGTTTATCGTGGCTCGAATCATAAGCCATAATCTGAGAGAAATTGAAATCTTGAAAAATGTGTTTGGGAATGTTTAAAAAAAACATAAAAAACATACATCTAAAGTACTTCACAATCAGAATCTATATAATTAATGAGATAAAACAAATCTTTATGATATATGAGCCGTTTACAAACCAAAGCCTTTTCTAAGCCGACTTATAAGTAGCTTTTGGAAAGCTAAGTTTATATGTTTATAATATATACGATATAATTAAAAAATAACATGTTAGCTAATAAAAATACATTTTGAATTTATAACGTTTAAAACGAGTATTGGCGTAGTAGTTTGGTTAGATCTGAAACCAATTGCAAACTAGCGTTGAATTTATTTATTTTTTTGCGATTTGTTGTATTATTTGTCATTTGTCAATGTTCATCCAGTTCTGAGCTATGTTTAAAGTTTCAAGTCTCTAGCTCAATGGGAAGTTTGTTTAAAATCAATTACAAAATTCCACCCGCACAGACAGACATACACGAAAGCAAGCTAATAAAAACGTTTTAAAAACTAAATACATGTTTTGAATACCAGTGAACATGTTGGCTTAACTTACACACAGCTCCTTACAAACGAGAAAAATTCTCTCTCACAGCACAACATGCTGCGCGAACATGTCCATCGTCTGAGACTGAGAGACGCTATTCACTTTTTTGTGGCGTTAGATAAAAGCTACGCCTACATTTATAAATTCTGCAATGTTGATTTGAATGTATATTTTACACGGAATTTTAAAAAGCATAATTTTTTTCAATTTGGCTTGTGAACGGATCATATGCTACGGGAAATGACTCTTGGCCACACTAGACGTAACTGATAGGAGGTAACCAGTGGTCTAATAACTCCATAATTTTGCAATTTATATCCTCCAAAATGACATTTTTATGTGACAGATTTTTTCGGCTTTTTTGGATCTTTTCCTTGCCATAATCATTTTACTCTAAAAATGTATAAGGTACATTATGTGTATATAACAACGCAAGAGATTAATAATCATGTTTCAGTAATAAGGCAAATTCAACTTTAGTCAGTATACTTTAAAGCTATAAGGAAATTAAGATGCGTGACAATTTTAAAGATAACAAAATACAAAGTTAAATTAATGAGTGATAACCTCTTATAATTTTTTTATTTCTTTTGAATTATTACGTATTACCAGTAAAGTTCTTGCTCGTCTAACAAAGTCTAGTAATCTTCATTATCGCAAAGAACACGTTTTTAATAGTGTAATGTGTAAGGTACACAAAGTACCGCACAAATCGGAATGATTTGCATCTGTGTATACACACAATCAAAACCATTTATTTAGCACAATTCTAATAGTGTCCGTCTGGCCATATTAAGAACGATTTTCCCAACAATGGGAGAAGTTGATCCCTGGACATGTACAGATATTGCCAAAGTATAGACAATAAGTACAGGTCACTGGCCATTAGCCACGCAGCTAACCGAAAATGTCACACAAAAACCCCTTTGGCAGAAACTGCAATGTCAATGAGAAAGAACCTCTCATTCGCTATCGTTGCAAATATCCGGACCCAACTGGGTCTAGACTACTCACAGTAAACAAACGATAGTTTGACGGCCTGGAAGAGATCAGATTACACGTAGTTATCCCAACAGTTCTCTGTGCACATAACGAGTGGGCCATCTATTGGTTTTTTTTAAATCATAGGCGATTGCATAACTTTTTAAGCGATTTGGTTGAAATTTTGACAGCTCCTTAGTCTGATATTCCGCGGCACGAAACAATAAGGGTTTCTCTTGAGGAACGTTTCGAAATGTTGAAAACTTCTTTTCAGTCTGTGTTGTGTAGCCGAAACCATGCGAATTTTGAAAAGAAATATGGGTCGTGAAAGAGCGGCAAGCGTAACCGCTGTGGTGAAATTGGTGAAGAAAGTTCGTGACAAAGGCCTCCGTCCCCTAGCTCGGACTGTGCGCACGTCCGAGAATAATGCGGCTGTGGCCGATAGTGTGGGAAAGAATCCATCGACTCAGATCGTAGCAACTGGCCATTAGTCGCACCAGTCTGAGGAAAATACTGCACAAAGACCTCGGATCGGTCCAGATGACTTAGGAGTCGAAAGCAAATGACCATACGCTTCGATATCAGTTCTCTGCGTGGGCCATAGATAAGCTTGATAATGACGTATTTCCATCTCGGGGCTATGTAAACAAGTAAAACTGGGGGTTCGGAACAGCCACACGTAATCGTAAAGATGCCAATGCATCAACCAAGAGTTACAGTTTGGTGTGGATTTTGAAATTTTGAAGTGGTGGGCTAATTAGCTCATTTTCCTTTGAAAACGCTGCTGGAAACGACGTTACCGTTACAGAGCCATGACCAACTGCTTATGGCCTCAAATCGAGGTTATGAATGTGGACGACCTTTGGTTTCAACAATATGGCGCATCATGCCATAGAAGCAGAAGACAATCGATCTGTTGCGCGCCAAATTTGCTAACCGAATAACCAGTCGTTAAGGGTAGATGTTATGCGGATAATCCAGAGACAATTCCAGCTTTAACATATAACATTGCGACTGTTATTCGCGAGATAGGATGGCTTACTGTAAGCCAGCCAGCCAAGGGAGCCACATGAACGAAATTATTTTTCATTCTTTCAATCGGAGACTCCAACCTTTCCAAAAAATATTGATGTATACTCATAATCATTTTATAGCGTTTTTAAAAACACGCGTTTAAATGGCTCAACCTTTAGAAAGCTAATCCCCTACCTTTTTAAATCCACTATATATTTACTCCGCGTGGCCGTGGCTGGTCAGATCTTTTGATCAATTTTCAACTCACTTCTTTAAAGCCCGATTTTATTCAAACTTTGCACACATGTGTATTTCCCATGACAACACTTTCTATTAAAATTTGAGTCAGGGGGCTCCCATACAATTTTTTTACCATATAGCGGCATCAGATCATATCATGCTATAATGACTTTGTTCTGTGTGCTTTGGTGCGCTGTGAGCATCGCTGCTTGCTTTACGATTAGGGTTGTTTTGTTGTTGGGTTGCAGTGCTTCGCAACAGTGCTTTATTGGTTTAAATTTTATGGGTAATTTTTGAATAGCTTTTAGCCATCAATTTCAACAGTCTTGTAACTAAGTGCTGGTTTTAAGTGAGATTCGGAAACTCCAATAATATCATAAGGTCTTTTTCTAAACTTTAATCTTGCCAAGTTGATATTGGCAGTAATGCTTCTTGCATTGATGACAAGCTTTGAGTCGGGTCGCTGATTCGATACAGAAAAAGATTAATAATTTATTTTTATATTAATACTTGGGACCTAAATCTTACCCAGGTATAGCAAAGTACCCAATTACGTACGTTTAGTATACATATTTAAATTTCATATATCCGATTATGTATATTGAACTACATTGGATATGGTTTACCTAGTTTTAATCTTAAGGTTTTTACTAATTCTAAGCTCCTTCCTTTTATACTACATCTCGAAAGGTAAAGGAAATCACTTCCCGCCGACCATTAATGAAATCAATGCGACGGAGAAACTTTATGACGTCATTTTAGGTTCAACTAGGATTTGGTTGTTTTTTTTAAAAAGGATACGAAAAATAACATAACTTGATGATGTTTTATGGCTCCCGCCAAACCCAGCATTGATATAAGTATAAGGATGACACCACACGCCAGTATTCCGCCAACAATTGGAAGGTTTGTCACTATGGATGCAGCACGTCCATATACTCCTACTCCAATCAGTAGAAATCCAACCAACTAAAACCAAAAATTTAGATTTTTATATTGGAAAATTCAACTTTAAAGGGAGTTAAGTAAAACAAAGCAAAACAAAGAAAAACTCAGCCGATAAAAAATCGATAAAATTTTAGGGATTCACTGAAGCACTACTTGCCACTTACCACATATAAAATGTTGAGCGCAATTAATGCGTTTTTGGAGCACGTAAAACCACCACACATATTTGCAGATAACCTTCTGTTAACAGAAAATTTTAATTTAATATCTTTTCTCTTTTAACCAATTTAAGTAAATATTTTTACACTTTACAATATGTATGTATATTGCAAAACAAAACCAGCTTATAGCTGCTAGACTAATATGTAAACAGAAACACTAAACACAAAGCACAAACTGAAAGTACTAACTTGTCTGACTGCTGCTGAAGTGCTGACCGTAGAGCTTAGAAGACCGTCACTGCGTCACTCTGACTCTGTTACTTTACTTTTTTAACACAACCACTATGGGATCGACTATCGTTCTGTCATTTCCAGATTCGCTGACTGTTTCTTCATTTATTTGTTTTCCTGGTCACACTTGCGCCTTCAAAGAACTCGTGGAAATAGTCATCTCACTTCGCAAAGATTATTATTCATTGTTCATTGGTGCCTTTTTTGCTCATATGAACCTAATGTCAACAGTTTGTTATATGTAAGAATACACACAAGATGGCAGTTGTTGTCATTCAAGTTCCAAACCATTGTTACTGTCTGTTGCTGCCGGCTGTCTGATTCAATAATATTTGTGCCATTAAAAATTTATTTGTATTATGGCTTTTTGTCTTGCTGTTTTGCTGTCTTTCTGTCTTTCTGTCGGGTTATATGTCATTCTGTCACGCTTTTTTCATTTTAATGCTGTGAGTAGACGGTCTCGTACAATTTTTTGTGAAAGACTTTTCGGTGGCTGGTGTCTTGAGGGGAGCGTTTTTGTGGTCAGGGGGTTTTGAGGTGGTCTTGAGTGGATCTTAAGGTGATTTAAACAGGGTCTTATATGTCATTCTGTCACGCTTTTTTTCATTCTAATGCTGTGAGTTGACGGTCCGGAATCGTTTTTGTGGAAGACTTTTTGGATGCTGGTTTTGAGGAGTGTTCTTATGGGATCTTGAGGGGAGTGTTGTGGAGGACAGGTGGTCTTTAGTGGTCTTGAGGTGGTCTTGAGGGGATTTTAAGGTTTTAACAGGGTGTAATATCTCATTCTGCTTCGCTTCTCTTTTTTTCTAATGCTATGAGTTGACGGTCTTTTACGCGTTTTGTGGAAGACTTTCCGGAGGCGGGTATTGAGGAGTGTTCTTATGGGGTCTGGAGGAAAGTGTTGTGCTTGAGGGGAGTGTTGTGGAGGACAGGTGTTCTTGAAGTGGTCTTGAGGTGGTCTTGAGGGGATTTTAAGGTTTTAACAGGGTGTAATATCTCATTCTGCTTCGCTTCTCTTTTTTTTCTAATGCTATGAGTTGACGGTCTTTTACGCGTTTTGTGGAAGACTTTCCGGAGGCGGGTATTGAGGAGTGTTCTTATGGGGTCTGGAGGAAAGTGTTGTGCTGGTCAGGGGGTCTTGAGGGGATCTTAAGGTGGTTTTAACAGTGGGATCTTGAGGGGGATTTAAGCCGGTCGTGAGGGCGTCTTGAGATATTCTTAAGGGGGTATTGATTGGGGTCTTGAGAGGGATCTTGAGTGGTGTGTTGATGGGGTATTAAGGGGCCTTGAGGTGGTTTAATGGCGTCTTGAAATATTTTTGAGAGGGTCTTGAGTTGAGTCCTTAGGATATTTTAGGGGGGTCTTGCGAGGAGTCTTGAGGGGTTTTTGAGGAGATCTTAGGTTGGTCCTGAGGTGGCTTTGAGGTGGTATTGGGGTTGTTTTAAGGGGGTTTTGTGTGCGGTTTGAAGCGAGCCTTATGAGGGTTTTGAGGGGTTTAAGAAGTTTTCTGGGAGTCCTTTGGTGGGTCTAAAGGAGGTCTGCACTTTGTAGCGGAGTGAGAACAGAGATTCTTTACGTCCGACCATTTGCTTTAGCTCGTCGACTGCCGTGTTGAATGGGATCGTTCCCTTAATAAACGGAAGAATTCTGTCAGCAAAACGTTGATAATCAGCATAATCACACATAATAAGAGCTTTTCGGTGAGCAGACTGACTTTTTGCGGCACAGATAATCCAAAGCGTCTTCTTTGAAGATTGACTGATATCGAGCACCAGTGTTCAAACGTGACGTCATCTTCAGGGAAGTACACGAATGCTGTCATACGCTTGGACAGATCGTTGTAGAGAATAGCGATCTACTGAGCTGCAACTGGAACTGGCTGACGTGCAATTGTGCGATTAACCTTCCC
Source organism: Nephrocerus scutellatus (assembly GCA_947095585.1). NCBI lineage: Eukaryota > Metazoa > Arthropoda > Insecta > Diptera > Pipunculidae > Nephrocerus > Nephrocerus scutellatus. The sequence goes on along the minus strand of OX352761.1, from coordinate 113,901,685 downwards.
ATTCCTTCGTCAGCTTGTTGAGCTTGTTCGGCCATTGCGTTGATCAATTTTTGAATATTTTGATCCATTTTATCCAGAAACACGTGTTCAAGGTTTAAAAAAAATGAACATTTCATTTAAATGGTTAAATTGTTGTTTTTATCGCGTAAATTCTACTGAACCGCGATGCCACTGTTGTAATATTGAAAGTGGAGCGTATTCGGATAGTGAAACGCTAAGGAATACTACTTTAATTATTATTTGAACTTATTATGTGAACTGTGCAACACTACCATGTAAGACTGACTTCCATTGGTACTACAATGTAAGACTGACTTCCATTGGAGTTGGTGGAATAAAGGGTGTGTAACAATTTCCATGCAAAGCTTGAATAAAATCGGGCTTTAGGAAGTAAGTATAAAACTGATCACATAAGATTTGGCTATAGTCAGACAGCCATAAGTTAGTTAATATGGAGAATTCATTAAGAAGCTACTATTTATAACTTTGGAATTGATCTCTTCGCAATCGTTCGTTTTTTGGCGCAAGAAAAGCTAATTTAAAACATCAATAACATCATTAGATAATTCAAAAACGTTCCAATATTTCTGTAGCTTTATCTATTTTTGCAAAGATCTTAAGATTTGACAAGATAGATGATTCTTCAGATACGGTATAATAATCTGCATTTTCGATTAAATTTTTAATTAAAAATTCCGATAATTATATTTCATTTTATTTTGCTCGCAAAAATTTCAACATAATTTTGAAAATACTGGCAAGGCGTGCCTGGGATCTCCTCCAAGGACGATAGCTTTTTCTTTATATAAAATAATACCCTGTAAATACATTACGATGTAATAATTCGTCACCCGCAGGTGCTTTTCCCATATAATTATTAGTCTGTTTTGCAATTGGATAGAGATTGATAGATGTAGATTTGGTTAAAATTTGTAAGCCAAAAAAAGTTCGCGCCCAACGTGGGGCTCGAACCCACGACCCTGAGATTAAGAGTCTCATGCTCTACCGACTGAGCTAGCCGGGCATTCGTCAGAAATTAGCCAAACAACGCACTTGTTGCCTTCGCACGAACACCAATAATTAACTATTTTAAGAAATTGCAAAAGTTTATAATTTAATTAAAAAAGAAGCAAATGTATACATCTAAGCCATTCAAAATAAAAACATTTTAGCACATTTAAGAATTAAATCATATGTAAGATTTACTTTGATAAATGTTAACGAAACGTTATTTCTGATGATAATTTGGAAAAATTCAAAAAATAATTCAAGTTCGAGGCATTGAGCACAAGTCTGCTTCCGTAAAAGTACACCTACTAACCTTTTCTGTTAGCAAAAGCTGTCGTACAAGGGGTATGAGTCGCAGAGTTTGTAAAGTTTCGCACCGTAATTAAACCTGCCCCTGCCTAAAATCCTACAGATTTAACAAAAAAAAAATTTAAGTTGTAACAACAAAAAGAGATTATACAATTTAAGAAACCTTAATAAACACTAAATCTACTTTTAATTATAAGATTTAACAGAGCACAATCAACACTTAATTTACTTTTAATTGTTCACTTTTTAAAAAAATTCATATCATTAAAATGATATTACTATAATATTTAAACGTTTGCAAACAAAAACTATGCTGGCTATTTCATGTCATTATTAAATGTCCTCTCGCTTTATAATCTCATATGAAACTTATTTTTATTACTTTATCCAATTTGTTTAGAACATTATAAGAGGGCCATTAAACTGCAAAAATTAGAATTAAATGAAGAGTTATTAAAATCTTTTATTTAACTAGTCTTAACCTCTGTTTGTCTGTTTGTTTCAATTTCTTTGAGATCCTTTTTTGCCAACTTTCACACGACCCAAAGAGCTAAACAATTCTAAGCGGCTTAGTCTCGTAGGACATTACTGAGATCCCGCGTTTGACGCATGTCAAGAATTCCGTGTGGCGTGTGTGGCAGGTGTAAAATTGGATATTAATTTAGCAACTCAAAACGAAACGATATATACATAAAAGTTTGTACATTTACTTGTTTTAGAACTAATTTATGTCCAGCTGATTATTGAAAAAAAGTCGACGTTGCGTTCCGACCGCTGCCGAACTTGAAACAGTAGATTTTAAAATTAAACCTCACAAGGCCCCGGTGGACGTTTGGAAAGTACTTTGTGTGGGATTTTTGGAACGCGACTATGAGGCAGAATATGACGCGCCGATGTTAGAGATTGTCAAACTGAATGAGATCAGCTCAAAATCGTAATCGGTGGGAGGTCAGGATTCAAACACCGTTGGCTAACAAAAGAAAGAAAAATATGTTTAGCTCTACCTCAGACAAAAACAAAGGATATTAAGAATCCTATACAGTGGTAAAATGAGCGATTATGCACAATAATTGCGTGTCTCTGCTTTAATTGTTCAATTAACAAAAGTGCAATAGCTATTTACACGTAACGGTCACATGATAAAAATCACTGCCATGACAAATTATCGAAAAGGAAAAAAAATATCTTGATTCATTGTGTATAATATAATCAACGCCAAACCTAAGTTTCGGCAATTAAAGTTGTCATAACTTTTAACTGGGCTATTATAAAACATTTTAGTATACATTTAACTTTAACTACGCACTACACAATGCACAATAAATTTTTAATAATCGTCCTGTTTGTTTTCTTACTGCCTTACAACAACTCTATCTTGATTTTGATAAAAACAAAAACAAAAAATGCAGTCAGCAATTATGCCAACAACCAACCAGGCATGTAAAAGTTAAGTCATGCGAGTAAGGCATTTGAAACGAACAGTCAAAAGCTATCAATTAGCCGGCTTCTGTGGAACGCATGAATGTAGCTAATGTTGCTGAAATTTGAGTCAAATCAATTGATCACTAAAAATGAAAAATACATATTACATTTATTCGAGTATACATATAACATGCCCCTAGTAATTAAAGAACAAATGCCACTTCATATTTCAGATTTTCCATATCCACTCCATATTCCATATTGCATCAAAACAAAGAATAACAAAAACAAAACAAACATAAAGAGAATTTGCTTATGTTTTAATGAACTAAAATGTGATTCAATTGAAAATCAATTAAAATGTATGAGAGAGTATAGTTTTAAGCGTTGTTTGTCATTTAGCGAGAGTTATAGATTATAAAATAACATTTTTTTATTAAAACTTTTGCCAATTTGCCAATTTCCCCTTTTTAAATGCTTTTTTATAAACGTGAACGAGTATGCCTGTCTATCATCTGTCTTTCGGTTTTTTGGTTTTTTCATTCTAATTCATTCAAACTCACAGTTGACCGTCTCGTACGCTTTTTTGTGGAAGACTTATCGGGGGCGAGTCTTGAGGGGTTTCCGAGAGGTCTTGAGGAGTCCTGAGGTGGTCTTGAGAGTATCTTGAGGTAGTTTTAACAAGGCTTAAAGTGGGATCTTGTGGGAGGTCTTGAGGGAGCCTTGAGGGGGTTTGAAAGGGGTTTGATGGTGTCTTGAGGAAGTTTTGAGAGGGTCATTAGTTGAGTATTAAGAAGGTTTTAAGGGAATCTTAAGGGAAGTTTTAATAGGGTCTTGGGGGGGTTTTGAGGTAGTCTTGAGGGCTATTGAGATTGTCTTAAAATTCTTGGGTGGGGGTTTGAGGGAATCTTGTGGGGATCGGAAGGGGATTCTTGAGGGAGTTTGATGGGTCTTAAGGGGTCCGACGGGAGTCTTGAGGTTGCTTTGAGAGGGTCTTTAGGTTGTCTTGGGGTTGTCTTGGGGTTGTCTTGGGGACTCTTGACTAGGCTTAGAGGGGGGTTTTGAGGGTGTCTTCTGTGATGTTCTTTGGGAGTCTTTTTTAGTTCTACATATTCTTATTCCATCTACATATTATTGAAATTATGTATATTTCATTAAAAACTAAAAAGTAACAAATAAAATAATATTTTAGAATTTTTAAAAAAAAATGCTTTTATTGAAGCATAACTAGCCCCCTTAAAGGTAGAAATTAAAATAGATGGTAGATCTAGACTCTAGAGCCACTAGAACTGTTATCAAATAAATGAAAACTTCTGGAATGTGAATGGAAATCTAGAAAAAAATTTCAATAAAAAAGGTTTAAAATGAATACATAAAGTTTTAGATTTTGACAGCAAAGTTTTAAATTGTGACAAGCTTCATTGTTATTATATTGAAGACATAACAGCAACAACAGAAAATATTTCACATCTGTTTCACAATGTTGCGAACTTCATTCTGTATTTCTTCAAGAGTTTGTAGACTTAAGAACTAAGATCTACCAACATAACGAGCAGAAATTTGTTTTTGTCAAAACCAAAATCCATACATTTCTGTAACTCTTAAGCCTTAAGTTTTTCATGGTGAGAATGCCCTTAGCGTGGTTCTCTTAATTTGATTTTTTAAGCCTTAAATATTACAGATTTCTATTAACAATGTTTGTTGTGATGAGTTTAGCCTCTCCGCGAAGACCGATCGAATCGATGTTTTTCGAAAGCTGGGTATGCTTCTGGTTTTAAAGTGAAGGCATATTTTAAGTTGTAGTTGTTGTTGTGAAACTCTTTTGTGTAATGCAAAGAGAAAAAAATATCCGAAGTAAACAAATTTTTAATTAAGTTCGGACGGACTATAACAGAATAAAGATTGTTAACTAAAATGAGAAAAACTGTCGGAGGCTCTGTTGTATGCCTCGTGGTTCAGCAAAGTTAATGCGAGGGATTAATGCGGTCCGATCACTTTTATTTTAATAGAAAGTGTTTTAATCGGAAATACACATGTGTGCAAAGTTTAAATAAAATCGGGCTTTATGAAGTGGGTGGGCTATGGCTGGCTGGCTCTCGAAGTTAATATAAAGAATTTAAAAATAAAACTACGCGAGTCTAAAAGCTTGAATAATGGATAACATGGTCAAGGTAAACAGAAAATTATTACAAATAATGACATAAATGAGCCTCTAAAATTCTTGGATCTTCTATTGAACAATTCGGTCATTTAGGAATTAGTTGACGTCTTTCTTGAAGGCCAATAATTTTACAGTTAATCGTACTGGATTCGTTTGTAGTAGTAGTAAGTAGTAGTTAACAAACGAAAAAGGCATGCACAACTATCAAGCCGATATGCTTATCAAAATTCTGCTTCTAAAACTGAAAAGACTCAAAAATCAAAAATATTATGGTCACAGCATACGAAGTGCATGTAATGAGTCGTTCACATCAGCTTAATTAACAACTAAGTCTATTATAAGTTGGCCCTTTAGACTTTTAATAAAGATTTCCCATTTCGGGTTTTTTCGTTTTTACTTTTTTTTTTGTGGTTTGAAAAACTCTGCGCTAGGTCCATGGTTGCAGTCTAGTCTTATCCCTCATTCGTTTCATTTTTAATTTCTCGGAAAGAGTTATTGCCTAGAAAAAGAAACGCAAATTAAGAGAGTACTACACGAACTGTTATACTGAATTGCATATATGGCACGAGCTCACTCTGGACCTGCTATAAAATAATAATATATATGCTATATGAATTTGGTGCGATCAAACGAACGATCAGTAAAAGCTGGGTTTTCTTATGTTAAATTTTTTTTCGTAAAACTCTACCCCAGAATCGCGCTCGACCCCAGAACTTTTCAAAAAGGAAATCGAACATGAAAGGCGAAAATCTTTTGTTTACATTTTTTTGCTGCATGTGTTGTTGTTGTGCTAGTATAAAGAGGGGTAAATCTCTCAAAATATCGAGAGCTGCTTTAGCTCTACGGTAGAGGCATTTTGAAGGGGAAACGAAACGAAACGAAACGAAAAATCTGGGGCAGAGTTTTACGAAAAAAAAATTAACATTAGAATCTATATAAATCTGTATAAAAAAGTGAAACTCTATATGGATGAATGTGTGTACGAATGTTTGTTCCCAATAGCCTACTAAACCCTTCAAATGACTGCGTGCAAACTTTGCGTGGGGTTTTATACCATAATGATCAGTTAATATGTACGTATATTTTGAAAGTTGTCATATTTCTGGGTCAAGGGAATTGTTTTTCAAACCTTACGTTTTTATGAATTTTTTAAAATTATTTGAATAATAACGTTCTGATATTGTGCATACCGGTTTGTATTTAAAGAGAACAAGAACCACCATATTTTGGAAGCGGTCAGAAACTTTTGTCAGGGGACTCCCTGATTTTTTCCCTTTAATTAATTTTTTTTATTTTCAAATCTTGTTTTCATAAATTGTGCAGAATTTTTGTATAGTAACCTTCTTCAGTTTTGCAAACGATCATATTTTGGAACGAGATCCCCTAGCCAATGGTCAAATACACATTTTTTTGATGTTATTATGAATCCTATAAATCTATAGCACAAAGTGCAGTTGGCGCAATAGCGCTAGCGAAATGTCCCGAACCCCTGGATGTGTGGGTAGCGGAGCGCCACCGAGCATCTATTGATATAAACTTAATTAAAAATACTCGTAGCAAATCGATCAGCTGTCACATGGCAAGAAAGTTTTCTGTAAAGTCACAGTTTTCCGTTACTGGTATGTATTTAGTTTTGTTCTGATGTGCGCTGACGCGGCAGCCAACTTGGCTTCTTAGCTGCCCCATTAGTCGCATTAACTTTTGACAGTAAATACGGTGCAGTGCACATTGCACTATACTGCATTAACAACAATAACAACAATCACAGAGTTGCTTCTCACTGCGAATTATAACTGTTTGTGGTGTCTCTCCCTTACGCGGCATATATAAGCTATTATACTTGAAAGCTTGTTCAGTTTGATTCGAACGCGCGACTGTCGACTATCCGCAGTAAGACTATTGCTAAGCGAGTAAACTGGTAACAAAACTGGTCACCAAAAAGTATACATATTCATTAAAAGGCGATTTCAGATAAAAAGTTTAATCGAGTTTTTATTAACAAATGTGAAGCTAGTGGATCATTTTCCGTTAAGCGGTTAAATTTTATACATTTAAATTGAATTTTAACTAGAAAGTACATACAAAGAAAAGGGAGACACGTGCGAAATTGTTTATTGTTTTTATAGTCAGTCCTACCTTGAGTTATAACAAAATTTGTCCATGACAAGAAACGGTAAAAAATTGCATTGTTTGCGTTTTTTAAAAAAAGTCAAACAAATATACATTTGTATAAATAGTTAACGAAATAAAAGATATAAATTTGATATCATCAACAGACAGCGGCGATCTGGTTGAAAGTTAATTTCTTGTCATATGCGCTTTGCCTCTCAGTTTCGAGTTTGTGCGTTTTGTGTGTTGCTACAAGAGAAAAAGTTGTTTCGATTATTTTGTTTATATTTTTTTTTTGAATAATCAACGGCAAAATTGATCAACTTCCGGCAGAATACGATTAACGATTTTTCATCGATATAGAAGCAGTTTCTAAACGACATTAATGTAGTATTCGAATGTATTTGTGCATGTCCACACGGCGGCCACTTTAGTCCCAGGAAAAGGTACAAAAACAAAAACAAACTCGTACACACAGGTGTGTTTATTTACTTTTCTGTTTTCCTTACTTATTCTAGCATTAAAATATATCTAAGTGTGTAATTTTTTTTGAAAACGTTTTGGCTTAAGGATGATTTTTATCTGGGTATAATAGTAATAGATTTTTAATAATTGATTTAATTAATTACATTTAATGATCGTTTTTGAATTGGTATTTTCTTCCCAAAGTCGACTACTAATGATTAAGCTCTGTCTGTTCCGTCTGAAGAATATACACGGATTGATACTATTGTTTATGCGTGTTGGTGTTTTTCCAAATTTTTTGTCCAAACTGGATTATAAATTTTATTGATCAAGACAATTCCAAGCTGTTGTTGTCACTCTTTCTTTTAAGTCTTTGTCTTACAACTTTTGCCCAAAAAGTATTTTTTTAATACGAGTACTTTATTTTATTTCTTACTCTGACTGGAATGCGAGAAATGCATCCTAGCTTAATCATTTGAAACATCTAAGTCTTTAAAAAAGTGAGGATGAGGATGAATAAATATGTACAAATTAGGTACAAAGTACATTTTTACCAGGGAGTCGTCGTCGATGTGCTAATTTTTTTATGAACTCACGAAATCCCGAACTCGACCAGCATATTTTGAATTCATAAAAATAAACATCTTAACATTGAATTAATAGGAAACTGATACATACTTTGCATATATCAATGGCATTGATTTCAGCATGGAAAACTGAAGGACACTTTCTCAGAGATATCATAACTCTGGTGTCGGGTCAAAAGACACTAGCACCCACTACATATTCCATTTTCGATCTCTCGGTGCAAGGTCGGATCTAAGATCATTACACCCAATTTGACTCGACGTTGCGATCATCACTTGTATTGTATACAAACCAATTTGAAAATAAGACATTGTCTTAACATTGTATTGATTGAAGTAAATTAAATTAAGTTAAATTAATTAAATAGTTCTTTGTCATCTTCTTTACGAAGTTATGTACAAGTGTGAACCTGACGATTACTTCTATGGTAGTGGTTGGAAAGATGCGCATAGCACCCGTAATTATTACAATACAGGCACATCCTGTATTGTAATAAACAAACTTGTAAGGCAGCGTATTGCAGCTCCTATTTTGTAGGCACCGTTTAACACCATTGACCTGATATTCCAACCAAAAAGATCGAATCATTAAGGCCGAAAGCTGAGTTTAATTAATCGATAGGAGAAGGACCGTTAAAAACCAAAAACAAAACAAAACGGATTAGAAGCACATCATTTTGGAAGATAAAATTGATATTTCTCCAGTTATATGTCAGGAAAGAAAAAACGAATGATGTGAAAGTTAGAATAGTTTGTGGTTATTGCAAAACATAGTTTTAAAAAGAACAAGATAACGGTACATTAGAGATATGAGTCAGAATGGCATGCATTCAAATCAGTTCATACAAATGAATGAAAAAAAATCTGTTCTTGGTCTTTTTGTATGAAAATTGATTTTTTATTTTAAACTAGCTGTTCCCGGGCGCTTTTCTACCCGCCCACTTACACCCGCGTTTCCCGGCTGCGCCATCCCACTTACCCCCGCCCACTGACCTCCCACCCACTGACCTCCCGCCCACTGACCACCCACCCTTTGACCTCATACACACTGACCCACCGCCCACTGAACTCACACCCACTGAACTCCCGCCCACTGACCTTCCGCCCACTGACCTCCCGCCAACTGACCACCCGCACCCATTGACCTCATACACACTGACCCACAAAAGGCACCAGCGCCACCTGTCGGGTCCAAATTTTGTCGACGACTTTCTTTTTATTTAAATATTATATGGTGTGAATTTGAGCCGAATCGTTCCATAAATAAGAATTTTCGGGGAAAAAAAGACACCAGCGCCATCTATCGGGTCCAAATTTTGTCGACGACTTTCTTTTTATTTAAATATTATATGGTGTGAATTTGAGCCAAATCATCCATAATAAGAATTTTCAGAAAAAAAACGATACCAGCGCCACCTAGCGGGGCTGAATTCACCTTTAAAACCTTTTCTGGACTTCCACAAATAATTTAAGACCAAAATTAGCCAAATCGGTTCAGCCGTTCTCGAGTTTTAGCCAGTCTAACGAACAGCAATTGATTTTTATATATATAGATTCATACTCCTGATATAACTTTTAATAATGAGTATAACCACCATTCTTCATGATAACCTCAAAAATTCGATATTTAAAGGAGTTTTGCATTGGGCCCAAGTAATCGAGTGAAAATATAGGGCACCTACAATTTAATGTAGGATCCGAACGGCGAATTGAGAACATTTCCGTGACAAGTTATTACTCTCGGACGACTTTCGCAAGAGGTATGACACCGTGAAAAATACTTTTGGTGTTACTGGGACTCGAACAACGAACCTCCTGCCCAGAAACCATGCCCTTATCCACTGAGCCACGGCACCCAGGAATATGGTAATAGTTCAACATTTTAACTGGCAACAAAAGACTTAACAATGCGAGCGGTGTGTATAGGAGGGTTGTCGTGTTGAAATATCAATGAAAGTTTTTATGTTGCTCTAAGAGCAGTGGAAATATTTCCTTTGTCATTTTTTCCGAACATTTTCGGATTCTTTAAATAATTGCCAATTGCATGATAATTCCGATTGTGACTACTATTAACATGGCAAGTATTTGATTGTTTGTTTCGTGGCTGTCTCCATTTTTAGCAGCAAGAATGAACGTTTCTCGCAACCGGTTCAAAATGGGGAAGTTTTGAGAAATAGCCGGATAAATAGAAGTTATTAGTTCTGCCATAATTCTGCCATAATTCTGCCATGGCATCACCATTCAACTCAATGACCCCGAAAACTATAGAATCGACACCAATATCGGTCACCCCCTCCCAGCAGCTATCGACCCCATCCCCTAGAGCTGTCTTAGCATCACCATTCAAGTCAGCGACCCCGAAAACTATAGAATCGAGACAAATATCGGTCACCTCCCCACAGATATTGACCCCATCACCCTAGTGCTGTCTTACCACCACCATTTAACTCAGCGACTCCGAAAACTATGGAATCGACACTAATATTATCTCCCCCTCCACCTCTCAGTCATCAACCTCAACCCCCTAGAGCTATCTTACCATCACCATTCAACTCAGCGACCCCGAAAAGTATAAAATCGACACTCTCAGTTATCAAACCCATCCATTAGTCTTACCATCGCCATTCAACTCAACAACCCCGAAAACTATAGAACTTATATCGGGCACCCTCCCTCCTGCGGGGATACATAACTCATCAACAGGAGTGTACTACCAACACAATTCATCACGGCGATACCGAAAACTGTGGGTCCGGCACTAATATCGGCTGCCACCCTCCCTCAGCCAAAAAACCTACTCCCCACCACCGTTATTTGATTCCAGATAGTAACTAATATGTATATCAAGTTTGGTTGAAATTGGTCAATGCATTCCAGAGCTAGGCAAAAATATATATACAAATATACAAATAAATTCTTTATTTTATATATATAGATTATAGAAGATTACAACAAATACAAAAATTCAAAAAATTAAAATTATATGAACTGGTTATAATTGGCTATAACTAATTTATACATTTTTGGTATATTCAGTTAATTATGTTAAAACGGCGCGCGACGTCAGGTTTCCAAATTTTATTTTGTGTTTTTATTCGTATTATGATATTTTTCGTACAGAAATAACCTTTTACATATATGTATACCTACATATACCGGCATTAGCTGTGTTTACTGTTATATAGATTTCTGCCCTTACTATGAAATGGAACAAAATTGCCAAAACTATTGCTAAAGGCACTATTCTGATCAATCTATTCTGTAATCTAAAAATCCCAATCTAATCCCTAAAATTTCCTCAAAGAAAAGGGTAAAAATAGTGGAATAGTGTATTTTTTGTCGGTCGTTAATCATAATATTTGGCTCTACAACCGACGTTTGATCGTGGTCTACACAAAAAATTACTCTACCAATACCAATATCGAGACAATGGCATCTAGCTTGTCGTAGCCACCCTCACTATCGTCTCATAAATCCTACTGTCTCTGGAATCGTCCTTCCTAAGTAAGAATTTTTTTTCGTATGCAACTGATTTCTGCCAAGCACTCAATTGTCAGATATCTAAGTGCTGGTGGTATGACTTTTGTCTTGTACGCCAGCAGATAGACTAACGAGCTTAGGAACCGTACGCGTATTTTCAGTTCAATGCTGGGCTACTATAATAGTCCCGAGATAGTTTAAGGTTTGCACTACCTTTTCGTGATCCACTATTTTAATTAAAGTGCTCTCCTCCCAACGCTCTACCATACATCGAGATTGGCAATCTTTGTCATTGGTACCGCGTTTTGTTTTCTTCATTGTAAAAAAATCGTTTTATGGTTTTATTAGCACTGTTAAGTTTACTTTATATATCCTTATCATCTCGTCTTGCCTTTGTGACTTACTTTTATTAACTATAAAGACGGCACATTATTGCAGCTACGGAATGCCTGAATTTCTCTTCCACTAAGTAACTTGCAAAATTCTTTGTTTTACTGTGCTTATATTTTTATTATTTATTTATACATTATTCAATGAAAAAGATGTATAATTTTGCAACTCAATAAACATTTGCGATAAACGACGCAGTATTGCTATGTATTTACATACGTTTTTTGCGTTCATAATAAACTCTATCTATTCTATACACTCTGTGACAGATGAATAAGACAGCCAATCTAAGAATTTCTTCGTTAATTATCTTTGATTTTTTGCAGGTAATATAATAGCTCTCTATTTTCTTTATAAAGGGACTAGTTGTTAACCAGTGCGTGACCCAGGACCCGCCGACCCCCACCCCCAAGAAATCCTTTAGACCCAGCAAAAGCTAAAATAACAGGCGTTGTCTGGCTGCCTCTCACACCCAACTGACCCAACCAAACTGACCGCTCCCCGCCAGAATATTGAGTCCCACCACACCTACCCACCACTGTAGCCTATGTGAGATATGGTCGCGAGTTCATACATAAATTTCATGGAAAACGGCGTTTTTTTCAGTTTTTCCCGATTCTTCAAGTTTTCCCCGAATTCTCCAATTTTCCAGGTTCCTATAATCATTCCCGGACTATTACGTACATTTAAAAAACAATTAGTCAAATCGGTCCAGCCGCTTTGCTGTGAAAAAGTAACAGACAGACAGACAGATAGAGTTACATTCACATTTATAATATTAGTATGGATGATATTGTGCATAGATTCTAGGAATATTAAATAAGTCCGGCTTATCGAGCGTAATTTTATAGCCCTCCGTTTGCATTCATCGAAACAAGTGGCATGCTGAATAGCGACAATAAAATATTGAAAAGTAATAAAAACGGTAAGCAGATTTTTTTAATAATGTGTATTTCCTCCTTTATTTGAAATTACTTCTTAAATTCTCCTGGGCATAAAATCGTTTAATTATTTTGAATACTTTAATGTTATTCATTCCCAAGCGTTTTAATAGCGTCAATAAGTAAAAATCACCTGTCACTTTCGTAGACTTTTCATGTTAAAAAAAACAACCCATAAAAATTAAAATTTTTCATCTAAATTCTCTAATCGCAGAAATTGATATGGGAGCCCCTCGATCCTGGGCCATTTTTTTTTATTGTAGGAGAAAATCATCGAAACAAACATTTGACATCAGATGTTAAAATTGAAAAAGCTCAGATCATTTTATTCTGAGCACTTAGAGCACGCTCATACTCTGAGCAAATAAGAAACACGAACATTTATCTTGAGAACTCTTTGACTGCTCTGAACTAATTTATGAAAACGACAAATGACAGAATATTGTGAAAACTTGTTGTTCTATCTGTAAGTTGATATCGACAACAAAAAAAACGACATCAATAAAAATACAATTCAGTATATAATAAAAATGTAAGTTGAAGTAAGCATAAAACATGTATGTCTCGTTTCATTTGCTTGGTTCATTTGTGCGTGCGCTAAGATTTCTCTCTCTCTCTCCACCACCCCCAAAACCATGCAGCGCAGCCGACTGCGCAGCACACACCGCACACAGTCCATAAAGGGCGACGAATATCTGATGCCAGTACAGATATTTAAAAAATGTATAAGGGCCTTGCGGCCGAACCCGGGACCCGATCACTACCAAATTTTCGAAAAAGTATTGTTTATTGGGTATACACATGTGTGTAAAATTTGAAGAAAATCGGGTAAATTTTTTAAAATTTTTGTTTGGGAGCCCCCCGACCCCGCAGCCCGAGGGGCCTCAAAATTTAATAGAAAGTGTTGTCTCCGGAAATACGCAAGTGTGCAAAATTTCAATAAAATCGGGCCATGGGAAGTGGGTTAAAAATTGATCGCAAGAATCCACGACAGACGACCGACCGACGACCGACCGACGACCGACCGACGACCGACCGACGACCCACGGGCAAGTGAAGTTAATATAGAGAATTTAAAAACCGGAAATATTCTCCATAATATTTAAGCCCGCGGAGTGCGGGTGCTAAAGCATAGCATCAACATTTTGGATCTTTATCCAGTTATTGATTATATGGACTGTGTGTATAGAAGCGTTGTCTTATCGGTATGCCCATCGAAGCGAACCAAAAATCCATCGACATTTCGGATAAGCTGTTTTCAATATGAAAATAGCAGTCGTAAGTTACAAAACAACTTACGACTGCAATTTTCTTGCTTTGCAAAATAAAATTGTGTTTGTTTTAATTGAACTTTGTCTGATCTTTCCTCCATACTACTCATATGAATTTTTAATCACTTTAATTAATTATTATCCCACGCTCAAATATTTCATTTGTGAAAAATTTTTAATTTACGTAATTTCAGAGATATGTAAATAATACATCTTTTGTAAATGTTCTCTGTGAAACTCTCACGTAGTACACGTCGGTACATCAGAAGTCGAATTAATCCGTTAAATAAAAGTAGAAACAACATGAATGCTAGCAGATCACGTGTATAAACATTTGAATTGGGGTTTTATCTTTTAGTGTTAAACACTATAAGACCTAAGTTGTGTCTTCTGGGTAACATCCATTTTTCTTTTGTTATTTCCACTGACCGCACCTATTACGACAACAATTTCGGTTTTCATTTACAATTTGTATATTAAGGATAATACGTGTTTCATTTTTTGTCCGGTTTTTCCCGATTTCAAATCAATATCATCCAGTTAGGTATCCCTATATTTTTTTTCTTCCTAATGGTCTTCGGTTTAGCCTATCCTTCCAGAGTTGTCGGCTTACATAAACCAGGAGTTGGAGTTAATAAACTTTTTTTTCGCGACCCACTTTTTCAGTTGGCAACCCCACTAGTTTTATAAATGCAAATAACATAGAATATTTAACAGCAACACAAAAATAAAATATGTATTTTAAGATTCCCTTTATGGTTCTTGTTAGGAATTTAAACCAAATACAATGACCTATTGCCTATAATTATGTAAATTGTAGACAATGTTTTATGTTTCCTAAAATGGATTCTACATATTGCTGTCTTGAAATGATATCTACCAGTTGTTTTAACATTTTTCGATCTTTCCAATATCAGAGGACGGAACAGCTCCTCTCCCAAATTTTCGATGAACTGCCATCTTTCGGATTTATTGGCGGAACCGAGTTGTTTCCCTTATGTCCAGAATATTATAAAATATCGCCCAAAGGACATCGTGAAGTTGTCCGTTTTGTGGAGTACAGGAACACAATTTTGTCCATCTCCGCCCTTTATTTTATTATAAAACATTATAATTTCTGGCATGCTCTTCAGTCGTCCCGACAAAGCTGCAACTGTTTGCTCTTGGGACGTAGGAGCACGTCGTGGCATTTTCAGCAAATTCAAACCAACTAGATGTGACCTCCCTAGTTCTGGAGGTTGTTCTGATATCTATTTTTTTTTTACTCTGCCTTCAAAAGTTAAGTTCCAACTTGACAACTCCTTGAACAATGGTAATGTTGTGAAGAAGTTGTCAATCGTGACATTTCTCCCTGTGCCCCTGTAGCAGGCAATTAGGTCCCTCAAAACCCTCTCGCCTTGGTTGACTTGGTCCCTGACGTTGTTTTTTACCAGTAGTCACAACCCCACAATATTTTTATACCATTTGAGTGACATATATTACGTCCCCTGTACCCGAACAGCTGTAACGCGCTCATATGGCCGAAAATGGGTTCGCAGATTAAACACATCTTTTATGAGTGCGGCCCTATATTCTGCCTTGCGTACAGATCTGGTTGCATGCCAATTAAAGCGTATGAATTGAAAATGTCTATGAACCTATTACAGCTCCTATGGTTGCTCAATACAGCGGATCGGCAATCTTTTTCCAGAGTTCGGAAACTTGGCCCTGCTCAACTTTCACAACCTTTTACAAGTGAAATTTCTAAGCTGAGAATTGGATTACTAATCCGCGTCAGCTTATGGGGATTTTAGACATTCCATTGAGCATACCTGGCTTCAGCCCTTTTGTTCGAATATCGCTATATTAGGTCACTTGTAGCCGAACTCATGATGCAACCTTGTTCACATTTTTTTCCTCAATAAACAACGTCTCTAATCAAAAAATTCAAAAGGTCTGACTTATTTGTCTTTTGGACCACCAATATGTCCCAAACTTTAGTTTTCACACGAGCGACACGTTATGATGGCCACCCGGTTGGGTATTGGTAAACCACGTAGTCACTGGTAAAGCGAAGGTTAAATTAAAAAATATAATCACCTACACATGTACGAGTATATTTTGAGTTTAGTCTGTGTGTTTTTTTTTTAATTTATATTAAATGAGTCAAAAATTAGCTTGTTTTTTTTTATCAAAGTAACCAAATACGTTCTTTAATAATTTTCAAAGCGCGGGTCTCTCTCTTCGAGTGCGATATTTTAATTTACATAGACTTACTCACAACGATATCAAGTAGCGAATATTAAAATAATTTGCACTGCTATGTCAGACAGGATGAGATACTCGTATTTCTTTCTAATTGATAGCCAGAAATTGTCGATCGATTGATTGGACAATAATACATTCAAAGTCGAATCAGTTGATAGCTCAGCAAACTTCTGCTTCTGCTTCTGGTTTTGTCCTTAATGGCTGCGATATCTGTCCTTGTTTGAAATATCAGATTCGAAAGGAAACTATTTTGTTTAAATTGAACCTTAAGTTCTAAAAGATCAAGAGACGACAATTGCAGCTTTTTAAGAGCGCTTTTTTTCATAAGATCTCTCACAGTTAAAACCTCTTTCTTTATCAGAAAAATGTTCTTAGCTTCTAATGATTTCCTATGATTTACACAAATTGTGAATTAAATATCTAAAGTTTTGCACAAAAGTCCATTTAAATTTTCCGTCATTGAGTCGAGGCAATTTTTCCAAGACTGCTACCCCATTTTGGGTCGCGACCCCTAGTTTAACTACCACTGACATAAATCGTACCTGATTCACCTAGCTGCATTTTTCGTATGATTTTAACCTCATGTTAGAACTCGTGCGTCTCGTTGTTATAGAGTCTCCGGAATGCTTATGCTTCTAACTAAAATACAAGGCAAACAATTTAAAACTTATTATGAATATATATTTTAGCTTTCCCTATCCATTTGTATGACTTTTGTGAAAAATGCCAACTGTCGTGTCCCCGAGTAATTTGTATGCAATCAACTTTGATCTGAACGAAACAATTTAAAAAATTTCTTTTGGTTTTTTTATCAATAATTTCAGCAGTTACTGAAACTATAAATATAAATAATTATATTGTATTTACGAGCATTAAAATAAAATATCTAGTAATTTGTGCTGATTATCACGCAACGATGTTTATAGTATGTGCATATACTCACAGATACATACTTTCGTTTACTAAAGTACATTTGGTTATTTGCCCTTTTACCGCGCACATATATTGTAACAACGTAGATAAATCGTAGGGTGCGCTTAACAAAGCTAAAGCAACTCGTAAAAGACTGCATATTTTTACATATATTCTTTGTAAAGATTCTAAAGAGTGCTGGGAAGTCATCGAGACCTATCTTAGTCATTACCTGCATTAACCGAAATTTCGACTGAGGTTTTGCAACAATCTTAAGATTGCAATAAATACTGAAGGAATGAAATAAAATGTGTTGTGTACCGGCTCTTTGTCTGGAGTCAAAACACTGTAACGTTCATGTTACCGTGTTTTGACACAACTCCAGACCCTCTGTACCACTGGAAAAGTCTTTTATTGTTTTCCAGGCTGAAATTAATGGCATCTATATCTGCTCTAATATCAATCTGTGAAGGGTTGCTAGGGGTGGCAAAATAATCGGTCTGTCACGCGCTACTGAAAGCACAGGTGTTCTACTCAGTGACACAAAGTCAGGAACAAATATTAGGTGGATTACAAGCTCTACATCAACGTCTTACAAAGCCTTAAACACAATAAGGTTAAACTGAGCAAACTCACAGAGGAATAACAAAAAACAGTATAAATAGTACAGTAGCAATAGCTGATATAGCCACCATATATTTGGGCCCGAATCATTTTACGTCAACTTGAGAACTGCTTATTATTTCTTAGCAAAAGTAACTTCTGTTGGAATCGTACTCCAGGCTGAAAATCTTTTCTTTGAACAAACAATGTATTAGCAAGCCTTAAAATATCATCTCAATAAACTGAACTTCTACTCTACTATAGATTGCAGGTTGGTGGTGGGCTCGGTTCAAACTTCTTTGTGTTCGAGAACGATGAGCGGTGATCAGTACACCCAGTACATATTAGACAAAAATGATGTATTAGCAGAGGTATCGGTCGATAATTTCAATTATTGTCAGTATACCTTTTTTCTTGACATTGACCTCCAATTTTTTTAGACAAGATAACATAACCGTGGAACAATCTCTTCATTGCTGAACGGGTAATTTTACGAAACGCTGACGTTTATTGAATGTCATCAAGATCGTGTGATGTGATGTAATAACTTAATATTATTACATTTTGTCATGAATAGTTTTTATTTCAATTAATCTACATTGATAAAATGATGTGATTTATTTAGGTCGGTAATTTTTTACTTACCATGTTAGCATCCACCTATTTGTTCGTACAAGGTCCACTTTATATACTACAAGACCGCCGCCGCCGCGCAATAAAAAACATTTATTTTCCTCATTTTCGTACATTAACATAAAAGCTTGCTTTAAAATAACTTTTTTTTTTGTTATTTAAATCAATTTATTCCGGACAATCATTCATTCATTCTAAACATTTATTGTGATACCAAGATTGTACACTAAATTACGATTATTTCAATAAGTATTTCTTCGACAAAGATCGATTTATTTAATAACCGTTTTAATAATTTTTAACCAATTATTTTAATTGTTAATATAATTATTATTAAGTAACAGCTGAAATAGCCAGCATTGCTTGAATGTCCAGCACACTGCACCCACCACACTATCCCCACCATACTTTCCCCACCTAATTGATCAAATAGTGAAAATCACATCAAAAAAGATTACGTAGCTGAAATAACAGTCGATGTCCGGCTCCCCCCACCTTACTACCACCCATCGGAAAACTTTTGTGTTAAGAACATTTACTGGATCAAAACAAACGCGTCGCAAGTTTGTTTAGCGATGTCTTACATACTGAAATAAAGAAACTAATTGGTTTTATATGTACTACCTGAAGTGCCTGGCGTTGCTCGTGGCTTCATTACTCACCCATCGCCCCATCTCCCCAAAACCACATCTCCCAATCACTATCCCATTTCTCCATCACCCCCATAAATATCCATAGCCTCCCATATATATAAACACTTCGCCCATTTGAGGCAAATCGTACTAAAAATACGAAAAATTAAAATATCACGACTACATCGCCACCTACAAAGAAACTTTCCTGCAGACAAAACTAACATATTGTCCAAGTTTCGGTCCAGAGTTTTAGACGCTCGCACCTGGAACGAACATTTTTATACGAGTATATTAAGATAGATTTATCGCCTAATAAAATATCAGGGCAACCCTTAATATTTCATGTTGTATTATTTAAGATATTATATGACAAATCGGAAGTTTATTAATCAACTGTTAATATCACACGTTAACAAATATATACCGCAAGCCTCTGCACTATATTTGTTTATTCTTGTCACACAAAAGGAGGTATCGCATAACTTGTGGTAAACTTATGACGTTAAAAATATTTTTGTATGCAATTACAATGGACATGGGTAAATTAGATGTGGACAATTTTCTCATCGATTAAGTGTACCACGGGCATTTTGATTGTTATATACATAGATACACAGATACATAGATACAAGTATTGTGCAGTAAAGTTTAGCATTTAACGACGGTTAACTACTTAAGTGTACTGCAAAAAAATCATTAGTTGAATCACGTGCCAAAATTGTGATTAACCACCGCACATTACACCCATTATAGAAAGGCAAAAATATGCAGTTATTAAAGTAATTTTTTACTACTTATATTTACTTGCACACATACACTCTCGAGCGTGATTCAAATTAAAATTGCCCACCTGTCACGCCTGGGTTAACGTGTGCACTTCGCACCGATACACTTCGTATATGCGAGGAAAAAAGGTTTAATATTTTATTATTACCAGAAGAAGATTAATTTTTTGTGCATGGTATGTACCTACTTTGTTTTTTAATTTGTTCATTTTGGATTATATTATTGCATTATGTAAACAACGGATGTCAATATTAATGTCTTTTGCTGCTGTGTATATGTATATTTGCAATAATTTGTAAAAAAAATAATGATCTGAATTTCATTAATGTAAATTAGGTTTGATTATTATCATTCTTATGACAAGCGTCAACTTAAAAAAAAAATTCTTTAGCTGGTCTTACACAACAACAACCAACATTCTCTTGCGTTAATTAGTGTTAATTATATTATGTGAATTGTGTAGGTGCTACAGGTGTTTAATTGCCTTATGCGAGATAACAAATTGGAAAGTTAAATCGAAGTAATTTAGTTTATTTTGAAATAACAGTTTATATATTAGAATATTTTCGTTTTATTAAACCCCCGCTGTACGTTTTGACAGTTCTTTCATCCTTATGAAGGAAGAACAACTAACCCATTGGACAGAATTGGAATGTTTTGAATTGTACTTCACCAAAACAGGCAAAACAGACTACTTCTTCGTTTGATGAGATGAGGACAACAATTCGTTCACTAAAACCAGATAAAGCCGCAGTTAAAGACAACATCTACGTAAAACTCCTTCAAGCCGATGTCGAGTTAACTACGCGAACACTGCACGCGCTATATCAAGGTATCTTTAAGTCTGAAACCATTCCAGCGTCAATAAATCTGATCTGAGCAGTTGCGAAAATTGGAGATGAATTACCCTGTTGAACATCATAAAAAAGGGGACCTGTACAATAATAGCTTGGCACTTACAGAGTGCTTTATAGCCAATTCTGAGGAATGAACAAGCAGGATTTCGCCCAAACCGTTCCTGCACTGATCAAATTAACAACCTGTGTATAGTCATTGAACAGTCAGTTGAGTATCGCTCTCCTATGCATATGGTGATGGTCGTTGTAGGGTTTGCTCGTGATTTTGACAGTGTGGAACGAAAGCTGATGTGGCATATTTTGTTTAGTTATGGTGTTTCGGAAAAACTCATCAACATTATCAAGGAGCTGTACCGCGACTCAACATGCCGTGTCATTCATAACGGCCACCTTGGCTCTCCTTTTAACATCTCTTCATAATCGCCGTTCACTGGGTGATGAAAAAAGTAACCCGTGCTCCATCTTATTTGCCATGGAATGTTTTCACCGCCTTGAAGATCTCGACTATTCCAATTATATCTGTCTTCTATCACAATTGTTGGGTGACATGGAGCGAAAATTAAACTCGTTAGAATTACACACTAATTAAGTCCGCTTAAGAATTAACGTGGCAAAAACAAAACTAATACGCGTAAACTCTAGTGGAAAATGTGATCTCACGATTGACGAACACCAGGTAGAAGAAGTCGATAAGTTTTGTTATTTGGGCAGTTGTCTGTCAAAAAATGGTGGCGCTGATTCGGATGTATGCGTGTGAACAAGGCGCGACACTCCTATAATATGTTTAATAATACCTGGAGTTTCCCACAATTCTCCCGGAACCTGAAGCTAACGATCTTCAGATCTAGCCTTTTCCCAGTACTATTGTATGACTGCGAAACTTGGAAAGTCGCCGAGTCAATTTCGATGCGCCTCCAAGTGTTTAAGGCGGAAACTGATAATAAGATGGCCGGACACTATCACCAAGCAAGATTTGTGGAGAGTTACGCAGCAGAAAGTAATCGCGGCCACCATCAATCGACGGAAATGGGGATGGATTTGCCACACTTTGAGAAAACCAGCAGACGATATCACGAAACAAGCGCTCGACTTAATTCCAAGAAGCTGCCGAGTTGGTCGTCATTGTAGGACATGGAAGAGGGCAATAGAAGAGGAAGCAAGATCTCAGTGGACAGAGTGGCGTCTTTTAAAACCTCAGGTGGTAGATTCGTTGGCGGGCATTTGTAGAAGCCCTAAGCTTACTCGCGGAGTAAAGAAAGGAAAAAAGAAAGATTGCTATTAGTCAGCAATCAAGCAGAGTCTTATCGATTCCATAAGCATTTATATCCGATAAAAGAGCTTAACTCTGTCAAAAAGTCTTAGAAATATCTAGATCAAAATTAGTTCATGTCCAGCAATTCTCTCTGCAGTGTCTGCAGAATTTTCTATTGATTTAAAACTATTATTGGTCCTTTGGGTGCCGTGGCTCAGTGGAAATCCGCATGGCTACTGAGCCGGAGGTTCGTTGTTCGAATCCCAGTAACACCAAAAGTATTTTTTACGGTGTCCCACCTGTCGCGAATGGATGACAAACGTTCCGAGAGTAATAACTTGTCACGGAAAGCTTCTCATTCCGCCGTTCGGAGCCGGCCTTAAATTGTAGGTCCCATTTGTGTCCAAATATATAAATCCGCAACACAAGAAGCTATGCCTTAGACCGCAATGGTCTGTCGCGCCGAATATTATTTTATTGGTCCTTTTCGTAGTTAATTTAGTTCATTTTGTACAGTTTCTAAATTGTTATTAAGTATAATATGTATTCGTATTCAAAATACATAATATGTTATTCTCATAAATATCCATTGTTCATCCACAATGCAAGGCGACCTCCAACGTGAGAAATTTTCTTTATCGTACATAGAATTCAATAACATTTAAATATCTATATTATTATTAGTATAATAACAATAATTAGTACAAATTATCATATTTATGCAAAGCAACCTTCGCCGTGGTATTTTAATAACAATTAAACATTCAATTAGGTAGTTAATTTTTGATTTTGCAACTATTTATCTACAATCTACAAACTAGAATTCCTATATAATTTAATAATTTAGGTTCTGAATATGCAATTTCCAATGTAAATTGTTATCAGTGAAGGTAAACGGGAAACAAACACCAAGCTGAAATTTCAAAGAAAACAAAATTTATTCCGAACGGTACTAAGGAGTAAAGAGAAATATCGTCATGAGAAGCAGGTATGGGCGTCCTATAGTCGCAGTATACACTTTACTTTATCAAATACATCTTTTGTTTCTTCCGGTTATTTTCCAAATGATGCATTTTATTTTTACCTCAATTGATATTTTTAAGTCATCTGTGGTATAAATATAGATGATGTCGAATTATTTTTTCACTTTCTTTAGGTTGGAATAATTTGTGATAATAATCCTTTAAATTTAACAACAATCGATGTACTGATGACGTATAACAAAGCAAATTTTTTCAAAAATAAATTTTGTAATAAGTTGACCGTTAATTTTATATGATAAATATTGATGATGCGCCTTAAACAAGTTGAACTTTTACTTATTTTTGAAATATTCTATATTAACTTCACGTCGGCGTGTGTTTGTTTGTGGCTGGCGGAATCTTGTGATCAATTTCGTCAATTCACTTCCTAAATCCGATATTATTAAAAGTTTCAGCACATTTGTATCTCCTATAACAACACTTTCTGTTAAAATTTGAAAGTGATCGGGTCCAGGGAGGAGCCCCCATACAAATTGTTTCAAAATTTACCCGATTTTATTCAAACTACTAAACTACTAAAACATAATCTACGATAACAACACTTTCTGAAAAAAAAACTTGGAAGTAATCGGGTCCCAGGGCCCTCGGGCGGAGAGATTCCCATATTTAATTTTTATGGGTTGGTTTTTTCTTCTACTGTCGAGTCAAACAAAAAGAAGAACACAATAATGCTCTATGCTGTACTGAGTGATGGAGGAAGGTTTTTTATGCACTTTTTGTCATTAAACAATTAATTGTAAAAAAACTTCGTTTTTAGGGCACAAACTTTAATAAGTGTATGTTTATTTTGAATAATATTGTTGAATTATGTTGACAACGAATCCACGTTGTGTCTTTTGCTGCCATGTATAAGAAAATTTGCAATAATTTGTAAAAAATATATATAATAATCGGAATTGCATTTATGTAAATTACGTTTGATTATTATCATTCTTATGACAAGTGTCAACAGGTATCATTTGTTAACATAAAAAAAATAATTCGTTAGCTGGTCTTACACAACAACAACCAACATTCTCTTGCGTTAATTAGTGTTAATTGTTAATGTGAATAGTGTAGGTGCACAAGTGTTTAATTGCCTTACGTGAGGTAGCAAATAGGAAAGTTAAATCGAACTAATTTAGTTTCATTTTGAAACAACAATTTATCTTAGAATATTTTTGTTCTATTAAAGCCCCTTGCTGTACGTTTTGACCAATATTATGACATTGTATTATTCTAGGCTTGAGAAATATTTATGCAACTTGCTTAGTAATTAGACTTCATTTGAGAGTATCTGATAATTTACGGTGTAACAGGTAACACTTATGGTCTGTTACGAGAAAACCAAATGAAGAAAACATCTGTCTTTGTACTCAACCTCCTTAGCGCACTTGATTTTTTTTGCACTTTTTGTCATTAAACAAGCAAATGAAAAAACTGCATTTTTGGGTGCAAACTTTTAGATATCGACATAAGCATACATTTTCGTTTTGATGCTGAAAATAATACCCACTTTTAAATGCGTCACAGGAAATTTTAATGCCGTATTCGAAAGGCGAATTGAGAAGCTTTATTCCGTGACAAGTGGACGTTTGTCAGACATTCACGAGAGGTGGGACCGTTAAAAGTATATTTGCTTAGAAGTCCAACGCACTAAACACTAGAACCATAGCGACCACCTATGAAACTAAGCTGCTCATAAAATTGTAGGTCTCTAGGTCTTGTGATAGTTGGTTAAAAAATGGAGGTGTGGGCACAACACGACTTTCTTTTACGGACGGGTCCAGAATCTTCAGTAAATGTATATTAAATTTTTTTTTCCATTTTTTTTTTTTTTTTTTTTTTTGCATTTTCTCATAGTAGTTTACTACTACGACTACCACTTCCGTTTGGCCGATTTCCGCCAAAATCAACTGGGCCCTCCCAATTTATGTAAAAAGCTTAAATATTTTCGTCTCAATCAATTCAGCCGTCTGGGCTGTAGAGTGGACACAGAGCCACAGACACACACAAACACACAGACACACAGACAGAGATTTTTTTTTTTGCTTTTTCTGACTCAGGAGATACGGTAATGGCTAAATCTGCAAAAATCCCGAGTTCGAAAATTTTCATGATTACTATACTTACTTTTACTACTAGTAAAAAAAAGTAAAAGGGTATCAGAGAAGTAAAAAAAACACTTACACACATCACACGCGCCAGACGTCAGACGCGGTATCTCAGAAATGCCTTACGAGACTTAGCTGCTCACAAAATTTTAGGTCTCTAAGACTGTGACAGTTTTATTAAAAGGAACTTAAAGAATATCAGACATTCACGAGAGTTGGGATCGAGAAAAATACTTTTGGTGATTCTAAGATTTAAACCTCGAACCACTTGCTCAGAAGTCCATAGCATTAACCACTAGAGTCACAGCGCCCACCTATGTGACTTAGCTGCTCATAAAATTTCAGGTCTCTAGGACTGTGAAGTTGAAGGACTTTAAAGAAGTCGAAACAAAAAGACAAGGAGAGGTCATGTCACGTTAAATAAAATCATTTTTAAAAACATAAAACGTAGTGCATGAGGCCAATCCTAATATAGGTAATAACTGAGATAACGCTCTGAAAGAGTTCATATTTCAATTGTCCATGTATTGACATAGTTTTGTGCAACATTTTTCAACTTTATAGTTATACACAACACAATTCCAGTTAACTGACTAACAATTGCTGTATTCCATAATGCACTGACAACTGCTCGCGATACTCCTTTCTCCTCGCAGCTACAATAAACATTTCTTGAGTAGCCTAGTACTTTCCGGCAAAAATATACAAACATAAATTCTCTTCTTTAAATAATAAGAATAGTAAATCTCACGACTTGATATCTTGATATGTCAAATTCGAATTTTAAACGTATCACCTACTCTCCGCTTTTACTAAATTATGAAAAATTTAAAGTCGCAATCCTTTTATCATCTGCTCTCAACTACTTTGGTGGACTTCGGAAGGCACAACGGAATACAAAATACAGTAATAGGGATTTTTTAAAGGTTTTGTGGTTATTTATTTATTTGTAAATGTACCACTTAATTTAATTAAATAATTAAATGTGGGACATACTCTTGCAAATAATATCATCAAAGTTTAATCAACACACTGACGTATGATTTTCGTTTAGGTTTGCCCAGCCTGATCGTATATTATTACATGTACACGTATATTCGCATAAGCATATATCATATATCCCAAAACGATAATTATTATCAACGATGCGTTGAATTTTTCTATGCACGATTACAGGTGCTCTTATAAATTATTTATTACTAATTGATAGGAATCAATAAATTTCATAGATCAACAGCATGCCATGGCATAAGGTTTTTGCGTGAACAGCTCACAATCTCAATCCCAGAAACAACAATAGTATTTTTAACGATCCCACCTCTCGCGAATGTATGACGAGAGTAATAACTTGTCACGGAAAGCTTCTCAACTCGCCTTTCGGATACGGCATTAAATTGTAGGTCCCTTCCTTTTGTATACAAAAATATAACATGCACAGCACGAATGGTCGCGAGAAGCTAGGCCTTGGACCGCCACGGTCTGTCGCGCCAAATATTATTATTATACCATTGTATCGCACCACCATGTAATGAACTATTTATGGAACAACCAAAAGCAACCATGATTACGATCATTTCACCACATACGTAAAACACTACTTGCTTTGTTTTGTATTGTTTTTGCTTGTGCCGCGATCTTCATAGCCTAGTGTGTACACCCCCAGAATGTTAACCTCTTTAGTATGTGCTGGCAAAATCCTTCATATAAATCATTAACCTGTAAAGGTTGTAAAACGGTTGCGACAGCTAAACATAATAAATGTAATTATATTATTGAACTCTTAAGAAACATTCAACATTAACCAGAGTAGCAAAGTACTCGTATTGCTAGATAAAGCCACGATCAACGAACTACACGCGGACACAATATTACGTATTTTTATACATATATGTTACTAATACAAGAATGTGCTTCAGATGCAATTCCACAGAAATAGTTGCACTGAATGCAAATCACTTAAGGAGCTCATGCAAGCTCGTGCACACTTTCAAGTTCATGTTTATGTAATAGTTATACTAAATAGCTGCTCATTATAAAGTAATCTTTCATAAAAAAAAATATAGATAGATAGATTACATTTATGCCAGTGATGAAACCTCATCAAACGAGCGGGCAAAAACTGAAAAGACGTTTTGTTGAAATATATAGATGGGTTTATCGATTAAAAATAATTGTGTATACATATAGTCAATTAGTACATAGTTTGTTACAATAAAAAAAGAATTAAGAGAGTAGAGACCATTAAAGATATTTGGATAATCTTTTAGTGTGTAAGCTAATTTAACGTTCTATTTATGCCACATACAATTGTTTTAACATTTTATTCCAAATACATAATAAGAAATTAATTTGTTAAGCTGACGTTATAGCCTTTCTACTGTGTTTATTATTAAGATAAACACCAGATGCACTATTTTTTTCAAAGCAAGTAAAGTCTTATTTATGCGAAAGTTCCATGGAAATATTGTTAGCGAATTTATTATGCTTCGCTAATATTCAGAACGGTCATCCAAATTGGGTTCCCGATTAAATTAAATAAAAAATTAAAAAATTATAATGAGTAATGATGTTTGTTAAATCTCAGTGTCGCTTGAATAGAAAAACAACTAAATGTAAAAAAAACTTCGTTTTTAGGGTACAAACTTTTATATACATGGGCTCCTGTATCATGTGTCCATCCTTCGGGAAACCAATGGTTTGCGGACAAAAACGAAGCAGTTGCAAATGGTTGCTTTCATCCGCTTGGTAGTGATAAAATTATTGAAGAGCGAATATACATCGAAACACGCCACACAGTCGTTTATTATTTGGTAATAATCGCCAAAATATCTGTTTTTGAGGTCAAAGAATTTTCTTTTTTCCACGTACCACACGCGACTCGCGACACGCGTCAAAAGCGGGATATTAAAATGTCCCGGTGTCCCACCTCTCGCGAGTGGGTGACAAACGTTCCGTTCGGATCCGGCCTTAAATTGTAGGTCCCTTCCATTTGTGTCTAAAAATATACATGCGAAAGCAACACAAATGGTCGCGAGAAGCTAGGCCTTGGACCGCAATGGTCTGTCGCGCCGAACATTATTATTATTAAAGTGGTTCGCATCCTAATAATGCTCGGCCATATGCTTGGAACAGCGTGGGCGTTAAGGAAAAACTTCGCGTCCGGACGTGTTTGTGGTTTGTGGTTGGCTGGCTGGCCGGCCAGATTTTCTGGTCAATTTTTAATCCACTTCCATGTAATTTTTTTCATTATTAACCCAATTTCATTCATTCATTGTGTATCTCCGATTAGAAAATTTACATGAAAATTTTTATGAGGTTGTTGTCTTTAAAGCGCATTTGTTTGTCATTTTGTAATATCGTTTGTTTTTTTACCTTCTAGCTTATAAAATAGTTTCTGTTTTTCTTGGAATGTTAATAAGTTAATAAGTTGGTAAATAACTTATATTTTCTTATATTTTAGGATAAACAACGATAAATCATTCACAAAAACAAACTCAAGTTGAAGAACTGACAACGATACATAATTGCTTGACTTATAGTTGAATAACTTTAGTTAATAAGCTCCTAAAATTTAAAATAATAACAAAATGTCCTTGATGCACTTCTTAATATAGGGTATAGTTTATTTTAGTTCCTATTTTATTTACGTATCACCAGGGAATTGTAGCAGCACAGAACGTATTTAGAATAAAACAAGTTGTAATAAATTTTTGTAATTAGCATATTATTGACAACGAAAAAATTTAAACAAGAAGAAGAGTAAATACGAAAAATACCATCACGACGTTTAACTACAGAGAATTAATATTCACTTGCCTCCGGTTGTTTTTTTAATACTTTTTTATATGTACTTTAAAATATGGACCTGTTATCTATGGTTACACTCATTATCATTAAAAGTTAACTTACTGCTTTTAATTTAAAGGTGTTTTGTAATTATATCAGTGTAATAACGACTGTAAACACTAATGCGTCGCTGTTATCTAAATTTTTTAGGTTAATATTAATTTATTATCCGTTTTTTCTAAAAATAAATCCATTGAAATTGTTGATTAATGGACAGATTAGTATTGATTAGAATCAGAAGAGTTACTAAATAGTCTACCATAAAATAACAAAAGAGTTCATTAAGAATATAGATTATGATCTTTTTTAAATACATATCATAAATAGGTTTTATTTGATAAGGCATTTTACTCCCGCATAGTTCTAGGCCAAGATAATAGGTATACAGTTAATCATTTATAAGATAACTAAATTACCTTCCGATATCTATTTTATTATTATTTAGGTCTTTATTGAAAAATAAATTTATAACATATTATGTATATATATATCATAACTCTTTATTGAGAGTAACTTGAATATGTTTACACAATTGGAGATTTACATAGAGACTTAGCTACATGCTATTACAACTAAGTTTAAGTTTTTTTTATTAGGGAATAATTTATTTAATAAAGGTTGGGCAACCACAGCTATACTGCTCTTGAAACTACTTTAAATATCAATAGTTTGCTTCCAATATTTAAAGCAGAAAGTTATACAATATATTCAATTTATATTCAATTTCAATAAAAATTTAATGCAGAATATGCTGATAAAATGTCATTCGTTTGTCAAGAAATATTTATATAAATATTTTACCTAGTTTTCCCAATTGATCGTACTGTACTCTGGGTATTTATAGAGTTAATCGCTACGTAAAGAGTATTGCTCTTGTTTTAAATACATTTAGAAATATTTTCCACTTATTAAAATTTCCACTTAAGTATGTGTTAAGAGCGATACGCAAATTTTCTACGATTGGAGCTGGACGATATACAAAGCCATGTCATCGGTCGAGAATGCTCTTTCGCATTTTGAACGTAGTGGCATATCAGATATAAATAAGTTATATAGAGTCGGGCTTAAGATTACTCCTTGAGGAACACCAAAGTGGAAATTTTGCCTCTTAGATTTTTTCCCCTCTAATGTGACAACGACGACAACGACGCCGACGACAATGACGGCGCCGTGGGTCAGTGGTTAAATGCATGGATTTCTTAGCAGCGGGTTCGTAGTTCGAATCCCAGGAAACACCAAAAAGTATTTTTCACGGTCCCACCTCTCGTGATATCTGACAAACGTCCGAGAGTAATAACTTGTCATGGAAAGCTTCTCAATTTGCCGTTCGTATACGGCATTAAATTGTAGGTCCCCTTCCATTTGTGTGCACAACACAAATTGTCGCGAGAAGTTAGCCCTTGGACCGCAACAGTCTGGCGCGTCGAATATTATTATTATTATAATGTGACAACAATAGCTCTTTGTCGAAGAAAAGAGTTGAACATTAGAACTAGATTTGATGGAAAGTTGTAGTCAATGAATAATAAGCCCAAATACAATACTGAGTCAAAAGGTCTTTTGATATCCCACAGAAACATCCCCGTTGAGTTGCCTTCAGTACACATTTTTTTGATGTATGATTTTATACGATGGAGTTGATGGGTGGTAGATTTTCCTTGTACACTTACACATTGCTCTTCAGGAATACAAATATTTTCATCAAAGTCGACATAATATAATTCGTTTAATTATTTTACTTACAGATTATTTTACTTTCACAATAGGGCAACTTAATGGGTATACAGTTTACTTGAGAAGAGTAAGAATTTTCGGTTTCCCAGTAAAACCAACGCTTGCGAAATCCGGCCCATGGATCTGGAACACAGAACCACGACCAAAACCCAAAAGATAGGAAGGGAGAGAAAGAAATCATTACTCTACACTACAAATTGAACACTTGTGTTTTTTCTTTGTTGTTTCATTTGTTCTCTCAAATCGTTCTTAAATTTAAATTTCTTAATTTTAAATTTAACGTGACCTGGCTCGAATCCCTTTTTCGTAAATCTGTCTCATATAGCAGCAGCTTGAACTCATAATCGACTATAGAAGCTCTGTTGACTTAAAGACTTTGTGTGCATTCTGGATCAGTGCTAAACGGACTCCGGGAATTTAAAGCACTGTACTACTTTGTATTCGTGCTCAACTAAATAGTTCCTTATGTTGAATTTTTCTTTCTTTCTTCACATGTATATACATAAATATTTTACAAAATTAATTGAGAAATTTATTTTAAATTGTTATTTTCTTTGAAATTATTGATCAGATGTCAATGCGCGAATATTTTACATGATTACGATTACGAATATCGAACAGATCAAATCACTTGAAATGTTGAAAGTTATTTGAAAAATGTCGTGATTGGTAAATCACTTAACGCAGTCATCAATGTTGATGAAAACAATTCAATTTAAGTAAATGATTGATGATGATCAATGAACGTTTTGCCCAGTGAACTTTGATGTGGTTTTGGTATTACAACTAAGAGCTAATTTAATTATATACATTTGTATTTATTTGCTTATTCAATTGTTGTTTCTCTATCAATTTTAATAAATTAATTTGGTTTCAATAAACAGAACGATTAGAGTGACAAGATGTATCTCGATTAAAGTAAAGTTTTAAGTGGAGACTTTTCGAATTTCTTCTAAACCTTCTAACTGTGAAGTACAGAGGAAAGTCTGCGTTTGAAAATATTATAATTATAGTAATTATTATAGCTAAACCTAAAGTAGGGTACATATTTCTTTTATATAAGTTATGCACAACAACTCCATAATGAAATTGAGTACGTTTATAATGTAAGTGTTTTAAAACTCCAGGAGGATGAGTGTCCCAGTTTTTTCGATATTATCGGTTTCTGCCAGGAAGGCAGATGTACCGAGACTATCGTGTTTGGTTCAAAGACATCAGCACCGATTCTAGATTTTTGATCTTAATAACTATAATAATTTATAGGAACGGTTAATGGCATTAATAAGGATTAATGACTTATAACAACTTAGAAACTATGTAGTCACTAACAAAGGTTTATTGATTGATAACAACTGAGAAAAGGTTTAAAACACTGACAGGTATTTATAATGTATAACATCTTAGAAACCATCGGTTTCAGGTTCAGAGATTTAATGATTTAAAAGAACTTAGAAATTATCTAAGCCACTAACAAAGGTTTAATGATTCATACCAGATAAGAAACGGTTCAGACCACTAACAAGGATCATTGACTTATTACAACTTTGAAACTGACAAGGATTACTGATGAAAACATCTGAGAAACTATCTAAACCACTTACAAAGATTTAATGATCCATCACAACTTAGAAACTGTTAAGGCCACTAATTTTTGATCCATCGGTATTATCAGAACCATAGTTTGACCAATTGTCACGATCCTCAAACAACCTGTAAATCCAGTATTCTGTTAGAGGCAATACAGAGTTTCGGGAACAAAGGTAAGTACATTAAGTGACTAGCTCTTCAAATACGAGGTCCGAGCAGCGAGACTTCTTGTAAGCTATCGCTATCAACTTTAGACTCTAGATCCAAATGGTTTATTAAAACATATGAGTTCTTGAAAAAAAAATCATTAAGCTTGTGCCCAGCCCGTACCAAAATATATACAGGTTCGTGTTGGTAAATGTGAAAATTGTGAAATTCTTTATTAAAATTCTGGACAATTCATGAAAACATGATATTAGACCTTTAAAAGTATGGCGTTTCTTGTTTTCTTTGTATACCAAAGATACCAAAGAGGTGTAGAAAATTTCAAAACAATACTATTTAAAATTCTGGACGCTTCATAGAAACATGATTTTAATTAAAACAAATCAAAAATTTGTATAGTGACCCCTTGACCACTTCCAAAATATAATGAAAACCTCATTCTGGTATGAATCCCCTACGCACAATTTGAATCCGATTAGATGAACGATATTGAAAGGACAATACAAACGTACATATTTTCAGTTTTATTAATACAGAATATAAATTAATACTATAGAACAAGATATATTAGGTTCGAACCAGAGCGTCGTCTGAGCGAAAAGTTTTACAAATTTCTGTTGAGACTTCACATTCCCCGAAACTAGTTCGTTCGTATAAACAAACTGATAACCTGTTGACAAATGATCACGATCATAAGCTTTTGTTGCATTTTTTTTATTAGCGAGTTTAGTAGAAATGGTACGAAATCCAAAGGTATAGATGTCTTTTTAGTCAGGAAAATTAAGTTGATGTAACAATAAGATTATGTATCATAAAGCAGCCGCCTGACTCATCACCGGATTGTTGCGGCCGTTTAAATATTTTTTTTTTTACTTTTTGATTATGTTTTCGATTTACTGGTTGACACAGTAACTTTATACTTCCCACGTGTCATTGGCAATAAAGTTCCTGGTGATCAGACATACAAAAAAAAACAACAGAAGCAGTATGTCCATATAGAAAAGTTGTCTCTCTTTCTTCCATTCACAAAAGGGGAGCGTTTTTTGTTTAATGTTCCGTTGTAGCAAAATATAATCCTCGATTATTTGAAATTTTTATATATTTATTTTGTATTAAAAACAATTCAGTGTTGCTGCTGTCAAGTATATCAATGCGACAATCAGACAAACAATTTGTTGCGCAAACATTGCTCCATTTGGTTTGGCATTTGTATGTGTAATATGTGATTCACAAGCTGCGAATAAATATCTCAGGAGAGAAAAACTTTAAACTTGCCTTGAACCAAGGCAATAACTGAGGCCCATGCTATGGCTGACATGCAACTTGCTGACAAGCACTATAAAATCTGGATAAGGTTTTGCATAATTCAATTATAGCGATAGCGATAGATACGGTTTAAATTATACTGTTAAAAACGATAGTTTTTGTTAAAAAATGATTTTTGTAATTTTTTAATATGGGTTACAGACTTACTTAGACTTGCGGATATACTTACATTTTCTATTTTGTGCGTTATTCATCATCATCATATTTGGCTCTACAACCGGGCTTCGTTCCTGGCTTCCCGTTGGGTTCCGTAATAATAATTTTTTACGGCGAGGTTTTTGACCACGCGGCAACCTAACTTTGAAGGGACTACCCCGACCATTCAGCTTTTCCTGCACTGGAGACACGCATACGTTAAAATGATCTTACGAACGCCTGGTAACAAAGGACCTTCACCTCCCACCTCTGATGGCGTGAATAAAATAGCTATCTTAGCGCCATAAACACTACAGTTCTTTTTCACAGCGGTATTTACGTGTTCATTGTAATACAAGAATGTGTCCAAATAAACACCCAAATGACCGTCTTTGTTGGAATTTGAAAGCCAGTTATCTGAAAGTTTTTCCAATTGCGTCGAGAGAAATGAACGTAATATGTAACCCATTCGTATCCAGTATTATCCAGTATTCAATACGGTAAATTTATACTGAAATTTCAGAATAAGAAAGAAATTAAGTCAACAACAGAAACAACAAACACCTACAAAACACCCAAATAGCAGTACATACAGTGTTTTTTTTACATATTACAATTACGAATAAAACTTTCAACAACAAGATTTCTTGTTTAATAAAAAGAGATCCTATTAAACAAGTTTCCCAGCTAACAAAACAAAGCATTAATGATTAAAATTATTCGTTTAAGCAAATACTCGTATGTCTTGTTTAATTTCACAAATGTGTTGACCGCCCACGTAACTATCCAAAAAGAAGCCACAACGCACTATCCAACTTCGTCATTGCACGGTTACGTTAGTATTTCTGAGCAAAAAAAAATAGATGCAAATGAATCGCTGTGGTCAAAACCAAATTAGTAAGAAATAAGATGTTTGTTTGTTTTCCTTGGTTTACCGGCTTTTTGGTATACGAGTATAATTTTTTAATTTTGCGCGTTTTTTGCTAGACAATGTTTAACTTTTTATGAAGATGAGATGTCACGCTCTAGGTTTAATATTTGATTTATGAGTATTTCCTAGTTGGGTTTTTTTTATTAATTTTATATTAAATTTGAGTATACTCCTTAGAAGAATGTGATACGGTTTTCCCAACATTGAAAAATCTTAGTTCAAGCTTTTGCGGTGGTAGGTTTCCGATTATATTATATAGGGGTTTTTCATTAAGGGCGAAGCATTTTTTTTTAAATAAAAAGACTTGTCTTTAAGATATTGAACTTATTTTTATTTCATATGAAAGAACAATATATACCATTAATTGTGGAATACAACATAATTGAAATGTCCTCCACGGAAACGATTACACAAGTAAATGCGCTGAACCAAATTGTCCATAACTTTTTTTTGCATTATTCGGCAGATATTCCAGTTATTATTGGATCATATCATAAACCCAAAAAAAAGTCTTAAGGCGTTAAATCGCATGAGACGGCAAATTGATTGGTCTTTTGCTGAAGCAACATCTCGTCCAAGTCCAATTCTTCCAATATATCCCACAAAAAAACCAGTCAGCATATCACGGTAGCGGTTTCCATTAACCGTTACGGATTGATGATTTTCGTTTGAAAAGAAATATGGATCAATTATGCCTCAAGAATGAAATCCACACCAAACAGTTAATTTTTGCGGATGAAATGGTGTTTCGTGAATGGCTTAAGATTGTTGACTCCAAAGTGACAATTTTGCTTATTAACACAGCCATTGATCCAGGAATGGACTTCAACGCTGAGAATGAATATCGCATGAAAATGTTTCGCAACCAATTTCTAGCTTTGATACAAATTTGGATAATTTGTAGCCTTTATTGAAGCCTATTAAATGGTACTGGACACAGATTAGTTAAAAATTCAAAACAAAGCCGACGACATACACGAAAAAATGTACAAAAATGCATCGCCCTTATTAAAAACCTTATACTAGCTGTCTTGTCCAGTTGCCCCCACCCAAATCACCCACACCCAGTGATCCGTACACTGACCGCACTTATACTAGCTGTCTTCCCCAGGTCCCACCCACTAAACCAAAAACTGTAACCTATAACCTCCGGGGTCCAGTAGTTTTCAATAAGATTAGCTTAAATAACAGGCGTCGGCCGGATGCCACCCACTACACTGCCCCAACCTAACGGACCACCCACCCACCGATACCACCACATTTTTCCCACACCAACTAACCTTACACTGGTCCCATCCAGCTACCCACCACCGAGCACAAAATTGAACCATAGAACCTCCGGGGCAAAAAACCCTGTACAATTGCAAAAACCTGATCGTAGATTTCAAGATTATCGTATTCAATTGAAAGTGCAAAAAAAGTTACCTCTTTTATATAAGAGTATAGATTATTTTTAAGCAATGCGTTAATATGCTAATATAAACAGTTATTTTTACTTTGTTGAATATGTGTCTTGTTTAAAATTTTAAAGATATATAAGAATATATAATACTAATATTCAGCTTCACGACGATAATAAGTCGATATAATTTAAAAAATTTGCGTCAACTAACTGACTTTGATAGGATTATTTATGAGCACGTGTACTAATACTTATTATTTTGTTTTTGTTTATAAGGATTTCGTTATAACTTAAATTTATACGAAATAAAAGCAGATTATTGAATACAATTTTGGAATTAATTTCAATAATTAATTCGTAAAAGCAATTTCTTAGTATAGGATCTACGAGTAAAAAAGGCTAATATGCATCTACAGTAAAGTTAGTGCCGAGGCGATAACACTCATGCTAAAAGGATTTTTTTTTTCATCATAATTTTGACCCTTTTATTTCTAATGAACGACTGAAGGTAAGAATGTTGCGTACCGAGAAATGAAACAATCTCATAGAACGCGGGCACGCGAAGATGAATATAAAGAGCTCAGAAGATATGAAAAAACAGTTGACCGGCGAAAGAAAGCAGCCTAGGAGAAGAATCTCGTCTGTGAACTGTAACAGTAAAGAGAGCAAGGACCGCACCAGGCGCGGAAGTTCTACCAAAGAGTCTGCGGTATGACGCAATATACACCGCGCTCACATACTGCAAGGACAAAGAGGGTAATCTGATCACCGATCTTAAAGGCATCTTAGAGCGATGGGAAGAGCACTTTCATGAGTTGCTAAATGGCCAGCTAACTGAGGAATTGGAGGCTCCACCAATGACCGAAGATCATACTATGCTGCCGCCACCAAGCATAGACGAAGTAAGCAGAGCGATAAATCGGCTCAAAATAAATCCCAAATAAACTGACACGACTATGTAGGTTGACCATCATGACCAATGTTATAAGCCAAGTAAAAATATCCGGATCACTATCAATCCCATTCAACATCTATAACGGGCTCCGACAAGGGGATGGACTGGCCTGCGTCCTCTTCAACCTGGCGTTGGAGAAAGTGGTGCGAGACTCTGACGTAACGGCGAGAGGAACAATCCTCTATAAGTCCATTCAGATACTGGCTTACGCAGACGATATTGACATCGTTGGTAGAAACCGAAGAGCTGTACAGGAAGCTTTCATCATTTTTCATCTGACCTCTTAGCCGCGTTCTAGAGAAAAGTCTTACCTGAACCTACCGCGGACTCTTTGATAGAATTTCCGCGCCTGGTGTGGTCCTCGCTCTCTGTACTGTTCTAGTTCATGGACGAGATTCTTCTCCTAGGCTGCTTTCTTTCGCCGGTCAATTGTTTTTTTATAATATCTTCTGAGTTTTTTATATTCATCTTCGCGTGCTCACGTTCTATGAGATTGTTGCATTGCTCGGTACGCAACATTCTTAAGTTCAGTCGCTAGCTTATATTCGTCATCGAACCAGTCGTTCCGATCTCTACGACTACTGCCAAAGATGGAGTCAGCAGTACTAATGACAGTATTCTTAAGGCGTGTAAATTTCGCTATTAGGCCCGGCATCTCAGCCCCAGGACTTACTCTGACTGCATTTAGGACGAGTCCTATCGCTTGACCGTAGTTGTTTCTGGTCTCTTCGTTGCAAAGGTCAGCCGTGTTGACACGAATCTGATTCGCGGATGCTGTCTTTCTTGATGATGCAATCCGCGCTCGCGCTTCAACGGACGTCATACTGAGGACAGGCATGGAGTTCATCGTGATTTGGGGTTTCGTAATATGGTTTTTTACGGGCGAGGTTAGTGGCCACGCGCCAACCTGACTTTGAAGGGACTAGCCCGATCATTTCGCTTTTCCTGTATTGGAGAAAAATTACCAGCGGCCACCACGTGGAGGTTTGATCGCACTTCCACCAGTCAGAGATAGTTGCGGCCACATGCATTTCTGAAGCATTCTGTGTTATTCGCCCTACTCTGCTGATGGCTGACCGCCAGTATGGATTATACAAATCGCAAATTTAGCCTTGAAGTCGAAAATCTGTAAAACATGCACTAACAAATAATATAAATAATATAGTTTCGCTTGATTCTACATATTAGCCTAGTAATAGTAGTATTACACAAATTAGTGCGTAGATAAATGCTATCGCCTTAGCTTGGTGCAATTAAAAAAACTGTTCTAAACAATTTTCTCAAGTCTTATTTGATGACATTCAAAATTATTTGTATCTTCTGTTATCCTCGAGCAAATAAATTGCGTTAGAGTGCAGCTTTTACAACCACTGATGTAAACAAAATTAATATTTTATTTTCAAATCGGCAATGTTTATCACAAACTAGGGTTTTATACTTTTACATAATATATTGTATAGAAGGTTACATTTGTAAAATACTTGAATGTTTACAGTGGAAAACTATAATACACGAAATATATGTGCGTTATAAACGGTTTTATGATAAACTTTTTCACTTAGTCTCTTGCATAGAACTTAACATCGTTCTAGAATATTTTTCGGAATGTTTCGCCATCTTTAGCCCGCATGTAACTCTAACTTGGTTATAAACGTGGCAAATGAGGTTTCACTTTAAGAGAACAATCAGAGTTGAAACTTTCCAACCGCTCAGAATAAGGGAAGAAAATGTTTGCAGTCTAGCAAAGTGGTTATCATTCATAAAAACCGCTCTCGTCTAAATAAACGGCGAATAAATGTCAAAGCTAATTTCAAAGCAACATACTTTCACTAAGAATAAGTTTTACAAAATATTCTCCAGTCTGCAAAAATGTTTTAAAATTATATCGTCTGCATCGTTCAGGATTTATTTATGTGAGGTATTGCCATTTTTGTAAACAGTGCTGTATCGCAGTTTGCGTCCCTTCGAGGAGATCATGAAAAAATCTTAAAATAAATTTACTCACGCACATCGGAGTACGGCACTGCTCGAGAAGGTAAGTGACTCCGGAAATGCGGATTCATGCGAAAACCGCCGTCAACGCAACTGTTATTGAGGAGCCTTAACTCCATCAGTTATATAAAAATCAAGGTCTCAACATAACTTGAACACAGTACAGTATTAAACGCCGCAGAGACAAGGTTTAAATCTCAACCGTGCGACGTGGAACGAAACAGAATCGTTTGTGCATCTCAGCTTAGTTGCTTTTGTTTCGTGTAAGTGCGCTTTATCGGAGTAAAAATCGACTGAAGCTTAAAGTATGATAAAAGAGCAGTTAAAAAAGTGCAATTTAAAAATAAAAAAGAAATCATAAATATATGTACAAACATACATATATCTGTATAATAGTATTAAATATCAAAAATCGACATATCGCCGAACTGGAATTTGTGTTTCTTTTTGTGTGTTTTTTGTGAAGTAAGTTTATAATGAATGAATTAAAAATTAGTATTTTCGCGGCTTTTATTTACCTTTAAAACGTACATATGTTATACATATTACTACAAAAACATGGACGTAATTGATTCTGAAACTAGTTTATCAATTTCTACAATGTTGTTTTATTACGAAAATAAATTATTGATGTTTATTTAAATTCATTAATTCATCTGAGGAATTCTTTTCTTTTTTTATGCAACTCTATAAAATGTTCAACAAGCCGCAATAAATACGAGTACATAAACTTATGCAATATTTGCTTAAAACTACAAATGAACGACTTTCTAGTTTCCAAGCTTCGTTAAAATAAGATATAGTATATTACATAACGAGCACGATATAGTATATTACATAACGAGCGAGGAAAGTGGAGATTATCGTGCGAGTTAGAAGCTTGAAGAACGAGGTGGTAGCCTCTAACGAGCCCGATGAGCACTTTTCTGCGAGAAATGTACGCTATTTCTCACACGACCTAAACGACCTAGAGGGATGTTTTGTTTTGTGTTTTGTGAGCGACTCAATGTCAAGGGCCTATTTTGATATCCCGCTTTTGAGACGTCTCGCGAGTCCCGTGTGAAGCGTGGAGAAAAGAAAATTATTTGAAATGCTCCGACCCTCCGACCTCAAAAACAGATATTTTGGCGATTATTACGGAATAATAAACGACTGTGTGGCGTGTTTCGATGTATATATAAAAGTTTGTACCCGAAAACAGAAGTTTTTTTCATTTACTTGTTCTCTCATTCATTTCTTACCTCCCACGCTGTGCTAAGAGTGCAAATCGCTTGAGCATTATAAATTATATACATATACATTATACAAAAAAAA
The DNA here is from genome assembly GCA_947095585.1 of Nephrocerus scutellatus. Lineage (NCBI taxonomy): Eukaryota > Metazoa > Arthropoda > Insecta > Diptera > Pipunculidae > Nephrocerus > Nephrocerus scutellatus. The sequence goes on along the minus strand of OX352761.1, from coordinate 113,861,094 downwards.
GATTAACTTTTTTTACGAACTTTTTATTTAATCAAAGACTATCATTTCTTATTTTCAGAATTTTTGAAGGTTTGTGCCTTTTTAAATTCCTGCCAATTTCCAGACGACCATAAGAAACCAAAGGAAACCTATACTGTACATCCAAAATGAAGACTAATCCCTCATCGGATCATGTTTACTTTAATGATGGATTTAAATGTTCATCGATCAGTATTACAACAAATGTAACAGACCAAAATGGCAGTGGATCACAAGGATCGAATGAATTCATATGTAAGTTCAATGAATTATAACAAGTAAAGATTCAATTTAATTACATCAATTAGTAATACCAAAAAAATTTAAAAACAATCATGATCTAAGCATCGTTTAAATTTTCCATTATTGTTGTTGCTGGGATGTTTACTGGTTTATGATTAAACAAACACCAGGCGCTAATTGCGGCTAAAAAATATATTTCGATCTCAAATATATATTTGTCGAAAAATCAAAAGTGTCACTTCAATAGAGGAAATATCTGGCTGATAGCAAATACTTTGTTATTGTGCTAATTGTAACCGCTTATTAGAGGGTAAACGCTAAATATTATAAAAATATCGAATTGTTTATGTTTGATCTGTCAGAACAAAACATGATCATTAGAACATTTATTTTTTTCGCCATGTATAGTATAGGGTGTTTTTTTGGGAGGTTTGTTTTTCCGATAGATGTCGTTTTATTTTATGACAGTTGTTTTGACAGCTCAAAGTGGCATTTCTACTCAGTATTGTTTGGCAAATCATTATGAAAAAAAAAAAAAAAAAAAAAATTACATTTGTGAAAAATAGTCGTGGTAGCCATATGCCAGAAATTGTGTTTAAATGTTAAATGCCAAAAAATTATCTACCAAATAAAAAGAAATTTTGGTCATTTCATAATTTTATATGTGTTTTATTCAAAAAAAAATCGGCAACCTCTTAAAAAAACACCCGTTAGATATAACGTGTTTTATTTGGTAGATAATTTTTTGGCATTTAACATTTAAACACAATTTCTGGCATATGGCTACCACGACTATTTTTCACAAATGTAATTTTTTTTTTTTTTTCATAATGATTTGCCAAACAATACTGAGTAGAAATGCCACTTTGAGCTGTCAAAACAACTGTCATAAAATAAAACGACATCTATCGGAAAAACAAACCTCCTAAAAAAACACCCGTTATATACATATTTGCTACGCCGCTCTATTGCCACTACATGATCATTAGGCCCTTTATTGTTTTCTCTATATATAATGATTATTATAATGTATAATATGTGTAATTTGCTATGTCGCTATTGGATTGCGTGATAGATACAGACAGATCAATTTAACAATACAACATCTCTCTACCGGAAAAACTATTCAAGCATATCCACGTGATTTGTTTGTCGAATTAACTTTGTGCTCTGATTTGATCCATGGCATTGACAATGGAACTACGTTGTTTCAGCCCCATAACCTTGGAATCATTTTAATCAATAAATCATCTGCGACTGCTGCAATCCATTTAATTACTTAAATGAGAAAGGGTTCCATATACCCCAGTAAGTTATGGTCGCGAGTTCACACATAAATCCCATGGAAAGCGGCATTTTTCAAGATTTTATCGAGTTTTCCAATTTTCCAGGTTCCTATAATCATCTCCGGAACATTACGAACATTTTAAAAAAAATAGCAAAATCGGTCCAGACAGGAACAGACAGACAGACAGAAGAGAGTTACTTCCACATTTATAGTATTAGTATAGAAGTAAGTTTCCATCGTAATAGTACAATAGTATTTTTATTTGCTAGCTATTATATTTTTGATAGCTAGTATAACGTAATATTAAAATAAACTATTAAACTATCAACTATCAAAAAAATACTATACTATTAACCTATGACGATGGATCCTACAATTAGCACTCACATGGCAAAAACATTATTTTCTGCTGTCAAAGTAAAATGGTTTGCGTCTTGTGATGATGTTCTGTTAAAGTGTCTCTGCTAAAACGAATTGAATCACTGAATTTTACTTTTAGAACCACTTTGTGCGGCAGGCACGTAGCCAATTAGTATATAGAGAATGAATATGAAAATAAGATTTGAGGAAGAAAATGGAAAATATTAACAAAAATCTGGGAGCCCGAGCCCCTTGACCAAGTATACCCATTGCAAAATATGACTGTTCTTGCATTCTTTAAAAACCAAACTGGTGTGCACAATTTCATGACGCTACCTACTATTCAAAAAATCCGGAAAAATTCATAAAAACATGAGATTTGTAAAAACAAATCGTATGATGACCCCTTAACCCAGGAGTCCGACCACTTCTGAAATATGACGAAAATATGCTCATTATGGTATAAAACCCCTACGAAAAGCTTTAACGCGATTGGTTTAATTGTTTGGTAGTCTATAGAGACCATGCATAAATACATACTCGTACATACAGAGTTTCACCTTAATTTATAGAAAAATAGATTAATTATATAGCTCTAAAATACCTATAAAACATTATATTTGCAGTAACTGATGATGGCAAGAAGATTATTCCGCCCACAAAACCGCTTTCATGTGCCAAAAACTGGGTGCAAGAAAAAGCAAAGAGTGCCTTCAGCAAAAAAATGCTTCAGAAGCGTTTCCCCATACTGAAATGGTTACCAAAGTATTCGAGTGACGATGCGATCGGTGATTTAGTGGCTGGCATAACAGTCGGTCTAACTGTGATACCTCAGGCGTTAGCCTATTCAGGAATAGCTGGTCTTCCGGCAGCTGTAAGTTTCTGCAAACAAATTTACTCAGCATCATTTCTTTAACATTCTAAATCGCATCTCTATATTTACAGTACGGTTTGTACGGCTCATTTCTGGGCTGTTTTGTTTACATATTCCTTGGTAGTTGTAAAGATGTTCCTATTGGACCGACAGCTATTGCTGCCTTGCTTACATTTCAAACTGCTCAGGGATCATGGCAGAAATCGGTTTTACTTTGTTTACTTTGCGGTATCGTTGAACTGCTAATGGGTCTGTTTGGCTTGGGATTTCTAATTGATTTCGTATCTGGACCAGTCTCATCAGGATTCACATCAGCTGTATCATTGATAATTGTTACATCCCAGATAAAAGACATTTTTGGAGTACCCGCGAAGGGATCAACATTTATTGAAATATGGAAAAATATTTTTGAAAATATTAAAGATATAAGAGCCTCTGATACGACACTAGGCCTCACGTGCCTTGTTGTCTTGTTGGTCATGAGAGTAAGTTTCACAAGTCACCGATAAGTTAATATAGCTCTTAACTGTTCTTTATTAATTTCAGCTCTTGGCATCATATAAACTCGGACCTAAGGACGATAGTATACGCTCGAAAAGTCAGATTGTTCTAAATAAGATTTTCTGGGTCATAGGCACTTCGAGAAATGCTATTCTTGTTATTCTATGTGGAGCCATGGGTTATGTCTTTCATTCGGAAGATGCTGGAACACCATTCAAAGTTATTGGATACATACCACCAGGGTTGCCATCATTCCAAGTGCCTACATTCTCATTGAGCGGCAATGAAACAGAAAGCCTTAAATCGGAATCATTCATTGACTTGGTCAGTAGCATGGGCTCTGGACTAATTGTTGTGCCGCTTATTTCACTTATGGAGAATATCGCGATCTGCAAGGCTTTTGGTAGGTACCAACAAAATACGCAAGAAACCGGCAACATTTTTTTAAAAATATACTTCACACACAGCTAATGGTAAACCGGTTGATGCCACACAAGAACTTATAGCAATTGGAGTTGCAAATATTGCAAATTCATTCGTTCAGGGATTCCCGGGAACAGGTGCACTCAGTCGTGGAGCAGTCAATCATGCCAGCGGTGTTAGAACCCCGTTTAGCAATATTTACTCTGGCGCTTTGGTGATCTTGGCACTGCTCTTCTTCACGCCATATTTCTACTTTATTCCTAAGGCAACCTTGGCTGCAATCATTATTGCAGCTGTGATTTTCATGGTTGAGGTTAAAGTTGTTAAGCCAATGTGGCGCTCAAAGAGTAAGTTAAACCCATCCTGTGCACACAATTTTTTTGCTCATTTTATTTTTTTATTCTTCACAGAAAGCGATCTAGTCCCTGGTTTGGGAACTTTTATAGCATGCCTATTACTTCCACTTGAAATTGGCATTCTCTTTGGTATTGGTTTGAATGTCTTATTCATTTTGTATCATGCAGCTCGTCCGAAGATTTCAACAGAATCCTTGACTACCGCAGGTGGTGTGGAATATCTGATGATCACTCCAGATCGTTGCCTTATTTTTCCTTCCGTCGATTATGTACGCAATTTGGTTACGAAACACTCAATGCGACAGAATGTACCTGTTGTCATTGACGCCTCACATATTTACGGTGCGGATTTTACGGCGGCAACCGTTATCGAAACCCTGCTCAGTGACTTTGCAAATCGGCAACAACTTCTTTTCTTCTACAATCTTAAGCCAAGTATATGCACGCTTTTCGAGAGTCTTTCACCTGACGAATTTGTCGTCTACTATCAGGAGAATAAATTAGACGAGCTCCTAAAGGAACGTAGCTTTGAGAAGAAGAAGGCTTCAACAGTGTAGGATTTAGTGGAACAGAACCACTTTTGCAACATGTGATGCTTGTCGTTATTGACATTGATGGCGCAATAGCGACCCGATGGTTCGTGTTAACTATTTAAAAATAAACAATTTATAGTATTAAACAACATACAATTAACTATATATGCATAAATGTATATATGCATATTACAGTAAGACAAAAGAAAGAACAAAGTAATTATTGTAGTTAAGAACGAAGCTACTACCAACTAAGATAACTTACATTGTAAACTTGTATAGATTAATATTTTAGGTCAGATCACTAATCCACCTCAAACATCAGTTATTCTATTAAATAGAGATGTAGTATTTAATTATTTGATTGTAGGATATTTATGTTAGAGATCAATAAATAAAATTGTAAATATTTATTTAGTATAGGAGAAACCATTTTGGTTTTAAGTTTAATTTGAAGCTTGTTACTATAATTGTTGTCACTTTTACTTACAAACAAAAAATAAAAAAATTACACACAATCAAACCAAATTAATGTTTTATAAATACTGTTTTGCCAAAACTTGCCTGAATTCTTTACGAAAAAAAAAACCTTCATATATTAAGAAGTGATACGTTTGTCCCCAACAGGTATAAATTCTAAAATGGTTTAATGTATGAGTGCCATCATAAGAATAATTTGACCAATTGCACCACTTCGAGCGCTATGTGGCCTTTATGTAATAAAAACAAATCCATCGAGCTGATCTCCATATCTCGGAAAGGTAATTCCAAAATAGTTGCCATAATCACGGGCCACTGGCTGCCTTCTGGCTGGGATAGTTGTAATGCAAGCACCAGTCATTATGCTCGGCTACCGGTCAGTGCGAGTGCTAATGGAGTACTATGACTCCACTACCCAGTCAGACGACAACAAATATATCTAGGGTTGCAGAAGCGGACTCTAAGAAACAAAACAAAAAACGGCAGGCGTCCGTCTGAAACAGAAGTACCGATCTTGACAAGATCGCCAAGAATAAGGCAGCGGGTACTTCACACGAAAGAGACGCTGATGCAGACACCCTTCAATCTCAAAAAATGTATAATAAAAAGCAGAGCAGCAGCAAGGCGCTTGTTTCTTCTGTCACTTTCCAAAAGCGAAAAAGGCCAGGCTCCCGATAAACGGTCGACCCACTGAAGCATATACTAGTGGTGATGCTAAGGTGGCGAAGAACAGCAAGTAAACCGCAGCTTTTTCTGGTGACTCCCAAATAATCTAAGGAAAGCCATCAGGAAAGCTTAATCACGTTCCTGGATGAATTTCTGTCAATACATTGAGACCACTTAAGTCTAAAGAAAAGTCCTGTCCGACCTTTACCAAAAGATCGGATGGTAGTTGACAGAATCAACGGCTTAATCTCTGGATATTCTAGTAAACACCCTCTTTTATGCACAGCTAACAGCGGCTAAGCACTCCAGAAGGCCAGGTAGGTCCGCCGCGTGAAGTAGACAATATATTAACCCACGACAAGGTTTTTTGGGCCATTAGCAGTTTCTCTGCGTCTACATCGCCTGGCCGTGACAGCATACAAGTTATTATGCTTCACAAATCACTATATGACTAGTGAATATCTTTAGAAGTTGCTTACAACTTCGCTATGTTCCCTGCAGTATGAGTACCAGTAGTTTTCATCCTCAATGCAGGTGGAATAGGTCATGAATTTGCCACTTCAGACCACTCAGTCTATCATCATACTTGCATAAAACTGTGAAACTATTTTAAACTATCACATAAAACTGAATTTTGAAGATGAAGGTATCAAAGTCCTAGCATGCTTTCCTTAAAGACATGACTACAGCGACGGCACTCCACGAGGTAGTGTGTACGATTGAGCACTCCCTTAACTTTTAAGAGTACACTCTTGCCACCTTCCTCGATGTAGTAGGCGCCTTCAAGAATGTCCACAATAATAGCAGCCAGGAGGCTGGGGGTGGAGTAACTCGTAAAACAATGGATTGTCTCAACGCCATGCAATAGAAAAATCCATGGTAATCTGGCAGCCGTGGTATCACCAAATCACTCGACAGAGGCACTCACTAAGAAGTGGTAATATCGGCCTTACTGTGGCTGGAGGTAATAAACAAGGTCCTTAGGATACTTGAGTTGGACACGACAAAAACTGTCACGTATGTACATAACGTAGTGATACTTGTGTCAGGACAGTACCCTTTGTGATTAGTGAACTCATGGATAGGGCTCTAAGCAAGTTTAGCTCCTGAGTCCAAAGTACCGAATTTTATCCTCCCCAAATCACTTTTGTTTACTGCCAAGGGGGAACTCTCTGAATGACTTACGCCAAGGCAATAAGGTCGGCTATACCATTTATTAATATAAAAATTAAAATAAAAATCGAATCAATATAATTTACAATATATCACATTGCTCACGTTTGTAGCGGGTTTTAATTTATTTTCTCAGAATTCTCCCTGATTCTTTGGAAAACAAAAAGAAAAAAAAGATCACGAAATTAAAAACGGCGTGCTTTAATCAATGGAATATGGTCAGAGAAAATACTACATATAATACAAAACGTCCTCTATTGAACTAATCGGACCTTCAGGAATTTGTTGACGTCTATTTTGAAGGCCTGTAAGTTAAACGTTTCGGGAATCATGGAGTCGACTTATTGATTCCACATCGATGTTACTCTCTTTAGTTTAGACGCTAAATATTTAGGCGTAATCCTAGTTCTCCTAATTGGCTAGTACGTCCGAAGATAGGGCTAATGGTAGACCCGTGGGCTCGAGTTGAGGCACGGATTTGTTCGAGATTGGGCGGGATGCATCTGAATATTCCTTTGAACACCGCTTGTGGAAAAAGCGATACAATAGTTTTTACCAAAGGAGATGATACCTTCTTCAACCGATTACTGGACTCCTAAACCGTACTTCAATTCTAGCTTTGACTTTGAGTTCCGGACTAGAGAAAGTTGGAAGGGCGGGATGGATACAATATGAAGGATGAAGTCGGAGCTGGTTTATTCCTAGAAATGATTAATCTTTCAAGGTCCAGTAAGCTACCTGACTTTGCTGCTTTCTTATATATAAAAATTAAACTTTGTCTGTATACCTGTTCGCAGATAACTCGAAGACCGTTCATCCGATATAGTTAATGTGGCGGGGATAGTTGGGGTGGAAGTGGTAGGGGGTTGGTGTTGAGGGGGTTAATATCGTTGGTGGCTAGGTAATTGTTTGTATGATATTTACACGAAGACCGTGCATTTAATATATAGCGGTGATATTGTGTGGGGGTTTGCGGGTATCTTAAGGTGGGTCTTGGTGGTCAGTTGGGTGGGGTAGTGTAGTGGGGACAGTGCTAGTCATTTATTAAATCTATTAACAATATAATAATGTAGTTAGTAAGTAAATAAACAAACTTACGAGCTATATTAGTGTGTGTTATATAAATGACCTGGTAAAGGTTCCGATTATATTCTATATAAATGTAGATTTATATTTTTTTAGCAGCGCTTGAGCAGGTGAGACTGGATGTGCGGATAGCGAAGTGTCCCTGCAAAAAATTGAGAAAAATGTATAAAAATATATTTTATTTAGTCGGTATTTTATACTTAGGTAACCGTAATTGGAAATCTAAATTAGGTTATATTAAAGAATGAAAAGACTTTTCAAACTATAAATCAATAAAAAAACACACATCCGGCACAAAATATTCATCATAATCTACAGCCGGCTTCTAGCATTTATAATTTTTATTCGAAAACACAATGGATTTGTTTTGATATAGGCCCGACCTCATAAATAGTAAAATATTTATATTATCCTTTTTATTAATACATAATATAACTACTTTTATTATCCAGTTAACTTTATTATTTTTCTATTTTTTGTGAATATAACAACTTTTATATTTCCTCCTTAGGAAAGGAAATCTTTTGTGTTGCACGATTTTTAGGAAAATTTATATTCCGTAAAATCATGAATAACAACTGCATTAAATGGGTAAGTAATAAATAATAAAAAAATAATAATAATAACAATACTTTTATTTTTACATTGTATTTTTTGGTTAAATCTTCAAATTATGTTTTTGAGGTATTGCCTATATTACAGTTTACCCAAATATTCTATCATCCAAAATTCAATCATGGAAGAAAAAGTGAATTGCAGAAAAATCAGTCAAAAAGTTAGGAAAAAATATAATAACATTTTTATAAATACTATGGTAACCGTATTCTCAAACATTTGTACCGAAGTGTATTATTACGCACGTGGTATTAGATTTGATGTTTGACGTCTTACCTAATTGTCATATTTCATATTGTGATTTGACTATTGAGTATTGACTTCATAACTGGTCGTCGTCCTTCTAGTGTTTTTGTTCAAAGTTTCAGTATAACATCCCCCAAATTTAAATTACCAAATTATTGATATAATGAAACGACTTAGCGATGAACGAGCCAAAATTCTTTTCGAGAAGCTTTCAAAATAGTAAGTTTTATATGTCCTTTTTTGTATTTTTGTAACACCTACTTTTGTATCTCTGAAGTATTGGAACAAATGTCAAGCAGCTAATTGATCGTCCTGACGGCACATACTGCTTCCGTGAGCACAGGGATCGTGTGTACTATGTGTCCGAACGCATCCTCAAGTTGTCTGAATGTTTTGGTCCCGAAAAACTCGTCTGTGTGGGAACATGCTTTGGGAAATTCTCTAAGACGAATAAATTGAAGTTTCACATAACAGCTTTGTACTATTTAGCACCGTACGCACAGTACAAAGTATGGGTTAAGCCATCGTTCGAACAGCAGTATCTCTACGGAAACCACATCCCAAAATCTGGACTTGGTCGCATTACGGAAAATGCTGGTCAATACCAAGGAGTAGTTGTATATTCAATGAATGACCTACCATTGGGGTTTGGGGTTCTTGCTAGATCTACCACCGAATGCAAAGCTGCTGATCCGCTGACGACTGTATGTTTCCATCAGTCGGATATTGGAGAATACATTCGATCGGAAGATACATTATTTTAGAGTGAAATTTTAAAGTTTTTTTTACTAACTATACTTTAGATCGTAAGTTAATAACTTTTTTATATTGTTGATGTAGTAAACTTTTTTTACAATCATTAAAAACAACAAATCATTCTTAGTATATATTTAGAAGATACCACCGGTCTGTTATTAATTATTTAGCAAGGTTATAGTTTCGACTAATAAGGTTTGCAAATGTAACGCATAATTACACCGAATCTAGTTTAATATGCAAATTGATCGTGATCCGAAAACTGAAGAGAAGAATATAAGCTGTACAAATGCAATGCTCTATTATTAATAAAAAATTTGGATAACAGAAGTTAATAGAAAGAGATGCATTTTATTTACTACTTTATTTACATTCCATCAAACACATTCCCTTTACATTTCTTTTCATCATCATATTTGGCTCTACAACTGGGGTCCGGCCCTGGCCTCCCGCAAAGTCTCTCCACCGGTCCTGATTCCAGTTTTGCATCCCTAAACTGTGCAGCCCCAGATTTCGTGCCGCTTCCCCGATCTGGATGAAAGCTTCCTGTACAGCTCTTGGGTTTCTACCAATATAACGATGTCAATCATCTGCGTAAGCCACTATCTGAAAGTCTCTCCACCGGTCCTGATTCCAGTTTTGCATCCCTAAACTGTGCAGCCCCAGATTTCGTGCCGCCTGCTCGATCTGGATGAAAGCTTCCTGTACAGCTCAATATCATCTGCGTAAGCCACTATCTGAATGGACTTATAGAGGATTGTTCCTCTCTCCGTTACGTCAGAGTCTCGGATCACTCTCGCCAACGCCAGGTTGAAGAGGACGCAAGCCAGTCCATCCCCTTGTCGGAGCCCGTTATAGATGTTTAATGGGCTTGATAGTGATCCGGATATTTTTACTTGGCTTATAACATTGGTCATGGTCAACCTACATAGTCGTGTCAGTTTATTTGGGATGCCGAATTCTCTCATGGCTTTATAAAGTTCTACTCTGGCTATGCTATCGTAGGCGGCTTTAAAGTCTATAAAAAGATGTAGTGAGTTTTGAAACTAGACATTTTTCCATCACCTGCCTTAGGGTGTAAATTTGATCAGTTGTTGATTTGCCTGGGATGAAGCCACACTGGTATGGACCAATAATGACTTTAGCGTATGGTGCTATCCTGTCTTGAAAGACACAGTAGAAAATCTTATACGTGGTACTTAACAACGTTATACCACGATAATTGCTGCATGTTGTGATATCTCCCTTCTTATGTATGGGGCACAGGATGCCTCTTCCAGTCTTCTGGCATCGCTTCTTCCTCCCATACTTGCACTATTATTTCATGAATTGTTCGGTGTAATGTGGGCCTCCTATTTTTATCAGTTCCGCTGGGATCCCATCTGATCCCGGGACCTTATTATTTTTGAGCCGATTTGTCGATCTGCTAAATTCGTCCATGCTTGGTGGAGGCATTTTCTTAAAAAGTTTGTAAACTTAAGAACTAAGATCTACCAACATAACAGGCAGATTTTTTTTTGTCAAAACCAAAATCCATACATTTCTGTAACTCTTAAATTTTTCATTGTGAAAGCGCCCATACAATCCACGAAGTGCAATTTATTTATGCATGCAAGTAAACGACCAAGAGTTACTATGTTTATATGCTGGGTTGAAGCCAGCTTGAACTATGTTTTGACCCCATATTAACTTGGTTCCAGTTCAGATAAAAAGGGCTTAGCCCACCTTATTGCCGTGTTTCAAGTTATTCAGGGAGGAATAAGTTTAAAAAAAAAGATGATCTTGACGCGACCGGACTACACTCGCTCAGCGAACTCGAGTCGAAACATACATTTGACATGCCAAATGCCATATTAACCCAACCACAATCTTTTAACCAATTCGGTTAAATGCTCAGATATAAATTTGAACACAACTCTAAATCAAACTCTCAACTCCGCATATAAACGTAGTAACAGCTAAAAAAAAAGTTTGACATTTACTCCGAAATGAGCGATGACAACTTATGTCAAACGTCAAGCAGAAATGACATTGAAAAACTACAATTACTTTAACCAAATTTCCGTCACAAACAACTGTCATAGTCATTGCTGTAGTTCTACCGCTTGATATTTTCTATTGTTTTTTATACTGATAAAGTGATAATTATCACTTGCTAGTAAAACGTATCAATAGTAGTAAAACGTTATTCGTTAACGTAACCATCTTAGCTTAAGCGGATAATAATAGAATTAAACAACAATGAAAACTGTCGGGTTAATTGTTTTTGTACAGTTTGTATTTCTTGGTAAGAGATGGGGGACCAATTATGTTTTAGTTTTTCTTTTGAAGTTTTCCAAAAAGGCAAGCTGCTTGTAAACAAATTATTTCTCAAATCTTTCTAACTAATTGTTAGTGGGTGGTGCGTAAACCAAAGTAGTAGGCGTTTCCGCCAACCCTCGTATCGGCACAGATGGTTTTTCTTTTCTTGTGATAACAAAGTTAAACTTAAAATTGCATTTTCCTAAACACTGACTTATTCACAAAAGAAATCAAAATGTTGCTTTGAATGAAACAGTAATTAGTGAATCCTTATTTCACACCAAAATCTGCATTAACCTTGAACTACTTAATTTGATTTATGACTGCTTCCTGGCCACTATGCCAACTTATTAGTAAGCTTTGAAAACGAGGTTAAATTTTACATATACAAGTATGTCGCCCAAAGATTATATTTTCCGGTTATTGCTATTTTTACTAAACAGATCGATCTAAAGTCTTTAGTTACAAAAACATGTATTTTTTCGTATCCACCAAACAGTATTTAGCGAAAGAACCCGCGACAAAATGTACATACCAATCAGTGGAGCAAGTTGTATCCGGCGACTAAATGGCACACATCAGACTGGATGTTCATGTATGTAATATACATACATTTTAAATTCAATTTAATTGCGATATTTTTACTTTTACAGCTACTTCATCAGGAGCTGTTGGTGTTTTGCACCTCATCCGAAGTGTGGATGATTTCGAGTTTCTTTTGAATAGTCCACCAGCTCCGCCCTATGCGCCCATTATTCCACCTCACCTATTCACGCGACAAAATATACTAAATTTAAAGAACAAAGCTGGTCGCAATATTTCAGTGGTGATACTTATTAATAAAACCGACAAGATGACACATTTCAGTCAAGAGCTAAATTGTCCTAATCAATTTAGTGGGCTGGCTTCATCGGCAAAAAGTTGTGATGCTTCACGTCCAGAAACTACGTGGAATCCTTCAGGTACTGGTTTGCTTCATGAAGACTTTCCCTTTCCCATCTACTATATAGGCGATCCAGAAGAGATTGTGAAAATTACTGAATGCTTTGAAAAATTCAACAATTTCGATTATGAATCTCACGCCTCGCGTGCTTTGTGTAGTGTCCAGGTGAACACTTTCATGGCTGCTGCCGTTAGCTCAGAAGTATGCATGCGGCGAACAAATTTCTTAAATAATCTCGGCCGGACTAGATACTGCGACCCATTGCAGGGTAAAAATGTTTTTGCCACTCTATTTCCACGTAATAGTACAGTTAACGCAACGGCGTCGACAATGGATCGTACCGTGAACAAAGAAGATAAGTTTATTTTGGTTTCCTGTCGACTTGATACAACCTCGATGTTTGATGGAGTTGGTTTGGGAGCCCAAGATTCCTTGGTTTCCTTTGCGACATTAATAACAGTCGGTCATGTTTTAGCGAAGCTTTTGCCACAACGTTCGCCAAATGAACGATTGAATGTATTGTTTCTAGCTTTTAATGGCGAATCATATGATTATATTGGATCACAGCGATTGGTTTATGATATGCAGCGGTTGGCATTTCCCACAAAAAGCACTGGCTCCGATCCTATCACAGTATCTAATATAGAATTTATGATTGATATTGGTGTACTTGATAATATAGCCGCGATAAATGTCCACTCAGCTGTAAGCTTACCTCAAGGGACAGATTTCCTAAGAAAAATGGCTTATTACTCGGAAGAGTTTCAGATGAAAATCAATTTTACTCCAGTAGTTGGCGAAAATCTACCTCCGACATCGGCGCAATCCTTTTTGCGGGAAAATCTTACATTTCCAGTCGTTATTCTCAGTTCCAAGCCCGAAAATAAATACTATCATTCGATTTATGATGACTTAGAGAATTTGGGCTTTGTCTATGGCAATACATCGAAGGACTTCAGTGTTCTAATGGAGAATAACTTAGCTGCTGATAATTTTCCAGTCGATTCGATTCAAATAAAAATTAGAAACATTTCCACTGCCATCGCGCTGTCCTTATATGAGACGATTACAGGCAATGTATATCCTGACACTAAATTAGCTAATCCAATTTTGGTCGATGAGTTCCTCTATTGCTTCCTACAATCGGCTGATTGTCCACTTTTTAAGGCAGCATCGCATCCGACGAGTTTACCAGGTTTGCCTATTCCGCCTATGCGGTAAGTTAATGTGAAATATTTTTGCTGTTTCTTTGTACGTTTATTAACAAAGTTGCTTATTTGCAGGTACATAAGCGTCTTTGGTGGTCCACAGGAAACAGCTGGTTGGACTTATCGCCTATTTTCCTATATTCTGTCACAGAAACACTCTGAAGTGAGTAAAGAAAATTGTACACATCGACCACTTCATTGGTTTGCTGGTTACAATGGCAAAGGCGAATGTCGCCTCACCACACAAAACTTCTCACTTGCATTGAGTCCAGCATTTCTATTAGATGGTTAGTGGACTATGAATTTTTCAAAAAAAATTATTTAACCTTATTTCTCGACTAATAGACTACGATTGGAAATCGGGTCAATACTCAACATGGACTGAATCAACATGGCTTCAATTTAGTGCAAGGATATTCCTGCGGCCGTCCAAAATTCATGAGGTCGTTACGCTAGCGATCGGCTTTGTCGTTCTTATATTGTCATTTTGCATAGTGTATTTAATCAGTAGTCGGTCGGAGGTCCTTTTCGAAGGGGCTCCATCGAGTGCAGCATCGTAAGTAGAAAATGCATTCGAATATATCTCAACAAGTGCACAAATGTTGTAAAATATATCTGTGTTTACCCAAAAAGAATTAATTTTTTCTTTCTCTTGCTTCCTGCACCCCAAATATAGATTATCGGAGCCTGCAGCTTGTTAATAGTAAAAGTATTTGTTATAACCCTACCAACAACAAACATAAACACACACAGACCACAGAAAGACTGCCCCGTTTAGGCGAAACTGTAAAATAGTTTAAGTATATATTTGTGGAAAAACAACAACGTTAATCGCAATGTTAATTTATTGTTTATATCGGTTTTTAATAATTGAATTGGAATATAATTTCTCTTGTGTTTATTTAAACCTTTTCCATTCCGTACGATTTTTTTTCCAATTAAAATTGTGGTAATTTTGTATTTCCTGTGTCCATTTTTTATAGATACTACGTGAAAACGCTTAAAAAACATTTATGAAAGAGTCATGATTCATCAATAATTTTCTGGTCTAGTCTAGAGTAAAAAATATTTACAATTAAAAGACAGCAAGAGTATTAAAACTTGTATGTAACAATGAAAAGAAAACGAAACGTTTATACTGTTACTGGTTTTAGGTTATATGAAATTTATATTCATACGTACAAATATAAACGGAGTGTTTTGTTAGTCCAGAATGTTTTTTTAATTTAAATTTTGTCAATACTTAAGAAGTCATTGATATATAAACCAAAAATTAAATAACAAATCATTCACTAAATGTGTAGATGCTTTAAAGGAAAATTTGGCCAGGTTTACTTATTAGAAAAAAAATATTTTATGATAAAAACAGTTACAACAGTTTTATTTTATACATCTTTATAAATTTGTTCTAATTTTTTATTCGAATCTTGATGTTCATAAGTTTTCTTTAAGTTTTAAGTTTTATATTTTTCAGAATTTAGTATTCAGCTTTAGGATAAATTATTTTCCATATATGTAATCGATATTAAAGAGAAATAAACATTTTTTTCATATAAATTGTTTTTTATTGATGTATTTAATTGATTTTATAAATTTATTGAATTCATTGTAATAGAATGTTTACTCCAACAACAAAAGTTTTTAAATGTCAATTCATGCCGGCAATTAACAAAAAATACAATGCCATCAAGTTTAGTAGAATACAAAGATCAGCATAACTGAAGCATTACGGTCCTGTCCCACCAATGCTCTAAACACTATCCTATACTTATTACCTCCCGACCTATTTATTAAATACGTTGCGATGTGCAGCGCGTTCCGTCTCAGAGAATCTGGGTAGTTTCTCACCATTCCTTACGGTCATGCAGTAGTTACCAAAGATATCATATTCCACTGTCTACTGCACTCCTACGCTATACTGTAGTCCTAGCTTTTCCTTGGAGTTTCCGACTCGATACAGTTGGAAAGACGAAAAGTTTTTGGAATTTTTTATGTGGCTTTCAGAGTAAGGCACCACCGATCTGATTTCGTATCTGTATGCTACAGATTGGATATCAATCCAACTTTCTTTCATTTCATGATATCTCCTGAGGACTGTGGTTTCAAAACGTCGTACTCAAGCGCTTTTTAAGGCCCTCGCTAAGACAGCGAGGATTACCTTTCTACCTACCCAAATTCATGCCACATAAGCCCAACCAAAAATCAACAAAACAAACAGTGACAGAAGTACTCAACCTGACAAAGAAAAGAAAAAAATCCTTATTTCCCCATATAGTCTCGGTTCTACACTTTTCCCAGCAATGTTCAATTTACAACAGCTTCGACACCCTGCTAATAGTGAGAACCGTCGAGCTTCTCGAAGTAGCCACGAACTGCCGACCACCTATTCATTTTTGATAAATCTACTACCAAGCCATTTTTTCAAGTTTGGAAAGTGAAAAAATTCGAGCAGCTAAATCTGGCAAATATGGTGCGTGAGGAAGCAATTCGAACATTAACCGGTGCAACTCAACTTTATTTTTCGCCAAATACGACCGATTTCTAGATTTCATCTTTCAAAGGCTGCAATTATTTCGCATAATACTCGCCGTTAATTGTTTTTCCTTCTTTAAGATAATCAATGAAAATTATCCCACGCGCAAACCAAAAAAACTGACGCCACGACCGCAGATTATATAATAGACTAGCTGAATAACCAGCGTTGCCTAGCTGCCCTCACCGCACTACCACCAAGCCCCCTAAGACCCACCTTAAGATATCCCAAGATAAATTCTCTATATTAACTTCGCATGCCCGTGTGTTTTTGGCTGGCTGGCTAGCCAAATCTTGTGATCAATTTTTAACCCACTTCCTTAAGCCCTATTTTATTTAAACTTTGCACACATAGGTATCTCCGATGATGACTGTTTCTATTAAAATTTAGTGCCCCTCGGGCTCCGTGATCGGGGGGCTCCCATACAAATTTTTTTAAAAATCAACCACCTTTACTTTGGTCAACCACTGTGATGTTCGTCTTGGCAACTCGAAACTGCAGTATAGTTCGGAAAGGATTAAGGTTTTCAAACAGCCCTCTTATGAAAGCCCCCATTGAGTTGACCTTGAAAACCGTCATTTTGTTTGGGGGTGACGCCCCCTTTTTGAAAAGTGTATTTTTCTAAGTGGTTTGATGGGCGTGTGGTGGTAAATGGTATCAAGTGTACAAAATTTGAAGAAAATCGGGCTTTGGAAAGTGGGTTAAAAATTGATCGCAAGATTCCACCACCGAACGACAGAACAATGCAAAGCAATGCGACAGAATATAGATAATTTAAAAACGCAAAAAACAATTTCGGTCGACTTTCACAGTTTGTTTTAAGTGTTGCTTATATGCTTCGACGTACGAATCAACAGCGCTATCATATTTTGTTTCTCTTTCTTTTTGTCGACGTTATTTATTTGAATTTATCTATTTCTATGATTAAAGACAGTTAGAAGATAACAGATGAGAGAAATTGTAATGATAACAATTGTGCCTATAATCATTTTATGTGAGGAGGAAATCGGTACACTGATTTATTTCTCTATTTTTTTATATATACCTAACCATAGGTGCACACGCTTAAGAGATTTGCAACCTTATAATACTAGGCGGAGCGTGGGCGATAGGAAATTATATATAAAGATATTTTTATGCACATGCATATCAATGACTGCAGATTATAAAGATGCGAAAACACAGAACCTGGTAATTATTTCCAGATAATGTGCGGCTAAAAACAGAATCTCTGAATTGGTTGGTACGTTCCAAGAAAGGAAATGAACCAGTTAAGTGAATTTAAGCACGTAGCCAGTAAGTTGTGATTTGAAGTTAGGTCATGTCAGCTCTCTTTAAATCGTAAGAAGTCCCTTCTCTTTTAAATTCATTATCGAATCGGCAATGACTTTTGCAGATGATTTTAAATAACCTCCACTTAGAAGCATTACAATTGGGATCTTATGTTTGCGGCATGTTGAAAAAACAAACTCGTCCCGGTTAGTTACACCCTTTCAAGGAGAAAAGCAATAAAAATAAGTTAGTGTGTTCCAATAATATCTACATTTGAATACCTGCGGTGTAATCGAAAGCAGCCCCAATGGATCTCCCTGAAGAATATCCGTTCCGGCATTGTAGACTATAAGATCTGGATGAAATCGGGCTAATGAATTTGTCAGGGATCTAAACATTTATTGAAAAAATAATCAATATAATAAAATCTCGTGATATAAGCATACGAGGTTAATTTCTTCATATATGTATCGTCTTCGGTATGTGGTCGCAATTCAACTGCGCATTGTATAGCCAATTTAGCTGAATGATCTTTTGGATATATGAAAGCATTGTACATATCCAAAATGAAAACGCTTTGATTATTTAAAAAATCTCTTTCGTGGCCATTTCCTTGATGGGCGTCTAAGTCGACAATCATCGCTGAGGATATTAAATTATCTTCAAGCAGTTTCGAAATAAGAAGTGTTATATCGGCATATGGACAAAATCCACCGCCTTTATACGAGCAGCAATGATGGAATCCTCCTCCTAGATTAATAGCCCAACCAGTTTCAATGGCAAGCTTTCCGGCTAATATTGAACCAGCAGTTTGAAAGCGCATTGGTCTCAGGTAGCCACGCTGTACTAAAACATTCGGAACGAAAACCAATGGTGGAATCTCCGAGATTTTTGCTGCATTTATACTCCACTGAGGAAGCAGATCTTAATATATAATGTATATTTCATTCGTATTTTATGAATTCTTACATTTAAGCTGTGAAGATAATCTTTGGTATGCACATTGAGCAGTTCTTTTTTTGTTATTTCCTTAGGTATATAAAACCTGCCATCGCCCAGAAGTTGTTCAGCTTTGAGGATCTTTAACACTGTTATATCATAAGGTTTAAAAATTGGAAAATAAAACTCACCTTGATTATATGGTAACCTTTTGCCGCATCAAAGGGATGTAGCTTTTGAAGACCACAAAATTTAACACCATAATTTTTGGAGTAGACAATTGGAAGCATATTGCCGTAATCATCAGTAAATTCCGCTTTCAAGCGGTCATCTACGGAATCATCTACATGATGTACTTTTTTCGTTTGTTTACTCATTGCTATAATGTACAATTACATCGAATTTTTTTTAAAATGATACCTCTAATTGTAAATAAAATAAAATTTTCCGACCGACTGAGACTGAGCAAAATAATTGACCTTCATAGTTCATATTCAACAAAAATAAACAAATCTTCTGCTTTAGTGCTTTCCGTAATCCGTAGAATTGCACTTTATTAGGTGTGTTCGCTAGGTTTTCGACGTTTAGTGCACTAGTTAAATAAAGTTAGGTTTGTTCGACTCGCATAACGAAAACAAATAAAGAAAATCATATTTGAAGCATTCACATTTTGTTTTGATTATCTAAAATTTAGAAAGCATACATTTAGGCCAAATCATCAGTCGCTGCAGGCCTTCAGATCAGGGGGCAGTTACCACTCAAAATCAATGGGAGTTGTTTTCTCTATCTATTCTATTCTACAATGCTTCCAGAGATTCCAACAGGAGGGTGATCGGATTTAATGTCACGCCCCAATTCAGCTGTGTAGACCAGATATTTACCTCTCATTTGTTAACTGCAGGGAAGATCGAAGACTGAAGACCCCTCAAGAAGCCCATAAAATTATTTTGTAAGAAAAATCCGTTTCTGCCATCGCTTATGACAGATTGAAACCATCTATATTTACTTCGCATACCCGTGTGTTTGTCTGTTTGTGTCTGGCGGAAAATTGTGATAAGTTTTTAAGCCAACTTCACTATTGAAAGTGTTCGGGTCGAGGTGCCCTGGGACCCGATTTTATTAAACCTTTTCATTTCCGATTAGAGAATTTACATAAACCATTTCATTTTTATAGGTTCCTTTAGCTTAAAGGTCAATCCATTTCATTTGATACCAAACACCTCCCTGCTGTTTCGAAATACGAAATCATTTCGACAATATCAAACACTCTAGGTGGATGGCGTTTTGGGGGGGCCTAATGCACAGTTTGAAGTCAGCCACTACATCTACTGGAATTTTATTATTGAGTAGCGTTAAGTACTTTGCCATGGGTGGCTTGGTGTGGTTTGGTGGTCTTATTTTAGCTTCTTGCAAATTATTTGACAAATTTTTTCTTTATGGGTATGAATATTGGCAAATTTAGAAATTTTTGTGAATTGCGCTTTTTTGTAGTGAAATAAATGTACTTACTAGTTATAAAAAAGTTAAAATTTTCATTTAAATTCTTTAGTCGGAGGTACACATGTGTGCAAAGTTTAAATCAAATCGGGTTAATTTTAGGGTCTGATCACTCCAAATTTTCACAAAACATATTGTGATCAAAGAAATACATATGTAAAAAAAAATTAAGTAATACGGGCTAATTTTTAAAAAATTTAAATTAATTAATTTTATTAAATTAATTTAAACAGTTTTGTCATCAGAAAAACATAATGACTTCCAAATTTAATAGAAGGTGTTGTCATCGAAGCTATAGATATGTGCACAAAAGTTTCAATAAAATCGGGCTTTAGGACGTGGGGTTAAAATTGAACACAAGCCAGCAAGTCACCATCATACGCATGCCAACGCAAAATTAATAGGCATATTTATAAATAGATCCTGAGTAACTTCCGAGTAACATTCGAACATCAAAGTTATCCATCTATTCACGATGGGTAACTTTTATGTATGGGATGTGTAACTTATGTCGTGTTTTTTTTACAAAAAATCTGGCGCAGAAAATCAATCTACGGTAGATCGGATTTCCCCTCTAACAGATCTTGATATTTTGGGAGATTTACCCCTCTTTTCATTAACTGCAACAACAACACATGCAACTTAACAATGTAAACAAAATATTCTCGGCTTTCGTGTTCATTTTTTCGAGAAAAAATCTGAGCTCGAGTGCAGATATCTAAAATTAAAAAAAAATACGACATTAAGTAATTTTTTACCAACATGAAAAAATTAAAAATTTCTCTGAAGTTACTCAGGATCTATTTACGAATTTGCCTTATATAGATTGCACTGTCGAATTCCTTCTTTGGAATTTGAAAACCTGCAGTTTGGCTGGTTTTGACATTCGAATTCGGATTCGGATTCCAAATAAAAGCTGTAAGGAATTCGACAGTACAATTGTTGTTTTAATTCCCAATTCGAATTCATATAAAATACAGCTATTGATCTAAAGCTCAGAAATGTTTTTTTCATGGGTGAGTATTTTTCATAAACATATGTGATAATTTCGAAGACACAAACCCTCCCAATTTCGAATAAGAAAAAAGTAAACATCCTCAAGGGTATACCATTTTCGCATAACAACGAAAAAATTCAAAAATTAAATTTTTCATTCGTGAAAGCTGTCTTCATATGCAAGTCTTCTTAAAAGTAATTAGAAAAAACTGTAAGAACAATTGTAAATAAAATTCAAATAAATAATAATGTTTGAAATATTATATTGACTGCCTAACTTTTATTTATTTATATTGCTATCTTTCATGTTGTCTATAGAACAAAAGTGGCAAACATGGATGGTAAAGTCGGGCAAGGCGGCTTGACAATACGATCGGTTAAGGGAATACAGTTTGGCATCTTATCACCGGACGAGATTCGTAGTATGTCGGTCACAGAGGAGGGTATCACGCGTCCCATCTCAATGGAATGTGGCAAACCAGCGCTTGGTGGCTTGATGGATCCTCGACAAGGGGTTGTCAGCCGAACTTTGCTATGCCAGACCTGCCTAGGTAACATGAGCGAATGTCCTGGCCACTTTGGACACATCGATCTAGCCAAGCCAGTATTTCACATTGGATTTTTTTTGAAAACTATCAAAGTTTTGCGATGTGTCTGCTTCTTTTGTTCCAGACTCTTAGTATCTCCGGAAAGTGTGAAAGTTAAAGAGATTGTAATAAAAACGAAAAATCGTTCGCGCAATCGTCTTAATTTGATATATGACCTTTGCAAGACGAAGAAGTATTGTGAAGGAGGCGATAAAATTGACCGCAGGGTTGTACTATCCGGTAAATCTCGCAGACGAACTGCAGCAGATGTTTCGGCTTCTAGTGGATGTGGTCAATATCAGCCAAAAATAAAGCGCATTGGTCTACAGTTGTTAGCTGAGTGGACACAGATCAGTGATTATGACCAAAACAGTAAGATGAACATTTCCGCTGAGCGTGTGCTTGAAGTATTCAGAAAAATTTCAAGTGAAGATTGCTTCATTCTTGGAATGGACCCAAAGCACAGTCGTCCTGATTGGATGGTTATTTCTGTACTGCCGGTAGCTCCACTAGCTGTGCGTCCAACCATCGTCATGTACGGTGCTCCACGAAATCAGGATGATCTTACACACAAATTATGTGACGTGGTTAAAATTAACAATGCTCTGCGTGAAAGTCTCGCTAAAGGCGTAGCGGCACATATTATCGATCAAAATATCGAAATGCTACAATTTCACGTTACCACTATTATAGATAATGACGTACCTGGAGTTCCAAAGGCAATGCAAAAGTCTGGCAAACCATTGAAGGCGCTAAAAGCACGTCTTAAGGGAAAGGAAGGACGCGTTCGCGGCAATCTCATGGGAAAACGTGTCGACTTTTCCGCTCGAACTGTTATAACACCCGATCCAAACCTGAGCATTGATCAAGTGGGTGTGCCAAGAACAATTGCACAAAATCTAACCTACCCGGAAATAGTAACACCCTTTAACATGGATATGCTTCAAGCACTTGTAAGTCGTGGTCACTCTCAGTATCCTGGAGCAAAGTTCATAATTCGAAACAATGGTGATCGTATCGATTTACGGTTTCATCCTAAGCCAAGTGATCTTCATCTGGAATATGGCTACAAAGTTGAGCGTCATTTGCGCGACAATGATCTGGTAATATTC
This sequence comes from Nephrocerus scutellatus, assembly GCA_947095585.1. Taxonomy (NCBI): domain Eukaryota; kingdom Metazoa; phylum Arthropoda; class Insecta; order Diptera; family Pipunculidae; genus Nephrocerus; species Nephrocerus scutellatus. The sequence goes on along the minus strand of OX352761.1, from coordinate 113,838,088 downwards.
AATCGACAGCCAACATTGCATAAGATGAGTATGATGGGACATCGCGTGAAGGTGCTTCCATGGTCTACATTTCGAATGAATCTCTCGTGTACAACACCTTACAATGCCGACTTCGATGGAGATGAAATGAATCTTCATGTTCCGCAGAGCATGGAAACGCGAGCTGAAGTCGAGAACCTTCACATTACAAGTCATCATATTGTGACGCCTCAATCAAATAAGCCAGTCATGGGAATTGTTCAAGACTCTTTGACTGGTGCATGCAAAATGACTAAGCGAGATGTGTTCATCGATAAGGAGCAATTAATGAACTTACTTATGTGCCTTACAACATGGAACGGTCGTATTCCTAAGCCATGTATTTTAAAACCTTTACCGTTATGGTCAGGTAAGCAACTATTTTCTCTTATTATTCCTGGCAATTTGAATATGATTCGATCGCATTCTACACATCCCGATGAGGAGGACGATGGCCGCTATCGATGGATATCTGTCGGAGACACTAAAGTTATTGTAGAATATAGCGACTTAATTATGGGAATACTTTGCAAGAAAACATTGGGTTGTTCAGCCGGTTCGTTGCTACATATATGTTTTGCCGAGTTGGGCCATGAAATAGCCAGCGAGTTTTACGTCAACATACAGAAGATCACTAACGGTTGGCTGCTTTTAGAAGGTCATAGCATTGGGATTGGCGATACAATTGCTGATACTAAAACCTACTTAGAAATTCAATCGACTATACACAGTTCCAAATTAAAAGTGATGAATGTCATTGAAAAAGCGCACAACATGCAATTGGAACCAACGCCAGGCAACACCCTACGTCAGACGTTTGAAAATCAAGTAAATCGTATACTTAATGATGCCCGAGATAAAACTGGAGGCTCCGCTAAGAAATCGCTGACTGAATACAATAATCTCAAAGCCATGGTTGTGGCTGGATCAAAAGGATCAAACATTAATATTTCTCAAGTTATTGCCTGTGTTGGTCAACAGAATGTTGAGGGGAAACGCATTCCTTTTGGATTTCGCAAACGTACTTTGCCGCATTTTATCAAAGATGATAACGGTCCTGAAGCGAGAGGATTTGTCGAGAACTCCTATTTGGCTGGATTGACACCAACAGAGTTTTACTTTCATGCAATGGGTGGGCGTGAGGGTTTAATCGACACTGCAGTCAAGACTGCCGAAACTGGCTACATACAAAGACGTCTAATGAAAGCCATGGAATCCGTGATGGTCCAATACGACGGCACTGTACGTAATGCAGAGCAAAATATTATTCAGTTTCGCTATGGGGAAGACGGTCTTTGTGGCGAATCGGTAGAGTTTCAAAATTTACCAACACTAAAGCTGTCTAATAAGGCATTTGCAAAGAAATATCAATTTGACATTGGCCAGGGTCGTCACTTGGAGAAATTCTATACCAAAGAGACAGTAAAATCTATCACAGAATCAACGGAAAATGTTTTCCATCTGGAAGTGGAATGGGACCAACTTTGTAAAGATCGCCAGCAGTTACGTTCAATTTTTCCTACCGGTGATTCAAAGGTAGTCTTGCCATGCAATCTTCAGCGAATGATTTGGAATGTTCAGAAAATTTTTCATATTGACAAAAGAACGCCAAGTAATTTGTGTCCCATCGAGGTTATACAAGGTGTCCAACGATTAATTGAAAACTGTGTAATTGTCAAGGGCAACGATTACATATCCCAGCAAGCAAATAAAAATGCCACATTTCTATTTCGATGCATGCTCAGATCGACGCTCAGTTCGAAGTTAGTAGCTGAAGAACATTTCCTTACTTCGGAAGCATTCGATATGCTTCTAGGTGAAATTGAAAATCGTTTTCAAATGGCTCAAGTTTGCCCTGGCGAAATGGTCGGTGCTCTAGCTGCGCAATCTCTCGGAGAACCAGCCACACAGATGACCCTAAATACATTTCACTTTGCTGGAGTCTCTGCAAAGAATGTCACATTAGGAGTGCCTCGCCTAAAGGAAATCATAAACATTTCCAAAAAACCAAAATCCCCATCATTGACAATATTTTTGAATGGAACTGCAGCCAGAGATGTTGAAAAGGCAAAAGACGTTTTGTGTCGGCTGGAGTATACCACATTGCGAAAGGTCACATCAAGCTCGGCAATTTTCTATGATCCAGATCCTAAGAATACGGTCATTCCAGAAGATCAAGATTTCGTAAACATATACTATGAAATTCCCGATTTTAATCCACAAGAAATTTCTCCATGGCTACTTCGCCTTGAACTGGATCGTAAATATATGGCCGAGAAAAAAATCACAATGGAACATATTGCTGAGAAGATTTCTCTGTCTTTTGGTGACGACTTGAAGTGCATTTTTAACGATGACAATGCTCAGCGATTGATTCTGCGGATTCGCATAATGAATTTAGAAGAGAGCAAATTTCAAAGTGATGACGGTTATAGCGGCGGCAAAACGTTATATCGAATGGAAGACGATATGTTTTTGCGTTGCATAGAGAGTAATATGTTATCTGACTTGACGTTGCAGGGCATTGAATCCATATCAAAAGTTTACATGCACTTACCGCAGATGACGAACAAGAAAAGAATGGTTATCACTGAGGCAGGAGAATTTAAAGCTATAGGCGAATGGATGTTGGAAACAGATGGCACATCATTGATTAGGGTTCTAAGTGATCCAAGTGTCGATGCAGTGCGATCGTTTAGTAATGATATATGTGAGATTTTCTCAGTACTTGGAATAGAAGCAGTTCGCAAGTCTGTTGAGAAGGAAATGAATGTTGTTCTACATTTTTATGGGCTGTACGTGAACTACCGACATTTGGCTTTGTTGTGCGATGTTATGACAGCAAGGGGTCATTTGATGGCAATTACGCGCCATGGTATAAACCGTCAACACACTGGCGCATTGATGCGTTGCTCATTCGAAGAAACGTTTGATGTCCTCGTTGATGCTGCCGCTCATAGTGAACTGGATCCAATGAAAGGCGTATCAGAGAACATTGTAATGGGACAACTAGCTCGTATCGGCACCGGATGCTTTGATATGGTCCTCGACATGAATCAGTGCAAGAATGCCGTATACGTTAACAATTCCGACATTACCACTTCCGGCATTAACAACGCAATCTTCTGTGGATCTATTCGCACTCCTTTGTTTAACAGCGGTTTGGAATTCACCCCCATTTTAAATATGACACCGCAGAGTACTAGGATGGAGTTTTCACCGTTACCATCGGCTTCTAGTTTATCACCAACAAGAACGCCAGACTACAGTCCCTCTCACTGCTATGCTTCACCACAATTATCGCCTTACTACAATCAAGAAGATGCAGCTGGGAATTATTCGCCTTTATATTTTGAGCTTGGAAGCCCACCTAGGCTTTCACATAACAGTATAGTAGGCGAACAAATTTCGCAGTCAGGAGACTTTCTTTCTATGATGACATCACCAAAATATTCTCCAACTTCACCGGAATATTCACCATGCTATAAATACATTCAAAAAAGTCAACGCTTCGGTAATTTAACAACGGATTACTCATCCGCCAGTCTAAATAACTTCGCTTCAACATCATCAAAACGACATTCACCGACTTCATCAACATACAGTCCATCCACACCATCACATCTTTCGCTAAACTATCTTACAGATTCTCCGACTTTATCAATATATACGCCGGCACAGAATATTTCATCTGAATTGTCACTATACTCACCATCATCCCCACTTTCCTCGCCATTAAAGCTTGACACTACTGGTTGTGAGACAGGTAAAAGGTCTAAGCAGTCAAAGAAAAAGAAGCTACGACTAACACCTTATTTTTCTTCCGACACACCCGCAACACCATTAAATTGCTCTACATATTCACCATCGAGTCCGATGTATTCGCCTCTTAGTTCTAACCTTTCACAACTTACACCTCGATATTCACCCTCTACACCAAATTACTACTCAACCAGCCCAAATTACTCTCCTCCCAGTCCAAGTTATTCACCAACGAGTTCAAGTTGTTCGCCGACAAATCGCAGCAGCTCTCCAGCAAGTCCTACGTATTCTTACTCCAGTTCGAATAACCATTTCGAAAAACCGACCTATTCGCCGACTGCTCTGAGCTATAAACGTCCTACAAATCCAATTTATTCGCCTTCCAGTCTGAATTATTCGCCTTCCAATCAGAGCTACTCACCGCCTAGTCCCATTTACTCACCAACGAGTCCAAGTTACTCACCATCCAGTCCAAATTACTCACTAACGAGTACAAATTATTCACCAACGACTCCAAGTTACTCAGTAAACAGTCCAAGTTATTCACCAACTAGTCCAAGTTACTCACCAGCTAGTCCAAGTTACTCACCAGCTAGCCCAAGTAACTCACCAGTTAGTCCATTTTACTCACCATCTAGTCCTATCCAACAGGAAACAGAATTTAGGTATCCTGGCAGGCCAATCTATTCTCCTTTTCAGTCCACAGGTGTATACGTGCCTTCCTCGTGTACTAGTACAGTTTCTGCCACTCCGAAATCAGATTCCTCTGCATATAGTCCCACATATACACCTCAATCACGAGAGTTTTAAAAAGAAAAAAGGAGAAGAATTTAATTTTAAAAAAGACGTAATGAATAGGAGTCCTTTTTTAAATTTCAAACTTTTATCAGATTATTGATTGTATTTACTTTTCAGAAAAGGTATTAAGCTTGAAAAATTTAGACAATTGAATTAAATTTTTATTATAGCCGTACCTTACTACTTAATGTGTTATTTAAAAAACAACTTGACAATTGTTGTTAATTTTTAGTTTTATTAATTTTACTTTAGTTAATTTTGTCGCTCATATTGTGTTTATTTAATTTAATAATTGCTATGTACTTTATATACGTTACTAATTAGTATGTTTTATAAAAAACAAATTGAAAATTGCCCATGTTTGGTTTTATTAATTTGACTTCAGCTGATATTATTGCTCATATTATGTTTATTCAACTTAATTATTGTTATGTTTGACTTAATAAAAAACTAGATGTCTATAGAAATTTATTCATTTTTCGATCAATATAATAATAACATAATAGAATTGAACTTTTAAGTTTAAGAACTTTTTTTTCTCATGTTCTTATCAATTATTCTGAGTTATTTTAAATAAATTTTAATTCTTATTTGGCATTATGAATCTATGTACTTTGTAATTACATATTTATGTGTTAAATAAACAAAAGGGTTACCAGCAAACTAAATTTAGAAATTTAATATACCTCAAATCTTTGGTTAAAATATGGAAGAAGAATAATATGTAACGGGTGTTTTTTTAAGAGGTTGCCGATTTTTTTTTTTGAATAAAACACATATAAAATTATGAAATGACCAAAATTTTTTTTTATTTGGTAGATAATTTTTTGGCATTTAACATTTAAACACAATTTCTGGCATATGGCTACCACGACTATTTTTCACAAATGTCATTCTGGAGGTCCAATTTTCCAGCACTTTTTCAAGCATTTGAGGGCGTATGTCAGCAATGACACGTTGAATATTGGTTTCCAAAGCGTCAATCGATTGAGGTTTATCCACATAAACCAATGACTTCACGTATCCCCACAAAAAGTAATCGAGTGGCGTCAAATCGCACGAACGCGGAGGCCAATTCACCGGACCATTTCTCGAAATAATGTTGTCGTTGAAAGTTTCTTTCAATAAGTCGATTGTTTCACGTGCTGTATGGCAAGTGGCACCATCTTGTTGAAACCACATTTCATCCATATCCATATCTTCAAGATTTGACAACAAAAACTCATTTAACATGGTTCTGTATCGATTTCCATTCACGGTAACGCGTCGTCCTTCCTCATTTTTAAAGAAATATGGACCGATGATCCCACCAGCCCATAGACCGCACCAAACAGTACATTTATCAGGATGCATTGGTAATTCTTGAACGGCGTGTGGATTATCTTTGCTCCAAATGCGACAATTTTGTTTGTTGACGTATCCATTTAACAAAAAATGCGCCTCATCACTGAAGAGAATTTTACGGTAAAAAATGGATCTTCGTTCAATTGATTTAACGACCAATCACTGAATTCACGGCGCAAACGATGGTCGTGTGGCTTTAATTCTTGCACCAATTGAATTTTGTATGGCACCAAACCCAAATCTTTACGTAAAATTTTCCATAAAGTCGATGGACAAAGTCCAATTTGCTGAGCACGACGACGAATCGATAAATTGTCGTTTTCTTCGACACTGGCCTCAACGACAGCAATATTTTCTTCTGTACGAACTCTTCTCATTCTTGTCGGTGGCTTGGCATCCAAAAGAGTGAATGTAGACCGAAATTTGGTAATTACGTTCTTTATGGTGGTCTCTGACGGACGATTATGTGCACCATAAAATTCACGAAGTGCTCTATAAACATTTTTAATTGAACACTGATTTTGAAAATAAATTTCCACGATTTGAAAACGTTGTTCTGGAGTTAACCTATTCATAATGATTTGCCAAACAATACTGAGTAGAAATGCCACTTTGAGCTGTCAAAACAACTGTCATAAAATAAAACGACATCTATCGGAAAAACAAACCTCCTTAAAAAACACCCTTTAGTTGTTGGCGCCAATTAGGTTTTGTTTTAAAATTTCAAATGCGGGTACAAGAATATGCCTTGATATTTCTTCTGATTGGTGCAAAATATAAAGTAACCAATTGCAATGAGATTTTTTAATCCTGAACCTATAACTGTTTTTAAATTATGGTCATTTAAATAGAATAACTATAATTAAGAGAGATTTGCTTCCATACACAAGAAAGAAACAATCGACATTAAATGTCTGTTAACAGGGAACCCCGTCATGGCATTCCGCAAAACAAGTCGGCCCAATTTAATTTACATAACAATGAAAGAATGTTTGTTTGTTGGTTTCCTGCACAAGTCCACACCGTTGATCGTATTAATTCAGTTTTTTTAGGATGCTTTGCTGAGATGTATAGAAGGAACAGTAAGCAAATTATCGCCAAACAAATTGATAGGGAACGCTACATATGGAACCATAAGCTTATTCCCGCCAAACAATAACCACTTTTTAGAAGGTTTAAACAAAATTAATTTATAATCTGCACACAAGTACTTAATTGTGCTTGACAATATATATCTGATTATATAAATTTGAATCTATGTTTGTTTTTTTACCGATATTAGTGTCGATTCTATAGTTTTCTGGGTGATCGAGGAAGATAAGTAGGGGGGGATCAGTGGTCAGTTGGGTCGGGTTTGATATGATGGAGCAGCCGGGAAACGCCAGATATTTCCGCTAGTCGTCTATTAAAATTGTCTATTTGAATTTTTTTAATTATTTTGCAGACATTCGTGATCCACGGTTATAGTATAAAAGATATTATTATTCGCAATATTTGGCCATTAATACATACATCAATAAATCCTTTAACAGGCGTATTTCTTTTGACCATTTACAACAACATAGGTATCTGTTTGTGTAAACAATTCTTTTTTTGTGAATTCATTTTTTGTGATGTATTTTTGTAGTTCAGGTTTTATATCTAGTGGTTGTTGTCTTGGCAATTCCATCTACAATTTAATTTTAAGAACTTTGAAGTCCTTTTTAACCAACTTCCACACGACCTAGAGAGCTGAAATTTTATGAGCGGCTTAATATCAGGGCCCATTTTGACGCGTGTCGCGAGTCGCGTGTGAAGCTTGGAAAAAAACAATTCTTTGATATAGCCCCGACCTTAAAAACATATATTTTGGCGATTATTACCAAATAATAAACGACTGTGTGGCATGTTTCGATGTATATATAAAAGTTTGTACCCGAAAAACGAAGTTTCTTATGTTAATTTTTTTTCGTAAAACTCTACCCCAGAATCGCGCTCGACCGCAGAACTTTTCAAAAAGGAAATCGAACACGAAAGGCGAAAATCTTTTGTTTACATTTTTTTGTTGTTGTTGTGCTAGTATAAAGAGGGGTAAATCTCCCAAAATATCAAGAGCTGTTTTAGCTCTACGGTAGAGTCGTTTTGAAGGGGAAACGAACAACTTGACAGCCAAAAAAAAACTGGGGCAGAGTTTTACGAAAAAAATTTAACATTACATTTTCTTGTTTTATGTTCTATTTATTTTGTTCCCCGTGTTTACATGAATGAGTGTTGGAATATTTTCAAAACTAAAATAAGAATACATATTGTTACGAAAAGATGTTAGTAGTAGATGTACAGGGCCTTGACCTAAAAATTTAAAAAAATAAGTATAAATATTATCCTAGACTCGCACCGTACAAAAATAGGCACTGCATTAGAATTAAGCACTTGCATATAATTAAGGGACAACTAAAATGGACTTGAGTTGAATTAATTTATCTGATGTGAACGACTTATTACATGCAATTCGTATTCTGTGACCATAATGTGAATTTGGTCGTTTTCGTCAAATGGTAGTTAACTTACGTGGGATTTAGTAAGTGAGACATTCGGTGCGCAAATTTGACAATGAAGAGAAATAATCTTCGATGGAAACAGTAATGGCTAATATTTTTGCCTATATATATTATAGTTTAAAAAAAGTTTAATTTGTGAAATAAATAAATTCATGGCATTCGTTTCGTTATAATTTTAAAATTAACTATAATAAAACTATTTTGTGAGGAACAAAAAAAAAATTAGTGGAAGATATATAAATATTACATTGGAAAGCTCTACATCAAGATGTGAGGCCGCGTTATCTAAGACAAGTAGGATTCTCCTGATATCCTTATTTAAAGCCGACAGATATTCATTTAAACTGACACCGATTATCCAAGTCTTTTTATTTGAAAAAAAATCCACTCTCAATTTATTTGCATTCATATTCAATTCAGCGTAGACGATTAGTCTTCCCGATAATCAGTGGTTATAGAGCCATCCCTGAAAACCGTGAGTATCACATACACACTCTTTTTTCACATTTTGCCTCATGTAAAGTTATCTTTAGGTAAAGAACATCATGACTTATCGGAAAGCTTACGAAAGTAAAATGAGGTCTCATCGCCATGTCAATGTCGCAGGTGTGTCACGAATATCCATTAGCTTCGATACATATATATTAAATTATATATAGTATATTAAATGAAATAATTTTGAGTTTTGTGAATTTAAAGTTTTTTAGGATTTGTTTTGATATAGCTCCTACCTCATAAAAAGTCAAATATTTATATTTTCTTTATTATAAGTACAGAATATGATTAAAAATACTCTAACTACTTTTGTTATCCAGTTAACTTTATGATTTTTCTCTTTTTTGTGAATAAAATATATTTTATGGGATTTGTTTTGATATAAACACGCGAGAAAAAATAAGCAGGACGGCTGTTAAATGGTATTTGTGGTTAGCCAGACGAGAAAAGTAGTATATTTTTCATTGTTACCATAATGCTATAGATAATATTTCTCCTGCTGATATAAAATACCTACATAATATTATCGTAGTGTCAATCTCATCTGTCTAACCACAATTTCAATTTAACTATATCGTCCTGCTCATTTTTTCTCGCACAGCTCAAATGTAAATCAAGCATTAAACAAAAAAATGCATATTTGGGGGTTCCTCGAAATCTACACAGACTGCGTTTTACAATGGAAACTATGTATGTACCGTCATATGTCTATGTATATATGTACTGATATTTCATTAATTCCGTCTTTCATAGTTTTTTTTCTGAAAAAAAAACGATTCGACGGTATAAAGAAACATGATTTCGTGTGTTATCGCCAGAGGAATTTCTTCTAGCTTTGGAAACATTCCAGCTTTTAGGATTTCCGGCACTCGAGATTTGTACTGTACCTCATATTAATGTCAAAAAACTTGATTTTGTAAACATATCGTATGTATTATATCAACATGTAATGAGAGAAAGTACTAGATTTTGATTCATTCATAATCATAATTTTACGAGATGAGAAACACAGTCAACTGTCAACGAGCAAATCAATGAGTGCAGAAACGTCAGGTCTCATTGCGAAAGAATTAAAATAGGAAAGTAGAAGCACAAGAAATAGCAAAGCAAAAGCATCTCAGCAATCAGCCTCAGCCTCTGCTCCAGTCCCAGTGTGCATATGCGGTGAGAAAAATAGTGTACCTTTGCAAAAAATAATCTTAGTTAAATTGTCTTGATCTATTTCTTCATAACATACAAAGTGTGCTTTCTATGCATTAATTTTACCAAATTAAAGTGAATACTGGATTTGTTTTAAAAAAAATTATTCAAATGATGACCTCGTCGCTGCGCGTATTCTTGGTAGTCATAGATCATACAACAATTTCTTCCTAAAACTTAAAAAATACAAAATGTTATAAAATTTAATTTAATTAATTTCTGTCTGGCTACATTAAAATAATTATTGCTATCGACATCACTCGCCAGTCCCAAGGAGTTTCACTATCAATTGGATTAAAGTGATAACAAACGTGTTTAATTATAAAGGTGGCCAGTTGGAAGAGGAGAAAATAAATGTGAAATTTCGCCTTTCGTCTTTGATTGGAATATCATGATTAGAAAATTGAGAAGCAAGGAAAATAATTAGAAAACAAAAATAGATTCGATAGCGAAGAAAAATCGATTTCTGTTTCTGTTTTTGGCATGTGCATTAATGTGGTGTGCTCAGAGGAAATGACGATAAAGCGGAACAGAAAGGTGAATATATTATTAATATATAGTGGCGTTAAGTTTGTTTATAAGTTTCCGTGCCATAGATTTGAAGAAGATAAAAAACCATATTTTCATGCAACCACCTTCTATAGGCATACTGAGCTAGTTTGTGTTTAAACAAGTGGTGTTTTTATTAGCATTTTATAGCGTATAGGTGCACACATCTTGAATTTGTTTTGGTTGGTAGCAAGTGCAAATTGAAAACGTACATCTAAAAATATAAACAATTCATTTACTATGCTAAAGCATTCATATTTGGAGGAAAAACATTTAATCATTTATCACGTAGTTGTTGTTTATTTATTTTTCCGACAAACGAGTAAATGTAAATGTTCTGCAACATTTGATCTCATGTTACAAAGCTGTCACAATTACTACGTTTCCATGAAAGAGTTTACTTCGGTTAAGTCTTGGTTATATTCACGGAAATGCTAATTAGAGTTTAGTTTCGTTAAACCCAAAAATACTCCATGAAACTACAGCTGTTGAGTTATGTTTTCTGGCCTTTAATTTGTTATGTTAATGTAAAAACTTAAGACTTACAGGATTGTATAGATTTTGGTTTTCAAAAAAAATGTGCCGTTATGTTCGAAATCCATACAACCCTTTGTATTAAATTTTTCCATTGTGAGATCACGCTAAGAAACTAAAACGAAGCTGTCAAATTAACTCGGTTCATGAAAACGCTACTAGTACTTAACTCGACGAAACCATACCTGGAGTGAATTGTGATGGAAACGTTGTAAATTAAAGAACTTAATATGCTATATTGCTTTCAACAAAATGAGTTAGGTATTTTTTGTGGTTAACGGCTGATCAAAGCAACAGCAAAAACTAACCAAATGTTGGTCAATTTTTTGTTTCATGTGTTTGCCAACTTATCCATCTATAATTTTTATAAATAAAAATTTGGTTAAATATTTCTTTTTTGGTTAACGCTAAACCATTTCCGGTCTATCCAATGTGTTTGTTGTTGTAATTTTTATTTTTTTTGTTGAAAGCAATATAGCAATAGTTTCCGTACTCAAAAATGAATAACAATTATTACGAGTTTTGTGAATTTTACTAAAAAAGCGTTCCCTTACTTGAAAAAATAATATAAGAGAACGGAAAATAGAGAGTAAATTAATTTCCCCTCCATGCACATCTCGCCAACATTTACTGCAAAATTCTGATTCCCGTAGTTTTCGTAGATAAAATTAGTAAAAGAGAAAATTTACATAAAATCTCAGAAAGAGCAAGCACACAAAAAAGTACGAGAACGCATAAAACATAAAACCACAAAATTATTGTCTTAGTAGAAACTGTCAAAATATATTACCCTAAAATTCAACATTCACAATAAGTTAGTTGCGTCGCTTTCTTTTGATAGAAAAAGTGCAAAAACACTGAACTCATTTTCACAAAAGTGCACTTGTTTCCTTGTGTTTTCAAAATAAAAACATTTGTTATTATTCTTGTCGTCATTGTGGCATTTGTGTGACCATTTCGATACAAATTCACATACAAAACATGCGAGTGCTCATACATTTGCACTTGGTTAAAGTTTAGGTAAAAACGAACATAAGTTAGTCGTCAATAAATTATTTTTTCTCACAATGTTCAATTTTTTTAGTAAAATTTGGCAAAATTCGCATGGAGTGGAAATGAACTTACTCTCTGTTTTCAGCCCTCTTTTCCTTTTTTTCGAGTACGGGAAAGTATTGTAATTATAACTATTTTTAAGTACGGGAACGTAACTACCCTCCCGGTCAGCCGCATCTTAAACGTAACGTTTACGACATTTTTGTTACACTTAAAACGGTACGTTTTGACGCTACGATTACGGTACGTATACCGCACTTTTGTCACAAGAGAAGTGAAACAAATTTACGCAGTGTTTCGTATGTATTAGTGTATATAAAGTTGGTCGTATTTGATGTCACGAAAACGTAAGGCTTACGGCTCCATATAATATTACGTAAAAATTGTAAGTGCTGTTCCTTTTAGAATTGAGCGTTTTTTTCAGTTTATTTTCTTCTACAAGAATTGCTGGGTGTTCAATATTAACAGATGAACTATAATAGTTTTTGTAGAACCATTTCCTTGAACCACTCTAGCACTCTCACAAATAGTAACTATTTCTTTACGTATGGTTCTATAAAGTTTCTGTTTCGACAATTTTTTTGTCCTAACATATCTACCAACATATGTCATAAATGTTAAGTCTTAAGGAAGCTCTCACAATGGAAAAACTTCAGACTTGCAAGATTGTATGGATTTCCAACACACACGCAAAAAATCAAAATCCCTACGCCTACATCGGTTTATTACCTACATAAGAGTAGTTAATCTAAAAAAATGGGACAATAATTTTTGAATACGGTTACAATTTCCTATAGAAAAAAATGTTAGCTCTTAATTTAATTTAATTTAATAATATGTATACAGGGTTTGCACTTCAAATTCGTCCTTTTGCAAATCAAATTCGCCCTTTTGCAAATCAAATTCGCCCTTTTGCAAACCCTGTAACAAAACAAAATTATACTTAATATATTGTTATTTTCTATTTCAGATGAAGTTATCCGAGATAAAAATTCATCCTAGTCGAACGGCGTATTGTCGCTTACTGAATATAAATTAATTAAACATAAACGGATCATGAGGGGTAAGTTTTTGCAGGGATTGCAAGTTAAAATTTTATTTTTTAATTATTACAACAATGTACAAAAATTAGAAAATTTAAGCAGAACTTCGGAAGAATAGGTTTAATGTATTATAGCCTCATCAGACCATTGTGTAGTATCAGCTAATTTCTCGCTAAATGGGCTTATAGGATAGGAGAGGTATACTTTCCGTTTTACAATGTAATTCCTACTGAAGAAAACCGAATAAATTTCATATCAGCCAGAAATTATTTCAATGCCCACCTTCGGCGAGTCAAATTCGCCTACGACCAAAAATTTAGGCAAAAAATACTATAATGTACCTTTCTACGACGATTGGTTCATCCAAATACTGGACCAAAGATCGTCAACCCAACAATAGGGCTGATTTCAGACCTGGAGCTGCTACAACAACAACAATGTCCTAAGGGTAGTAACATTTTTGGTCATTCGTGAAAAGAATCAAAAAACATCCTCGTCGTTCAATCCAAGGCTCATTTATAATGGCATTCCAGCTGTTAGCTCTAAGGACAAGGCCAATCTGTTTGCGCTCATTTTGCAGCTAGCTCCACGCTTTCAGATTGTGCTTTTATGCCGCCTGTACCTCCGAGTATGGAACACTCTATGGAATCTTCAATCGTACTAAATCTGCTAGGCGATATGGTATTTCCCCATTAGTTTTGAAGAAGTTTTCTTCAAGCTGTGGACCGTTCAAGTTGTCTTGGACGGCTTCAAGTAAAAAACACATTACATAAATGCAGGGGTTCCCCAGAGCTCTATTTTGTCCCCGACACTCTTTCTCACTTTTATTAATGATCTCTTATTTGTGACTTCTAATCCAATTCACTCTTTCGCTGACGACAGCTTCTCATAGAAGTTTGAGGAACATCCCTCCACGTTCACGGCAATCTTTGTTGGAATGACCACAGATTCACCGTCGCTAAAAATTCTGTGAAAGGCTTAGGTTTCCTATCACGATGCAAGAAATATTTGACTCCCTCTGATCTGGCTACTATCTAAAAGCGTTTATTTACCGCAAACTTTGGTGCTATTGTCATATCAAGTCAGGTGCCCCTAAGACTACCTTGCTTCTCGTAGATAGAATACAAAACCGAACGATACAACTTACCGATGACGAAAAAATTGCGGTCAATAGATTCGCTTGATTACCGCAGCAACGTTTCCTGCTTGTCACAGTTTTATCGAGTGTTCCACCAGCGGTGCTCAAAAGAAATAGCCAGTTGCATGTCACCTCTCCGTGAATTCAACCGGAATACATTACGAGCTCTAAATGGTTATCAGTTTACCCTCAAGCCCATCTCCAGACGTACAGTTAAGTTCAAAGATTCGCTCTTCAGCCGTACAACATATATGGGGAATAATTTGCCAAGTTCTATTTTTTAACTTCGCTACGATCCACATGCATTCAAAACACAAGCTCACAGACATCCCCTGTTTTCTCTTTTGCCTAAACGCCCACGCTGTGCCAAATGTGTCTTCTGAATGCTAATTAATACAAAATATGGTTTTTATTAAGAGCTCCCCATCGATAACTATATATATTAAAGTGGAACTAGGTATTTAGATTCCATATGGACTGGTTTAACCCTTCAACCGATCGCGTTCAAACTTTACTTACTTTGGTGCTCGGACCTTTTAAGTCCGTTGTGTTTCCCTTAAGGAGCATAGGGCCTCCACTAGAGATGTACTTCAGGTCGCTCCACCTCTCGCTAGTTGCGCCAAATCCTCCTCGACTGTTCTACGCCATGTACTTCTAGGGCGTTCCACTCTCCTGCCTGACTATGTGAACGGGTTCCATTGGATCGCTTGGCTCGCAATACAATTGTTTTCTTTTCGAAGTGTATGGTAACTCTACTGCCACTTATGTCTTTGAATAATAGTGTCAACGGATTCCCCACCTGTTCTCGTGTGCAGATCAATGGAGATGCAGGCCAAAAATACCGTAAAATGTTTTGCAGTCATCTATTGACGAACGTTTGCAGCTTTCTTATGACAGCAGATATGACCCCTCATGTGGTACACCTGTACAGCAGTCCGGGTTCAATATTGGATCGGAATAGTCCTAGCCTGGTCCTTAAACTGATAGCGCTGTTTTTCCATATTTCGAGCAACATTCCGAAGGCAGACTTTGCTTTCCCGATTCAACTACTGATATCCAATTCCGTTCCGTACATAAATGTTAATTGATGAGGAAGTTCTGAGGCTGATCCTTTTTGTTTTTCCCGAATTAATCTTCAGCCCCACGATTTCAATTTCGCTCTCCACCCATGTTGTTATTTATTGTAGATCCATGATCTTGTGAGAGAGTAAGAATACGTCGTCCGCGTAATCCAGATGTTTAAGGTGGGCCTGTAAAGTCCGTTGAATTTCTCCATTTCCTTTGCGCATTATGTCACCATAATGAACACTTCATATGCATATTTTGAAAATGGTAAGACTGATGGGTTAAATGGTCACCATAGGAATTGTTTTTACAAATCGCATGTTTTTATGGATTTTTCAGAATTTTTGAATCGTAGCGTTCTAAAAGTTTGGTATTTAAAGAAAACAAGAACCGCCATATTTTGTAAGGGCTCGGACCCCTTTTCTTCAAATCGTATTTTCACAAATTATTCAGTAATCCCGCAGTTGAGCGAAATAGCGCTCACTGCCTGCGAGGTTAGCGAAAAGTCACGAGGCACTGGCTCTCCCGCTTTTTAACGAAGCCGTTAAGATTTAAGAAACTCATTATAAAACATAGTTATTGGTTATCGGCCCGCATTGAAATAACCGTCATCATCATAACCATATTTTTGAAGTATCACCATTATCAGCAGCAACATTGATATGATGGTTTCCTTTCTGGACGAAGAATCCCTTAGCACCTTACCATTGATAGAGCATTCGTCGTAACCGCTCATTTTTTAAATTAAAATAATTGTTTATAGGTTCTCTCCAAGAAAGTTATCTCCGTTCATAATACATGTTCAAAATATCGCATAGTATACGACCATATCATTATTTGTTCCAATATTAAAAACTGCAAAAAGTATGCTTTAAACATATTCTCTTATGCATATTTATACATATACTTAAAATATCCTTATTTCCCTTTTAGGGCGTCGAATTCCAATGCAACTGCCCAACACCGGGTCAATGTATCGACGGAGGAACACATACTACATTCGAGGAACAATTTTCATATTTCTAATACTTTTTATTTTGTTGCAATTACACGTATTTAACTACTGTAAGTAAATATATATATATATATATATATATATTCACATACGAAGTTAATTCTTTATATTTATTCACAGCTGAAGTTAGAGATCCAATGGCCGGTGATCCAACAAATGATTCGACTGCTGCAATACTCTCGATGGTGCCATCTGTTTTTCACAAATTTCTAACAGCTAAGACGAGAAACCAAACAATCGCCAGTAGTCGTGAGTAAAACTGATTGAAATTATTTGATGAAAATATTACAAATTGAAGAAAATGCTTTTTTCAGTAGTACACAATAATGGAACGCAAGGCAGTGCTGGTGGAGGATATCTTGAGGTTTATCATCCACCGAATATAACTGAAATTAAAAGAATGATTGCCAAATATAATGAGTTACAAATAGTTTTAAATGAGGATTCGTTTGGTCCTCTGCAAAACGATTCTGTGATAATAGTAATACAGGTAAACTCTATGCTCTCAATTGTTTGAATTGCGTTAATATGAAGTTCTACCACTACCTATTATCCCAATAGGTGCACACGCGTATTACATACCTTCGACATTTAATTGTAAGCCTTGCCCAAGCAAGAGACATCTCAAAAACACTCTTAATATTTTCACATGACTTCTATGATGAGGATATTAACGACTTAGTGCAAACCATAGACTTTTGCAAAGTTATGCAGGTAAATCATAAAATATTTTTTTTAGCGCCACAAGAGCTCTAATAATAACTAGATTCATGCATTTTTAGATTTTCTACACTCATTCAATTCAAACACATCCTCATGAATTCCCAGGCGTAGATCCTGGCGACTGCCCGAGGGATATTAAAAGGGACCAGTAAGTTTCTTCTGCTTCGTATTAATAAATTATTTGTAAATAAAAAATACCTGAAGTAAAATTCTTGATGACATACTAAAAATATACCTTTCTTTCCAGAGCAATAATTCGCAAATGCAATAATGCTCTTCATCCAGATTTGTATGGGCACTACAGAGAGGCTGCTTTTACCCAAACTAAACATCACTGGTGGTGGAAAGCAAATAGGGTTTTTAATCAATTAGAAATTACTCGATTTCACACCGGTAGGATTGAGAAATTTTTCTATTAATTTTTGTACACATTGTTAGTTTCTTATTTTCGATGGCGTAGGTTTGGTATTGTTCCTAGAAGAAGATCATTATGTTGCCGAAGATTTTCTATACCTACTGGAATTGATGCAAAAACGAACTGTCGATCTGTGTCCTCAATGTAATATATTGTCTTTGGGAACGTACTTAAAAACGTTTAATTATTATACTTACAACAGCAAGGTAGGTCGACTTGTCAGTTCATTTAATTTTTTCTTTAAATTTATTTTACATCAAAATTAAAAACATAAACGAATCTATTTATGTAGCGAGCATTCAAAATACATCTCTTAATTGCTAATCGTTCTTTAATACACAACACATTCCATGATCTTCTTTAGATTTCTGCTCTTTTCTTTTTCTATTCGAAATTACAATGGATATGTGTAACTAATATAATCAGACTATTTCTGCTATTAATACTTTTATAAATGTTACGTTCTATTCTATTTTATGATTTTAAAAGATATTACATGAATACATTAAAAATAATTTTCTTCTAACGCTAATTGCTAATAAATGTTGTTATACCATTCATTGTACGCCTAACTAACTACAGACTAACAAAAAAAACTATAACGGTCAATACTCTTCTTCTTCGGTGATTGCCTCTAACAATCTGTTAGGATATAATAATAATAATAACAAAGGCAATAAAAATGTCCCACAATCGATTTACAATAATGACTATAAGATCAAAACAAAATCGAGTTTATTAAAAAGAAATGGTGACGGTGACTCAAATGCACTTACAACTGAGAAAAGTACAGCACAGCAGACTTGGAGCTATCACGTCCTACCATCATTATACTCAGTTTATCAGAAGGTAGAAGATGCATACGTACATAAATATACATATATAGCATTTTAATTATTAGTAAGGTACATACTATGTTCTTAGCCTACACCTGTTAAATATTTTTACTTATTATTTCTTCTTTACTTTTCACTTCATAAATAAGTACCATGTTAAAATTTATATTTTAATTTAAAGATAAAGTCGTAGAAGTATCGGTTAAAATACGTTATTTGTACTTTTTGTAAACGTAGCATGTGCATGTAGATTATTTTAATCTTTACACAAAAACATGTTAATTTGTTGTAGCATTTTTAACATTACTTTGTACGTAGTTGCTTAAATGATTTATTTACTTCAGGCGACTGCGCGGTTTTATATTCTCACAAAGAAAATAAAAAAGTAGTTCAAAAAATTTTTAAAATCAAAATGCTCCTAAATATTACCTGGATGATATTGGACAGTAAATAAAACAACCCATTAAAATTTAGATTTTTCATGTAAATTCCACTATAAATGCTAAAAAATAAAAGCATCGCGTGCTCTGTGGTCATAATAATAAAAATAACCCTAACCGTAAAGCAGTGTTGCACACAGCGCACACAGTCATTAGTGGCGTGATCTGATGCCGTTTTATGGAATTATTAAAAAAAATTGTAACGGAGCCCGATCAATACAAAATTTTAATCGAAAGTGTTGTCACCGAATACACATGTGTGTAAAGTTTAAATAAAATCGGGCTTGGGGAAGTGGGTAAAAAATTGATCGCAAGATATCACGACAAACAGACAGACAGAAAAAAAAATCTATGGGCATGCGAAGTTAATATAGAGAATTGAAAAAAAAAACAATTTCTGATGGTGCACAGCACAACTGGATTGATGTATACTTTCTAATATACTTGACTTCGTTGGTACACTCAACACTTTATTAGTCGCTGTAAGCGTTGGGCGCATTAGAATGATATATGTAATCGATCATGGAGATATCTCGAGACATTGTCCAAAATCATTCGAATGATTTCTTATTTCTGTTCTACCGAACTACCCTGAGCGAGATATGCGACAAGCGACATATATCACGTTTGAGCGAAAAGAGAAACTAAGAAAAGCAAAAGCAACAAGGAAAAACACAAGCAAATTATTTACCGTCATCTTTTTATCTGGTATGCGCTGTTCCCTCGGACATTATGGCATGGCACATGGCTGAGCAATCACATAAAACACGTACATGCGTGGTATGGCAAGTGAGTGAAAAGAAAAGAGAAAATTCGAATGATTTTGATCGATTATGAAAATCATTCGAATGATTTTGCTACCGAGTACTCGATTATCAAATCATTCAAATGATGTCGCAACCGAGTAAGAGATGCGCAAATTCGGTTATCATATCATTCGAATGATTTTGCATCCGAGTACTCGAGTACTTTATGAAATTTTTAGTGGATATTATTGGATGGTGGGGGAATGTTATAGGCTAAAGTACACACCAACCACGCGTTGGTAAGAGGTAGGCTGGCGGCGGTACTTATGTGTGCGGGTAATGAAGCGCCCGAGAACAGTTAGCTTTTTCTATTTCGTGTTTTATATCTGGAATACTGTTAGACACAATTTAAATTTCAAATAAGAGGTAAATCATTAAGTTTTTGATCTGAAATTATTAAGAATGAGATGTATGTTGATGTCCAAAATGCCAAACGTTGTCATTAACCCTTTTTTACTGCAGCACACAGGAAAAAAATTTTTACCCAAATTTTTTTTATATACCTTTCAAATTTATATTATAACATATACTTTGCCAAGTACAATTGTGTTTCCGTTAGAAATGAAACTCATTTAACCTGTTCCAAGAAGAAGTGATTTTTATTCGGCAGAAATGTGCTTACGGTTCCATATGCAGCGTTACCCGGCTGCCTTATCCCACTAACCACCATCCATTGATCCTACCCCAACTGAGTTCTATCTGAGCAACCATCCACCACCTCAGCCACCCAGAACACTATAGAATCGGCAAAAAAAACATACTTTCTAATTCATTAATATAATATTCGGCGCGACAGACCGTTTGCCGGGCAGGCCGGATCCGAATGTCGAATTGAGAAGCTTTCCGTGACAAGTTATTACTCTCGGAACGTTTGTCACCCACTCGCGATAGGTGGGACAACGTGAAAAATACTTTTGGTGCTACTGGGATTCGAACCACGAACCACTGCTCAGTACCCATGCGCTTTTCCACCCACGGCGCCCACCGATTCAAATTCATATAATAGGATAAATATACGTTGCCAATTACAATTAAGTGCTTGTGTGTAGATCATAATCTTATAAAAAGTTGGTTTTGTTTGGTGGAAATATGCTTGAGGTTTCTTCCACACATCAGTGAAACATCCTACAGAAAGTTCAGTTGATACGATCAACGGTGTGCCTTTGTATAAGAAATAAACAAACAAACAAACATACTTTCAAAGTTATTTATAAAATCGATGAACCCCCCATTCAAACTTTCATTTGAGTTTGTATATAAATAATAATTTAATAATTATAATATTTGGCGCGACAGACCGTTGCTGTCCAAGGCCTTGCTGTTCGTGACCATTCGTGTTTGCTATTATTTTGCACAAAAATGGAATGGACCTACAATAAAATGCCGTATTCGAAAGGCAAATTGAAAAGCTTTTCGTGACAAGTTATTACTCTCGGACGTTTGTCAGACATTCGTGAGAGGTGAGACCTTGAAAAATACTTCTTGGTGTTTCTGGTACTCGAACCGCGAACCTCCTGCTTAAAAGTCCAACGCACTAACTACTAGAGCTCCGGCGCCCACGTTCATTTATTACTCAAGCTTTAAACTGAAGGCCACATCTTCCAAGATGACCAGGTCATTTGTTTTCATTTCATTACTATAAAGAGACGAACCCCGCGATTTTTAAGGAAGATTTCCACTCTTTCAGTTTTGCCCCTTTTTGCTTACTACACTGAACTTGGGTGTATAATTATTGCGAACCTAGGACATCGTAGGAGAAAGAGACTAGAGGTCTTGATGAGGCTTGGACACGGGCAATATTTATTTACGAGTCCTCACATCAGTATTTAAAACCGTTAATAGAATTAAGAATTAGGATTTGAATTTAAAAAAACTGCACATACTAATTGGCAACGGTATTTCATTTATATATCTTATCTTATATATGTGGGATGCAAAGCAACGACCACAACAGCAACAACAACACATAACACTGGATAGCCAAGCTGATTAGCTAAATTACAGTTGTTGCTAAAATAATTACATATTACATAATAAAGAAAGAAACACTTGCTGTTGAGATCTAAGCGAGTTAAGACGTTCTAGTGTTTTATTTGTTCCGTTTTCCTACATGGGGGCTCAACCGGGATTTCTGATACATGATTGAAAAACAAGAGTACTTTAAAAAAGCGGTAGAAGAGATTTTTTTTATAATTTGAAAGGTGGCACACAAAGTTTTTTAAAAAGGTGTTTTGAAGGTGATCAGTGTGCGAAATCAAGGTGCAAGGCGAAAAATTTGTATCAGAAATTGGACAGAACTGTAAAGCGTGATTAGAAGCGAAAACAATAAACGAAGTATTGTAATTACAATGGGTGGCAAAAAGAACAAGCGGAATAATCAGGAATGTCATGAAAATATCCCAAAAAGAGAAAACGCAATTTTGAAAATGGAGGCGACACCAATATCATCGACGCTACAAAAACAATCGGCATTTTTATTTAAAGATTTAGAAGATTCTTTGAATACATTCAGTGGAGATGACGCCTATTCAATTCACAAATTTTTGGCGGACATTGAGGAAGCTGCATTTTGTGCTGGTTGGAACGAATTGCAAAAAATTATATATACAAAACGATTATTAACGGGAACAGCGAAAAACTGTTTGCGAATTGCAACCAAAGTAGACACATTTGAGAAGTTAGCAGAACATCTGCGTAAAGAGTGAACACACCAAAAATTAGTGCAAAAGTTCACAAAATGTTAGAAGACAGAAAAAAACAATCAGAAGAATCGTATAAAAGTTATTTGATTACCTTACAAGAAATTGCCCTTGGTGGTAGTGTTGAAGACGCATCAATTTTTCAATATTGTATTGATGGCATTTCTGACTCTGCACATAACAAAGCCATACTGTACGGTGCAAAAGATATGGACGATTTCAAGACTAAGTTAGCATTGTATGAGGAAATTAAGCAAAAAGCGAAATACGAAAACAAAATATTCAGCTTTACTCATAAAGGCAACTATGGGAAGAGCAGAAACAGCCGAATCGAGAAAAGATGTTATGGGTGTGGAGAAACAAATCACGAACAAAAAATGTGTCCACACAAAGATAAGGGACCGAAGTGTTACCGCTGCAACGAGTTTGGGCATACAGCTCCCAAATGTACCAAAACCAAAAAACAACAAAATTCTCTATTGGTTCAAGAACAACACATAAACCGAACTGACCAGGTGGAAATAGGGATCAACGGGAAAACATGTTGGGCTTTGGTGGACAATGGTAGCGACCTGAATTTAATCAAACATTCGTACTATAGAAGTCTAAATTTACCATCGTTTGAGAAGGTAACAACTGAGTTTAATGGTGCTGGTTCAAAGGGCCTTAAGACAGAAGGACGGCTTTACACTGAAGTTGAAGTAAACGGCGAAAACTATCAAACATTTCTGCACATAGTTGCAGATGATATAATCCCAGTTAATTTTCTAGTGGGAAAAGAATTAATACGTCAAACGATCCTCCTAGTAACACCGAAAGCTGTTTTTATAAAAAAGTATAATCCATCACTGCTCGAAAATTATTGCCTGACAATAGAAGAAAATAATCAAAATGAGGTAAATTTGGAAAACATACACGATCAACGCTTGGTAGATGAAATTCTAAAGATGGTGCAGATGTATCAACCAAGGACTTTTAGCGAGGTAAGAGATTATATTACAGATATTAAAATGAATATCATTTTAGAAAACGAGAAGCCTATTTACCAACGACATCGAAGACTTTCACCATCTGAAGCAGAACTTGTACGCAAACAGATTGATAATTGGTTGGAAGAGGGTATAATTCGTCCGAGTTCGTCCGCTTTTGGTAGTCCTATTGTTCTAGCTAACAAAAAGAATGGAGAAAAACGTCTGTGTATTGACTACCGAAAATTGAATAAGGGAGTTAAGATGAAATCGGCAGAAAACCCTGCATTAGCTGGAATAATTGAGCAAGAAATAGCCGAAATATTTTGTGCAAATCGAGACGAGTTGAGACAAGCAGCGAGTGGCTCTATAGCAAAAATACAGGAGGAAAACCGGAAGTGCTATAACTTGAGACGACGGAACGCACCAAAACATCAAGCAGGTGAACTGGTAGCCATCAAGCGTACACAATTTGGGTCACATAAACTTCAACAAAAATACATTGGCCCATATGAGGTTACGAAAGTTAGAGCGAATAATCGTTTTGATGTAAGAAGAGTAGGTGACAATGAGGGACCAAGGGTTACATCGACCTCCGCAGAATTTATGAAACCATGGTTTGACAATTTGTCTGTGAATTCTGACGTTAGTGAAGACGATGAAGAATTAGATGCCGAAAGGAATAGTCCATCCGGGTCGAATGTACATGCAGGACGGCCGTGTGGGATGCAAAGCAACGACCACAACAGCAACAACAACACATAACACTGGATAGCCAAGCTGATTAGCTAAATTACAGTTGTTGCTAAATTACATATTACATAATAAAGAAAGAAACACTTGCTGTTGAGATCTAAGCGAGTTAAGACGTTCTAGTGTTTTATTTGTTCCGTTTTCCTACATATATATAAATTAAAGTTACCGGCTTTTGTTATATCGTTCAGCTTTTTCATTTAATTAAAGAGTTCTCATGATGTCAGCAAAATAATTTTACTAATCTAAATAATTTAATTTTTTGTTAATTAAATAAAATTGCTAATATCTCATTACATTATAAATACTTCTAGGGTTGAATATTTTAGTATATATAATAAATACGAGTATCATTACATTTTATTTTATACTTTTAGAATGCTAGCTTTGGGAAACATCCCATTTTAGAGAAGTCGTACAACATTGTCTCTATTAATAGAAAGTTTTTTAGAATGGTACTCATATCGCAAATAAATTGCTGAAGTTTTCCGGTTGATTTATAATTTTCTTGATTTATCTTAAAACTGTACCGGAACTTAATTTTTTTGACATTCTTATGGTTAAAGTATAAAATAAGTATCAATTATCATTTATTAGCATTTATTAGGTGCATTAAAATCGTTATATTCTATTTTATTTACGGATGTATAGATTGCATCACTAACCTTTTTACCGAGATAATTTTTTTATAGGTTTTCTCTTTTGCTCCTTAGATAGAAATTAATATAACAAAATTAAATTATTAATAGTTAGATAGATAGTGAGTAAGATCGGTAAATTGGAATTTTTCAATTAAATTAGTTTAAAAGTACTCAGTAAAGAACATATATTAAATTATTAATTGTATAGTAATAAAGTAGTGATTTAAATTACCATTTAAAGCTTAAACCCCATTCCCTAAAGACCCAGGAACACAAACTTAGAACAAATTGTGTTGGTGCATTTAAGCTTCTGTGTTGTATGTGCTTTTGTGATAAATGTCGTAAACTGTACGGTAAACGAAACAGTAATTTCATTAAAAAAAATTATCTATAGTATATTTTCTCCTTCGAGTTTTAATTGAATGTTTGTAAAGAAAAAAGCTCTGGGATATGTTTTATATAATTTCATCAATTGCAAAGGGAAAGGGCGAAAAAATCACATCAAAATCTTTAGTTGTTTATTGTAATACATGCTATTTTGTTGTTGATTTTAATTGATGTTGTTCATTTATGTGTATGACCATTTAAATGTACCAAATATTCATAGGTTGTTTATCGAGTGTCAAAAATACCTAGCAAACCATATCCAATGTATGTTAAACAGGTATTTATGGCGAACAATTACAAAATGTTTGGTTTTTTATGGGCACTATAATGTTTTAGGAGTACACAAAAACATATAATATAGTAATAAAATATGATTCGTAGTAAAGATCAGAGTACCTATATTTGTTCAGCACAAGTGTGAAATGTTTTTTTTTTATTTTGTTTAGTTAAAGAGTATAGTATAGTTTGGTTGACTTTAAGCGACAGCGCGTGTGTTTCAGATTCTATGCTGGTATCGGCTGCTATTTTAATTACGTACGTATTTTAGAACCAATGTCAAATCTTCTGGTCGCAAACGCGCCCCTTAACGTTAAGCATCGATGATTTTTTGTATATTGCGTGCAATAAAGGCTTTTCTATTAAGAGCGCTCCAACTTTTAATTTATTAACAATTACTATTTCTAAATGTATTGGTGGTTGTTGAATTTTATGTGGATTGCTGCTTTTAGATTGTTTTTACTTTAATTTCCGCAATTGTGCTCTTTGACAAAGCCATTTGTCGTATGTTTTTGCCTCAATTCAGTCAAAGTTCCAATGCGGAATTCAATTTCATTTGGCTCAAAGTAAAGGTACAGACTGAGTTTGATGCACTGTTTGATTTAATCTAAAGAATTGTCACAAAACATCGTAAAAATGAAATCGTTATTGCGGGCGATTTCAATGTACACAATTATGGGTGGCTTCGCCATTCTGGCCAAACAACACCCGAAGGAAGGTGTGTTGAGTTATTTGCTGAGTAAAATCACCTTACTCAGCTACATACACATACATACACGAATACCTGACATTGCAAATCATTCCGCAAACACCCTTGACTTGTTCCTTACTTCTCGTCCTGATAAATACTCCCTCAGCGTATTATCGCCTCTAGGATCGTCAGACCATTGTGTAGTATCAGCTAATTTCTCGTTAATAAACCACGTAGTTAGAGAAAAAGCTCCCAAAAAACAGCATGACCATACGAGAAAGCCAATTGGGACGGCCTTAACAACTTCTTTGGGAGAATTAACTGGTCACAATTGGTTCGCGATAGAAACGTGGATGCTGCCGCTGATGCGATCACAAACATCATCCTTATTGGTATGAGAGAATTTATCCCTTCCAGGAATAAGTCTGCTAAACCAAAGGAAGATGGATGGTATGACTCGAGTTGTAAAGAGGCTTCTAGGAGTAAAGAGGTAAAGAGACGAAAACCGAACTAATTTTAAACGAGCCAGAAATGATTGCAATGCATATCTTCGGCGAGTAAAATTGCCTACGACGAAAAATTGAGACAAAAAACAAAATGTCCCAAAGGAAGTAAAAATGTTTGGTCATTCGTAAAAAGAATCAAAAATACATCGATTCCAACGCTCATGTATAATGACATTCCAGTTGTCAGCTCTATAAACAAGGCTAATCTGTTTTCTGCGAATTTCACAGCTAGCTCCACGCTCGTGGGGCTTTAAATGCTCATCAGTCTACCCTCAAGCCCATCTTCGGACCTACAGTTATGTTCGGGAATCCGTTCTTCAGCCGTACAACATGCTCTGCCAAGCTCTGTCTTCCCAGATCACTGTGATACACAGACATTCAAAACACAAGCTCATAGACATCTCCTCTTTTCTCCTCCTTTTCCTCAACGCCCACGATGGGTCAAGCACATAGCCGAGCTTTATAAGGGTGCGAACCATTTTAAGCGTGCGCGAATTATAAAAAAAAATCAACCAGAAATTTGCTTCGTCATTGGAAAGGATTGCTTTTGACAAAATTTGAATCAACTTCAGCTCAATATTCGCATTAATGAAAGTGCTTTAGTTCTTGAGTATGGATTTAAACCCAAATCTCTTCAGGAATTAGACATTACTCAAACATCAATGGGAGAGGTATATTGATGTTTGAGTAAATGCCTAATTCCTGAGATCAGCGAAAAATTTAAAATACTTTTTGTTTTCACACAGTATTGGTTTCACTGCATTCATTTCTTTATCTTGCTGAATCACTTGATTCAAATTCATTGTCTAAACGATGAAAATGCTCTTTCCATTGCATGAACATATCCGTGGCTAGTGCGATTCTTGCGCTCCGTACTGTTGTAATTCATACACGAGAATACTCGCAGATTGGTTACTTCAGCATTTGCGCCTTTAGTGAGGTTTTACCATTGTTGGGTATTCAGAATGTTTAGCCTCAGCTATAAATATATAAATATAAATTAATAATTCCGTTGTTCCTATCTGCCTAATATGGTTTTAGTAGTTACAATGACAGTATATCAAGGCGTGTACAATTCTACAAAACCTTTCGAAGTAATCTGAGCTTGGAACACCATAATTGAGTCGAACCGATGTTGACATATTGTGACGTTTCTACCGACTTTTCAGATTCAAAATGTAGCAGCAACGTGTAATTTTTGATTACCAGTGGGTTCATCAGGGGATTAGTTAAGTAGTGTATGTGCAAACTTTGCTTCTTATATTTGCTGCTTTAGTTTTTATACGTTAACTAACCTTTAACTAACTCTATTCTATTAACTCTATTAATTTACTTTTCTGTTGTGCTATGTTTATGGTATCTATATTGTTTGCTTTCTATGTGTGTTTCTTCTTTTTTTTTTTTTTTAAGTATGTTCTATTCTAATAAGTAGTAGAATATATCTAATTGAAAATGACATATTGCATCAAAAATATGAAAATTAATTATAATAAAACTGATAAAAATACAAATTACCGATTTCTCACATATTAACAAGGTCGAAATAATGCCATGGATTAGCAGTAAACATAATATGGGATTTGCTTTTAATCGAAGCACCTGGAGCGGCATACGAAAATGCGCCAACTACTTTTGTTCATATGACGACTACAATTGGGACTGGTCTTTGCAGCATGTTTCGCAGCAGTGCTTAGCAAGGAAACTTCATGCGATGATTGTTAAAGGGCCGAGAGTCTTTCACATAGGCGAATGGTATGTATTGGCACAGAAAAATCCACTGTTACTTATCTAATTTACAATATAATACATCTTCTAACAACATTACAGTGGAGTTCATCACAAAAAGAAAAACTGTGAATCAAATCAAGTTATCTCAAAAGTTCAACAAGTTCTCCGAATCGCAAGGAATGCTGGCCAAATGTTTCCACGGTCACTAACATTGACTGTGGCAAGTTTAATTAAAAAAACAAAATTGAGAAAAGGCAATGGCGGTTGGGGTGATAAGCGGGATCACACGTTGTGTGTTAATATGACCATACCGACGAGGTGAATCTATAAAAAAATACACAACAAACACGAACGTTTTTACTTGAAATAAGCAATGTATGGATTTTAAGCTAAAGTTTCTTGTGAGTTAAAGAGTTAATACAATGGATAGGTTTTGTATCAATAATTTGTTGTTATTCTTAGTTTTTTTGTATTTTACATACTGCTTTACTAATTTTTTAAATTATATTTACCTAGATAGATTTTATTGATTTTCTGATGATCAAATTTTAAAGTAGCAACAAATTAAAGTCACTGCGAAATAATTACCTAAAAGAGTTCTAGTCAAAATATTTATACAATTATTATTTCTATCACTAAATCAATCATATCTTTCTTCATGCAGCAAAAAGCAATCTTATTGCATTATTTATTGAATTTATTGAATAAGAATCTTATTTCCGTCCAGGTTATGTTACATTTGAATAAAGAAAGAATACGCGTTTTAGATAATATACAATAATATATTTGTAGGTAAACCATTTTTTATTAATTATGTACATAATTGGCAGGTACTTATAACATACATACTTAAATTAAGTATAATTATGCAGTTAGCAAATATGTAAAAATTAGATTATGAAGCCTCAAACAAAAATAACTAAATGCTCGTAAAAAGCGAAATTGTAAACCAAAAACCAAAGTTTTCACTTTTGTCACACTTTTGAACACACTTTTTAAGTTGTAGTCTCGTTTTTTTTTATCCAATTACGTAGCATAATGACCTTTTAATTAATGATAAAACTTGTCAAAGTCTTCGCAAGAATACGCCTGCTTGATAGTAAAATGAGGGCGTGTTTTTTATTGATGCCGGAGAAATCAGAGAGAACTAAGAAATTGAATTGATTTGCCATATCTGTAAATTGCAAATATTTCTTACAACATAATTTTTATTTTAGACGTTAAAAACACGTAATACAAGAATTAAATTAAATAATTTTGAATTTAATTGAATTAAATATTTTTGAAAAACTATATAAAAAATTGAGGTGTGGCCACAATACAACTTTTTTTACGGTCGGGGCCGAAATCTTAAGTAAACGCATCTTAAAATTTTTGTTTTATTTTTTTTTTATTTTTTTTTTTAAATTTCTTTTGCACTTAACCGATCTCTCAGAAGTGCTACACTTTTTGAGATACTTGCAAAAACTCGAAAAAATGTCCAAGTCAATTGCCATTTCCGGTTGGCCGATTTCAGCCAAAATCAACTGGGGCCTCCTAATTTATGTAAAAAGCTTAAATATGAATTTTCATCCCCATTAATTCATCCGTTTGGGATGTAGAGTGGACACAGACAGACTCAGGAGATACAGAAATGAGTAAATCTGCAAAAATCCCGAGTTCAAAAATTTTCATGATTCCTATACCTCATTTTACTATGCAAAAAAAAGTAAAACTGGATGAATTCATAAATGTAGTAAGCACATTAGAGCCTTGCGCGGATACGTTTTTTCGTATCCGCATCCGCAAAAAAATAACAAAAATTTGTCTTCCCTTTTCTAAAGTTATCCGCGGATATTGCTATCCGATGCAGTGCTCTAAAGCACATAATTCCGTAAATTAGCATTTAGGTTAGATGTCAAGACATTAAACCAATTATGCAAAGGCCTGCATATGATGTTCAAACAAAAATTCTGCATTATGGGCTATTCATTTTGCATAGGCGTGAATGATGAACTAAAGTAAAAATTAGGTGAAATACATTTTTAAATTTAAAACGTTTAGTATAGTGCGTAGTAGTCTGCTCTGATCTGAAACAAATTGCAAACTCGCGTTGAGTTTCTTTTTTGTGATTTGTCAAGTTTTTTTTCCAGTTCTGAGCTATGTTTAAAGTTTCAAGTGTCTAGCTCAATGGGAAGTTAGTTTAGGATAAGCAGGAGGCTACTTCATTGCTATTGCGAAGTGGAATGAGTGTAGAAAAAGATAAGATGTAAAACAAAAAGACGTGCATGCATCACTAATCATACTAATACACACACAATTTACTAATACTATTATCTTGCGGTAATTTTCTCCTCATGCTCCTAAAATTATTAGGACCAAAATCGGTCCTTGGATGACGAATGTCCTTTTTGAATTTCTTTAAACAGGCCCGACCTCATAAAAAGTAAAACATTTCCTTTATTATTAATACATAATATGATGTAAAAATACTGTTTCTACTATTTTTATCCACTTAACTTTATAATTTCTCTATTTTTTGTGAATAAATGAACTTCTCTTTTCCCTCTTTTACTTAAGTGCACGGTCATTTCACTTTTGTGTTGCGTTTACGTTGCTTGATTTTTAAAAGGAAAATTTATAATACGTAAAATCATGCATAAAAAATTCGTTAACTGGGTAACAAATAGATAATAATAATAATAACAGTTAGTTTATTTTTACATTGTATTATTTGGTCATAATCCCCAAATGATCTGGTTTTGAGGTCGGGCCTATTTCACAGATTAACCCCATTTTTTAATGATTCAATTCTAAAAGTAACGTTAATCTAAAAATAGAAAAGATTTGATAAATTAATATTTTCTACATAAATTGAAAGTTTTGTTTCTCACCTGAACCATAGTAGTCGTCTTATGTTTAAAGAAACATACAACTGTCAATATATATTCAATGTCAATCTGTATATTTATTCACAGTTAAAAGATCATATCCGAAAATGATCGGAGTGTAAAAAAAGAGAAATTAATGTTTTCTCCGAGAATGAAAAAGAAAAAAGTAGGTATAACTAAATTTAGATTTTTGACAAATGATCTCTGATTACTCCGGCATAAAAAAACTCGTTTATATTACTATTATCTCGTTTCCATGTAGAGTTCATCCTGTGTTGTACCTAGGTTTGAGCTAATGGAAACAGGGTTAGGATGTTAGTGAGAAAGGATGGGTTGAAATATATTTTCGTCAAATCTAAAATGGTGTCACTCGTTTCCATGTAATCAGGTTGAAATTAAGTTAAAATTTTGATAACATAATACAAAATACACTCAAAAGATTTCCAAAAGACGCTCAAAATAATCCCAATAGACCTCTTAAGAGACTCAAACAATACTTCCTAAAAAACTCCCAAAATACTCTCAAAGGACTCCAAAAGGACCCCCAAATACCTAAAAAAAAACCCAAGGAATCCTCTAAAGATCTCCCAAAAGACCCTCAAAAGACCCCTCAAAACCATTCTAAAGACCTTTCAAAATACCCCGAAACATTCGGAAAAGATCCCCAAATATATCTATAATACCCACAAAATATCCCTAAAAGACTACTAAAGGTACCTCAAAAGACCCCCAAAAAACCTCGCAAAGCACTAACAATAGATCTCCCAAAAGACCCCTAAATAACTACATAGGACGCGCAAAAGACCCTCAACCCTTAAAGTACTAAGTGATAATTGCTACAATTTTCATTCATTCATTCAAAAATGATCATATGAAAAAATTTTGACGTTTCTTTTGATTTTATCACACAACTAGTATCGCCTTGAGCGTGAATAAGTGAAAAGTGTATCACTTCACAGCTTCACAGATCGCCCTGCAATCGACCCCCAGTATTGCGTAGCGGACAGTGGAAAACTTCATTCATCCTGTCGCACTTTCGTAAGGCTAGCAATTTTGCCCTCTACCAAACACGCCAAAAGAAGGTATAACTTCAAAAACCACCATTTCAAGTTTCAACTCTCTCTTCAACTTGGGGATTTTCGTTGAGTTTTAGGTCGAGTTGTGATGAACTGACTCGAATCAGCAAAGTTGACTCGAAATTTTGCTGATATACTTATTAACTACGCTCGGGTGCAAAAAATTCTCACATAATACCTTTGATAAAATGGTATGTCAATCGTGTTAAATATTAACATTAAAGAGATCTTTAACATAGAAATATGGTAATGTTATGGCGAACTAATGGGTTGGTGGTATAAACTCAACAAATTGATTTTTATTTTCGCGGAAATCGTCTTGTTATTTCTTAAAGAACAAATGTGTATCCTCATATTTAAAAAAAAAATACTCTTAAAAATTAGTATAGAAAAAAAAAACAAGTATTTTATGTAAAAGAAAAGCGCACATAATACATTTTAGGCAAGCAGTGAAGTACTTTAGAAAAATATATATATTTATTATTAACGGCTAATCCGCAATAAATAATTAAAATTATACATTTTTGTATTAGACCTACAAATAAGCGTTTTATTTTTTTCCAGATGGAAAATATACGGAGAGATAACTTAATTCAATGTTACTATATATAAAATAAAATAAAAAGGTGCAGTAAATTAGTTGAGATTAATTAAAATCTCAAAACAAATATAATAAACCTATACGAAGACCTACACATTACTAACTAAACAAAAAATGTAATTGTCCTTATTAATGTACAAACATTAATATAATTAATCTGTGCTAATCAGATAAATACACATAAACAACAATACGAATAAAAAATATATAAAATTTTATATTTAAAAAATAGATATTTACTACGTTCAAATAAAAATCCTAGTCTTAGTCATAAACAACTACACACTCATATTACATAGAACTTGCTGTTTATTTTTTAACACAAGAGTTCAATATTATGTAATATATTGTTTTTATTATTATTGTCTCTTACTTATACTATGAATATTGATTTCTTATGTTATATGAAACTAAATTCTCATACAAACGTTATAATTTAAATTTTAAACAAACGAAAATGAAAATATAAATATTTATATATTTGTTTTTTCAATATATTGAATTTTGTTTTTTATTACTATTCCAATTGTTATTACAGCAGTGATCCAAAAAAGCTGATGTGCACGTCAGAGGCTGGAGTTGTCGTCACCTATGCGCATGAAAGTTAAAAGCATAGAAGGAGCCATTTAATATCTTGTGAAGAAGATAGAAGGAACTTGGTGTTTATTGGTAAACACAGCACGATCATTACTACTGTTATGCAAGGTGCTTTACTGCAAATTTTAGAATGGTCTTGAACGGACAACGGCAACTAAGTTTTAGAAGCTTAAAAGAATTGACTGTCACGGGTGCCATTAGAATCTGCCATAGGGCTTTTACCGCCACAAATCTTCATTAGGAAGACAGTCGCTTGATGCGCTATTAAGCTTCAGCTAGAATACAGGTAGTACAAACCATGTGACACCTACAAATACTTGACTCAATTCTCGAAAGAGACATGCTTTGCACTACTGGCGTTATGGTCAGGGAGTACTGTTCCGCAGGTTATTTGAGGAAGAAATATAAGACCCTGCTAACTGGTCTAATGTAATCCGAATTTTGAGCTTGTGTCTTTGGACACAACACCAAAGTTTCTTTGTAAATAGGTTTTCAAAGCCGAAATTCATTCCATCGAGATCATCGAGGATAATGCTTAAAGGCATGAGGACCGCGAGAATATATATTTATCTTTTCAGATAGCCAAGCTGCAATCACAGCGCTGTCGTGCAACGTAATGGATTCTTTATCAGTTTAAAGTTGCTACGATGCACTGCAATCTTTAACCAGACAAAACAGGAAGGACATATATAACAATTACTGTTGGTATGAAATACGATACTAAACTCAACAACTAGACATCCGATTAGGTCCAAACTTTCACAGGATAGGCGTCTTTACAAATTCTCGGTAAACCAAATAGTGCGAATACGACCGAGGTGGTGCTTTTAGGTTTAGGCAATAGTACACTCCTCCCGTGGTATTGAAGGCAAGCGGGGATTAATGTGTGCGCGTTGCGGGTCGCCCGGGAAAAGCTAGTATATATATAAAATATAACTAGAAAAAGAGTTATAAAATAGAGACATACATATAACAGTGTTTTATAAAGAGTGTCTCATAACAGTTTGACTTACCATTGAACGTTTTGAACATGTAACTTTAAATGTGTCGCGGTCGATTGAAAAAACTTTAAAATATTAGGTCTGTTTCCGTACACAAAAATGCATAAAAATAAAATAAAAATTGTTACTCATTTTGCTTATTTCACCTCAAAAGCGTTACCGATTCCGACTTTCCGTACTTTAAAAATTAATAAAAACGAGCAAAAAATAAAGAGTAAGTTCATTTCCCCTCCATGTCAATACAAAAATTTCTGTGAGTAAATTTATACAAACTGTTCGTTTGATATTTCGTTTTGAGAGTGCACTTCCTTTTGTTGTTATGCAAAAACAAAATAAGTATGGGCCGCACAGACCCGAAGATGGCGATGAGAAAATTAAAAAAATGTTTTATTTTAAAATAATAACATAAGCCAACAAATCGAGAAATTTTTTATGAACTCGAGTTCAGTATTTTTGCATTCAATCAAAAGACAGCATACAAGTATAACTAACTTATTTCTGATTGTTGAATTTTGGCTTGAGTAATTTTGTTAGTTTTTGCCAAGTCAAAAGTGTTTAATGTGTTTCCATACATTTTTGGTTGTTCTCAGTGAGCGATTTTATGCGAAAAACTGACGATTTGATAGTTTTTTCTAGTATTCACACACTGCTTTTTATATGGATGTATATGTGTGTATAAAAGTATTTAATGTATTATCAATAATTAAATAAAAATTAACATATTAGGTCTGTTCCCGTACTTTTTGTAGTAAAACGAGTAAAAGAGTAAACTGCCATAAAAATCTCTCACAGAAGGCAAACACGAAAAAAAAGTAAAAATATTTGAAAAAATTAATCAGGCTGATGGTTTGACAAGGGTTGGGTATGAAATCTAGTTTTTCGTAATATCGCATTTTGAAATCCCGTGCATTTTAAACCGACTTACAGTCAGCTTGTAGAAAAATTGCATTTGCGGATTTGCATCCAATTTAAAGTGGCTGCGTAAACTGCTCAATCAATTTTTTACTGCAAGACTGTTCGATTAGTCTGTTTCACTTCATATAACTGTTTGGGAGACTTACCCTCTTTTCATTTACTATAACAACAACACAAGCACAAAACAATGTAAACAAAAGATTCTTGGTTTCCTGTTCGTTTCTTCAAGAAAAAATATGAGCTCGAGGGCAGATTTCTAAATAAACAAAAACGACATAAAACCGCAAAAAACCATATTAATTGCATTGTCAAATTGTTCTCTTTAATTTCTACTGGAATGTCAGAAATGTCAAAATAGATAGTTTTTGTGCTAAAGCTCAAGTAGATGTCAAACACCAGAAAGAAAAGAACCAAACACCGGAGAGCTTTCAATTAATAATTATTGGGGGAGTCGGAAAATTACTATATGTATTTATGAAATTGGAAGCACTCATTTTGGTGGTCGACTCGACAGTTTCATCGGTTGTGTCAAGTTGTCGTCCGGTCGCTAATTTTTAGCAGCAACTCTTGCTATTTATTTTCAAACGAATTTTAATTCTTTCTTTTTAAAAGAAGCACTTGGCTAATAACGTTTGTTTTTCGGTTGTTTGGTGATCTTATTTAACCTTTCCCCCCAATAATAATGGCATCAATATTGTCCAAAACTGTCGGTCGTGTAAATCGCTCAGCATTTCCTGCCGCACAAAAATTCAACAACTACTTCACGTATAGCCAAGAATTGTCACATCCCATCGACAGGAAGGCACCAATTGTAACTGGAAATGAAGCCGTATCAGTTATTAAATCTGGTAAGACTATCGCTCAATTCACTATTACCTCACGATAATATTTGGAAAATATTATGTAATTGAGAGAATTGTTTTCCAACAAAATATCAAAACACAACGAAGAGTTCACATTCACAAGCACCACTTTTGACCTGATTCGATAAAACCTTCAAAATATAAGTGCATAGAATTATATATAGGAATCTGGCAATTGATTGTGCAGGCAGTGCCATGAAAATGTGTGTTACATGCGAGTTCCAAGTGAAAAGGAAGAAGCAGAATCGTTTTCGTATAAAAAAAACAGAAACCAAATCGACCTTCGTAAGAAGTAAAAATTGGCGGTCATAAGAGCACACGCCTGATGCTTACGTACGATATTGTAACCAGTTGCCTGCCACAACATTATTTTTAGACTTTTATCAATTAATTCAATGGAGAAATATCAATATCTATGCCAAAAAAGTCTAGTCTATTTCTAAATAATTGAATACGTACTCGCAAAAGGTTATTTGTGGTAAAATGTGACCTTGTATCATTTATCTCATTTGCATATGTGGAACAATGGGCTTAATTTTATCTTGTGGACTGTATATTGCCGGCTTATTTATAATTACATTCTGTTCTAGTTTCGAAACGAAGGTAAAATTATTTTTACGATGTTCACTGTTTAGTATATTTGTTATTTTCTGTTTCAAACATGCCACTCTGCTGTGCCTTACTTTTCTCTGTACTAACAACATACACTGCTATAAAAACTGGTATGGTGTGCGGCGAAGGTACTGTGGAAGGCTTGACTGCTGTACTAATGTACGGCTTTTGCAAATAATAGTGGTTTGAACAGAAGTCCGGATAATAATACATGGACTAAAATTAAATCACTGATCATCGAACGAAATTTCCACCTAATAACTTATACATATTCAACAAAAGTCTGTGAAAGTTCAGTGAAAGAAAGAAAAAAATTAAAATTAATGAGATTCTAAACCCAACCTTTGGAGCGCTAGTAGAGCGTGCTATCAATCGTGTCAAATTATTTAGAAATTCTAAGGTTTATATTCGATAAAATAAAAATAATAATAATGCCTAATTCTCACTATACCAATGTTGTTAAAACTGATAGTAATTTAAGCTTTAAACATTTATTGTAGGTACAAGCTTTTTGTTTAGCGAAATTAGCTTTTATGTCTAACAAATTGAAAACAAAGCCAATTTGAACTTTGAACACAATTCTGATTAGTCGCAAAAACCGAGAAAAATATTTAAAAATTCATAATTGGGGCTTGCATTGATCGCTGTTGTACTGCGCTAATTATACCTATTTACAAAACTTTTTATCAGCTATTTTTGAAATAAGTGTATTTAAAAACAGCTTTTTCGCTGTTATAATTAAAGACATTATAATACAAAACAGTGAATTCCCACCTACATTTAATGTTTTTCGAGATGACGATCTTGCCCGCCCTATAATAGACTCACCCTTTCGAGGCGTCCTGCTGGCTGCATTGATTCGTCTCACATTGCTATTTCTTCGTCTACTAAACTCGTTTTCATTTCAATAAAAATAACACTCTTTCGAAGGTCCTTGTAACTTATGTGTTGTTACATTCAACCGGCCTAACCTATCGAATCCTACCAACTTTCTATTGAAGCCATTGACCAAATATTCGAATCTTCTGACTACCTTGACGAAATCCTTACTTTCGTCGACTTTAATTTGAACAATGAATCCTTTTCCATCGCTTTGTATCCCAACTCAACTAAGGAATGTCTCCTCGTGGATTGGCTTAGAGACTCAAGTCTATGCCATGTTAGTGGCGTCCATAATTACATGGGTAGGCAACTAGACCTTATCTTCGCAACTGATCCCATTAACTCGTCTGTCTCTCTTTGTCCTCTATCTCTGTCAACTATTGATAATTTACATCAATGTGATTCATGGGTTTTTAAGGAGCTCGACGATTCTCGCTATAAACGGGGTATCGAAGCTAATGAACATCACTGGAAAACATGTATCGAACTGATAGGAGACTATGTAGAGAAATATAGATATTTTTTCCCAAATTGTTTGTGTTTTCTTTATTAGATCGGGTACTTCTGGGACTGCCATCGTATGTCACAAAAAGCTTCTCAATTCGCCGCTCGAAAACAGCATTCCCTTCCATTTGTGTGCAAAAATATACATGCACAACTCAAATGGTAGGCCTATGACCGCAAAGATCTGTCGCGCCCAAAGGTTGTTATTACTATTGCCCCTACAAAAACTAAAAAAAAAACATTGAAACCACACTTATTTTCCTTAGTAAATAGGTGCATTTCTTGACGTTCCCTTTACCTATTATGTGATACAAATTAAAATTACTTTTATTATTCTGTTATTCCTGTGATTCAGTCACGAGCTCATTTATATGACTAATTGAGTTTCAGACTACATGTACTCGTGTGCATTGTATATTATGTAAAAAGAAAAAAATACATCCTCTGTCAGTTTGAACATTTAATCAACAATATTCATTTAATCGCATATAAAGAATAATAATAAAAAAGACCAGTTTTATACATTGATTGATTATATACTCAAAGAATAATAATAAAAACATAAAATGTTCTTTGTATTACATTTGTTATTAAATATCTTATATTATTTTCTTCTCGTACTCTCGTTTATTTGCATTTTGCTTTTCCTCTTCTCTTCAATGAATAAAGCCAACATAGTGAACAAATTTACTCAAAATTGGTTATTTGAGTTGTAAATTAAATTAAATTAGCATTATTAACATAATGTTTACTCTGTTATTTTTCGTAAACCAACACTAATCAGTATGCTGTACGAGTATGCCAGAATATGCGCACTTTGTTTACTAGCTTGTGAGCCTTTATTTGCATTGTTGCTGTACTACATGTGCATACATCCTTTAATCTGGCTAACATCTGCTAGATTTGTTTATATTAAATTTCGTTAGAATAAAATGTCATATCAAGCACAATATTCCGGGTCAATAAGTTAAATAATTGATAAGAAGAAGGTTGGTGTTAATTAGAACGGTATACTCGTACTTTATGGCTGTTATCAGTAGATTTCGCTTTAGCATGCTTCAATTGAGAATGCAAATAAACAATTTCTCTTTCTCTTCAATTTTCTACAAAACATAAAGTTCATCTACCTGATATTTCACAAACGAACAAAATTATTTCAAGGTCATATTTATTTTTAATCATTGACCATTTAATTTGGTTATTTTTCGTTTTATAATGAAATTTTTTGAAATTCCCAAGGTACAGTTTTTACTTTCTTTTACATAAAAGGAAGTATAGTAATCATGAAAATTTTCGAAGTCGGGATTTTTGCAGATTTACCCATTATCCTCCTGATTCAGAAAAAGCGAAAATAAAAAAATCTCTGTCTGTCTGTTTGTCTGTATTTCTGTATATCTGTATGTCTGTGTCCACTCTTAAGCCCAGACGGCTGAACTTATCGGGATGAAAATTCATATTTAAGGTATTTACATAAATTGCGAGGGGCCAGATGATTTTGACGGAAATCTGACAGCCGGAAGTGACAGTTTACTTAGACAGTTTTTCGAGTTTTTGCAAATAACTCAAAAAGTATAGTAGCACTTAGGAGAAATATGTTACTTATTGTAAAAATTTGGAAGTAATCGAGCCTCAGGACCGAAGAACACCCATATAATTTTTTTTATAAAATAACCCGATTAGAGAATTTACAAGAAAAATTTAATTTATTATTTTTTTAAATTTTCATCCCATCAATTCAGCCAACTGTGGAGTGGACACAGACAGACAGTCAGAGATTTGTTTTGGTTTTTCTGACTAAGGAGATGCGGAAATAGGTAAATCATTCGTAAAAAGAATTCAAAATACTGCCTTGTTGTCAAATACAACGATCATTCAAAACGACATTTCAGCTGTCAGATCTAAGGACAAGACCAATCTACTTGCTGTACATTTTGCAGCTAGCTCAACGCTTTCAGATTGTGCCTTGCATCCACCTTTACTTCCGAATATCGGACACTCTCTTGGACAAATTGAAATTCGTACTCGTGAAGTTGCTAGAGTTTTAAGTGACCTTAGCATACACAAATCAGCTGGATGGTATCCCCCTTACTTTTGAAGAGGTTATTGTTGTTGTAGCAACTCCATGCCTGAAACGAGATCAAGAAGAAACCCTCCAAATACTAAACTCTCATTCACAGTACAAATAAATCCATTTAATTTCGCAGTGTACTTAAATTAACAAATGGCTAATGGCTGGTAAAGCAAAAAGAAACTAAAAGTTCCTTTACTAATTAGATAAACTAAAGGTGGCGTATAGTCATCATTACGTTGGCAGGCCAAGAAAAGAGGCCGCGCCAACAGATCTGTAACGTCCAAATCCGTTGGGTGAAGGGGCAGAGGAATAGGTGGTAGGTAAGATGGGTGCCTAGGTTACAGTCGGGGCAGAGATCATTGGTGCCAAGGATAATGCGAGCTTTATAACTCTGAAGTATATGACTGACCGAAGTTGTGCCAGGGTTGTCCGGGTTTCCCTGTGCAAGGACTTTTCACTATTTTTTATGGGAAGATGGTGTGTACAAAGGACCTTGTTAACCTTGCTTGAGGAGACTGCTGCAGAGACTGTATCATAGTGTATTCTATTAGAAGCTAAACGGACAGTGGTGGGATTCCAGGTGGCCGGTATGACTGTACGTGCTGATGTCTTGACGTATGCAGCGTAGAGGCATCTCACTAACAGTGATGTCATGAACTTGGTGTGCGGAGTTTTGGGAGGCTAACAGGAACTGTTTTGACAATAGTTCATTGTGTTGCCTGACGGAGAGCATCGACGTTTCGTTATGAAGATGATCGGGGTTAGTTATGGAGTGGCACCCAGTTGCGATGCAAAGGGCTGTATTTGTCTGCACTGATTATTATTCTATTGCGTGTCACTTTAAAAACGACGTCCAGATGGGGGTGGAGCAGTGAATAGTTGAGCGGCTATATAGCTATGTACGACGTCACTTTGTCCTTACCCCATGCGGTTCCGGCTAGGGCTCTTAGAACCCTATTAGACTGCTCACTTTACTGCAAATTTTTTTGTGTGCCTACAGAAGGTAAGGAGCGGACTCCTAAATTTTTCTCTGGATAGATGCTTTTCTACTAATCCTATTCTACTGTACTCTTTTCGAGTAGTTGGAAAACAGCATTTGTCCAGCCTATACCAAAAAAAAGGCTAACCGTCATGTCTCATTTTGTACCGACCAATAGCACTAACGTCCCTTCTTTCTAAGGTCATGAAAACGATGATTAACCATCCGCTTATGAAATATCTTCAATCACGGGAACTACTCAATGACCGTCAGTATGGCTTCCGTGGACAAAGTTCTACTGGTGATCTGATAACATATCTCACCGAAAAGTGGAACCAGTCTTTGCCCAAATTTGGTGAAAGCAAAGTTGTAGCACTTGATATTTCGAAGCATTTGACAGAGTTTGGCACCAAGCTCTTTTGTCCAAAATGCGTGCTTATGGAATCGTAACACTGCTTCAATGGATTAGAAGCTATCTTTGAAACCGTTTAATACAAGTTGTGTTGGACGGTTTTAAGTCTGATATTCGCCGCATAAATACAAGTGTCGCTCAGGGCTATGTTTTGTCTCCGACTCTATTTCTTATTTTCATTAACAATCTCCTGTCTGTAACTTCTAATCCAATACATTCATTAGCTGAAGACAGTACTCTAAGCTTCTCTTATATGTTCGCAGGTTCACCACCGTTTTCTTATGTATGTTAAGCTCGTTTAATTCTGACTTTGACATCATAGCGACAATGGAGTCGAATTTAACGCTTTCGAAACCCAATGCTTTCTTCAGTCGTTGAAACGAAATTGTAACCTCCAGCTATTATCTATGAATGACACTTGCATCGATTAAACTGAAAAACTAGCAATTTTTGTTATGTGCGTCAACGACAAGCTTCGTTGGAATTACCACATATTAACATCGCAAAAATGCTTCGAAGTGCGTTGGCTTCCTAACACAGTGCACGAAATATTTAATTCCCTCTGATCTGGCTACTATTTAAAAGTATTCATTCGCCCTAAACTGTCATGTGTGGTCAGATGCACCTAAGACCACCATGCATCTGCTTGACAGAATACATAACAGTTCGATAATACTTATAGGTGACAAAAATATTAAGAGAACAATTGATTCTCTTGAACATCGCAGGAGTGTCTCCTGCTTGTCACTGTTTTATCGGTTTTTCCATCAACGTTGCTCAAAAGAATATTCGCGGCCCCGGTTTTAGATTTACAACTCTGAAACAAGAAAACAAATTAAAGTTATCTTTGTTTTACTTTAAAGAATCATAGCTCTCAAAACGGATGAAGATGCAAGATAACCACTTAGATCTTAAATTAGCGTATACAATTATCAGTCAAATACGACTAAGTTGATCACTCTCCGATAAATATTTGGGAAGTTACAGTTAAATATTTGTGTGTATGTACTTCTTTTCTGAACCAAATTTTTTAAACAGTGCAAGCATCTCAAAGGAAATCGAAAATTGATCCTCCCCTCCCATACGATTTTTTTTCTCAGAACGAATCAAGGAATATCACCTAACGGATTAGCATCCCAAACCCGGACACCCTGTACAGCTGTGTTTTTTATTTATTTTTAAGATTATTTTTATTTTTTAATATTCCTGCGTAATTGACTCAATTTTATATACAACTCATCTCTTTTTAACACTTGATTGCCTTCAGGAGATACTGTTTTCTGTTCTGGAGCTGCGGCTACTCCCATCGATCTTATCAAGTTCATGGTAGACGAGGCAAGAAAGAACAATCTAAGCGACATCACTGTTTGCCATATGCATACTGAAGGTCCGGCTACATATTGCAATCCAGAAAATGGTGATATCTTCCGTTCATCATCGTTCTTTATGGGCGGAAATGTGCGTAAAGCTGTAGCCGAAGGACGTGGCGATAACATGTCAATTTTCCTGCAAGAAATTCCGCATTTGTTCTATAAAAAAATTGTACAGCCCGATGTTGCACTGGTTCATGTGTCGCCAGCAGATAACCATGGATACTGCTCACTTGGCACCAGTGTAGACTGTGTTCGTGCTGCTCTGATGAATTCGAAAAAAATTGTTGGTAAGAATTGGTATCTGTTGATATGCAGATTATATTAAAATAACCATTAACTATTTATTAACATTAATTTAGCGCAAATCAACAAGCAAATGCCTCGAACTTTTGGCGATGCCATCATCCATTCGTCTCATTTCGATTATGCCATTGAAGTTGATACCCCATTGCCACAACATGGTGGTGATGGTCCCAATGAAACTGAAAATAAAATCGGTAAATTGATTGCCGAAAATTTAGTCGAAGATGGAGCAACTTTGCAAATGGGCATCGGAAGCATTCCAGACGCTGTACTAAATGCCTTGCACAACCACAAGAATCTTGGCATTCATTCCGAAATGTTTGCCAATGGTGTTGTCGATTTGGTAAACAAGGGTTGTGTCACCAATTCGGAGAAGAAATACCATCAGGGTCGTATTGTCGGTTCCTTTTTGATTGGTAATAAAAAACTTTATGACTTTGTCAACAATAACCCGTTTATTGGTAAGCATTTGATATTTTTATTCTGAAAAATTACAAAAAAAAATCAATTTTTTTTTTACAGAAATGTTAGCGATCGATTATGTTAATAACACTGGTATAATTGCACGAAATCCAAAAATGACTGCTATTAATTCGTGCATCGAAGTTGATTTAACTGGTCAAGTTTCCTCTGATTCTATTGGTACTCGATTCTATTCCGGGTTTGGAGGACAAGTAGACTTTATTCGTGGTGCTGCAGAAGGCTTCGATGGAAAGGGCAAACCAATCATTGCAATGCCATCGACGACGACT
The DNA here is from genome assembly GCA_947095585.1 of Nephrocerus scutellatus. Classification (NCBI taxonomy): domain Eukaryota; kingdom Metazoa; phylum Arthropoda; class Insecta; order Diptera; family Pipunculidae; genus Nephrocerus; species Nephrocerus scutellatus. The sequence goes on along the minus strand of OX352761.1, from coordinate 113,793,857 downwards.
AAAGGCGCTAGCAAAATTTCGCCAGTTCTTCAGCCAGGTAAATTACTTGTTGTTACTTCTGTTTTACAAATGCAAATAGTTTCCTTTATATATAATACTTTTAGGTGCTGGTGTGGTTACCTCAAGAGCTCATGTACATTATGTTGTCACCGAATATGGTATCGCATCTCTGTTTGGCAAAACAATGCGACAACGTGCCTATGAATTAATCAAAATTGCTCATCCAGATCACTGTGAAACGCTTGAAAAGGCTGCATTCGAACGCCTTAAGCAAATGCCTTCCCCATAAGTGATCAAGCGAGATAGCTCGATCACATACGCCCGGAAAAAGTTTTTTTTTTGTAATTTTTTTCTTTATTGTATTTCTTTTGTTTCTTTCGGTGTGTTTTCGTTTATATCAATAAAAAAATCATTCCCCCGAAATATATAACAATCTACAACTACTACCCAATTAAAATAGTTTGTCAAGTTCAAATTCTTGTAATTTGTTAACGTTTTAATGATTTATAAATATTAATAATATTAAGATAAACAGTTTTGAAAAACAACTTTAATTTAAAATCTAAACTGTGTATTTGATAAATCAATCACACGTTTCTTTTTGAAACGCGTCATTTCAGGGAGACTGTTGTTTGCTTTTGATGTTGATTAATTTTTAATTTTATTATTATTTTCGGTAAAACCCGAAAGAAGCGAATACTCTAAAAAAATTAGTTCCAATTTCTAACGAATTGTGTGTTCCGTACTATTTTTTCTTATTAACACAACAACAAGTAAATAAAACATAAATGTAGCAATAATTTTCATTCAATTTATTAAAAACTTTTAAATTCAAAAATGTCGATTGCTAAATAAAATGCTATAAAATACTTATTAACAGTTTAGATTCTAAATTAATGTTGTTTTGTAAAAAATACTCTTCTGATGACTATTGTATTTGGAGTAGCTTTGAATTTGTAATTTTAAATTAATTGTTATTTTCCACATCCAGTTTCAACTTTCTAATAATGTGTTATAGAAGTTTTATAGATAAATTAATTAAAATTTTATTCATACAGGGCTTCAAAATGAAACTGCACAAGCTACATAGCTACAACCAATGGTAATTGTACGTTCAATGCATTTTTGCCGCGTTCTAAATAGAAATAAGAACGATTTTAAATTAGCTGATTTTTTAATTAAGTTAATTCGAGGAGATTAGATAATATAAGCTATTAAAATGTAAAAAAATCGGCTATTTAGATGCAAAAAACGGAGCATTTTAAAATAAAAATTAAACTTGAACAGAGAGCGAATTAAACAAAATCAATAATAATAAAATTGTAAGATCTGTTTTTTTCCTTTAAATGTTATTTTACAAATATAAAAAAGTTTCTGCAATTCTTTGATATTCTGAATTAAAATTTTTTTAAAAATCATATCGCTAAGAACTTTCCCAGTAGTTTCCTCTTAAGTCATTCGAGTTAGGTGTTATGTCAAACCACAGAGATACAAATTTTTTCCTATCAGCAGCCAAAATATGACTTTGTTATTTGTGTGTGTGTGTCTCATCACTATGAGTGCTCATTGTGTTTCTGTTTTTGTCAGTTTTGACAGTGTCCAATATCGGTAATGAACCAACGTTAATAATCAAAAGTCGACAAGAAGTCTTATGTTAATTTTTTTTTCGTAAAACTCTACCCCAGAATCGCGCTCGACCGCAGAACTTTTCAAAAAGGAAATCGAACACGAAAGGCGAAAATCTTTTGTTTACATTCTTTTGTTGCATGTGTTGGTGTTGTGCTAGTATAAAGAGGGCTAAATCTCCCAGAATATCAAGAGCTGTTTTAGCTCTACGGTAGAGTCGTTTTGAAGGGGAAACGAACAACTTGACAGCCACAAAAAAATCTGGGGCAGAGTTTTACGAAAAAAAATTTAACATTAGACATCTTAGATATAGCTTTTAGAAACTATCGATAAACCGACTGGCTGAAATATAGAGAAGCGTTTAAACGTCATTTAACGATAAACTTTTAAATCCTCCCCTAAAAACCAATAAGCTTGATAACAAGGTCAAGGAACTTACCCTGGCCTTCAATGAAGCGCTGTATAGTTCCTGCCCTCTTATTCGTCCACGAGGTAAGAAGAGGCTACACTGGTGAAATTCAAAATTGGAACAAATTAGAAACAGGTGTAGAAAACTTCTACAACTATCTACCAAGATCTTATTAATAAGGACAAATTACTTTGCGCGCTGCATAACTTCAAACCATATAAATCAGCAGAAACAGATGGCATAATTTCAGCAGATCTGCAAATGACTTCCTTTCTTTGCTAGAGACAATTCTCCAAAGTTGTCTTAATCTGGCCCACATTCCAGATCTATGGCAACAAGTGAAAGTGGTTTTCATACCCAAAGCAGGCACATGCCCCACGTTATTCTGAAGGATTTCAGACCCATCAGTCTTTTATCGTTCCTCTTAAAGATACGTACGCAACAGCATTGACAAGAGACTTCTGTCTACTGATCAATATGTGTACTCTAAGAGTAAACCTGATGAAACTGCTCTGCATATACTATCGAATATTCCCTTCACTATAAGGAGTACTCCAAGTTAGCATTCCTAGACATTGAAGGGGCTATTAACAACGTCAACACATCTGCGATCACGGATGCATTGTCGGCTGTGAAGGTAAATGACACTTGGCGAACTGATTAATCTTTTGTTCACAACCCCGCAAGGTGGAGTCTAACCCACCTTCTATGGAACTTAGTGGTGAATGAGCTGCTGATTTGCCTAAAAAGGAAGGGCAGAGAAGTGATCACTTATGCGGATGACGTTGCTTTTGCCGTCTCAGGAAAGCATCCGAATACCTTAAAGGAACTCACCCAAAATTCTCTGAACAAGCTAACGAGATGGGCAGATGTTTCGGTTTAGGGGTAAACCCCCATAAGAGGCGCTCACTTTTATGAAAACATACATTTTTAAATTCTCTATATTAACTTAGCGTGCCCGTGGCTGGCGGACTGGCTGGCTGGCTGGTCAGATCTTGAGATCAATTTTTAACCCAGTTCCCAAAGCCCGATTTTATCAAAATTTTGCACACATGTATTTTTCCGGTGACATTACTATCTACTACTATCATGCTCTTCTACCATGTCAGAGAAAATCAATCAAAAAAAAAAGTTCTCTAATAACCAAAAGTATATTGAATTCCACTATAAATGCTGAAATATAATACGAAGCACTGCAACCCAACAACAAAACAACGCCAATCGTAAAGCAAGCATCGCTGCCCACAGCGCACAATGCACACAGAACACAGTCATAGTATGAAATGATCTGATGCCGGGGAAAAAAGTTGAATGGGACCCACCCGACGCTGCGGTCAGATCACACTCGGGACACCCGGTATTAACAAAATGGCGGCAAATTAAAATCCGGCGCTCTTGTTGGGACACCTATAGGATAGATATCATTCTTTTTTTACCCCTTCCTAATAGAAGATTGTGGGCGCCGTGGCTCAGTGGAAATGAGCATGGATACTGAGTAGGGGGTTCGTGGTTCAAATCCTCCCAGTAACACCAAAAGTATTTTTCACGGTGTCCCACCTCTCGCGAATGGGTGACAAACGTTCCGAGAGTAATAACTTGTCACGGAAAGCTTCTCAATTCACCGTTCGGATCCGGCCTTAAATTGTAGGTCCCTTCCATTTGTGTGCAAAAAAAATATACAAGCTCAACACAAATGGTTGCGAGAAGCTAGGCCTTGGACCGCAATGGTCTGTCGCGCCGAATATTATTATTATTAATAGAAGATTGGGATAAATAAATACCTAGGCAACGCTGGGTAATCAGCTAATCAACATTTTGTATAAATTAAATCATAGATTACTATGATTTTCAACATTCTCTAAATTTAGCCGTCTCTCTAAGATGTTTACAAATGTAAAAACACGCGTCACAAATGGGCGCTCAGAAATCTTTCATGAAACTTAGCTCTGTGCTGCGCACAAAATTTCAACTACATAGGACGTGTTAAAATTACCCTCAAACAATTTAACCCAACTTCCACACGCGTCACATGCACTACACAAGTCACGCCACACGCTTCACACGCAACGGCCGCTCAGTAATATTCCAAATTCAAAGCAATGAAAGAACAAACAACAAATGTAAATATTACTGCATTCAAACTTTAAGTGTAATTACAAGCAAAACCACACAAGCACACACTATACAAAAGTTCATTCTGACTCGGTGACGCTAACTCAAATTTCACCCCTAGTATAAAGAAGAAAATGTTTGCATATCAAAACTTACATGCAATTTGTACTAAGAATTTTTAAGAGATTACCTTGTTCTCTTAACCATTGACAACATTCTCTTTAGAGATTTAATGAAAAAAAAATTGTTATCGTTTCATTTCGTTTTCGTTCGATCAATGGGCAGAAACATATGATTTGTTTTGGCTCGCTGTAGCGTCTAGCGTGTGGTACTTTGTGGCGTGGGTTGGCGGTGACTGTTGCGAGTTGTGATTATGTATTGTAGCTAGATGTCTGTCGTTCCTTTTCATCGTTAGTGTCGCAGTCTACTCATGCTGATTAAATGATTACCCCCACTGTGCACTTAAGCAGCAAGAGTGAATTTTTCCCGAAAACGAATTCAGTTTGAAATTAGTCGTGAAACTGGTAGAGCTGTGTGTACTTGCTGAATAAAGTAAAAAGTGATAACATTTTGTACATTTTAAAATATCGATAGATAGAAAATAACTTAAAGTAACAATTATTTAAATATCGAAATTGTGACTTCAAAGTTGTCTTTGTTATTCAGGTACATTAAATATAAAAAAGACAAAAAATGTGGAGCACCTTGCTTGACGAGGTTAGTATATATTACAATATTATCTATCCCACGGACATGGTTTACAAGTCTATAATATTATTTTATATCAACGTATACCGGAAATTAACCAACGATATTGCAAAGCTATATAAAACATAGTAGATATAGTGTGGGGCAGATAGTAGACTATAAAAATTGTTAATGTAATTTCGCTAGTTTGTGTGTAATTTAAATTTTTTACATTCACTCATTTTTTTGTATCGGAATTGTATCATATATGGCATATCAATCTTTTAATTTCAAGAAGTGTGTTTCACTGTGTTTGCTGTGAGGGGGTAAATTTGTTGTTTCGTTCGTTCCTGTCTTAGGATTTGATATTGTTGATGTATACAATATGTAGGTAATAATCTAAATATAGGTTTTGGCTAATATTAAATTCGTCAAACGGTTTTCGTTCTTTGCTCTTGGTTTTAAAAATGTTCCCCTCTATTAATGGTAGACACTAGTCACAATTTATATTTGCATCATATGACTAAAGTCCTAAGTAAAACACTTTTCTTTAATCGGTTTTATAGTACATATATCTATAAACAAAAGTGAAACTCTATATGGATGTATGTATGTTACCTATAGCCTTTCAAACCCTTTAACCGATTGCGTTCAAAAAACCGCCAAATTTTGAAAAGTCTTGGTGCCGTTGGTTGAGCAGTTAGCCGGGCAACGCCGATTATTTTAAATAGTTAGTTTATATAAATTAGATTATTAAGTTATACTTTTTGTTTGTTTGTGTTTTATACGCTCATTTTAATTTGTTTTAATTTTTTTAATATAGCGAGTTGTTCTTTATACATAATTATTTATCAACATATTATGAATAAAATATTTGAATTCAACCGGTATTGAGTACAGTCGGTAAACAGTCGGTCAAACGAATAACATTGAGATTCTATGATTTATCATCTTTCTTTAAATTTATACGGACAGTTCCAATACTCGTATGACCATTTAATAGAGAAAATAAAGGTAATTATTGGCTTCTTTTCAGAAACCTACTGAATCGATTGGATCCAATGCTCTAACCAGAGTTTCCTTGCATAACGATTTTTGAGTCGGTTTTTACTTTTGTTATGATGATTTTTGATTATAGGTACATACGATTTTAAATATACAAATAACTCGGAGTCACGTTATTTTAGAGAGAGGTGGAATATATGTGAGAACACGAATAAAAACAACAGAATATTCCAAAAACAATTTTACTTGAAATGTCAATTCCCATCATGGTGTTGACAAAAGAGCAGCAGTTCTTCATTTTAAATTTTTGAGAGGAAAACGTTAGTTTTTCAGTAATTATTAAAAATTGTAAAAATTAGGGTTTAGTATTTAAAAGGGTGCACAAAGCAACTACAAAAAAAATTAAATTCCGCTAATGAGGAATAAGAAAACAAATAAAAATGCGGGACGAAAATTATCTTTGCCAAAACTCCAAATTTCAAATTTGCGAAAAATGGTAAGCAAATCCTAACAATCGAAGAAACATCTGGCAAAACATTTAAAAACAAAGGTTTGAGTCCTACAATATACTCTAAAAAAAACTTGGAACAAAGACTTCTGAAGAAGTTGAAGCGTAACAACATGTCTGCGTAAAGAATCGACAAATGGGACCACCGGACCCTGGGCCTTTACCGACTACTGAACGGTGATAAATGGAAGAATATATAACAGTTTTCGAAGCTTGGTTTATTGAACAAATGCCGATGGCCGAAGAAGTGTGCATGTTTTGAGTCGCGAGCAAACTAGAGTGTAGTTAGTTCCCTTCACCAAACCAACTTATCCAAAAGGCTTTATGATATTTTTCGGAATATCTAATTTAGGCACAACAGACCCATTTTCGTTTACCCAGGTATTAAATTCGGCTGAAGAACGAATCCCTGAGTTTAGCGAAAAAATTCGTTCTCAGCCCACGTATGATGCTGATATCCACTCTGAAATTACACACTGTTCTGTTTTTGTTACAAATTTGATAACAAAAGATTAGTATATCTTTACAATAAACATTGTAGTACTGATTTGAGTACATAGCACATTATATGTATAACAATATGTATATATAGGTGTGCTCATGCTCACGGCTCCGCTCGCGTGGTCTAAAGAATTATTATTTAGGAAGTTTGAAAAACAAATTTGAATTTTTACTTTTATCGTCACTGCTTGTTCGTTATCTAACTAACCTAAGGTAAAGGTATATATTAAAATCTGGGCAAAGAACATATCTTTGAATTAAGACAAAATCACGTAAATAGGATAAGTAGTTCTCGAGTGATAAGCACTCTAACGAACAGACAGACAGATAGACGTTTCGGTTTACAGGACAAAAATACTCGTACTTTAAATTCTTTTATATTAAGTTGCCTGTGTGAGTAAGTCTCGTACGCATTTTTGGGGTTGGACTTTTCGGGGGGTCTTTTGGTGGTCTTGAGGTGAGTCATGATGGGGCCTTCAGGTGGGGGTAGACTTGGTCTTGATGGTGTTTAAAGAGGGTTTTGAGTGGGATGTTGATTGGCTTTTGAGGTAGTTTTGAGGGCGTCTTGCGATTATGCTAAAAGAGTATTAAAGGGGTTACTTGAGGCGGTCTTGATGGTGGTATTTTGGCGATCTTATGGGGCTTTGAGCGGGTTCTTCAAGGGTCTTGAGGGAATCGTGCGTGGGGCTTGAGGCGTTCTTAGAAGGGCTCTCGAGGGGGTTTTGTGGGGATATTTAGTGGGGTCTTGAAGGGTTCTTGAGGGTATTTTGAGAGAGTCGTGAGTGGAGTAATGAGGGTGTCTTTAGATGGTCTTGAGAGTGTTTTGAGGGGCTCTTAAGTGAATCTTAAGGGGGGGGGGGGGTATTAATGGGCGTAGTAACGTAGTTTTAACGGGGTCTTGAGGTGATGTTGAGAGAGTGTTTTGAGGGGGTCTTAAGAGAATCTTAATGTGGGTTTTAGGGGGTGTTGAAGATATATTGGTGGTCCTAACTTGGTCTTAACGGGGCGAGGGTGATCTTAATGTTGGTCTTGAGGTTGAGGTTGGTTGGTTTTTTAGATGGTTCTTTGGGGGTCCTTACGGGCTCTTTTGGAAGTCTTTTTAAGGTATTTTGGGGAGTGTCTCCATATTACCATCCCACCTGAATAATATTGAAATTTTATACATTTATTGTTAATGAAATAAAAACTAAAAAGTATAAAAAAGATTTGGAGGAGCTAGAACTGTTATAAAATCAATGAAAATTACTGAAATGTTTATAATGGAAATCTGGAATATTTGTGGCTTCAAAAATCACATAATTATCTTGCTGTTCAGAGATTTTTATGCTAATCAGGCAGTTGTCATCCGCTAAAAATCCGTCCACGCTTACGATTTTGATCCAATACACATTCATTCTTTGGATGCAGTCAGAATTATTTTTGTTATGATCTTTAAATCTGTCGCAGAAAAATAAAATTGAAATTAACGATAACCCAGATTAAAAAAGGTTAAGCTTCGGCGAAAGCCCACAACGAAGTGGAAGTTTTCGATTGGACATTTTTTTTTAATATTAAACATCATTAGTGATTGTTAAAAATATCACGTTATTTACGACAACTTGTACAATCATAGCTCCAGTGTCTAGCACGAGTATATTCTGATTCGCAAATATTTGGCGACAATAATTCTAGTATCTCTTACGTGTATTTGATGTTGACGCACATTGGAATGCTTCAACCCACTTACTTTCCGGCATCCCCTTTATTGCACGACCAGGTATTTACGCCTATATGTTTACTATATTATTATTTTTTTAATCTTTTGTCGTTTCCTGTGATCGTCACCTTTCATTTTCAGTTATTAGCCAGCTCTATACTTAGAATTCCTTACAAAGAAATGTTCTCAAAAGAAATGTGTAAAGACAAAAATTAATAACACATCATTAGAAATTATTTAGTATTGTGACGTGACGTCGGTGGTCTGCCAACATTTCAACGAGAATGCCATTTATTATTTTAAATTAATTCATTTACATTACGAAAATCTTAAAAATGACGTAAAAATTAACAAAGTATTCTTTTATATTTACGTATTTTATGAGATTGTATTTTTATGAACACAAAAACATAAAAAAGAAGAAAATCTCACTATGCCTATTATCTACACTTAGTACCGAGAATAAGATATTAGTCGATTTCGATCTAAGAGTATAGAAATATCAAGAGGAACGAAGCAGAATAAAAATTTTTATACTAAAATGAATGGGTTTCGCAATTCAAATGGGTTGTACACTCAGTTGTGTGAAAAAACGTCAAAAAGCCCCAAAACTCGTTCGTTCTTCCAACATTCTCTAGTCGGAAACTCAACGACAAAACTGGTGCTGAAGTTCAATTTAGGAATACAGTAGTCAGTTGAGGATGGTATCATGATCTTTGTAGTCTACCTAGCTTGGTGACATTCTACTTTTGGTTAATCGCCGGCCACCAGACTAGCAGCGCACCATAGGTAAGAATGGGCCGTGTATAGCCAAAGTGCCATCCTCGGCTGAATGCAGCTAAGAGGTCAGAATGTTTTTTGCTAAGCACCCAGTCTCGAACCCTTTGTAAGTACTGTTATGACCATTGTCTCATATACCAGCAGCTTGGATGTTATCGTTATAATCCTGGATTTGAAGTCTTGACGGACTAAAGTAGTATTTGTTGGCTTTAGCAACAGTGTTCGTATTTCTGGTTCTATGCTGTTATCGGCTGCTGCAATTGACCCCTGCAATTAAAGGATTGCATTTTTTCAAATTCGAGCTCCACCATTTTAATTGAGGGACCAATGTTGGATCTTCTACTCGCAGACGTGGCCACCTTGTACTTTGCTTTGCTCTTATTTATGTGCAGCCCCAGATTTCTTGCCGCATGCTCGATCTGGACAAAAGCTTCCTATACAGCTATTGGATTTTTACAAACGTTTTCAATATAATCTGCGTAAGCCAGTATCCGAATGACTTATAAAGGATTGTTCCTCTCGCCGTTACATTTTAGTCTCGGACCACTTTGCTCGAACAACAGGTTAAAGAGAACAAAGGCCATTCCATTTCCTTGTCGGATCCCGTTATTGATGTTAAATGGGCTTGACATTGATACAGATATTTTTACTTGGCTTATACACTGGTCATGGTCAACCTACGTAGTCCTGCCAGTTTTTCAGGTATAGCGAATTCTCACATGGATTTATAAAGTTCTACTCTGGCTATGCTATCATAGGCTGCTTTAAAGTCTGATGGTGTATTGAGTTCTAAAACTACAGACATTATTTCATCACCTGCATAAGGGTGATAATCTGATCAGTTATTGATTTTCCTGCGATGAAAGCAGACTAGTATTTCCCAATGATGACTTTAGCGTATGGGGCTATCCTGTCAGGACATCCTGTAAGGAACAGAGGAGAAAATCTTACGTGCGGTACTCAAAAACATTACACCACGAAAATTACTGTACGTTGCGATATCTCCCTTCTTATGTATGAGGCACAGGATTCCTCCTCGCTAGTCTTCTGACATAGCTTCGTCTTCATGAATTGTTTGGTATAGCGCGGGACCTCCTGATTTAGTCAGTTGCGCTGAGATACCATCTGATCCTGAGACCTTATTATTTTGAGCCGATTTATCGCCCTATACTAACTTCGTCTACGATTGGTGACGGCAGCATAGTGTTGTCCTCGGTCATTGGTGGAGCCTCCAATTCCTCAGTAAGCTGGCTATTTAGCAACTCATGAAAGCGTTCTTCCCATCGCTCTAAGATGCCTTTGAGATCGGCAAACAGATTTTTCTCTTTGTCTGGTGCGCCTGGTGAGGTTCCGGCGGCCACTACGTGGAGGTTCGATTGCACTTCCACCAGTCAGAATATATACAGTATGTACATGCAATTCTAATCCATTCTGTTTTATTCCCGTTCAGCAATTGTCTGACAATTAAAATATTTCTCTATTTTATTTAAAAGTGTTGCTCCCATTATGATGACATTTTATCACAGTTTTGGAATCACTTCGTGGTTGAGAGACATATCCATTTAGTATATAGAGGATATTTGATAAAAAAAAAATTAAAAACCCTAATTATACTGCTTTAATGGAAAAAACCAATTATAATCTCATCCAAACAGGTTTGTCCACGAGGCTGGGATAAATCGTTATATTCTTGAAGTTACAACATTTTTTATAAGAGTCATGGCATGTTATATGATCAAAAATCATTTTCTATTTAAATGATCGATGTATTCTAATGTTGTTCATATAGTGATCGACAGCATGACAATAATTTTAATTGTTATTCGTTCGATTAGCTATGCATAGATTCTTACTATCTGCCTATTGTCTAGACTAGATTTCTAGGCACGTATGTACGTTCAATTTATGCTTATTAAATCTGGATCACAGACTTATTTAATCATGAGATTGAGAGCCGGTGAACTTTTACGAATGTAATCTTTAAACTCATTGTTCGATAACTAATGCAATTACACAAGTTTCTTTGTTTAAATTGACTGTCTGATTAATTTGCAATGAGTACACATAACGTATACCTTATAACTAAAAATTTAATAAATATTTCTTAATGACATAAACATAAATTGATTATTAGAATAAACCTTCTCAACATTGTGATCTACCATTGCAGTTAGATGAAAATGGTTTCATCGTTATCGAAGACTTTTTGAACGATGATGAAGTCGAAGAGTTGTACAAGGCCGGTCGAGCCCTCTGTATGGACGCTCCTCAGGCAAATCGTAAAATTTTCAGTACATTAAGAAGTGAAGATGCCCACAGTAAGGAAAAGTATTTCCTTGAGTCGGGCGATAAGGTGCGATACTTCTTTGAAGAAGGTGCCATCGGTGAAAATGGCGAACTCGTTGTGAATCCCATGTATGCTTTAAATAAAGTCGGTCATGCTCTTCACATTGAACATCCGACATTTGAGAAGATCACCTTCAGCAATCGAGTGCGAGAAATTTGCTGGCAATTGAACTACAAAAGGCCCGCCGTTTGTCAAAGCATGTACATCTATAAGAATCCCGGTATTGGTGGTGAAGGTGAGTATATTATTAGAATATATAACATATATTCAAAAGCCAGTCTTAGCTAAATAATTTATCGAGACACATTGCAGTGATTCCCCATCAGGATGCCTGGTACCTGCACACAGAACCGAATTCGGCGATAGGTTTTTGGTTTGCCCTCGAAGACACAACATTACAAAATGGTTGTTTGCAATTTGTTAAGGGTTCACATAAAAGTGGCTGCCACCGGCGATACATTCGAAATCCAGATAAAAATGCTACTGAATTGGTGATATACGATAGACCAGCACCAATTTATCCACAATCGAATTTCACACCGATACCTGTCAGCAAAGGTAAGATAGTTTTGTTCTATATACATTCCCAAGTACAATTATTAAGTATTTGTGTAGATGTTAAATCGAATGTAACTTTATAGTAAAAGTAATCATAGTTTGTTAATTTATCTGTATATAAACATCAATTAATTTTGACATTGACTTATAGCTTGGAAATAAATCAAGACATCTCTTATACAAAAAATTTACATATTAAATTACAAAGTAGGAATTCGTTACTACAAACTACATATGGTGAACAATGCAACGTCAAAATGAAATTAAGTTGCGATTAGTCAGTTATACGAGGGAGGGCTGAAAATTCAAGTAATTTTTACACAAATATAAGATACTTCGCCCAACGTTATTCAAATTTTTCGATACACTCTGGTCTGAATAATAAGGTGTATGAAAAACCAATTCGTAGCGCAATTCATGTAATTTTGCCATTACGACCACGGACTTGTGTGACGGTGCATAGTCTTGGTAGAAAAACACTCTTTTCTTCGCCATATACGACCGCTTCAGCTTTAATTCGGCGTCAAATCGATCCAACATCGATCGATCAAGCCTCCCAAAAAAATGTGGCCATGACCTTGTTGGCCGAAGGACACACGTTGTCCTTTTTTGACTTAGATTTGTCAAGAGCACTACACTGTTTCGACTGTTCCTTTGTTTCCATTATCCATATGTTTCATCCACGCGGCGCGAAAACCCCTTAAACATCGCCAAACATTCTTTTAAAGTTTTCGCACGGTTGCGCTTCTTGTCGAAATAAAGCCAACGCGACAGCCATATGGAAGCGAGCTTTCTCAGTTCGAAATATTCATTCCACGCGTTCATGTGTAATACCAACACCTTCAGCTCAGCAGTATCAATTGGTAGCGTCATCTCTCGCCTGGGCCGATTACTTTTCAGAAAGACCTCGTAATTATGTGTATTTTGAAATTATAATGCAATGTAATACAATAATCTATAGCTGTATTGTTTTGGCAAAGCCAGCTTGGCTTACAACAATAATCGCATAAGCATAAAGCCGAAAGTAAATCCAATAAAATTTAGGATTAAGAAACTAAAGCCTTTTTATAATGGTGCTCACCGTAAGGGGTAAAACCAAAAGCTGCTGCTTTGAGAATTAAAGTAAAACCAGCTTAGCTTTACCAAAGCAATACAGCTTATATTTATATCACTTTTCTCCCTTGTAGGTACCTGCATCATAATACACGGAGAAGTCGTCCATAAAAGCCAGCCAAATCGTTCACCAAACAGTCGTCATGCATACACCTTTCACGTAATTGAGACTGAAAATAATTTTAAATATTCCGAAGATAACTGGTTGCAACCACCAGCTGATAAGCCGTTTCCCGTGCTATTTGAAAGAAAGAACTAGAACATCTTAGCAAACCTTTTATTGTACTTATAAGTTTTTACTAATCTATTTAAATGAAATTGAGTAAATAAATATCTGTATGTATGTATGTTTCGCTTTATACGTTTCCATGTCGTTCAATTAATCGTATAACAAAATATAAACTTAAATATAAAATGTCACATTTTATTCAATTCAATCGTGTTCAACTTTATCCTGTTTTTCTTTATCTAGTAATCTAGTTCATCATAAGAAAAAAGAATCAGAGCAAAAAAAGAAAACTTGTTGTTCTCTATAAAAAAAGAGGTGATGGATAACCTATTTCCCTGGTGTAGTACCAGGGTACAGTCATTTTGTTGGTTCGAAATTAGGGCTTTCTAGAGTTCGTAATGGCTTTTGCAAATAAAAACGTTTGTTCACAAATTACAAATTTAATTTACAAATAGAAAGAGTTTAGAATTTCACACTGGTGATTGCTTATTTTCACATATAACACTTCTCTACTAGTATCTACTTGCAACTATTCTCGTAACTACAAATCCAAAAAACTAACTGTCACATAGAATGGGGTATTTAAACCCAATCAACAATTTCGAGAATGTTCTACTATTTTCTATTCTATTCTGTTCAATTTGAACCATATAGCAAATATCAGAATATACTGGTAAATTCTTGTATAAAACTCACTATAAAACTATTATATACAATACACCTTATATACAAATAAATGAAGCTGAGATTACCCCTCCAGGAACTGTTAAGGGGAAGGCGGGTGTACTATAGCTTCCCCTACCTGCCAATAATATGTATGCATTGAAAACTTCAAAAAACTCGGTTGGTAAATGTAAGTTTCGATAAATAACAACTGCACATAATTTTATTTTTTATTTACGATTTTATAGATTAACTCTTATAAACCGATTATTGATAATTTCTTAATTCTAATACAATTCAGTACAATGCTTATTCTTTAAAAACTCAGTCTACAGTTGGTATTGTAAAGTGCACTAAATCTATATTCGTAACAATATATAATGTGATGAATTAGCGAAGAAAAAGGTCACTCTTGACATCGGGTCCATACTAAGTAACGTTATGAAACAGGCTCGTTTCTATACAATAAAATCGTTATAAAGATACAGCAGTTTAACCAATTGTGCTATATCAATGGTCCACCTAGAACAAAAGAAGAACAACAGGACTGGCATATGGAGGTTTTTCATTATCATCATCCTCACCATATTTGGCTCAACAACCGGGGTCCGGTCCTGACCGCTCCAGTTTGGCATCCCTAAACTCTGGAGGTCGTGATTTACGCTAACCTTCCAGCGATATGTGTCCTGCCCACCGGAGCCTTCCGAGCGTAATTCTTCTCACGATGTCGACATCGCTCGTAGATCTCATCAATCTAGAGTCTCCGCAATTGTCCTTCCTCAGATGCTATTAGCTTAATTCTCGGATCCATATGTAAAAACTGATTAGTTTCGAATCAATATTCATCCGACCGGGCAATTCCGGGCACACAACTTCTTAGTTATGTTATAAAGATCAACCGTATTAAAAAAATTCTCAAAACGTAAGTAGCCGTAATGTTTTCTAATAGAATAAATAAGCAAATTGTCCCATACTATTTAATACTGATCATCCAAAGATGATAAATTTTTGTTTTATTATTTCATTAAAAAACTCATTTAATTTGTCATAAATATTTTATTTCAATAAATGTATGTACAAATGAAATAAATCATCGCGATGGGGGACTTGAATGCCAAGGTAGGCAACGACAACGAAGGACACAGACATGTGTTTGGGAAGCACGTCCTCGGCGAACGAAATGACAATGGTGGAATATTTGTTGATTTCTGCAACACCAACCATTTTGTCATAGGAGGCACCATGTGGCGATCAGCCGACGTTTTAGGAGCTGTCTTTTAGACGTCCGAAACAGACGAGGAGCCGACATGGGTATGGAACGGGATCATCACCTTATGGTAGCTACTGTCCAGTTACGTACTGCATCAATATCATCCGAATGCCTATGTATAACATCGACCAGCTAAAGATCCCCTCTGTACGCCAATATTAAGGGATCATTTATCGCAAGGAGTGGAAGCAATCACTGCTGACAACCATTAAAGAACATTGGAAAGCTGTGAAAAATGTTTTTACATCTGGAGCGGAAAGTATTGTTGGTAGAAGCCAGGCAAGGCACAGCACGTGGCTTACCGAGGATACCTGGAGGCGGATTGAAGAACGTAAGCTACTGAAAGCTCGTATTGTAAATACCCCAGCAGCAGCTAGAGTCCCTGCATAGAAGCAAAATGAGAGGAGTGCAGCGTAGTGTAAGACGTGACAAACGTAATTATATTAACAACCTGGCCTCAGAAGCAAAGGAAGCAGCGACCAGGTGCGATAGCAGAACGGTTTACAGAATCAACAAAGAGCTGACAGGTGGTCACCGCTCTAGCGAACATCCGGTAAAAGATCTAGATGGTGCCGTACTCGTTTCAGATGAGGATCAGCTCAAGCGATGGATGGAGCATTTATCTACGGTCCTTGACCGTGTATTCGACAACGATATGTACCCAAATCAGACGGAGCTGCCAGAAGTAACAATTTCCCGAATTTGCACCTTAACTCCCAGTAAAGATGGTAGAAGAACAGGTCGTCTTTGGTAAGCTACCAAAATGATAGGATTTTCGTGGTTTTCGTAGTCAATGCTTTCGCTTTGCAAATAGAACGCCAAACCGAAACCATGTTTGAGAAGAACAACCAACTGAGAAATTAGTCTGCTTGATCTCGCTTCGCCATATTGCTGAGTAAACGAAACCTAACCCGTCGATTGCCAACGGGTAGCAAAGTTACAGTGTCGGTTACAAGACCTTGCAAATAAAACGCATAATCCAATCAAAATAGAACGCCAAACCAAAACCACGAGAGAGAAACTTTACTGCACCCTGCAAATCGAAAGAGCTATAACTATACTTTGGCACCAGCAATTATATACCTATCTGTGTTGTGCGGTTTTCTGTAAAAAAAATTATTAAGCTAGAAATAAAAAAAACATTCAAATGCATGCATCGTACCATACGATCGACAACTACTAAAAGCCACGGATATGTTATCAGTCACAGTCAGTCTTAATAACAAACAGTTGGGTGCTGTGTGTCGTGTCGTGTCTCGTTTGTGACAGTGACTGTTTCTAATCTGGTAGTAGTAGTTGCTAATTGCAAGTGCTGTAAGACTGTGTTTGCCAAAATCACTGGAAAATGAGCAAAATTATAAATCGTAAGTACTATAAT
This sequence comes from Nephrocerus scutellatus, assembly GCA_947095585.1. NCBI lineage: Eukaryota > Metazoa > Arthropoda > Insecta > Diptera > Pipunculidae > Nephrocerus > Nephrocerus scutellatus. The sequence continues at coordinate 113,776,975 of OX352761.1, read as the reverse complement.
ATATTATAATATATAATAAGTAATAATGATTTGTTTACACTGTCACACGACACAGTTATGCGATTGGCGCTCCTTCAACTAAAAGCCAGCACAGACAAAACAGCAAATGTGGAGAATGCCATAGCAAAAATAGCACAAGTTGCCAAAGAATCAAGGCCAATAATTGTTGCGCTTCCGGAATGCTTCAATAGTCCATACGGCACAAACTATTTTCGTGAATATTCAGAAACTATTCCAGACGGATACACAAGCCGAATGCTCTCAAAATGCGCCAAGGACAATAGCATTTATATAATCGGTGGTACAATCCCAGAAATGGGAGATAACGATTCCATCTACAATACATGCACCGTCTGGGATCCCAGTGGTATTTTGATTGCGAAACATCGAAAAATGCACCTCTTTGACATTGATGTTAAGGGAGGCATTCGGTTCAAGGAATCAGAAACCTTAACAAGTGGTAATCAGTTTACTACAATCAATGTAGATGGCCACAAGATTGGTATTGGCATTTGTTATGATATTCGTTTCGAAGAAATGGCACGCATATACCGCAATGAAGGTTTGTGTTTAAAAGAATTATTTGTCGTGTATTCCACTTTAGTTTTGTGTTCTGTTTTATAGGTTGCGAAATGATTATTTACCCTGCGGCATTTAATATGACAACCGGTCCATTGCATTGGGAATTATTGCAAAGATCCCGTGCGAACGACAATCAGTTATATGTGGCGACTATTGCTCCGGCTCGTGATGAATCTGCTAAGTATGTGTCATACGGTCATTCCATGGTGGTTGACCCATGGGCTAAGGTAATCAAGAGCGCCAAGGAAACAGAAGAAACTATAGTCGCAGATATTGGTAAGAGAATCCTTCGAATTTCAAGCAACATGTTTTTTAAATTAATTTTCCGTCTTTAGACTTCTCTCTAGTCGAACAAGTGCGCCAGCAAATTCCAGTTTTCTCACAACGCCGCACAGATCTGTATGAAACGAAGAAGATCTGCGTTCAAAGTAAAAATACTTGATTTACTTTAAGAATTATTATTGAACATGAATTGTTTATATAAATTTATTTTTTATATGGTATTTCGATGGCTAACTTATAGACTTTTCTTAATTATTTTATATATAAATGATATTTGTTTGGTCGTAAAGTTCTTCATGTAAGTTAAACAAATTAATTAACACAGAATCAGGCAATTCATTCCACATCACTATTGTGCGGCTAAAGAAGGAATCTCTGAATTAGTTAATACGTCCGAAGATAGACTTCGAGAATGGGCGGGATACATCTGGATATTTCTTTTGAACAACGCTTGTGAAATAAGCGATAAAACAGTGACAAGCAGGAAACATTCCTACGATGTTCAAGCGATTCGATTGTTTTCGTGATATTAACGTCACTAATAAGTTTTAACGCGCGGTTCTGAATTCTGTCTAGTAGATCCAATGTTGTCTTGAGTTTAGCTGCCCAGACTCGCTTGAACATCGTAGGAACGTTTCCTGCTTGTCTCTGTTTTATCGCTTCTTCTACCAGCGGTGCTCAAGAGAAATAGCCAGCTGCAAGCCACCTCTCCTTGAATTCAACAGCAATACTCGTGGGGCTCATCACTCTAAATGCTCATCAGTTTATCCTCAAGCCAATATTCGGACGTACAGTTAAGTTCAGTGATTCGTTCTTCAGCCGTACAACACGTTTGTGAAATGCTCTGCCAAGATCTGTCTTCCCACAGCACTATGATCAACATACATTCAAAACACATAGGAGATCATTAATGAAAATGAGAGAGTGTCGGAGACATAAGAGAGAGCCTTCTGGAACACACCGGCGATAATTCTGCATATCGAGAAATGTTTTTTAAAGGAAAAACTTATTTCACATTGTTGTGTTTACGAGATTTTTTATTTGCGTAATTTAGTACTTACGGGACTATAAAAATTTACCGGATTTTGGGATGAGGATATTAAGCGGCTTCTTTCACTTTGCAGCTTGAAAAATTATATGACAAAGACGTCATTAAATTTGGTCCTGAGTAAAAGAAATAGTATAATCTTCCTCCTTTCTACAATATTAAATGTATGAATAGTTATAACTTAATACACTATCATTTGTTTAATTAAAATACTAACAAACAAAAGTGAATTACTTATGGATGATAATAAACTTTAAGAAACGAAACACCTACTTAGAAAAAAAACTAAAACGAAAGTAATCCAACTAGAAACCCTTGATGTTTAAATACAAGTATTATGAGTATTTGGAGAGTTGTTTACTATCAGAATTTGTTACAACTCCATTTTCAACGGCAGTGTCTGTTGAGTGTGTTTCTGGATTATTCGGATAAGTCGTTACAAATTTCCTTTGTGTTTGGCCAAATAGTGCTCGAATTGCTTCATCAGTTGCCATCAAGGGTTGACTAATAAATTTTAGAGCCTACAAAATAAAACATTATTTTATAAACAGGTACTCTTTCACTAGACAGCTACAATACTTACATCCACTGCATACATTTCAGATTCGCAAAGCGGATTCGAGTTCGCACTGGATATTTGAAGATTTTCTGGTATTCCGACACCTGTATGTAACACCATTTGTTGCATAATATTTAGATTTTCTGCACTAAGACTAACTACGTCTTTCGCGGGTAAATTCAAATAACGAATCTTTGCAAGAAATTTTAAATTTTTCAGCATTTCAAGCTGAATTTCACGTATTTGTTTAGTCGTATCAAGTAATCGTTTTGTGGATTCAGTAAGCATTTGATTTTTTTGCGTAAGGTCAGCTTTCCACCGGGCAAGTTCCTCAACCATGACACTACTGGCGAGGAATTTTGAGCGCCACACCTCACATTGACCTGCAAGGTATTCTATTTGTTCCTAGGAATATGAAAAATTGTGTTGGTAGTATGTAGTATACATCAATGTATTTTTAATAACTCACTGTATGCGTAGTCAAATTGTTTGCAGTATCCAGAAGCGCTTTAGCCAACTGTAGTTTGTCCTCGGTAAGAACGTTCACTCTAATCTGCAAATCTTCTCCGACAGAAGCTACTAACAAATTTTTTAACTCTGAATTAACTTGAGTTTGAAATTTAAACTGACTCTGGAAGTAGTCACGTTCCTCTTTTATTTTACTAAGTTCCTCTTGAAGTTTTTTTACTTCAGAGTTTTCCACCGAAGGAGATGGTTGTTTACTGGTACTTGCCTCATCCAACTCTTGAGTTCTCATGTTGGAAACTTGATTTACCAGCACTCCGATGTCCAAATCGTTTTTATTTTTCTTTAAGATTTTTGGTTCGAGACTACTCGCGTTAGGATCCATATGGTTGACTGCACCTGGATACGGTTCAAACGGAACGAATTTTTGTGGTTTATTTTTTTTGTGTTCGGATATTGTGGACCTAACAACTAAACGTGGCTTTAGTAGATGTAGTTCTCCTTTCGGCATATCTGGTGGCAGACTAAGCGGGCGGCATTCCGGTTGCATACAGAATGTGTATAGTCCTGGAGGTGGCAGTGGCGTTGACGTCCCAGAAATCGACGTCTTGCAATGGTGTATACTTTCTTGGATTGTGGTGCTATCCTTGCGACGTAATTGTGGGCGGGACTGTGACAGTTGTTTGTTGCATGCTTCCACATTTTTGGGAATGGTTCCTGCTGCCCGTTTTTCAGTTTTCACACCCAAGTCTTCTTGCTCCATTCCATCGCCACTAGTACGCCCTGCATATCCACCATGAAAACCAAAATCGAAAAAATAAATTATTCGGTTATTTATCGTTTTTGAGAGAAATTAACTACTAAGAAGTTAAACAAAACGCAATATTAACATTTGAAAGAAATATATAACTACAGATAAACAAGTAGCTGAGTGTAATTCGTCAGCTTAATGGAAAACACGAATTATCACGTCGCACTAACCTTTTTCCAAGTAAATGTCTGTTAAAGAATCCATTTTATATTGAAAATATATTAATAATTTTAAATAAATAGATGTTTCAACAAAATTTAATTTATTTATTCCTTGCAATGGAGCTGGCTCTCAGATAGTCATAGTACCAAATAGGCAAATACCAATAGTGTGAAAAAAGAAATCGATTGTAGCTTATGCCTCTTGCGATTTGGTCAAACAACAACAAAAACATTATCCACGGTATTGCTGTCAAAGTGACAGCGTTGTTATCGTGGTGAATGAGTGAGTTCACTGTGCAACTAAATGTTACACGAAGTTCCTTTTTTTTACATTTTGTCGTTCACTGAGGACTTGGTAATGCAGTGGTTGTGTTCACTGGAAAAAAGAAATGACGATGTGTTGTTATGTCGAAAAGCCATATCGATATCGACATTGACACCTAAGCCAGTGAACAACATGTTGTTATTTTGTGTCAATACTGTGACAACACAACAACTAATAATCAAATGACTCATAAGACATCAACTAACTATTTACTAACAACACTCGCGACTGTTGTTAAAAAAAGTTAGATTTTGTCGACGACAACTTATGTGGTAAACAACAAGTTGTCGGACCATTAAAAAAAAGAAAACACATAATGTTTTTGATCTGACAGATCTGATTATAGAAAAAAATTATTATATGTAATTTCTCTGATATCTCCGACATCAAAAAACATGCCTATAATAGGAGTAATTTTTATGTTGGAAAGATAATTTAACTTGCAAAACTTAAATATGTATTCCCTTTTTTATACTTTGAATAATATTTATTTCTGTAGTTTACTCGGATAATTTTTAGATATGCATTTATTACTCTAAAACATATGAATGCCTCTTTCGAATTGTGCATTTAGCTAAGATTTCTCTCTCGTGTTTTTGGTACTTGAAATTGTTAATGAGTTTGGCCAATTTGATCATGAATCATGAATGATCATGATTAGTGTAATCAAAAGTCTTGCTGAAGACGAGAAGTATCAAGATTGTGATAAGATTTTGGTCCATATTATGGCAAGCAGTTTCAATGATATCAAGGACAGTCGAAGTAGTAGAGTAAAATTTCCTAAAGCCACTCTGTTTAGTGCAAAGTTCAGAATCCTCTTAAAAAACAAGCTGATCTTGAAGAGAAACCTTAGACAAGGCTGGCAAAGCTATCTAGGATGTTGTCTAAGGGATATCAAAATATAGCCCTTTTTTCTTAGATTTCCTAATGAGAGAAATAACTTTGTTCTGATATCTGCAAAAAGCCCTCCAACAGTCATTAGTTCGATGAGAAATATTAAAATTCTACTAGGGTTGAAAATTGCAGTCCTAGTTCTGAAAGGGACATGAGAATTAAAGAAATAAGAAGTGTCATTTGGACAAGAGGTCAAAAATATTTTATCAAATTCCTCATAATTAATATCATCGATATGAAAATTAAATGAGGCAAAGAGCAATGCTTCTGATCAGGAGGTTCGTGGTTCAAATCCCAGTAACACCAAAAGATTTTTCCAGGTGTCCTACCTCTCGCGAAAGTCTGACAAACGTGTGAGAGTAATAACTTGTCACGGAAAGCTTCCCAATTCTCTCCGATTGGCTCCGGCATAAAATTGTAGGTCCCCTCCATTTGTGTGCAAAAATATTCATGTTGATTCAACAAATGGTTGCAATAATCTAGGCCTTGGACCGCAATGGTCTGTCGCTCCGAATATTATTATTAAAGATAAAGGCATGTTTAGATATAACTGGAATCCAAAATTGACTCTGTGAGAAGACAATATGCAAAGAATTACTAGGACCAAAGAAGTCAATTCTCTAACCACTGTTTCTGAAAGAACCATAATGTGAAGGAACTTGAGAACCAGGAATGACAACAAATATCATTAAAAATTGAGGAAATGGAATTAAAAACCGTAGGCTCAAGAATTAAATTAAAGAATTTAAATTAAAATCACCCTTTAAAATAATATTCTCATAACGTGGGAGTAGCGTATCAAGTGTGTGAAGAAGGTAATCAAGATTCCCACCAGTTTTATAAACTATGTATTATTTATAAGGTGTGGGCGCCGTGGCTCAGTGGAGTAGTTCCGACGAATATCAATTTAAGTTAAGGAGAGGACTCAGATTTAAGGATGATTTAAGCTTTACAGCGAAGGAAAGAGGGCAACACCACCTCCCCTCATAATGTAATCATCAAAAGTGCCGTTCTATCATGCCGAAGCAGCCGAGGTATTTTTGGTATTTTTAATTTGACGTTTCATGCGAAAAAACTCTCAAATCGTTATCCGTTTTCGTTGCCATGGTCACCATATGGTTTGATCGCGCTTTCCGCAGTCAGAATATATACGACACGTGCATACATGCTACGTGTCCCACTTCCTTGGCTTTCCAGATTTATGTAAAAAATTTAAGAATTAAAAAACAGTAATCAGATATTTTATTCAGCTCCATTTAATATTGAATTTTTTTTTAAAGGTTTTATTTAAAGATTCATCTTGTACTAAATTAAAGAATTATTTTAATTTTGCTCGCCGATATCTACCCACGTAAGAGTATGCTTACCGTCTTTGTCCATTTCCGAAAATTGCAAGTACTTGATTTCTCCCATCTCATCTTTAATGAACTCTTGAGCAACTGAACTGACATCGTCGTTGCCCTCTTCATAATTTTCCCCCAGATACCCATCCATCTCACATGGCGTTTCACTTTTTATATTCGCTCCATTTTCATTACTAACGACTATGTTTTCGACTAGATGATCACTGCTACTATCATCTGAAGGCAGAGTTGTATTGGAGTTGAATTCTGGAACACTAATTTGCGGCTTATTGATTATAATGGTATCGTTGTTATGTTTCGTATTTCTCATGTGAGTGAGTAAGAGCGGTTTTCGCATGAAACCTGCACCACATTGAAGGCATTCGTATGGTTTCTTTTTACTATGTGTGAATCGATGAGCGTTCCTGTTGTCTCTACTGTTAAATTGCTTTCCACATACTTCGCAAGCGTATGGTTTGATACCGGAATGAATAAGCATGTGTTTTTTGAAGTGCTCAGGATAGACAAATGTTGACGAACATATATCACACTTATATGGACGCTCTCCGGTGTGTGCAGACTGTTTGTGATATTCAAGTAGGCGTCGGCGCTTAAACGATCGATCGCAAACATTACACTTATGGCGTTTATCATTCAAATGAGTTGTCTTTTTGTGGGTGCTTAAGTTCGAGCGCTGGGCAAATGCCATCGGGCAAAGGTCGCATGCAAAAGGCCGTTCGCCGGTGTGCGTCCGTTCATGATCCCTTATCTCAGCTCGACGAGCGAAGGCTTTGTCGCACATTCGACAAATAAACGGTTTATTTCCTGAGTGAACTATCTTGTGAACGTCAAGATTGTGTTGGGTTCCGAATGGTTTCGAGCAAATATCGCAAATAAACGATTTCACACCCAAGTGAATCTTTTTGTGTTGTAGCAGATTTTGCTGATTGAAAAAAGCCTTTTCACACTCTGTACATTGAAACGGTCGCTGGCGATCTGTGTGAATTTTTGCATGTGCCTGCAAGGTATATTTAGAGGCGAAATCCTTTGTGCATTTTTCACATTTGAATGGTCGCCTACCAGTGTGCATATTCATGTGTTCATTTAGCAGATTATTTGAGCTATATCTCTTGTTGCAAAGTTCACACTCAAAATGTTTACTTGATGAGGTGTAATGTTGCCGCTTGTGGATACGAAAAAGGCGATAATTGTCGAAATTGCGTAGACAAACATCGCAATTGAAAATTTCTTCACCGTTTCCATGCCCTTCATCCATGTGATCGTTTAAGTCTTGGCGTTTCGTAAAACCCTTATTACAAAAATCACAAATGAAAAAGCGATAATTATGCCATGATCTTAAGTGAGTAGGAAAAAGCTTTGGCTCAAATTCAGGATTTTCTGGACACACAAGACAATAGTACATGTTGTTCTTTAGTTGATAGGGTAGTGGTTGGGTATCCTTAATCTGTCGACTGATGCGGGATATTCGTTTTTGGTCGTTTGTGCTAGAAATTTCAACAGCTGTAACAGAAAGGTGAAATTTTATTTATTTGACTATAAAACATTGTATGGAGGTTGCCTTTTATATTTCGGAATGGCGCAACCCTAGTTCTGCCATTTTTTTTCGCAGAACGTTTTTTTGTTTATAATACTTGTGTTTGTAGTGATTTCAAAATTTAATTTACGTGCAAAAATGAAACTAAATCGTGAACATTTTCATGCGATTATCTTATATAACTTTCGACGTGGATCAACTCAACAACAGTAAATTGTTGAACTAAATTCGACTATTGGCGATGAAGCAGAATCAAGGATCAGTGTTAATCGATTGTTTACAAAATTCAATCGTGACGGTAGTTTGCTCAAAGACGAATTTCGTGAAGGTCGTCCAAAACCGGTTGTTGTTCTGGAAAAAATTGATGCTGTGCATGAACTGATACCTTAACATCGATCGTCATGTGAGTTATCGTGAGATTGAGGCATTCTCGAGCATTAGTGGGACAAGCATACATTTCATACTGCATGAACATTTGGCCGTCAAAAAGATTTGTTTGCGTTGGATCCCACATAACTTGATAATCGCTCAAAACACCACTCGTGTCAATTGATCGAAAGAAATGCTCAAAATATACGATCGCGGTGCTGCAAAACATGTCTATAACATCGGGACAGATGACATAGAATGGTCAATTCTGAATGGTACACAGCCATTTGTTTGCCAGAAGTCTTCGGCGAAATAAGCAAAAGCAACCGCCGACGACGTATCATTCTCTAACTATCAGCACACACAAATGAACATTTGAGCGGTCAAAACATCGAATTAATGGGTCATCCTGAATTGGTTCCCAACCCAATGACTTCTTTTTATTCTCGCAAATCAAAAATAAATAAATTTCAAAATTCATGTTTTGAAGGTACCTTAATCGGAGTGGAAAAAGTTCGTCGAAAATTGGTTCAAACGCTTGCAAGTGTATTATTGATCTTCATGGAAAATATTTTAAAAAACAAAATGTTATTTACGATATTTGGTTTTGTTCTCTAATCACGAAATATAAAAGCCAACCCTCGTAACCATAACTATTATTACCGCTACTACTGTTGTAATCATGCATAGATTGGTTGTCACAACTTTCTTGTTGTTCTTCGTAGCTCATTTCAGAAGTGTGATCAATAACTTGTTCGTAAATAATATCTTAGATAAAGTTAAATGTATTATTTTCTTGTTATGCTGATAAGTTCAGATAGCACATACCTTCCGGAGCAACATCTACGCAGACGATGGAGGTAGGAACATTATCTTTATCACTAAACTTACTTTCTGTGTGAATTTTAAATGCATGAATACCGACGCCTTCTTCGGCGGAATACATTTGTTGTTGCTCCACACTTTGCCCTGCCATTATTTCACTGATCATAAGCCCACTCGCATTAGAATTACATAATTCTTTGTTATTGTTGACCAATTGGTTTTCAATTCCCATATCATTTTGGTCTACGACAGCTTCATTCTCCTCTTCTATTAAATCTGAATCTGCATCTTCTTCTATTTCAGTACCAGCAGATAGCTTGTCATCGACAACATCCGCCGTTTCGTGATTGTAGACAGTTTCAAAGTTGTCCGATGTAGTCGTTTCGTTGAGGTCTTCCACAACCCCGTCAACTTCAATGACAATTAGGTCTAAATTATTTCTCTTTGCAGTGGTATTGTAATTTGTTAAAATTTTGTATCGGATTTCATAGTAACGGTGCTCTATACTTTCATATTCCAAAGCTATACCGTTGCAAGCATTACAGAGAAGCTACAAAATGTTCAGGTAGTAAATCAGAATATATCAACAAAAGGACAATTATAAATTGTATTCCTACTTGTGAATGTGTGGTATTTTCTTCAATTACCCTGCCTAGCGCAGAGGATAATATTGTTGAGATTGGGCAATCTTCTTGTCCATTATCTTGAAACTGAAAATGACACAGAACCAAAGAAACTATTGGAGATTTAATGTTTTCTTATTTGATTTTAATACGAACCCTTCTCTCGAACATAAGTCGCGGCACCTCGCCTTCAAGAAATTCTCTGTCGCATAAAAAACATTTCACTGTTTCAAAAACATATTCAGGAGGCTCTGAATTTACTCCACCGATTACCTCCGTCATTTACGATATTAAATCTGCAGACAAAAAAACATGCAGTTGTTATATAGACATGATACATTTTATCTTATATGTATTTTTAAATATAAAAATATTTAATCATTGAAGTATTGAAGTACAATAGACGATAACGAATAAGCAAGTAATAAAATACCAACTACTAAGTAAAAATAAAAAAAATATTACACAATTCAGCCAAATTAAGAAATCAAAATGAATAATTTCTTAAAAATAAAAAGTTCTCCGTCCAAACAGTAAAAAGTTAAAACTGTCAAACGAAAAAAAAAAACAGGGATGTTAATGTCATCCAAGTTTTTTAACAATTTTGAATAAGTGCTCTATGTTGAAATAATGGGACAAGCTTACAACTTTTTAAAAAAACGAACCATACAAATTATAATCTTTCATTTAAATTCTTTTCCATTCTCTTTAATAACTTCGCGTGTCAGTATGTCTTTTGGTGGCTCGCTGGCTGGTGGTGGTGAAATATTGCGATCATTTTTTAACACACTTCCTAAAGCCCGATGCCGGATCCGAACGGCGAATTGAGCTTTCAGTGACAAGTTATTACTCTAGGATGGTTGTCAAACTTTCGCGAGAGGTGGGACACCGTGACATTTTGTGAATTTGAAGGCAGTATTTTTACAATCATATTATTTCAAATTTATTTTAACCTTTACATATAACAGCTGAGTTTTTTTTTATAACGAATAACATATAAATATTTCCCTGACTGACTGACTGACAAAATAGCTGGTCTGCAGCATCGTAAATTTGACGTTTGTTGTAAAATGTAAATAACGGTTGTGTAAACAATTTCATAATAGTTGTTGTAATAATTTGTTATGTGTAATTTATTAATTAAGTACATTTGTTGATAAATTAACGTATTATTGCTAATTTCAATAAACTCAGTAAACGCGGTACAAAATATAAATAATCTGTTATAATAAATTTATGTAACTTAAACTATTTCCAAAAAAATTTGGAGATTCGATGGCAAAATTTAAGACTACAAAATAAGAATATTTACTTACAGAAATTTTTGTGAAAAATTTGGCAAAATTTGTATGGATAGGAAATTAACTTACTCCATTTTTCACTCTCCTCTTCTAAGTTTCGAGAATTTGTATTTGAGATCGCTTTTGTAATTACATAAATATGTAACGGGAATAGACCCAGCCAGTGTTAACCTATGGTTCACCGTCTCACCAACAGCGATGAAGAAGATCTCGCTATTCGAAAGAAAGGTACTGAAAATATCTACAGGACTCTGGAGGGTGCCAAATATCTCTCGAGTGCAAGGCTTTACGAAGCAGCAGGTCTGCTGCCAATAACCGACCACTTGTTCCAAATGGCGAGGAAATTCGTTGATGGGTTGGGAACACATCCAAGTCCGGAGATGCAAGTAAATCGAGCCAAGCCACCGCTACATAAACATGACAGGAGTCACAGCCATCAACATTACATTTTTTCATTTTTATTTTATTTTAAAATTTATTGTTTAAAATTAGATTTCATTAAATATAATCATGTAGTAGATTAATTAGTCAAAAATATTGTTGAATTATGTGCAATACAAAATAAATTAAAACAATTTAATTACGTCGGGCCACTATTGTTGAGCGGACACTTATTATTATTACTTATGAGTTTATTTTTAATTCAAAATTGTGAAATACTTAATTAAAAAAATCAAAAAATCTTTATCTTAAACGGGAACAGACCTGAATACTTTGTCACATATGTCATCTGAATTTGAATTGCTATATAGGTGTGTTATAAACGCAGGAACTGTCAGTTTCTTTTTATTTTTATAGTTCTACCTCTTGGTGATTGGATTGTCAACTTTGCTACTGTGTTCTGTTCTTTTGCTCTTTCTGTTTTCTGCATTATACCACAAAATGATGGCAATTTAAATTTTGTTTAAAGAAGAGACATTTTTATAGTTTTTGCTTTTGTTAGATTTTTGTGGAAACTGGAAACCAACAAAACTTAATCGTACAAAATGGTAAGATTTATTATATTAACATGTTTAAAACTCAAGGAAAGAGGCTGGTTGAAAAATGTTGCCTATCTTTGTTATGCCAACTCTACAAATTTTGAAAGAAAAATAATAAACTATATTCCATAATACACTTCCAGATGCTCTTTATGTTGCTTTTCAGCCGGCAGGGTAAACTGCGTTTACAGAAATGGTACGGCGCTTACCCGGACAAGGCTAAAAAGAAGATAACGCGTGAGTTGGTCACAACAATATTAGCCAGGAAGCCAAAAATGTGCTCATTTCTCGAGTGGAAAGACTGTAAAATTGTATACAAAAGGTGTGGCTTTTATTTAAGCAAGATATGATAATTGTTTTAACTAATTAAGTGGTTTAATTTGTATTTGTGTATTTCGACAGATACGCAAGTCTATATTTTTGTTGTGCTATTGAGCAAAATGATAATGAGCTTCTAACGCTGGAGATTATTCATCGATATGTCGAATTGTTGGATAAATATTTTGGAAGTGTAAGTATTAAAATGTTCTAACTGGGTAAATTGGGTACATAATTGAACCGGTTTTTTTTAACAAATTTTAGACGATATATTATATTGACACTAAAGGTAAATCTGCACAGAAACTGTAAGGGTTTGTTAAAACAAAAGTATGTAATTGCTAACGTTTATAGCATAAATTTCGATTACGAAATATGCAGTTGTTTTTAATAACTGATTTACCAAGGCTCTTATAAAAAGTCCAACTATTAACGCCAAAATATAGTTATTGACATCCCAATATAATACTATTATTGGAACTCTTAAATTTAAATTTAAATTTTGATTATCTTGTCTTCGTCTTATAAGTATTTTCGGTATTTTATATTTGTTACTTTTTTCTACATAGTAAAAGGAAGTATATATAGTAATCATGAACATTTTTGAACACGGGATTTTTGCAGATTTACCCAAAAACGTATTTCCTGAGTCAGAAAAAGCGAAAAAATTCGCTGCTTGTCTGTGTCCACTATCAGCCAAGACGGCTTAACTTATGGGGATGAAAATTCATATTTTAGCTTTTTACATAAATTAGGAGGGGCCAGTTGAATTTGACAGAAATCTGACAACCGTCAGTGAGTTTTTGCAAATAACTCAAATGACGGCCAACTCGGCGGCTTCCTTGTGGTTTCCAGTCGAGCGCTAGTTTCATAATATCGTCTGATGGCTTTCTCCATCTGTGGCCAATCCAGTTCCATTTTCGTCGTCTGATGGTGATCTCGATTGCTTCCTGCTGCAGTTACTCTCCACAAGTCCTGATTGGTGATAATGTCCGGCCATCTTATTCTCAGTATCCGCCTTAAACACTTGTTGGCGAAAACTTGGAGGCGCGTTGCAATTGACTCTGTGACTTTCCACGTTTTGCAGCCATACAAGAGTACTAGAGAACTTTAGATCTGAAGATCGTTAGCTTCAGAAGGGTTGGGTGTTCTATAGCCTTAAATCTTCCTCCATCTCCCTCCAGTCAGTAATATATATTGAAAATTTCATAAAAATCGGTTTGTAAATGGGGTTGATTTTAACATTTTACCTTTCTCACCCCCAGAGAGAAGGGAAGGGGATGTACTTTAGCTTATAACCTTCATCCACTTGAAAATTTCATAAAAATCGGTTTGTAATTGTGGCTGCTATTAACATTTTACATATCCCACCCCACCGGAAGGGTAGTAGTAGCCTTTAACCTTCCTCCACCTACCAATAATATACATTGAAAATTTCATAAAAATTGGTTGGTAAATGTGGGTTTCCATAAATAACAAGCAAACACACATCATTTGATTTTTAAATTCTCTACATTAACTTCGCGTGCCCGTGTGTTTTTGGCTGGCTGTCTGGCGGACCAAATCTTGTGATAAATTTTTAACCCACTTTCTAAAGCCCGATTTTATTCAAACCGTATCTCCGATGACAACACTTTCTATTAATTTTTGCGGCCCGATTGGCTCCGATGGACAACACTTTTTATAAAAAATTGGAAGTGATCGGGCCCCGGGTCCGGTCCGGGGATTTTCTTCAAATTGTATATACTACTAGTGAAACTCTCATACCTCTTTAAGTGAAACTCATATTTTTTAAATTTACCTCTGTAAGTGGAATTGTTTGTTTGTATCTCTGTAAGTGAGACAGATTTGTAAAAAAAATAATATTTTTTCGCTTCAAAATTCCAAAACAGTTACGTTTTCCGTATCTAAAACGTCTGTCTAGACACCATGTAGATGGTGTGACTGCAGTAAATAACAAAAGTATTTTAAATGTTAAATCACTAGTGTGTATAACGGCTACTTTCGAAGCTAGGTTATAGTGTATGAAACAGTCACTTTCGTCTATGGGCGTGTGAAAAGAATTTTACGTGCCTAAATCAATTTTTTGTAGAATTTAAAAAAATCGGGGGATAGTTCAATCGGAATGTGGTGAAGGTTATGGAAAACTGAAAATAAATCGTGCTCCTGAACATCCTTAACTTGAAGCATGTGTTGTTTCCTGGATAAAGCAGTGCTTAAATAAAAATCTTCCGATAGCTGTGCCTCTCCTTTGCGCAGAGACTAAACATCGCGCAATTTCGGGCAATTTACGGTTGGTTGGAAGGTTTTAAAAAAAGAAATGATTTAGATTTTTAAAAAAATGTGAGGGAAAGCAATGCTGCTGTCTTTGCAACAGGTGGATTGAAGATCTTCCATCTCTTATAAGTGGTTATACCACAGAAGACATTTTTAATTCGGATGAAACCGCCTTATTCTTCAAGTGCATTCCAGATAAAACGTTTATGTTCGAAGGAAAACATTGCCATGAAGGGAAATTAAGCAAAGAACGTGTTACAGTGCATTTTTGTGCCAATATGTCTGGGACTGAAAAACTTTCAACTCGCCCATTCTGATTGGGCGATCGAATCAACCAAGATGTTTCCAGTTTCCAGTAGACTACAAAAATAATAAAAAATCATGGATGATGAACGAAATCTTCACATATTGGCCTAAAAAAATTATAGGCAAATGAAAATGCAAAAAAGAAAGATTTTGCTATTTGTCGACAATTGTACAGCCCACATGAACTTACCAGAACTAAGATTCATTAAGGTTTGCTTCTTACCCGCTAACACTACGATCCGACTACAGCCTTTAGACCAAGGTATTATACACAATTTTAAAACTGATTATCGAAAAGAAGTCGTGTATTATATTCTTAAATCCATGGAACAAAATGAGATCCCCGAAATCAATATACTACTACAGGCTATGAGATTTGCGAGGAAAGCTTGGTACTGTGTTAGCGAAACCACAATAAAGAATTGCTGTAAAAAATAGCAAAACGCTCCAAAGCCATTGGACCGGATGGAATTGCAACGGTTATGTTCAAACATCTAGGCTCAACAGGTATCACTTACCTTACTCAAATCTTCAATTTTTCACTTAAAACATTGGACATCCCTGATCCTTAGAAAACGGGCAGAATTATTCCACTACTCAAGCCTGGTAAACAGGTAGACCAAGGATCTCTCTCCTGAACCCAAAAGCGAAAACACTCGAAGCTATACTACTTCCTCAGCTTCATTCCAAACTCCAGTTAGCCGAAGACCAACACGACTTCCGCAAGCAGAGTAGCATAACCACAGCTCTTTCGGAGATCTTAACACCCAACGTTTGGACTAATACTAATTAATAGTTGCTACAACAACAACAACATGATTTACATTTTCGTAACAGTATAACCAAAAACTCTGATTCTTTTTAATAATTTTTATTTTATTTGATATTTTAAATAATTCGTTACATTACAAGTTTATTAAAAAGGTTACGAGGCTTTTTTATAATAATTATGATTTTGTTTTTTGGAATACCGTGGACCTTTTTCACCTACATTGAAAATCTAGGTACTATTATTTAATACAAGCTTTTCCTGGGCGGTGCGCCACCCGCACACATGAATACCCGCCTTGCCATCACTACCACAAGAGGGATGCACCATTGCCTCAACCTAAACAAAGCGCCACCTCGATCGTATTCGCACTATGTGGTTTACCAACATTTGGTTAAGACGCATATTCTGTGAAAGTTTCATATATTATATAGATTATAGTACGTACAAAACAACGCAGCATATAGCACGCAGTCATTATGATGCCGCTATAGGCGTGATGTTCGTACAAAATAACACAGAAAGAAGCGCATCGAGCAGTGCAGCACACAGCACACGGTCATTATAATGCGCGACCGTTTTTTCGTCTACTTTATTTGTTTAGTTACAAAACTGGTCACCACGAACGGCCCTTTTATTTAAACGGAATACTATATAAAGCCTTTTTTCATGCTGAAAGCTCATTGTAAATATTGGTGAAAGAACTTTTAAAATCTGTCTAGTAGTCCCGAAGATTACCTCCTACACACACACTAACATTACCTCTTCATAATATTAGTATTGAAATATATATATTTGCCATTTTCTTTATTTTACAGGTATGTGAATTGGACATTATTTTCAATTTTGAAAAGGCATACTTTATATTAGATGAATTGCTAATCGGTGGGGAAATGCAAGAGACCTCGAAGAAAAATGTTCTTAAAGCAATCGCGTCACAGGATTTACTCCAAGAGGTCAGTACACCAGAAGCATATGATTTGTAAAAAAATAAAAACAAAAAGAGTAACGTAAAAAATTAGCAAATATTTACTCTTTTTTGTTATATATACATTATTTATACATATATTTGTTGCCTTTGATAATGTACGAGTTGTTCTTTTGCTGTTTTTTTCTTTCTTTTATTTTGCATCCAATTTCTCTTCAAATCTATCTTTTACTATCTACTAACTGTCTCAAAATATCTCTTCGTATACAAAAATAAATGTTATAAAAATAGCAACAAGAATTTTTTTATTCGCTCCAATAAAAAAAAACTAACTACCTATGTTTAATTGTTAATATAACTTTTTTATTATTGTTAAAAAAAAATTAATTTAACAGCATCCATCAAATGCGAAACAGTTTTAAAAGAGCAACTATAAAATCAGAATTTTATGAATATTGTTATTTTTACTATTATTACTGTTACCTTTATTATTATTACTCTTATAATAAAATTATTGTTATTGCATGTGTCCTTTCATAACTTATTTTTTTTATATAGTTATTAGAATGCTATTGGTACCTATGTTTTTGTGTATGGGTAGCGTTCAAAAAGTTTAATCAAGACAGAAAAACTCAGTAATAACCAAATAAAACGAAACAGTCACACAGTATTACTTAAAATCTTGCCATATTTATATTACCTGACTTTATGTGCCAAATTCGTATAACAGATTACAATTAGCCATTAACCCAAACAAACATAAATATAAAGAAAAGAACAAACAGTTTACAAAGTTTATCGCGAACGTTAGCCAAGTATCATAAAAACTTAGGTATGTGAATATTATTTTATTTTTGAATGCTATTGTCTTCTTCAATTTTCGTAAAAATTTGTTTTCTGACTCATACTTGTAACTATATTTCGTTTAATTTATTTTTGTAATGGAAACGCACTATGTACTTATTAGTAATAAATCGTTTAGCAAAGCTTTCAGTTACAATCCAGAGTCAATTAACTTGAATTAAAAGTTTCGGTCAAGTTAATTAACATCTATATTATTGCACGGGTTTTTTGTTTTAAACACTACTACAGTATCGGGTCTTTGGTTTATAAATGTTAAGTTTAACTTTCCTTTCTATAAGTTTTTAAAGTAAGTTTACCTCGTTAAAAGAAGAATTGTGACGTTTTTTTTAGCACACACATCTGTATGCTGTATGTGTTTTTTATGGATAATTTCATATAGAAATATAACTGCTAAGTAGTAAAATAGTTTTGCATGATTTAGTCACTTTGTTGATGCATCAATAATTTTTTAAATCTTCTCTTTTTTAATATTTTTGCATGCCGAAATTCAGTAGACATAGTAGACATTAAAAGTCAGTTGCCTTCACTTGTAGTGTTTACCTGGGCTATATTGTTGATGGTCCATTAATAATTCCAAACAAATGTAATAAACAATAAATTGATCAATAAACAATAAAACAAGCAACTAAATCCAATAATCGTCATGTAACCCTTTTTTATTTAACGCTTACCAATTACCACAACCAAACCAAACCAAAAACCAAACAGGACTTCAATGAGTATCTAAATTGAATTTGAACATGACATTGAGTTATCGAAAAAAACGTAATTTTCTTCTATCATAATAAACTAACTTATTTAGCTACTACCTATATGTATATAGCATACAACTACTTTATAATTTGGTTATATAAAACAACATAAGACATGGTAAAATAAAGATTACAACAAAATGACGGAAAAAAGTCTATTTTTTTAGAAGATTCATTGTTTCCAGAAATAATTATTGCTGAAGCAGCTAGATCTTAACCCACATTTAATGTAGTAGTATTATTCATCCCTCCTCCTTGCTTATGTGTGGTTGTTTTCAATTTTATTAGAATTCTCTACTTATATATATCAGTAATGTTACATTTTTAATTGAATAGAATAGCAGGGTTATAGTTGCTATTTAAGTAGCAACGCGAACTCCTACCTATTTTATAGCCATAGCGAATTCAAAACTCAGTAACGTCCTCTCGTTTTAAACGATAATTCGCTTTTAATTAGAATTTCTCACTTTTCGTGTTTTATTATTCTTAAACTTAAAGAAACAAAACAGAAAATTAAAATAAGGAAAGAAAAAAAAATCATTATTATTATGTTTATATTAGCAAATGTGTATTTTATAAAAAACCTATGTAACTTTTGTTGTTTTTTCTATAAATGTATAAATGAAAAGACAAACTTATTAAATAGTGGGAACTTTATGGAGCAAATTATTAATTGTTTGAATAAACAACTTTTCTGTATATTAATATAATAAAATATGTGTTTCAATTAATGAGAAGTAATACTTACTACATAAGGCATTACACAGAGGCTATAGCAAAATTTTTTTATGCATTTAATAATTGCACGCACTAACAAAAACCGTGTTGGTATAATATTTTAAATATTTCTCTGTGTTATGTGCACTGTGATTATTTTAACAAAGAAACCAAAAAGCTGAAAAACACAACCAAACGCAAAAATATAAATTTTCGATCAAGCTGTGTTGTGTGGTTTTTTGTTTTATATTTTTTTTGTTGTTGTTTTATTAAAATATGCACTAAACACTAATACTTTCTATTACATATATACAAAAAAGCCTATTTAAAAAAATCAAGGGATAATCAGTGTTATTTCAGAGAAAGCTGCAGAAAATGTAAATAAATTTCAATTAAACCATACAAAGGGTGTCCCAACAAGAGCGCCGGATTTAAATTTTAAAGAAAAAACACATTTATTTTTGATTTAAGGAAACATTCTCCATATTCTTCAATCGCGTGGTCTGTACGTGACAAATGTCAAAAAAAATCACCGTACAACTCGTATTAACAAAATGGCGGCAAATTTAAATCCGGCACTCTTGTTGGGACACCCTCCATATATAATGAATTATTAAGGAATAGCAAATAACAAAATTAATTTTTTAGAAAGCTTTGAAGAAGACAGTCATTCTTGATTTAAAATAAGTGTCAAGTTGTTTTATATTGTTACTCTTTGTCGTTTTGTCGTTTAATATAAGGACACAAAACATTGTTACATAAAATCTATTTCATTAGATTCTGTATTAGAATATATGCTAAGTCCATCTTGCTCTCAATTCCATATTAAACCTATGTAAGGATACCCCCATCGTTTGTTTATACTTGAATGACACTCGCATCGAAGAAACCAAATAACTCGCAATTCTCGGTATGTGCGTCAACCACATACATACTTCGTTGAAACAACCACATATTAGTCGCTGCTAAATGAACTCTCCCAAATAACAATGCGTACATTCGCTCAAAACTTGAATACAATAATTTTCTTGTCTAGATAGGTCCTCAAAACCCATATCTATTAGACAGAATTCGGAACCGACAATAAAACTTATTGGTGACGAACATAACACGTAAACAATTCAACTTGCTTGAACATCCACTGAATGTTTCCAGCTTGTCGCTGTTTATCACATTCACCACAAGCGGTGATTAGAATGAATATTCAGGTGTATCCCGCCCAGCGCCCAACTCATCCTTCATACTCCTGCCTCATCTTCTGCTCACGTGTCCACTATTGTCCCATCTTCGGACGTACCGACCAATACTATTTTTATATTTTATATTTAAACTTATTGCCAAGGAAGAACTCCCTGAATGACTTGCGCCAGGACAATAAGGTGGAATAAGGCTTTTATTAAATTTAAAAAAAAAAAAGGAATGTAACTTACAATATATCACATTCCCTACGTTTGTAGCCGGTTTCCAATCTATTTTTTTGCTTTAATCAATGGATCATGGTCAGGCAAAACTACAAAAAACCTTGACCAAGATAATATTACTGATAATGACGTATGTGAGCCTTCAAAATACTTGGCACCTCTATTGAAAAGTTCGATCTTTCTGGGACTAGACGTGTTTCTTGAATAACAACTACTTGACAGTGAATCGTCAGTGATTTGTCTTCAGCTTCCAACAACTAAAAAGACTCAAAAATGTTACAAATTCCACAAAACAATGTTTTTTTTTAAATTCTCTATATTAACTTCACGTACCCGTGGCTGGCGTACTGGCTGGTTGGCTGGCTGGTCAGAGCTCCCATACAAATTTTTTTTCCCGGATTCAGATTATTTCATACTATACTCGTAATGACTGTGTTCTGTTTGCGTTGTTCGCTGTGCGCTGTGGGCAGCGTTGCTTGCTTTACAATTGGTGGGTTTTTTTTATAATTCGCGCACACTTCAATGGGTTCCCACCCTTATAATGCTCGGCTATATGCTTGGCACAGCGTGGGCGTTAAGGAAAAGAAGGAGACAAGAGGAGATCCCTATGAGCTTGTGTTTTTAATGCCTGCGTTGATCATAGTGATGTGGGAAGACAGAGCTTGGCAGAGCATTCCACATACATGTTGTACGGCTGAAGAACGAATCCCTGAACTTAACTGTACGTCCAAAGATTGCCTTGAGTGTAAACTGATGAGCATTTAGAGCACCACGAGTATTGCGGTTGAATTTAAGGAGAGGTGACATGCAGCTGGCTATTTCTCTTGAGCGCCGCTGGTAGAAGAAGCGATAAAACAGTGACAAGCAGGAAACATTCCTGCTCGCCGCAATCTCCTCAATTGTGATTTAGGATTGAAATTAATTATTACCCTCCTATATTTCGTTTTGTTGTGAATTACTAGTACTGTTATTGCCAAATAAACTTTTCCCTTTTCCAATCCAATACATATTTGTGGAGACGCCATTAATAAGTCACCTCGCCAACAAAATTATTCAAATAAGTAAATCTCCACAATCAAATAATAAGTAAGTTTCCACAAATAAGTATTAGATTGGAAAAGGACCTAACAATAGTGTAGTATCTTTATTACTAACTTAGTGTTCAGTGCTGCCTACTCTTATCGACAACGCAGTCTTTATAAATAAGGTTTAACTACGAAGCACTTAACAAAATACGCTACATTTATGCATCTAGCCGATAATTTGTATTTTATTTTAATGTATGTATTTATATATATATGTATATTTTATGTATTTAGTTTTCTAAAAAAGAAACAATCACACATGGCGCATTGCAGCAAGACTCCCAATCATTGTTTTATCATTCGACCCGAAATTGCAATTCAATTTAATTCATTCAATTCATATTCAATTTCTTATCACTTATAATTTTCATTTTACTACTTTAATGTTCGCCCATTACACCAATCCCATATACATTTAAATGCACGCAAATCATTAATCTAAGTATACATTTAAATGATTTGAATATAATTCATTGTTTCCATTTACAAATTTTAAACAAATGTTTTAACGGGTGTTTTTTTAAGAGGTTGCCGATTTTTTTTTTTGAATAAAACACATATAAAATTATGAAATGACCAAAATTTTTTATTTGGTAGATAATTTTTTGGCATTTAACATTTAAACACAATTTCTGGCATATGGCTACCACGACTATTTTTCACAAATGTCATTCTGGAGGTCCAATTTTCCAGCACCTTTTCAAGCATTTGAGGGCGTATGTCAGCAATGACACGTTGAATATTGGTTTCCAAAGCGTCAATCGATTGAGGTTTATCCACATAAACCAATGACTTCACGTATCCCCACAAAAAGTAATCGAGTGGCGTCAAATCGCACGAACGCGGAGGCCAATTCACCGGACCATTTCTCGAAATAATGTTGTCGTTGAAAGTTTCTTTCAATAAGTCGATTGTTTCACGTGCTGTATGGCAAGTGGCACCATCTTGTTGAAACCACATTTCATCCATATCCATATCTTCAAGATTTGACAACAAAAACTCATTTAACATGGTTCTGTATCGATTTCCATTCACGGTAACGCGTCGTCCTTCCTCATTTTTAAAGAATATGGACCGATGATCCCACCAGCCCATAGACCGCACCAAACAGTACATTTATCAGGATGCATTGGTAATTCTTGAACGGCGTGTGGATTATCTTTGCTCCAAATGCGACAATTTTGTTTGTTGACGTATCCATTTAACAAAAAATGCGCCTCATCACTGAAGAGAATTTTACGGTAAAAAAATGGATCTTCGTTCAATTGATTTAACGACCAATCTCTGAATTCACGGCGCAAACGATGGTCGTGTGGCTTTAATTCTTGCACCAATTGAATTTTGTATGGCACCAAACCCAAA
The DNA here is from genome assembly GCA_947095585.1 of Nephrocerus scutellatus. NCBI lineage: Eukaryota > Metazoa > Arthropoda > Insecta > Diptera > Pipunculidae > Nephrocerus > Nephrocerus scutellatus. The sequence continues at coordinate 113,754,053 of OX352761.1, read as the reverse complement.
TCTTTACGTAAAATTTTCCATAAAGTCGATGGACAAAGTCCAATTTGCTGAGCACGACGACGAATCGATAAATTGTCGTTTTCTTCGACACTGGCCTCAACGACAGCAATATTTTCTTCTGTACGAACTCTTCTCATTCTTGTCGGTGGCTTGGCATCCAAAAGAGTGAATGTAGACCGAAATTTGGTATTACGTTCTTTATGGTGGTCTCTGACGGACGATTATGTGCACCATAAAATTCACGAAGTGCTCTATAAACATTTTTAATTGAACACTGATTTTGAAAATAAATTTCCACGATTTGAAAACGTTGTTCTGGAGTTAACCTATTCATAATGATTTGCCAAACAATACTGAGTAGAAATGCCACTTTGAGCTGTCAAAACAACTGTCATAAAATAAAACGACATCTATCGGAAAAACAAACCTCCTAAAAAAACACCCATTATTTGTTAAACTTTTGTAGCTTAAATCTTAAAATATACACTTCATACCATTGCAAAAATCATCAAAATATGTAAATGTGCGTCATTGTTCGCCACTAATTGTCCAAAAATAATTTTATGTAAATATTTAACTAATTGCACACACATGTCCATCTCGTGTTCTAGATGTACGTTAAATTTTAATTTCAATCTGTTCTTTATCAATGACAAAAAGTTGTATAACTAACAAATCCAAATTGCGCAAACTATCACACTTAAATTGTTTTCTTGTACTCTAGGATGAAGCCGTTGAGGGAACTTTAAGAGATATTGGACTTCTGTAATGAAATTTCGGTTATTCTGCGTTTATACGTTTTAGTTCTTCTTTGTAACTGCAATTTAACATAGTTTTTATGTATACAAATTGACTTATTCTTATTGTTAATATTGTGTTAATTAATTGTTTCAACGCGGTTATTGTGTTCTATCGGATTTTTTCGATTTTTTATATTAATTTTCTTAATAAATGTAACTAATATCTTATATTTTTGACATATGCACTTTTTTTTTTAAATAAACACCCGTTAGATACATGCATAAAGGATCATTCACTTATACACACAATGCATAAAATCAAAGAAACACTGAAAGTGATGCGTCTACAATGAGAAACAAATTAATTTATTTTTATTTTTTTAAGTTTTTTTTAAATTTTTCCATTTTTCCATTTAAAACAATACAATCCATTCCTTCGAATTAATTTACGTCTGCAATTTAAAACCATTTGAATTTTACTATTTCATTTTCAATAGTTTTTCCTTAAAAGTTTATATTTTTGTTCTTTCGTTTGAATCAATTTTCCAATTATATTTTCAATTCCTTTGAAATTAACTCTCTGTACACAATAATCCTTTTTTAATATTTGGCTGTTACTGTTCAGTATATTTTGACTTTCACTGCCAATAACGAGGTTTATTGAACCGATATACGTTTCATAATTTATCTTGACAAATTGGCATAAATTGACTTTTTGGATTAAAAGGCCAAAGTTTAAACAAACATTACATCCTTTCTTTGGTTCAATACTTTTCCTTACCTTTATATACTTTTATACTTCGTACTATTCCATAGTAGTTTTTGTTACAATATAACATTGTGAGCCATTTCTTGAGGTTTGGAAATAGATAATAGTCATACGGGGCCAATTTTGCCATTGTGACGGTGGACTTGTGTGTCGGTGCATTGTCTTGGTGAAAGAGCACTTTTTTCATCACTAAATGCAGCCGCTTTAGCTAAATCGGCGTCAAACCGATCGATTGTCAAAAGAAAGCAAACGCAGCACCCATCTGGCAGGGTGCTTCCTCAGTTCCAATATATTCTCCACTTGTTCACGTGAAATATACCCACAGTCTCAGCAATCTCGCGTACCTTTACTCGTCGATCGTCAATTACCATACTATGGATTTTATCGACCATTTCTGGTGTGGTGATCTCTTTTAGACGGCCTGAACGCTCATCAAAAATGCTCGTACGACCGTCCTTAAATTCAGCTGTCCAATATTTTTTTGTTGATATCGAAGGGGCAGACTTCCCATAAACATCGTTCAATTGGGATTTGATCTCATCGATCGTTTTCTTTTTACCTTCTTTTACATAGTAAAATAAGGTATAGTAATCATGAAAATTTTCGAACTCGGGATTTTTGCAGATTTACCCATTACCGTATCTCCTGAGTCAAAAAAAGCGAAAATAAAAAAATATGTCTGTATGTCTGTCTGTGTCCACTCTACAGCCCAGACGGCTGAACTTGTAAGGATGAAAATTCATATGTAAGATTTTTACATTAATTGTGAGGGGCCAGATGATTTTGACGGAAATCTGATAGCCGGAAGTGATAGTTTTTCGAGTTATTGCAACTAACTCAACATTTGTTAGTATTTACGAAATGCAACATTGCCTTGATACTGGTAGCGCCATCTCTTGGCTAGGCCGATTACTTTTCAGCCCTCGTATAATTATACTTGCGAAATTTACGTACGCCAATCATTCCTAACGACTAAGCGCATTTCTGGCTGAACGGCTTCGTTAATAAAACAAATTGTCGCATTTGGGCATGTCAGCAATCTAAATCCTTTCATCATTTGCTATTTCATGCGGGTATCATGCTGGAGGGTTCATTGGTACATACTTCTTCTTCAATGATGGTGACAGCGCTGTCACAGCCAATGGAGATTGCTAACGAACCATGTTGACTCACTATTTTTGGCATACATTGGAAGAGGTTGATTTGGAACATATATGTGGTTTCAACAAGACGGCACGGCACCACTTGCCACACAGCTAGTCAAACAATCAAGTTATATAATTCGAAGTTCGGTGACGGTTTTTCTCCAGAAATGGACCAGTCAATTGACCGCCGAATGCCTCTGGACTTCTTTCTTTGAGGCAATTCGAGTCAACGGTCCTCGCTAATAAGCCAGAGACTTTCGACAACATCAGGAATTCCATCAAACATGAAATTGCCGCGATATGGTCAAATTTATGCAAAAAAGTAATGAAAAATAATTGGATTTAGCCTTTCCGTGGAGCATATTTAAATGAATCTGTGTTCCATAGTTCCATAATATTAGATGGTACTTTAAACCGAAGTAATTTTTTTATATCTCAAAAACAAGCTGTTTTATTAAAAAAAACCAAATTGGGCAATGTTAATTAAAAAACCATTCTTATCGTATTTTTTAATCCAAGATAACATCAAAAACATAAAACAAATCGGATAGAACGACGTTGGACAACAAAAGGCTAGAAAGGACACATCCTTGTCTACAGCCCTTATCTCCGGTCACTGACACAGACACTCCCCCTGTGGAGGAAGTGATAACTCGACTTGCAAACGTTGCATGGCATCCATTGGTTGGTTGAGTCCTCGATACCTCCGCTTTTAAATGCTCATCAGTTTACCCTCAAGCCTATCTTCGGACGGAAAGTTAAGTTCAAAGATTCGTTCTTCAGCCTTATGTGAAAAGCTCTGCCAAGCGCTGTCTTTCCACATAACAATAATGCACTGACTTTCAAAATGCAAGCTCATAGAAACACATCTTCTATTATCTCCTCCTTTTCCTTAACGTCAACGCTGTGCCGAGCATATAGCCAATCGTTATAAGGGTGCGAACCCTTAACGCGTGCGCAAATTATATATATATAAAAAAAAATAAGTCTCGTTAAGTTACCAGACGCATTACTTTCAGCGTTACCATAGTAGATAACATCAATTAAATAATTTTTTCCTACTACAAAAAATTAATAACAAAAAAATATATGTAAAATGTTCTGGTAATTTTTTTAAAATTTATGTTGACAAGGTTTTCTATCTAACTTTTTTGCTTTATAACATGCAAGTTACAGAACGTTTTCTCTGTTGTAACAATAACAAGAGGATTTATTTTCATGCAAAACTTAAAAAAAAACTTACAACTTGATTTTAGATGATAGATTTTAATTAATAAATAAATGGAAGAATTCTTAATTTTAAGTATAATAAAGCAAACAAAGCAATAAATGCAAATTGTTATTTATGTGAATTTGAATTGTTTTGGTTGTTCCTCGGTATTTCACAGTGTAGTAGACTCAGACTATGCGCAAATCACTGACTTAAAGCTAAAGAGGCTTTAGATTTTGCAGCAGCGCACAATATACTATATTTAAGAACTTTTTGTAAAGTTTTTTTTTGTAATTGTTATTAAGAATACCGCATAAATGTCTATACATTTTAAATACAAAATTTTTAACAAAAAATTGTAATAAAACTTATTTGATCAATAATGACTGTCGATAGAATATTTTCTTTAGCTACATAAATCAAATAATTACCTTGATTTTAATGTGAAAACTATTTAAATTAAAAGTTAAAAACAAACTATAACCCCAATGGAGTTAAAAACCCGTAAGCCTAATGCCTTCCGTTCGACTAGACGGTATTTGGTATTCGGAAAGATCGTCAAAACATTAGGTAGTTTTAGTAGATCCTGTTAAATTATCTGGTTTTTCATTTGGGTACACTTTTATTTTCAATCATTATTCGGCTTTCTTCCTAAGCCAAGTATAAATATTCTTCCAAATACAATTAGAAATAAAGTTTTTTAAAAAACAACAACAAAGGTATAAAGCAAAGCTGATACTCGTATGCACTGGTTAACGCACACCAACGTATGTATGTATATATATTCTCTAATCTTTATGTGAAAATGGTTTGTTTTTTATTTTATTTTTTGGGCGTATCTATGCAAAAAAAAGCAACTATACTCGTTCTGTCTTTTCGTTTTTGTCATTGTTGTCTTGTTAGCTCCTTCTTCTAAAATCTTTTGGGTTTGTGGATACGTAAAAGGTATGTAGATGGTTTTAATAACGTAACAATGAAATTAAAGTTGGTTTTGGCAAATAACAATTGTAGTGCGAAATAAAACACACAGCTTTAGTTTTTGTAATAAAATTTATCCTTTTGTATACATTTTTCCTTATTTGGAATTTTCAGGATGAAACTCCACAAGGCTTCTTTGAAGATCATGGTCTTGGTTAAACAATAACTATTGTACTCTTAACATTATGCTGATATTGAAAATTGTCTACTTGTTGTGCAAATCTGAATCCGGAAAAATGCTTCGTTAAGAGATATTCAAATAACTACTATAGCACAACAGTTGTAAAAAATATCACGCACGAATTTATTTTTATACTTTAGATTTTTTTCATAACATTTCATGATATTTTTTTGCTACGAATTCCTTAAGTATTTTTAATATAAGAATTTAAGATATCTATGCACGTGCAATCTATAAGTTTTGTGTATACAAAAATAAAATTAAAAATATATTTGCTTTACAGTTAATCGAGTTTTAGAGTTTTATTTGCAAAGTTTTTAGTTATATAAATAATAATAAAGTGGACGTGTCTCAGTGTTTAGTGTGTTTGACCACCAAACAGGAGGTTCAACGTTCGAACCACAGAAAAAATCCAAAGTTTTTTTCACCCACCTCTCGCGAATGACAAACATCCGAAAGTAACAACAACCGCCTGTTGCGCCATATATTAATAGTATATTGCATAACGAGCGAGGAAAGTCGAGTTTATCTTGCGAGTTAGAAGCTTGAAGCACGATGCGAGTGCGGCAATCTAATGAGCACGATGAGCACTTTGCTGCGAGTAATGTACGCTATTTTTCACACGACCGGTTTTTCTGCTAAACCCGTTATGCGGAATGCAAAATTACTCTGGGAATTTTTTTTTATAATTTGCGCACGTAAAAAAGGGTTCGCACCCTTATTATGTTCGGCAATATGCTTGGCACAACGTGGGCGTTAAGGAAAAGGAGAAGAAGAGAGGAGATGTCTATGAGCTTGTGTCTTGAATGTCTGGATCATAGTGATGTGGAAAGACAGAGCTTGGCAGAGCATTCCACATACGTGTGGTACGGCTGAAGAACGAATCCCTGAACTTAAATGTAAGTCCGAAGGTGGGCTTGAGGGTAAACTGATGAACATTTAAAGCGCCACGAGTATTGCGGTTGAATTCAAGGGAGGTGGCATGCTGCTGGCTATTTATCTTGAGCACCGCTGGTAGGAGAAGCGATAAAACAGTGATAAGCAGGAAACGTTCCTGCGGTGTTCAAGCGAATATATTGATTTCGCAATGTTTTCGTCACCGATAAGTTTTATCCCACGGTTTTGTATTCTATCTATTGTTGAGTCGACACTTATTAATAGTAGTTATGAGTTTAGTTTTAAGTCAAAATTGTATATTACTTAAATGTTTAATAAAATATCTAACTAATCTTTTCATCAAGAGTATCCATTCCATTGATAAATAATTATGGGCATTATGCAGAATAGAGGAAATTGATTAACTTACAAAAATCATATTCATTCATATTCATATGTGCATTTATTCATTTCCATGAATTAGTATCATACAATAATTTAATTCAATATTTAAGAATCAATTTACAAATATAGGAAAAGAATAGTACATAGTAATCCTTCTATAAGGGTTTTTTTAGCGTTAAATCATACATCAAAAATTACTGAAATTAAAAATGCCACCTATCATCCAACAACAACTTGTTCGACTTTAATGACCAATAATCATGGCTGCCAACATCTAGTACAATTTAAGGTATCGTTATCATTTTGACAACCAGTAAAAATGTACTACACTCATGCGTGCACATGTCCAAGAGTAAACACAACGAAGAGTTTTGATTCAAATTTTAACCATCAACTTTACATACAATGCTATATTTAATACAAGAACATTAATATAAGAGTTCTCACTTTTCATACTCGCATGCGCATTAGGTCGACACTCGGAAAATTCGATGTCGTTTTAAGAAAAGTCAAAGAGCGGTGACAGCTGAGTTGATAGAAAAAGCCTCGTAAGAAGCATATCAATAAATCACACGATATCCTTTTGCTAATAATCTCACTCTTCCAGTGTTCAAGTAAACAATTTCTAGTTTTATTGTTGTTAACCGAGAGAGGAACAGAGTGGCAATCAGTTCTCTATGGATAGAGGAAAATTGGGAAAATTTCCACCTCGATGTCATCGATGATGTGTGAGAATCGCACACAGAGATAAACATTTTCTCCGCAATGAACTGTGCGCGAACAGAAAATATTTTAAGTCTTTGAGGAAATTTTCACTGATGTTGAATGCAACATCCTCACTGAGCACACAGCAACTAGGTGTGCTCTACGTTCACTCGGCACCCGAAATCAAAGCACACAAAAAAACTTTGAAGAAAAAAGATACATTTGTACTTAGTAAAAAAAACAACTAATTAAAGATATTTAAGGGTTTTTTTTGTTTAAAATGTAATTGTACAGAAGCTATTGCTTAGTTTTTTAATTCGATATGTGAAAATTTCAATACAAATTAATGTATGTACATAGTGCGAAGAATGGGAAAAGAAAAATTTTGTGAAGAAAAATGAAAAAAGGAGATGTTATAATGAAATAAAAATTCTAATTACTAATTCCCTTTAAGTTGTGTGCTGTTCAGTTAAATGTGAACTTTCTTCCTATAATGATAGTTATTTATTTTTAAGTGAAAAAAGTGGCTAATAACCTACCGAATTTACTTTATTCTATTACAAAATTCTACATCTTTTCTCAAGAAATGTAAAGAGATAAACCTACAGCTATATGTATTAAGTTTTTTAATTTTTTCAAAGTGCGTGCGAAAAGAATTACTATCGTGTAGTCTATTGGTATGGTGCGTAAATTATGGGACTAAATTTTGATTTATTCAAAACGCGATATAATATTTTACATTAAACGTCGTAAGTTTTAATTTTCCTAAAAAAATCTGCGTGTGTGATAAAATGAAAATTTCACTAGAAATCCTCATTGTGCACATACACACACACACATCAGGTCTCTACATACAAATGCACAAATCAAAACGATAAAACGTATGGGAGGACGAACGGATGAAAATATAACTTCGGCAACGAACATCTACAGATACATCTACATGTGTACGTACATCAAGTGATGGGTTCACATCAAACCAAAGAGGAAAATGGAAAATTTCACTGCATGTTATTATGAGAAAATTCAGAGGAGCATGTATATTGCCAGATGGATACATTAATAATAATAAAAAAAAGTTATGACTTGTCTGTTTCGTTTCGTTTGTCATTTCTTCGGGGTATACACTTTTCACACAAATGCTATGGTTAGAAGTGTAGCGGTATTGTACTGCGCAAACGCCTGCTGTCCATTCTGAATCTGTTCTTTCGTGCCGTGCCGTCACCGCGAAGTGAAGATAAAATTTTCTTTTCCGCGTATATAGTAAAAAATAACCTTTTCCTTATTACATTTTAAAAAAATAATTGCCGGTCGTCGGAAAGAAAACACAAAAAGAAATCAATATGTAAGGAAAACAAAAGCAGAAATCTTCTAAGGAACACTCTTATACCTACAGAGCAGTTATACAAGCTAATGTTGCTCTAAGTTTTGTTATTATATCAAGAAGTACAATTGTACAAACGCTTATAATGACATTATTAACGACAAATGTGCAAACAAACCTTTTATTAACAATGACACAAACTCAGAAATTTCAATTTAATCCTCGTGCATATGCATAAATTGAAACATAAGACTCTGGCGAATACGCACTATTCAACTAAAGTTTTCCCTTTTCATTTGATTGCAAATGTGTTCGTGTTGTTTTCCAACATTTTTCCAATTTTTCGATATCGAATACGGAACGAAGTACATAGCTATTAACGAAATTCCATTATCATTATTGTTCGATGTTGGATATGTAGTGGAAAACACCGCAATTTGTGATGATCCAACAGAATAAATAATAATGATTTCATATATGTATGCCCTAACGTGGTGTTAGCCTGTCAAATGTATGTACAAAATCTAACACACTTTCGCTTTGTCATTATCTCAAATATGGGGGTGCGGCGCCATACGCTAACTACACACCATTGTGGTGTGGTTGTCGGGAGAGATAAATTAAAGAATATTCTAAGCGGCATAATTTGTTTGTGTTAATAATATTTTGACAAATTGAGCAAATTTTAAATTTTTTTATGATTAGTCAATCTATCTTCCGGTATACACAAAATTTTATCTAGATAATATGTTCTATGCTTGAAGTTATAAATATCTTTTATTTGTTGTCGTCAACTCAAATGTCAACAATATTCTGAGCAAAAAAGATAAATAAGAGTCCAAATCGATAGTCGTTACGAAAACTTTTAGTTGTAGTCAGCGTGCTCTCACAATGGAAAAACATAAAAATTAGGGCTTACAAGTTTGTATGGATTTCCAACATTACGAGCAAAATTTTGTTTTGTCAAAACCAAAATCCATACAATCCTGTAATACTTTATTATTAATTTTTCTCTATTGTGAGAGCACGCTTAGTTTCCAAATCGATAGACGTAACTAGTACGTATTCACTGATTTACCGAAATCAATGTTCGAAAACCATATTTTTAAACGTTTAAAACAGCGGATTTAGTCACGATTTTGTTTGAATTTCTAAACGTAAATAAAAGTCATTGTTGTTCGAAAACGTAAAGAACTTGTTTTCTGTCAAATACAAAAATTCAAAGTCAAGTTTAAACGGCAAAGATAATCCTTAAAAGATTATCACATTTAAAAGAAAGAACAGACCATTTCGGTCCAAGGCCTAGCTGAAGTATTTCGCCACGTTTTATCGCCATCAATAGTTCATCTACACTATATTCATCCCGAAAGTAACTGTCATGATTGCAGATTGTGACTTGATTGGCTATACGTTGTTCTGTGAATCGACGCCGCTGCATCTCTTAGAAAGATTTCCCCACCCCACAGCTTTGCGCTAGCTACAGCCATTCCGCGTACCAGTTTGACCGGTTGGAAATTGTCCTAAGTGCAATTTTCTTTGGCTGTCGATCATTTGGCATTTTAAGAACCTTCAGGATATTAGTTCACTTGCATCTTTAGCGTTTTTATGAATACTGAGGGCAGTTCTGTCTCAATCATTAGCATCTAGTTAGATATACATATTCGGTGGAAGTCAAAATGGTCTTCTTATGTAGAACCGACTTTTCTACGGTGTCATACATTTTGGCTGCATACATCATAATGGCTTCAGAGCATGCTTTCAAAACGTTTTATTTGCTGCTATGCGAAATAAGTTTGTTGGCGAAACATCTTCTCCAGGTAGCATTTATTTCTATTTTTGCCTTTGCAATTTTTTCATCGAAATGTTTTTTCATATTCAAGTTTTGTGTGAAGTAAACGCCTGGTATTTGTATTCGGACACTATTTCAATTCTCTCTCTATTGTACAGCCATTTTTCGTTAGCACAGTTCCTGCCATCTTCTCTCTTAAATATCATTACCTTAGATTTATCCAAGTTAACTAGTAAGCTCTATAATTGGCAGTATTCATATAACCGATTAATCAGCCGCTGGAGAGTCTCAGGAGTGCAAACATAACTACGTCGTCTGCAAAAATCAGGGCTTGATCAATGTACCTGTGAACTCTATAGCTCCGGGTAGAAAATCATTTAGGTCTTCAATGTAGAGTGCAAACAATTCCGGGCTTAAATAACATCCTTGTCTTTGAACTCCGTCCTCCGTTTGAAACCACTCTGAAGATCCTTCCCCATCCCACATTGCCGATTTTTTGTCTTCTTACAAGTTTTGTAGGGCTCTGCCACATTTAAGTGACATCCCCATACCATATAGTTTGTAAAAGAATGCATTTCGGTCAACTGTATTGAAGGCTGCTTTTAACTCTATAAAGAAAACATATAGCTTTTTCTGTTTCGCGAGAAAGGACTCCGCAATACTTCTCAAAACGAATATAACATCCACAGTCGAATATCCTGATCTAAATCCTGCTTGAAATTCTTTTAACAAATTATTTTCCCTAATTCACGTGTAAGAGGTATTCAGAATTGAGACACCTCTATAATTGGCTGGGTCTGAATTGAAATACAATTTTTTTAAAACGAAAATATACACTAATTAAACCACATTACGGTTTCTTCTTGATAGCTCATTACCGATTCGTCTATAAATGTCCAATATACTTTAGTGCGGTTATGTCTCGGTTGAAACGCGTATTTAATAATTGTGAAATTATGTACATATTTTGTTACAAAATTACCAACTCTAAATAAAATTTGTCGTTGAACAAATTATATACTTATGCCATTTACAGAGTACAAAGAAAAATTGTTTAAACTTTTTCCAAATCGCATATTTCATTTGGAGAAATAATATATGTAACTGAACGACTAGTGCAAACATGTAGAAGTGGGAAAATCATTATAATTAAAATAAAACTACTTACATCTGGTTATTTGTACACTCAGTCAATAAGAGATTTCGTGTCGGCCAAATGTCTGGATAAAAATATAACAAATGGATAAAAATGCTGCCGTCGCCGTGTCTGTTGTCGTCGCCATCGTCATCGCCATTCTATCATCATTTGAAACCCCAAGAAACGCAACAGCAGCCACCAAAAAAGCAACAAAAACAACATCAAAAGCACCAAAATCTTTTTCAATGCCATTTTTAATATTAACGGCGAAACAACACCGAAAACAACTAAAACAATTGGATCCACCATTTGATTATCTTGAAGCTGTATGCACTTGATTGATGTCAAAGATTGGGACAGACTAAAAGGCGAAGGCAAAGAAGTAAATATTAAGAGCAAAAGAGCCGGCTCAGTATCTCTGGCTTCATCGTGGATCGACAACCATTATTAGCGGCCGATCCGTCGATCACAACCGAGACATTACGACACAAAATGGCGGATGGTGGACATTCATTTGTGAAGAAGACATTTCATAAGCCAACTTATTGCCATCATTGTTCGGATTTACTGTGGGGCTTAATCGGGCAGGGATACATATGTGAAGGTAAATAAAAATGTTTTTTCATAGAATTTTACAAACTGCGCGACCCTATACCTGTATGTGTATACAGTTTATGTATAATGCTCTTAGTTACTTCTTTTCCAGTTGTAATTCAGATAGCGTTAACTGTAATTCAGATTCACGAATTCTATGTTATATGTTCCTACGTCCACTTTATTAACTCGAAATACGCAAATCCTATAAGCAATATGGCCGGTGGGGATTTTCCTATTTCCGCTGAACGAAAGAATTACAAGCAAAGTACAAATAGAGATCGTGAAAGCATTGTGAGCTATGCCAGCAGAGGTCAGAATTGGATAGCTTTGGCCGTAGAGTTGGGCATTAAATACAAGACTGGGTTCGATCTGGGCGTGACACAATGTCTCCGAAAGGAGGCAATAAACCGAAAATGTTCACGGAAGATCAAATTGATTTAATTAATTCATGGGTTGAGAAAAGTTGTAGTGTAACTTTAAAACAATTAAAAGTACCAGAAGGCAAACTGTTCTTGTTCTCTCTTTTCCTTCCTTCATTTACTCCTCGGGGGAGCATAGGACAACGAACTCTATTTACTGCCTGAGGTTTCAAGAGACGCCACTCTGTGTCCTGAAATCTTGCTTCCTATTCTATTGTCCTTTTTCATGTCCTACTAGGATGACCAACTTGGCGGCTTCCTTGTGAAAGCTGTAAACCTACGACTGGTCGTTCAAGAGCTGTTATCAGAGCAGTGCAACAACTTTCAACATCGAGAGGCCCCAACGTTAATTTAATTGGAGCAATTTCGGTGGCTGACGTTGTAGCGATAGAACGAACTGCACAGTTGGCAAATGCTTGGGTAACATTATCAATGCAGCAGTGGCGAGAAAGGGGAAACCAACAGGCAGATTTTGTGATTGTTGCTGACAACGCGTCTTGCATTCAAGGCTGGAAACGGCGATTAATGGGACAACAGCTACTCTTTTGCGCCATACCTCCAATGTTAATTCCATAGAGAATATTTGGTCAAAATCAAAGGTGAGGTATAAACCATATGAGAGTTCTTTACTTAGAGAAGATTATAAGCCAGGCTAACGACACTATAATGGATGTGATTGCGCGATTAGCTATCAGTATAACTAGGTTGTCTGCAAACATCAGGGCTTTGATCAATGTACCTGCGAACTCTATACCTCAAGTTAGAAAATCAATTAGGTCTTCAATGAATTCAGTCTTAAAGGCTTGTCTTAATGCAGCCTCCGTTTGAAACCAATCTGAAAATCCTTCCCCATCCCACACTGCCGATTTTGTGTCTTTATACGGGTTTTTTAGGGCCCTGCCAAATTTAAATGACATCCCCATACCATATAGTTTGTAAAACAATACATTTCGGTCTACTGTATTGAAGGCTTCTTTTAAGTCTATAAAGACACATATAGCTTTTTCTGTCTCGCGAAAAAAAAACTCCGCAATACTTCTCAAGACGGATATATGATCCACAGTCGAATATCCTGATCTAAATCCTGCTTGAAATTCTTTCAACAAATTATTTTCCCTAATTCACGTCATAAGCCGGGAGAATTGCTGTGTAGATTTTGTGAGAGGCATTAATAATTGTGACACCTCTATAATTGACTGGGTCCGATTTATTCCCTTTCTTACGGATGGGGAAGATCAGGGCTTCCTTGAATTTCTGCCGAATAATGCTATTATCCATTATTTTTTTTATAAAAAGGCTGGAAACAGCAATTAATGGGACAACAGCTATTCTTTTGCGACTAGCGCCATACTCTCTAATTTTAATCCCATAGAGAATATTTGGTCAAAATGTAATGTGAAGTAAAAACCATATGAGGGTTTCTGCTGTGGCAGGGCCTGATGTTTTGAACAGAGACTTCTTTACTTAGAAAAGATTATAAGCCAGGCTAAGGACACTATAAATGGCGGTGGTTGCGCTCGGGTTGCGCAATATTTCACAGACCACCAAGTCGTAGCGATCGAATTGACTCTATCTGAATTACAGTTAACTAATTCTAATCCGAATTACAAATAATGCTTTCTAAATTGCATTGACTATTCTGAATTCCAATTGACTCTATCTGAATCTATCTATCTGTTATCTGTTACAGTTATTTAATTCTAATCTGAATCACAAATAAGGCTTTCTCAATTACAATTGACGCTATCTGAATTACAGATACCGCTTTCTGAATTACAAATAACAAATCTGAATTACAATTGACGCTATCTATTCTAATTTGAAATAAAGTTTACGCTATCTGAATTACAAAGATTTTTTCTGAATTACAACTGGAAAAGGTATAGTTATATACCCATATATAGTGACATAATATAGCCCTATTTTTAGTTTGAAGTAATGTCAACCATTATTGTGTCGGTACTCTCCGATCTTCCTGTTATTATTGTGTCACGAGTGTAGTCGCAGCCCGTTATACGAATAAAGGAATTGTGTTATTTAATTTAATCACTATTGTAATACAACGAAAAAATTTATTAATTTTTATTTAAAATTGATTAAAAAAATTTCGGAATCACTGCAAGAATCATTGAAAGAATTGCTGCCATTATGGTTCTTGTCTCTGTTTAATGTTTGTGAATCACTGAATTAGTAGAATCACTGATGTGATTTTATCACAGTTTAAGGATCACAATGTTGCATGTCCGCGTTCGTGCGTCAGTGATGGGGACAATTAGTATTTAAATGTATTATTTAATTTGTGGGCGCCGTGGCTCAGTAGAAATGCACATGGCTACTGAGCAGGGGGTTCTTGGTTCGAATTCCAGTAACACCAAAAGTATTTTTCACGGTGTCCCACCTCTCGCGAATGGGTGACAAACGTTCCGAGAGTAATAACCTTGTCACGGAAAGCTTCTCAATTCGCCATTCGGATCCGGCCTTAAATTTTAGGTCGCTTCCATTTGTGTCCAAAAATATACATGCACAACACAAATGGTCGCGGGCAGCTAGGCCTTGGACCGTAATGGTCTGTCGCGCCGAACATTATTATTATTATTATTAATTTTAATAAGAAAAGTTATGGTGACTGTTGCCACCATTATTGTTTAAGTCTCGGTCAAATGTTTGTGAACGACTGAATTAGTGTACTGATAAGATTTCGTCACAGTTTAAGAATCACTCTGTTTTAATGTGAGTTACAGGGGCATTTAGTATAAGGACGAATGTGGCTGCAGCCCGTTATACAAAAATCGGGCCCTAAGTTTGTATTATTCAATTTATTGTCAATTGTCTAACAATTAAAATATTTCTCAATTTTATTTAAAAGTGTTGCTAACTTTATGTTTTCTGTTAAAAGCTCCCATTATGGTTTGTGTCTCTATTAAAATTCACAGCTTTAGAACCACTTTGTGCGTGAGGTTTAAAACCATATAGTATATAGAGGATTACAGAATCCCCGTAAAATGTACATTTCTTATTCAAATTTTGTCCTTCTTTTACCTATAAAGATGGTAAAAGATGGTTATAGAGTACATTTGAAAAGTCATGGGCTATGGCTTAGTGGTCAATGAGTTGGATTACTAAACGGGTGGTTCGTGCTTGAATTTTAGAAACAGATTTTTTGAACTTTTAAATTCAATTTAATATAAACCCAGCAGATCAATTATTTGGAGAAATAAATATCCATATACGGCTGAGTGTATCATAAATCAAAAACATTTGTATAATACAGTGAATAACAATGGAAAACTATTTTAACGAAACTTAAATTTAGTTCTTCTGAATGTTTAACTAAAATGAGCTTGCATTTATTATATTACCAAAAAGTTCTAAAGCAACGCACATGTTTTAATCCATTTAAAATCTAAAATTTGTGTTCGAAATTTTGTTTAAGATCGAAATAAACTTTTAAAAATATCATTCGCAAAATAGCACGTTCGCGGATAGACAACAAAGCAATTTTAAAATACATTTTCTGTATGTAAATATTTTATTTAATTGTGTTCTTTCAACGACTGGGGCGAGCAGGTACGAATACTTTCCTTATTGTGAGAGTAATTTCACTTTTTAATTATATATTTATTATGGTACACATACTGAAAGGAAAGAGTATAATTTACGTATGTTGTTGCAACCATGCTGCATGACACGGATGCACACAAGCAACGCCAGATGCAATACAGCGTTACCCGGTATATTCGTAGCGCATGTTGTTTATTTATAAAAATATTGAAGTAAAAAAATGATTCCTTTCATTCTTTTAAATCGACGACACCCCAATGAAGACAATGGTCTGTACTTTCCCCTTAAATAGACAAATTGTTGATTATTTTTAACAAATTCGCATTTTTAAAATGTATTTTTATTGGGATGTACTAAAGCCTATGACCCTCCCCACTTGCCAATGAGATACTGGCAGGTGAGGTACCTTCTTCTCTTTTGCTTTACGAGTATTTTACCGATTTTTGTCAATGACAATTTGAGGAATTGAGTAAGGATAGGAATTCGAACTAAAGTTATTTTGGTTTTTTTAGTTACACAAATATACTCATAGTTTACTAGCAGTTCGCTTCGCGGTCTCACACAACTGCTACTTACATTTCAATTGGTTAAAATGGCTTACATTCATGATCGAACCGATGATCCCACCTTCACGACTACTACTGACAAGAATCTAGATGGAATGAGCAGTCTAATAACAGGACAGAATTTTAAAATCGTGGCAATTTCTCTTCTACGCCCGGCATCTCAGCCCAAGGCTTTCATTAAGGGCGAGTCCTATTGCTTGACCATAGTTTTTTCTAGTATCTTCGTTGCGAAGGGTAGCCGTTCGTCCGATTTGACGTTGACATATCATTACCATGTATGAATGAATTTAAGGTATGTGATGATTTGAGAGTAAAGAACTTCTGAAACTACTCTCGTTTACGAGCCAATGTTATCCAGATTTGGTTCCCAATATTTTGTGCGCCATCTTTCAAGCAATTCTTCCTGGTTTGCCTCACCTTCGTGTCCTACCGCAAAGGACCGGATTCTCTTCTCTCATGCGAGCTAGGTTTTCTACCAACTACACAGCCTACCGAGCTTGATTCTTTTCCTTCACGACGTGGCCAAAAATTGTTCGTAAGACTTTTCTCTCGAACGCGATTATGAGGTCCTTTTTGCTGAGCACCCAAGTTTTGTATCCATACATTCTAATAAAAGGTGCGAGAGTCTTAATTAACGCTTGACAGCGCCATTTTTATCCCACTGTTCTCGGAAGACATATTCTGAATGGTATTTGATGCAACATGTAGAGTTAAAGTACGAGACCATTTCAGTGATCCTGACTACAAAAGTCATTTTAGATCGTCAAAAATTCTTTAAATTCGCGCTCCACTACCTTTTCTGTGGAACCAATGTGGGATGAGGAACCCTTTAAAGAGTTTACTAGCGATTGTACTATCAAATGGACCCTTGAGTCTTTGTTAAGGGTTATAAAATAGATACAAAAACAATTTATTAAAAAAAACTATTGTTAAATAAATACACCAAGTAAAACTTCAATTGGCCCCTTCTGATTAAACTGGGGGTCGGCTAGTGTCAATTCTTTAAGTTGCTCACAATTCAATAGCTTGAAATCACTGGATGGAATAGACGATGCTATTTTTGGTATGACAAATGCTTTAACCTCCAATTGCTGATGACTTCTGAGTGGCAGCAACGAAAGACGCACTTTCCCTCTCGAATGCACTAGTTTTACGTCTCCAAGACCCTTCATCAACATTCGACCATTTCTTCTTCGCAGACCTAGCTTCTGAGCGCATTCCTCGGTAATAAATGATTCTTGAGACGAGGAGTCCAACAGAGCTCTACAATTGGCCACACTTATATCGATGCATTTCAGCATTACGATCGCTGTTGGCAATATGACTTGAGATGTCATCATAACTTGGTACAAATCATTGCGAGCAGGGCTTAGCTGTGTGAATAGCGAAGCGCACACGAAAAAAATAAAAAAAATATAGTTTCGTATTATTCATGTAGAATAATATAAATATGATAAATTGTTTTAAATTTTCCTTTATATAACAATTTAAAATTTTTTAATATTAACAGCAAATTAGCGAACAAGACCAGGAGGTTGGATACGCACATACGAGTACTTTGACGTGTTTGGTAGCCGCTAATCCGGCTGGTTGTGAACATTTATTTTAGTCGATGTTTACAATTTAATTATAATTTCACTGAAAACATATATACTCGTATTCAAGGATTTCGTGGTCGTATGAAATGTTGGTCAAAAGTGACTTTGTGGCCATAAAACGAGCGGCAACGGCCGGCGGCTAAGTTCGGGATGTGTAAACAAACATACAGTTTGCATCTTGGTTGTTTTTGTTTATTATTACGCTTAATCCGAATAATGGCCAAATTGGTTCGCTAGTGTGTGATGGCCATCAGTGATGACGCACGGAGAGCCCTACGCCGGCAGGAGTATTTCGCTTTGGCGCTTGACTTTTCTTAAAAGATTAACATTACATGCGTCACGCGATCAGTGCTGCTCAATATATTTGTAATGTTCGGTGTGTATTGACCCAGTTCATTCTGATTGTTTGGTTTTTAGTTTCATGCTGATAAATCTCAGATGAGGGATGAGCGCGTTGCAATTTTCGTTAAAATTATTATTTATGTTTATTATTTGTGTTTGCTGTGTGATGTTATCATAGATGGAGAAATATGTTTAACGCATAATTATCGTTTTTTTTTGTAGGCAAATCATTTGTATCTACGATATTGCTATGCGAACGTGTTCACTTAATAATAATATTTGTTAATATTTTACATGTTTGAATTTTTTTAAACTTTTATTTAGTCGTGTGTCCTCTATTTATTTTACAATATAATGAAAAGAAAATAAAAACCAAAACAAACAAAAATTACTTAGAGGACCATAGAGCGGAAACGACCGTCTGTCTTCACGCCATACGCCCCCTGTACGCTATTCCTTTTCGATTGATCTGCGCCACTCGTTCTCTGGGCGTCCCGGGTTTTGTCTTCCTTGAGGGTTCCATTTTCAAAGGCCATTTTCGCAATGTCATTGTCCGGTTTCCGCAGGGTATACCCTATCCATTGTCATTTCTTACGCTTATTTTCGATGTATATTGGCTCATTATTTGTCAGGGTAGGTAAATTTCTCCACGTCTCCAATGACTATCGTTGCATCGTTGATGATTATGGATTATTCGCGATCGTCGGTCGCTCCGATTCGCACAACTTCAGCTTTGAGTATTTAAGCCATAGGCCAACCTGTACAACATTATAAATCAACCTCTCAAGCCTACGCTTCATTTCGTCCAATCTCGTCGTCAGCGTAGTCGAGATCGTTTAGCCTTTCGTTCAAGCGCCATTGAATACTATTTGGTGCATCGATGTTGGTTTGGCCCACAACGTTAACCAGAATCACCAAAAAAGGTTTAGGTAAGAGGATACATACTTGCTGACTTATATCGGATACTGTAAGCGGCATCTCTATGTAATTTACGGATACGCTTTGCGATTGTATTCGGTATTCCGAGATTTAGAAATGCTGTCCATATAGCTCTTCTGGATATTTTATAGAAGGCTCGTTCGAAATCGACAAAGTGGATATACAAAGGCGAATTACAATTAGCTGACTACTCGATGATAATTCGCAGGGTGTTGAAGTTGGCTTCGCATAATCTATTCTTTTAAAGCCCGCTTGCTCTCGTCTCAAAAGTGGGTAAACAGATGGTAAAATACGATTAAGAATAATAAATGCTACAATTTTTTCTACTGCATTTAACAACGTTGTGCCTCTCCAATTTTTGCACTTGTTGAGATCACTCTTCTTGGGTATCATAATGATGACTCCCTCTTTCCACGTGCTAGGGATTCTGCACGTTGTCCACAAGTCACTAATAATCGGCTTGCGCATAGGAACAATAACAGATTATGCCTCTCCAATTTTTGCACTTACTGAGATCACCCTTCTTGGGTATCGTAATGATGACTACCTCTTTATACGAGCTAGAACTTCTGCCAGTTGTCCACATGTCACAAATAATCGGCTAAGAACAGAAACAATAACAGGTTATGCCTCTCCAATTTTTGCACTTGCCGAGATCACCCTTCTTGGGAATCGTAATTATGACTTCCTTCTATAAACGAAGTAGAGATTCTGCACGTTGTCCACCTGTCACGAATAATCGGCTTACGCACAGGAACAATAACATGTGCGCTGAACTTAAAAAGCTCGACAGCCAGGTTATCGGCACTCACAGCTTCATTATTTTTAAGTTCTTTATTGGCACACTCTATTTTATTTTGAGATTGTGGTGAAGTTGAGATACTTCTTTTAGGGTTGCGACGTAGTTTTCTTGGGAGCAAGTTGATCTTTTCCTCGATGGTGATATCCTCATTGAATTCTTTTCAGCGTTTATGTTTTGTTCTTGCTCGGTTGTTATGGTCTTCAATAGGTTGTATATTTTTTGCACGTTCTCCATTAAGTCTTCGGATTGCGCTGTAGACCCCACGCATATTACTACATCGAGCAGCCCAATCAGCCTTCCCTGCAACCTCAATAATGAAATGCCTGCGATAGTTTCTTGCCATTCTTTTTACCCTTGCTTCGGCGCGGTTATATTCCCTCTTCATTTGTTTAATTTAGTACCGGCGAGCATTCATTTTTGTAAGCTGGGTTTTAAGATTGCGTACTTCTTCGATTTGATACCACGTGTCATCTCTTAAACATGGCTTCTAGTGATTTTGCACAAAGCCTAATGCAACTTCTGTGGCACTCTAATTGCAGATTCCCAGGTGTCCCATGAACCTACATTTGTATGCTCAGCGACGATGTTTGACTCAAGCTGCAAATTAAATTCATTCACCTTGGCGGGATCTTGAAGTTTGCTGAGATCGTATTTCCGCACCATTCTATGTTGTTGTCGAATTGCAGCTGGCCGCAGTCTTATAATACCGATCAGAATACTGTGATCGCTAAAGATATCAGCACCACGACTTTGGGCTTTGACGTCTAGTAAACAGCTAGCGAATCCGTTGCTGATCAAGATGTGATCAATCTGGTTACGTGTCACATTATCTGGTGATTGCTATGTATATTTGTGAATGTTTCTATGTGCGAACTTTGTGCCACCGATGAAAAGCTGTAGACTGGAGCATATTTCCATTGTTTTTGCGCGTGGTGCCAAGAGCATGGCGGCCCATGCACGCTGGAATGTTTGAATTGTCGTTCCCATCTTTGCCGTTCATATCCCTAAGCACAATTTTGATATCGCCGGTATGAGGACAGGCTACTGTTGCCTCTATTTGACTGTAGAAGGCCACTTTTGTGTCATCGTCAACAGGCATTAAATAATAGTGATATTCCGGAATTTAGAGTGGAATCTCGGTAAAATTATGGGGACAGAGATTGGTTTGAATCCAATCAATGTCTTTTTAGCTCTAGCTGTTATAAGAAATCCAAATCCGTTTATTCGAGAGCCATTATTGCCACTAAACAGTAGATAATGCCCTGATTGTTCATTAAAGTCGCCTTGACCCATCCATCTTACTTCGCTAAGGCCTAAAATTAGTAGCTGGTAGCGATCCATCTCACAACAATCTTGATAGAGTCTTGACGGTTCTGACAAAGTGCGGACGTTCCACTTTCCGATCTTAATCCTGTGTCGATTACCAAATTTCGTTTGGAATATTTCTGTGTCGTATCTGAGGCTTGTTTCTTGAGTAATTTGAGGTAGGTTACGGACGTTCGCCGCAGCCGCCCCTGACCAGTAAAACAGACGCTGCAAGGTCTAGCCACCCCTAACCTGAAGAGCAGACGCCACAGTTGGTTATCAGTGCATTTCTTTACTGATTAGATGGGTTTTCCGTGCCATTACTTGCGTAGAATTTAAGAGGGACTCGTACCCCAGACATTCCTTACCGCGGTCATTTCCATACGCCAGACCGCCGGGTGTTTGAATTGATCCTTACTTAAACTTTTAAAACATAGCAAACATAGACTTTTAAAAAAGTACAGAACATAAAGATTCATAAGTTAAAAAATTTCCTTTAGCTTCTATTTTATGTTATGCAGATTTATTAATTAAACAAAAACAATTACGAGCTATCTATGTGCCACAATTAGGAATATTTGCATTGAATCTATACAGCCAATCGGATTTTCCGGGAGAATTTCTACTTCCAGATCTATAATTTGGGTGAGATTTCCACTAATGCTTTCCACATTCCATTGTACCATATACCGACAAACAAAATCTGCCTTTCTTCCTTCCTGTACATAGTGACTTGTGTATAACTTTCTGTTAACAAATTACTTAAAAAATAGAACATTGAAATCGTTGAGCATCGTTGCACGCACCACACCACCATTATCCCATCCCTACACCATAAATTGATAACACTCAGCCAGAGTGGTCATGCGTAGTCGCGATGACGGAATCCAGTAAAATCCTTCCAATTCAATTGATGATATGTACTTGGAGCTGGAATATACATAGAGGAATGTACATAGAGAGTTATAGTTATATGCCGAGACAGCACAACACGGGTTTACTTTTTGTTATTGTTTCTTTTTTCTGGAAATATTTTAATATGACGTCGTTGTGTCTTATTATATATTGTGTCAGTGGAGGAAATCTGTGCCCTAATTCTCTAAAAACAAAAATATATAAACTTTACTCAAAATAAAAAAAGTTTTTAAACTTTACATACATTTATACATGCATCTTGACAGAGCGTTAAAGAGAACGAAATTGCACACAATAATGATCCTGGGCTACAATTCTTACAACTGAGTCATTCAGTGCATTTAAATCGCTAAGAGTTAAATTAATTAACTTATCCTTTACATTATCTTAATGCTTACACAAGGGAAGGAACTCGACAAATGGTGGGACAATCGAATGTGTGTTATTTTAAAAAACTTTTATATAACTTGACTTTGTCTGTCTGTTTATGAGTATGTGTTTTGAATGCTTGTGGATCATCTTCATCATAATATTTGGCTCTAAACCGGTGTCCGGTCCTGTTGTATTGTGATATCTTCCTTCTTATGTATGAGGCACAGTATGCCGTCTCCACCAGTCTTCTGGCACTTCCACCAGTCAGAGATAGTTGCAGCCACATGCATTTCTGAAGCATTCTGTGTTATTCGCCCTACTCTGCTGATGGCTGACCGCCGCTTGTGGATCATAGCGATGTTGAAAAACATAGCTTTGCAAAGCATTCCACATTTTTTTCGGTCGCAGTACGTGATTCGTTTTCAAAATTCAAAATTTTTAATTACAAAACAAAAACAAAAAATGTAAGACTTTATCAAAAGCCTAAATTGGAAGTTGGTCCGGAGAACTTGGCCAAACTACGAAGAACAACAGAGAATAGTCAAGAACTCCATTTGAATATAACTTTTTCGCTCATCCTTGGTACATTGATTTTGTGGAATTTGCAACATTTGAATTTTGATAAGCCGCGGCTCGATAGTTGTGCGTGCCTTTTTCATTTGTTAGGCCTGGTACTACAAACGAATCCGCTAAAATTCACTGTCGAGGTGTTGGCCTTCGAGAGAGACATCAACTAGTTCCTGAATGACTGAATTTTTCAATAGAGTTACCAATTTCCAAAGAATTTTGAAGGCTCACGTACGTAATTTTTTGTAATATTTTCTTGGTCAGGGTTTTTTTTTAGTTTTTCCCTGACCATTGAGCATTAAGCCCACCTTATTGCCGTGGCGCATGTAATTCAGGGAATTTTCCCTTGGCAATAAATAACAATAAAAAAATGCATACATGTTGTACGGATGAAGAACGAATCTCTGAACTTAACTGTACATCTATAGATGGGTTTAAGGGTAAAATGATGAGCACCACGAGTATTCCGGTTGAATTCGAGGAGAGGTGGCATGCATCTGGATATTTCTCTTTAGCACCGCTTGTGGCAGAAGCAATAAAACAGTGAAAAAAAACAGGAAACGCGGTGTTCAAACAAATCTATTGATTCTGCAATGTTTAGTCACCTATAAGTTTTATAGCACGATTTTCTGTTCTATCTAGCTGATGCAAGGTAGTTTTAGGCGCACTATATCAGATATAAAAAATTATACTGAAGTTTAGGGAAAGTCTTGTAGATAGTAGCCAGATCAGAGGGAATGAAATATTTCTGGCACCGAGTTAGAAAACCTAAGCATTTCGCAGTATTTTTGGCACCGGTGAATATGTCGTCATTCCAACGAAGCATGTCGTTAAGAGCACATTCATTGCGAGTTTATCAGTTTCATCAATGCAAGGTCTATTCATGGATATTGGCATTGCGTTTAAGTTTAGCTTAGACGAAAAAAGACAGCATTGGGCTTATTGGGTAAGCGTTAAATTCTACTGGATTGTTTTCTGCCCAGTTTATTGTGCTGTCCAGGTCAGAATTGAATGTGCTTAACATACGCAGTTGTTCGAGTTCTACATGAGAAGGGGAAGGACGTTCCTCAAACTTATATGAGAAGCTGAGAGTGCTATCGTCAGCGAAAGAGTGAATTTAATTAGATGTTACAGACAAGAGATCATTAATAAAAAAACAAGCCATACATTTTTTTATGTAAATTCTCTAATAGGAGATGCATATGTGTTTAATATGTAACTCCTATGTATGATGGGTACCCATGTAAATTTAAATCACTGAGCCCTGAGGTCGGGGGGTGCACATGTATCACTCCAAACATTCTACAAAAAGTTTTGTCCATCGAAGGTGCACATGTCTTTAAAATTTGAATAAAATCGGTCTAATTTAATAATTTAAAAAATTTACCTAGGCATCAGGGCCCGATCACTCCAAAAAATTTACAAAAAACTTTGTCCTTCAGTGATACGCATGTGTTTAAAATGTGAAGAAAATCGGGCTAATTTTTAAAAAAATTATGTGACACCCCTCGTGCCTCAGGGCCCGTTCACTCCAAACATTTTACAAAATATTTTCTCCATCGGAGATACACATTTAAAGAGAATAGGGTTAATTTTTTTAAAAAAATTTCGGGTCGTGGAGCCCAACTCCGGGACCCGAAGACTCCAAAAGTTTTACAGAAAGTGTTGTCCATCGGAGATACACATGTGTATACAATTTAAAGAAAATCGGGTTAATTTTTAAAAATGTTATGTGGGAACCCCTCGAGCTTCAGGGCCCAAAATTTGAATAG
Organism: Nephrocerus scutellatus; assembly: GCA_947095585.1. NCBI lineage: Eukaryota > Metazoa > Arthropoda > Insecta > Diptera > Pipunculidae > Nephrocerus > Nephrocerus scutellatus. The sequence continues at coordinate 113,729,038 of OX352761.1, read as the reverse complement.
AAAGTGTTGTCTCCGGAAATACACATGTGTGCAAAATTTTACTAAAATCGGGCTTTGGGAAGTGGGTTAAAAATGTATCGCAAGATTCAACGACTGACCGACCGACGTGCCACGGGCAAGCGAAGTTAGTATAGAGAATTTAAAAATGAGAAAAAGTGTTGTAGACAATACAGAGCCCTGGGGAACGCCAGTATTTAAACTATAAATTTCAGACTTGAAGTCGTCCAAAACAACTTGGATTGAAGCAGTTTTTCATTCCCTCCATAGGCATGCATTTTTTTTAAAAGAGCTTGATACACAATCTGGAAGTGTACGAAATGTGCAGCAAACAGTGTTAAGTGTAAAAACTCTCTGTACTGCAAGTATAAGTAAAGTTTAAAAACTTTGTACAACATTTGTTTACTTATACCTAGACTTAAGTCTGTCGACATGATTTTATAACATCTTCTTTCTAACTGCATTCATTTAATTGGTAAGAAGCAATAAATGGAACTATTCTTTTATTCGTTTTCACCGAACACCCCCCACCTTTTATTTCTTTCTTTAAATTTCAATCAAGGGGGCGAAATATCGTCACAAAAATCTTCAAGCAACATTAGCAAAAGAAGAGGAGAGTGCACCACTCACTTGCATGCATGTACATGAATTACCTGAACGCCCTCCTCCTTCACTGTACCGCGTCGCATTCCAATTTCGAGTTCAGTAATGACGTCAGAGAAAGCGACAGGTCACCGGCCTAGTTTTATTTTCATTCTGTTTTGAATCACAGCAACTACGAACGGCAATGGGTGGGTACTGGGGTTTCGCTGATGGCTAAACTATACTTCTGATAGTTATACAAGTATGTTGCACAGTGACCTCGTACAGCCCGGCAGCCGCAGCTAACAATAGAAACAGCGCCTGACGGTATTGCAGTATACAGCTTTGGCGAAAACTGGTTCATCGCAGTTTTTCATTCAGGAAAATGTGTACCTACAATTATCAGTGAGTAAAGGGAAGGAAACTTTAAGGAAAAAGACCCTGAACTAGAAAAAAAAATACACCGAATGACGTGTTTGTCGCTTGTTTACAGGGGAAGGGAATTTTTAGCGATAATTGTCTATCCAGCTGTTGCGTAAAATGCATAATACATCACGGCTGTTTATAGAGTACATAGCACAAGTATGTGCTAAGCAAATAACGTTAATGCAACACTGTGTTACAGTTGAGCCATTTTAACAAAGTTTGGTTTTTTCTCATCTTTCGTCAAATTTTATTAATGACGGCTTTAATTGGCTTTATTTTTGGTGGCATATTTTCACTTTTACACAATAATACTCTCAGTTCACATCACAAATTTAATCCTTCAATTTATACTTTATGGTTAAAAAACCTATGTATTAAATTAGTCATATCATTTTTACAAGTGTGGAACGTGTGATAGTTTGAAATCATGCCATTTTCTCGTTTTTTTTAGGTCTTTTTAACCACCTTTCGCACGATCTAAAGGGGTAGTAGGGTGTGAGGGGCAGCCAGTCAATGCCTGTTATTTTATTTTTTGGTGGGTCTTAATGGTGTCTTGGGGGTGGTGTTCGGCAGGTCCCGGGTAACGACGGGGTAAACAACTAGTTTGATATAAATCAAAACGAATTCAAAATTAGAAAAATATAGACATCCTTTCATCCAAATATTTGTTTGCTCTATCTATCACAAAAAACGATACAAAATTTACGTCTGTTATAAAGATAAAAATAATAAAAAACCACCCATTAAAATTAAAATTTTTCGTGTAAGTCCTCTGATCGGGTATACACAACGTGCAAAGTTTGAATAAAATCGGTGAAATTTTTTAAAAATAATTTTTGGGTGCCCCCTGACCCTGGGGTACGATCACTTTCAAATTTTTACAAAAAGTGTTGTTCATCGGAATAAAAAATTTTTTTTTTTAAATAATTAATGGATGGATTTAAAAAGTTGGACCATAAGGGATCTGGTCTTTGCATTTTTTCTGGCGAAGTTTGGATTGTCCCGCTGTCGTGTCCCATAATTACTATCGTAATGAACTTTTCGATCAGATTACTTTTCTAAACCTTCCTTTGTAAAACTTAAAGGATTGCTTCAAATCCATTAAAAAAAGCTCCAGCACAACGCTTAGCATTGTCTCTGAATTTTTTAATTTTTTTTGGTTTACTTAATATGAATTTGATTTCGTCGCGATGAATTACTATGCGATAAGTTTTAACCTCACGATGAATTGCTCGCGATAAATTGCTATGCAATAAATTTGCCTTTATTCATTTATATTAATATAGTCCTATATACTATACCAGCTGAAATACCCGGCCCTGCCCAGCTGCCTCCACCACAGTTACCCGGACTCAACTGACCACACAACTGGCGAACAACCCCACTCACACTTACTCTACTGACCATCCTAGCAGTGATCCCTAGACTGATTCCACACTTCCACGCTAATCTCCACCGCTGACCGCGACCACTGTAGCCTAAAACCCTGTACAATGGTGGAAAACTGATCGAAATCGGTCCACTAGTTTATAAGATTAGCGTATTCCATTGAAATTGGAAACTTACCTCTGTATATAATAGAAGAGATTTACTTGTCTTGAAATGGTTTTTTAAATGATTTTTTGTAATTTTAAAATACGATATTTATTGAAATTTTCCTTCCCTTTTTAATTTCAGTGTGCAATTTCATCATACACGAAAGATGTGTCACCAGTGTTGTCACTCCGTGTTCCGGTATAGCCCCGTGCATTATAAAAGTGCGTAACATTTTGTATTTAAACATTTTTATCATTTAAATAATAAAACAAAAATTTGATAATTTCTAAACAGAATCCTGTAGCACACTGCTGGTCCGAGCCGACACATCACAAAAGAAAATTTTGCACTGTTTGCCGAAAGCGTTTGGATGAGACGCCTGCTGTTCACTGTTTAGGTATGAGTTATACAACAAAATGTTAAAAATCACTTGTCTAAAGTAAATTTTGCTTTCTCAGTTTGCGAATATTTCGCCCATATTGAGTGCCAAGATTTTGCAGTTCCCGATTGTACAGAAAATGCAACCTATGTTCCAGGCAAAGAACTACTAAATGTTAAACATCAGGTAAGAAAGAGTTAAATGAGCCAATCTGCTTTTGAATAAGTTATCATTACTTTCTGTTTTCTAGCACCACTGGCGAGAAGGCAATCTTCCACCAACATCAAAATGCGCTTTTTGTAAAAAGACTTGCTGGTCATCGGAATGTCTTACAGGTAATACCTGTTAAAGAAACATTTTAAATTTATTTTAAGTCGACCACTTCGCATCCTCAATTTTGATAGGTTGTCCGTATAAACTTAAAATAAACACATTTTTAAGATCACATTACACGAACGATGATATTGTCTTTAACCATTTCGACCCTGAATTGTTTCCCGTTTCCCAAAAATGTTTTTTTGTGTTTCAATTAATACATTTACATTTAACACATTTGGATAATAGGGTTTCAATCGCACACAGCATACAACGCACATCACAACCCATCGCACATTTTGAATAAGGAGGGGTCGGTGTCAACTTGCTCTTTTTTGAACCAGATGAACCACTGGTCGAAGGAGAACTAGTAGAGGAAGTTGGATATTCGCTCTCTGTCACAGTTGAGTGTCGTCCTCTATTATTTTGGACAGAAGATGAGAAAGAAGAGCTAGATTGTAAAAGTGTATGAGCGATTTCAAGTTGAAATACAATGAGTGGCATATGCTTTCTTTTAGGCTTGAGCAAGTTCATATGCTTCAGGCATTTATTACAAATGTTACTAGGCACATGTGAAGTTTTCTTACATATAATTTCCTTGAGCGGTGGCCCACTTTATACAGCCCGATGAGCAGACACCTCAACTCATGTTTCCATTATAGAAAGCGACAACTGCAGAACTTGGAATATCTAGATACCGTTTTTCTTGTGCGCTCCAACGTTTGCAAATCCCAACTTGTTGATTTCATACTTATGACGGTAGCCATTAGTCTGATTTGTTGTCTAAACACCGTATACATGATAAGTTATGATTTCACATTTCATGTCGTAAAACCCGCTTTCTCGTTTTTTTCAATTCGGCATTTGATAGTTACTCATATTTTTCGGAAAGTGCCGGTCGCAAATACTTCCATTAGCTTCAAAGCTATAATGAGGCTTACTGATGTAAACCTCTTCTTTTTCTCCGTTTTTAGGTTGTTTGCTATTGTTGTCGAAATGTAAGCATTCATAAATTTTATCGAATCTATTGCGAGATAATAAGTCTGTGGCGATCATCTTCAGACCTTGAGACCACGCCATATTAAATTGTGGCAATTTTACAACTCCAAGTGCAAAAGTATTCCAATAGAGCGCCTTATTTCCTCCTCTGTACATTTCAATTATTTCTCAAATTCTTGCAGTCCAAACAAATTAGGTTGTTCTTTGATAAGATCTATAACTCCCGTGTCGAAAAATTGAAGTTTTTATGACATATACTCCCGAACTGGAAATTCCTTTCTAACCACTAACGACACTTCAAATTGTCTTCTCCGTTTAAGGGTCTTTAAATCAATTTTTTCATGGGTATTTTTATTCACACTGCAAGAAGCTTGTTCGTCTTTCTCTGCAATAACATTCTCAAGAAGACCAATCTCTATACTTTCTCCTCTTTCACGATCCCTTATAAATTACGATCCAATATTGCAGAAACATCCTCCTCTTAATCTCCACTCGTTTCCTATAGTTATATTTTATGTGTGCATAACTATATATATTATTTAGTTATGCTCTGGAATTAAGGGAACTATGCCGTTTTGAGATGTCCATTCGTGTATCCATACCAAAGACAAGAAGATCTTTGTTTATTTTTCTTCGTCCCGGGCAGACGTTGTCACACTCAAATCCCGCGGCCGTGTATCCGACACAGCCTACCTTTTTTTTCATCAGCAGAAATATCCGACTTGCCCGAAATTTATTCTTTACAAAACTTTTTCTTTTGTGGTCTTATTACTTAAACAACACAAATTTTATATATGTGTGAGTATAATTTGGAAAGCTTCAGTGGTTCAGCCGTGATAGTCAGACATACATACGCACCTACGTTTTTATATATTACGATAAAACAAAAACTTTCTTTCCAAATAATATTTTTTAATCACTTTTCAGTTATATTTAAAAGATAGGTTTAAATAAAGCACTTTTTTAAAATCTCTAATTTTCGCAAATATCGTCACTCTCTATTAAAATTAAAATTTGAGTTGTTTGTTTTGATTACTCCTCCAAGCATATTAACCTGTTACTACAGATTAAGGTTTGAAAGAAAATCAATCAGGGCTTTTGATATAAACTAAAAAACAAGTAAACGTAAAAAAACTTCGTTTTTCGGGTACAAACTTTTGCATCGAAACACGCCACACAGTCGTTTATTATTTGGTAATCATGGCCAAAATATCTGAGGTCGAGAATTTTTTTCTACGCTTCACATGCGATACGCGTGATATCAAAATGGGCACCCGACATTGAGCAGCTCACAAAATTTCAGTCCTCGAAAAATGGTTAAAAAAGACAAAAAAAAAACAAGAAAATGGCGCGATTTTAAACCATCACACGTGCGACGCGTTATACGTGAATATATAAAATGCTATTTTGGACTTGATATTCACAAAATTTCAACTCTATAGGTCGTGTGGAAGTTTATTAAAAAGGACCTCAAAGAAGTCGAAAAAACATTTCAACCCATCACACGCGCCACACGCGACAAGCGACACGTGACACGTGTCATACTCGGAATATAAAAAATCTATTTTGGACCCAGAAACTCCCAAAATTTCAGCTCTCTATGTCGTGTGGAAGTTAGTTAAAAAGGACCTCAAATAAGTCGAAAAAAAATGTTCAACCCATCACACACGCCACATGCGAGATACGAAACACGTCATAGTCGGAATATAAAAGATGATATTTTGGACTAAGACACTCAAAATTTTAGCTCTAGATCGTGTGGAAGTTGGTTAAAAAGAACCTCCAAGAAGTCGAAAAAAAATGTAAACAACACACTCGCCACACGCGACACGCTTCATACTCGAAATATAAAAAATATAATCTTGGACTTAGACACTCACAAAATTTCAACGCTCAATTCATGTGGAAGGTGGTTAAAAAGGACATCAAAGTGGTAGAAAAACAGAAGAAAAAGGGTCAAGTTAAATAAAAGTTTTAATAAAGAATATACATAGACTTCACCTTATTGCCGTTTCGCAAATCATTCAGAGAGTTCTCATTTGGCAATAAGTTCATATATATTAAAAAAAATCTTTATTTCTAAGCTTCAATAATTAACTTTTCTTTCTTTTACTTTGAAATCAAAACCAAAGGCTACCGTTGCGAGTGGTGTGGAATGACAACACACGGAGCGTGTCGCATGTACCTGCCAATTGAATGTAATTTTGGAATATTGCAGCCGATTTATTTACCACCACATTCTGTTTCCATACCAAGAACTGAGGTGCCAATTGAAGCTATAATTGGCGTACAAGTAAAATCAAAAACCACTTTAGTGCGAGACTATTCCTGTCGTAAGTACACAAAGATTTTGTTATCCATTTAAAGTTTGTTTGATGAAGTTTAGGAACGTGAAATAAAAGTTAGGAATAAAAAAAAAACAAAAGCACACATTTTGAATAGGTACACCTCTTGACATTGCATATAATATATTAAATTTTGCATATTATATTATTAGTTTTCGATGTGAACCCAGTAACATTTAAGGAAAAAGCCCAATATTATTTTCTTCTTTTATTTATTTATCGTTTTCAAAATTTGCAGCACAGTTTCTCAATGTCAATTAGTACTAAATTATTACCTATAAATTAATTTGTTAGAGATCCATCCTAAAACAATTCTAATTGAACGTTTAACTACATCACATCAAGCTCATATTTATTTATATTACTTAACTTAAAAACTTGTGATTGTAATTGTTGATTTCATGTTACATTATATTGTGTGTTTCACACTTCTCGCATAAATGTTGTAAAAATGTTTGTGTTTTTTTAGAACAATAATTTATAATCAGTGTCACCCTGACACTAAAAAGGTCACTCACCAAACACTATACAACATAAAACAATAAACACAGCAAACAAAATAATAAATAATTATGATTAATTTTCTGTTCACTGCATAATTAAGCCATTTTAGAATTTTTTTTGTTATATTATTATCTTATTACAATTCTTAACTAAACTAGTGTCTAGGTTTAGGAACTTTAATCAATTTGTGGCTAACATATATTTTTTTACATGTACGATTTATTTATACGTCTGATCCATATTTCAACACCTATCCAGTGGTACCTTTTCTGTACTATACTGTGCCAACAAAGTGATTTTTAGGGTCAACCTCTGAAGTACACGTTTTTTGTGAATTTGTCAGCATGAAAATTAGTGGTAAAAATCTAATAAAACATGGAAATCAGCAAAAAAAACATTTTTGTTATTAAGAAATATTCTCTCCTCTAGCCAAATGACAGCTTCCATTCGATGTTTCATTGATTTCACCTAATCTTGAAGTATCGTCTCCCATTCCTCTGCGATCGCTTGTTGCAGTTCTTGGAGACTCGTTGGAGCAATATCTCTGGCTCGAACTCTTTTTTTCAGCTCGTCCCAAAAATTTTCGATAGGATTGAGGTCCGGGCTTCGAGCTGGCCACTCCATAACAGGCACATCCATTCTTGAAGGTACTGGTACACTACAAGCCGTATGCGGTCTCGCATTATCCTCCATGAATAGGAAGTTTTCACCAATAAACCCGAAAAAGGTACGACGTAGTCCTCAAATACTTCCTAAATGTACCGGTGATGGGAGATAAAGATGGGAGATAGGGAGATGAACACAAGATCTGTGTTCGCCTCCAGTGACATACCTCCTCAGAACATGCACGATCCACCGCCATACGATGCACGGCCTTCAATGCAACATTGTACATAACGCTCTCCTGATCTTCTGAACACTCTTCCTCGCCCATCGTTGCTTTATAAACACATCCTGCACTCGTCAGAGAACCGGACTGTTCTCCATTGTTCTTCTGTCCAATCCAAATACTGAAGGCGGGCTCGTCTGGGCTGGGGTCAATTTCGGCCCGTTTGCTGGTTTGTGTTCAATCAGATCACTTTGTCGAAGTCGTCTTCTAACTGTCCACCGACTGATTTCGACTTGAGAAATTTCGACACTCGACGAACGGAGAATCGGCTCAAATTTAGTTGTCGAGCCACTTCACTTTGGTTCTGCCTCGCATCAATTAGTGCAACCACTTAAGGGGCTACCTCTGGTGTGGTATTTATTTTCTTCTTCTGGATGAAGACATAATTGATAGAAGACCGTTCAGGCTAAGCGTTAATATGCGAATGATGATAGTCTGAACGAGTGATTTCGGGGTATGCTATTGTATTGTTTGTATTGAATTTAGAGGTTTATTCAAAACCCTACATTTGCTTTTTATGCAGTTTACAAAATCACTTTGGTGGCACGATATAAGTACAAACAATGTACGACTGGATAGGTGTTGAAATAGACTTTGAATCTGCATTCAAGAAAACTAAACAAACATTACATTTTTTGATATTTTTGAACTTTTTTTGAAAATTAATCAATGTGCGAATTTTTTGCACCCAAGTGTAGTACATGAGAAAATATGTATTAGCCACATATTAAACAAAACAATAAAATGCATTTTTTCCAACAAAATCTTATTATACGTGTTTATAAAACTTGAACTAAGTGTCTTAAAATTTAGTTGAAAGTTCATGCTGAACGGGTAAAATATAACAAAACCTGAGCTCCAAAAATATATCACCCATCAAGCGGCATGCTCTTCAAATTATAAATTAGTCTCAAATCTTACCTGTTTTATTTTGAAGTATTTTTTTTCTTTTTTATGTATCTTTCTAATTTTTTGTTAAACTAAGAGAAATAAACACTCAATAAGTTAATTAGGCCAACAATGAGCGTTTTCATAAATTTGTTTATATCGTTTGGAGCTTGCAGAGCTTGAGCAAATGAAGCAAGCTCTGAACTGCTCTTAACTTAAAGTATACCGGGCCTTTTGATTATATATATAGAATGACATTACATCTTTTAGGTTCAATTGCTTTTCTACTCGATTTTTCAGTTTGCTTGTATACAATATTCATTTTATATATAATTTATTTCTATTGCGAAATTTTTCATTTAGCGGAATTAAGAACAATAGGTTTGTGTGATGATGCAACTGTTAGTGATATGCCAGTAAGTCAAAACACTGTACAGCGGAAACGACGTACAAATTCAAGAACTTTTTCTCTTTCGTCGTCGCCTTCGAAATTTGATAGGACGGCGTCGCCAATAACGTTGTTGAAAAATCAAAGGCAAAAACAACAACAGGATCATTTGTCATCGGCTCTATATGAGAAAAATCATTCTAAGAAAAGTTCATCTTCGCCATCACGTTCATTGCATTTACTTTACGCGAACATCTTTTACCGCAAAGACACAGATAGGCGTCACGCAAAGAACAACACTTGCCAAACGAATACCGAAGAAGGTGACGACAACGAAGATATTGGAATTTGTGATATCAGCGCTGGCGATATCAGCGATGACTACGATCACTGCGATATTGTTATAAAAAAGAAAAACAATAAAATCGATGGAATCGACGGCAGCAGCATCGAATATCACGGCGATGCTGATGAGGCGGACACGGCTCCAAATGAATGTTTCTATGAAACTTCTGATACTGGCGGTGATCAAACGACCGCCGATGATATTGATATTGATTCTAGTACGAATTTATTAAGCAATTTAAGCTGTAATAGCAGTAATAGTAATACATCGATAGATAGGCGAAATATTAGTTGTAATAATAGTTATAATAATAACAATGATACCAAACAAGCGTTCATTAATGTTGCGGCGACAGCAACGACAGTTACAACTGTTAATTGGAATAATGCCCGTAATGAAAAAATAACAAGTGAGAGTCTAGGTGGTCTGAGACTTGATGTCTCTGGTGCTGGTTCTTCGAGGAAACGTGGCAGCAGTGGTCACCCCCCACCAAAGGGACTTAAATCTTCGTGCGTATCAAGCGCTCTGCGAATACCTTCTGATGGTGGAAATGGTGGCGCCATTACTTCAGCAAATTCAACCAGCGACTGCTCATCGGCTGTAGGATCTCCTGTCGGGCGAAGTAAATCTTTCCAAGAGCCAGGTGTAAAAACGTCGACGAGTACTTTCCTAACAACACGGGGGAAAAAATATTCAAGATTTTTTACACGACGACGATCACGAAAACGATCAACGAATATAGCGGCGTCAGCAAATAGCAGAAGTAATAATATTAACAACAATTGTAGAAGTAATTTTAGCTTAGATACAGTATCTCAAAATGTCGAAATAACCATTCAGGATGTGGATGGCAACTATCAGCAGTACGATGATAATTATTATGCGTTGAATTGGCGCAACCGCAGTCGGCGACACCGTACCGATAGTGATGATATCGATTACTATATCAAAAATGGCGAAGATGATAATCGAGATGACGATTGCGATGGCGATGATGATGAACGGATTCATTTGGATTTGGATAATCGGCGAACTCGATGTTGTAGCAGTGACGGCAGCGAGGGTGGTGGCAGCAGTAGTCGACAAAGTACCAAGAATAAACACATGCTTGGTCGTTTGATGACAAGAATGAGAAGATTGTCGTTAAGCTGGCGGAAACCACACTATAAGAATCGTAGAGGTGAAGATAGGCATATAGCTACATACATACCAACATAATTTTGTATTTTACTATTTGTTTTTTCTTTCTTGTATGATTATTTCGCTTATTTCTTTTTGATTAACTACTTATCAAACATATTTTGTGCATTGTAAATAATTTTTGGAATTCTTTCTTGTTTCTCCTACTAACATAATTATATATTTTTTTGTTATTTCAAGGGTTAGGGAAAATTGTGTGATTTTATTATTAAGTGTTTTCGAGTTTAAAAAAATATATGAAAAGTTTAATATGATAAACCAGGGTTTTTTCCGGAAATGGTCTTTTTTGATGATTAATAATTCAATGGTGGGCGCCGTGGTTCTAGTGTTTAGTGCGTTGGACAGGAGCTTCGAGGTTCGAATCCCAGAAACACCAAAAGTATTTTTTACGATCACACCTCCTGCGAATGTCTGACAAATGTCCGAGAGTAATAACTTGTCTGTCTGTCGCGCTAATTAATATTATTTTATTAATTCAAACTTTTTGTTTAGTATCGCTAAGGGAAAACGTTTAACGATATTTTTCTAGCAACATTTTTGGCAGGGATGTACCTACAAAAACACTACAAATAAATCACTTACAGCTATTATTAAAAAAAATCTTTAGAAGGTCGAAAACGCCTTTGCCTTGTTTTTATTTTTTAAATCATCATCATTTTTGGCTCTACAACCGGTGTCTGGTCCTGGCCTCCCGCAAAAAATATCTCCAGCGGTCCCGAATTTGGAGCCGATGTCATCCAGTTTGGCATCCGTAAACTTTGGGTGTCCTGGTCTACGCCATCCTTCCAGCGAAGGCTTGGCCGACCTCGCTGCCGTGTTTTATAAATCCTGGTTAAGTTCCTGAATTTGAAGAGTCTTGACTATAGTAGGCTTTGTTAGCTTTAAGCAATCGTGCGCGTATTTCTGGCTCCATGCTGTTTTCGGCTGCTACAGTTGACCCGAGATAGTTAAAGGATTGCACTGATTCAAATTCTCGCTCCACTATTTTAATTGCGGGACTAATGTTGGATCTTCTACTCGCAGACGTGGTCACTATTTACTTTGTCTTGCTCTCATTAATGTGCAGCCACAGATTTCGTGCCGCCCGCTCGATCTGGATGAAAGCTTTTTGTACAGCCCTTTGGTGTCTACCAACGATGTCTATGTCGTCTGCGTAAGCCAGTATTTGAATGGACTTATAGAGGATTTTTCCTCTCGCCGTTACGTCAGAGTCTTGGATCACTTTCTCCAAAGCCAGGTTGAAGGGGACGCAGGCCAGTTCATCTCCTTGTCGGAGCCATTTAAAGACGTTAAATCGGCTCTTACTTAGCTTATAAAATTGGTCATGGTCAACCTACATAGTCGTGTCAGTTTATTTGGCATGCTGAATTCTCTCATGGCTTTTTAAAGCTCTACTCTGGCTATGGATGGTGTAGTGATTTTGAAACTCTAGACATTTTTCCATCATCTGCCTAAGCGTGTAAATCTGATTAGTTGTTGATTTGCCTGGATTGAAGCCAGACTGGTATGGACCAATGATGACTTTAGCGTATGGGGCTATCCTGTATTGAAGGATAGAGGAGAAAATCTTATACGCGGTACTCAACGTTATACCACGATAATTGCTGCATGTTGCGATATCTCCCTTTTTATGTATGGGCCACAGAATGCCTCTTCGCTCCTTCCTCCCATACTTGCACTATTAGTTTATGAATCGCTTTCTCGCTCTCTGTACTGTCCTAGTTCACGGACGAGAACTGCTTTCTTTCGCCGGTCAACTGTTTTTTCATATCTTCTGAGCTCTTTATATTCATCTTCGCGTGCCCGCGTTTTATGAGATTGTTGCATTGCTCGGTACGCAACATTCTTACGTTCAGTCGCTAGCTTACGTTCATCATCGAATCAGTCATTTCGATATCTACGACTACTCCCTAAGATGGAGTCAGCAATGACAGTATTCTTAAGGCGTGTCCATTTCTCTTCTACGCCCGACATCTCAGCACCAGGACTCTCACTGCACTTAGGGAAAGTCCTATCGCTTGTATTTAGTTGTTTCTGGTATCTTCGCTGCGAAGGGCAGTCGTGTTGACTCGAATCTAATTCGCGGATGCAGTCTTTCATGATGCAATCCGCTCTCGGAGTACCATACCAAAAAGATAGTGGTCCGAGTCGACGTTGGCACCCCGGTACATTCGTACCGTCATTATGTTCGGGTTGTGGCGGCGGTCTATCAACACGTGGCGAGTGGCTCCATCAGGAGATAAACAGGTCGCTTTGTGGATATTTTTACGCACAAACCTTGCACTCGGAACGACCAAATTATTGATTGCTGCAATCTCTATGACTCGCTGTCTATTGCCATTAATGTTCTCGTGAAAACCATGGGTGCCAATGTACCGATTGAATACCTCCTATTTTGGCATTCATATCCCCCGGAATGATTTTTGCGTCATACTGAGGCAGGCATGGAGTTCACGTTCGACTGTTTCAAAGAATTCTTCTTTTTTCATCATCTAGGGACTCCTCTGTAGGTGCGTGAACTTATATAAAGTTTATGTTTTTAAATCTGCCCCACACGAGAAGTGTGCATAGCCGCTCATTTACTGCTTTAAAGCCGATAACGGTGGGTTTCATTCTTTTGCTGACTAGAAACCCCACCCCGGGTACATGATGTCTGGCATGAGAGCTGTAATATATGTCATATTTTGATTTATTGAAGACACCATTCCCCGTCCACCGCGTCTCCTGGATAGCTGTTATGTCAGCCTTATATTTGGACAGGGTATCGGCTAGCTGCTGTGCAGCTGGAGCTCTATACAGTGAGCGTACGTTTCATGAGAAAATTCTAAAATCGTTTAGCTGTTTCCGTTGCTGAGGACGTACATCGTACATTGTACAACACGAACAACAGAGACGAGACAGGTACATTACAATACTTTAGCTCAACTGAGCTGGTCCTATTATGGACTCGAAAGATACAAGCAGTTCTTTGGGTTCACCTGTTTGTTCGCTGAAAATCTTGCAACTCGATTTTCATTAACTTCCCATTGTCATATTAAGTCGACATTTTCGCAAACATGTAGTCCCGATGGCAATGCAATATAATATGGTACCAACGAACTGTTACGATGACGGACTTGTTATGCAGGAACTTCACAATTTTGTATGTATTTTGATGCACTTACGGTCATCTAATCAAATTATAATTTCGTACAGATGTGCAGTCTTGATGACATTATAGCAATATGATTCCACTGAGATGGTCTAACGTTGGACTCAGACGATACATATCAACTCATGGTTTAATTTATATGAATGACCTTATAGAAGAATTAATACCAAGCATTAAATGCAAATTAAACAAAATCCGAAGATACTATCACTGAATTACTTTAAGATAAGTCCGAATCGATAGACGTTTCTTAAACTACAACTCATGCTGCAGCAGTGGAATGGAACGTTGTAGCAAGGTTTGTAGTCATCAAAATCCGTCACTAAAAGCATTGCTTTTAGTTATAGTTACGTCTATCGATTCGGACCTTAATGTATCACTAAGGGCGCGGTTTAACTTTAAAAAATATAGGAGAGGATACAAAAATACTTCGTGATTGAATTCTTTCATTTGTATTTGCTTCGTATGACTTTTTGTTGTATTTCTACTGCAGTTTGTTCGAAGCTCAAAATCGAAAGAAAGTAGACAATGAAATTATTACTAAAATGAAGAAAAAAATAACTTACGATCCTATGAAACTTAAAAGTGTTACTTACTATCTTTTTGCTTAGATGGTTTTACATAATAGTCTTTATTTTCTTCTTGTTTATCATTTTCTCTTCTTTTCTAACATTGTATCTACTTTTTATTATTTCTTGATATTGAATTTTTAGTTAAACAACAAAAACTTTGCATTTTTACTTACAAAGTAAGATCACAAACTCAAATACCGGCATAAAAGTGCAATTTGCATGTAAACTACACTAACTAAATATCTAAATGAGGAGTGTGTAAGTGTCTTGCATTTTGTATAATAATAATCCGCTTGCTTTATTAAAAGAAATTTGTTTTTTAATGTATTGTTAACGTTTTTCTATATTCAAATTTATGTTAAAAGTGTAAAATTGCATTGCAAATAATGTTTTTTTTTGTGTAATACAAAATATTTATTTATCGTTTAATACTTTGTGTACTTTTTTATTTCTTAAACTTTGAAATCTCATCAGCATGAATAATTCTCAAACATTTGAATGATGTTTAAGTTTTAAACTACAGTAGGTTCTCGATCATTTTAACTCTCAATTATTGAAATTACTCCAATGCAAGGGTAGTCAACTTTTTTATACCTAATGCCGCCCTTTGTTGGCAGTAACATTGTCTTACTGCCCATCGGTTCCAGCGGTGGAGTCCTAACCCCCTTGTATAAAACTTATGGGCGAATGAGCTCCTGATTTTCCTGAAAAGCTACCTTATATGAACTCCTTCAAAATGCTCCTAAATAGCTAATGAGATGTGAGATGATGTGCAGATCATTGCGGCTTAGTGTTAAACCCACATAAACCTGAACTTTTTACAAGGAAATACAAAATTCCGCACGTGAACGCATGTGAATTAAGGGCATTAGCTTTACTTTCTCTGACAAAGACAAATATCTGGGTCTTATTCTGGATAGAAAGCTAAGGTGGAAGCCAAGCATACAAGAAAGAGTTCCTAAGGCCACAGTGGCACTCTTCTCATGCAAAAAAGCCATTGGAAACAAATGGGGTCTTAAACCACATATCAATCATTGGCTATATACAGCGGGGTAGTATGACTGTGTGGCTGTATGGTGAGCTGCCTTAGATAAAGCAGTAAATCGTGGCAAGCTAGGCAAAGTCGAAAGATCAGCTTGTGAGCTGAGCACCTCACTTATCGTTGAGGAATTAGGAGACCCTGAATATAAAAGGGAAACTTTGTGTGTATGTATGTACGTTCCGTTTGGACTCCCAAACCATTGAACCGATCGCGGTCAAACTTTGTGAAGTGGTTTTAGACCATAATGAGCAGAGCACCTAATAGGCATATTTTGAAAGTGGTTAGACTCCTAGGTCAAGGGGTTACCATACAAATTGTTTTCACAAATGATGAATTTTTAAAAAAAATTTGAATAGTAGCGTCCTGAAATTTTTGAATTTGGAAAGAGTCGGACACTTTTTTCAGGGTGCTCCCTGATTTTTTTCTTTATATTTTTAATTTTTTTTTCAAATCTTATTTTCATAAAGAAAACAAACCCGTCATGTTTTAGAACGAGATCCCTGGGTCAATATACTTTACACTTTCTTTCATGTTGGTAGGAATACTCTAAATCTAGTGTCTCGAATGATACGCACGTAGTTCCGCAATTAATTAAGCCTGTTAGCACTCACTGCATGTGAGGGTTGCGAACACAGTTGCGTCACAGATCCCTGGTTGAGTGGGTATTGAAGGCCCCCCGAACAGTTTATATAATCAAGAATCTTTTGTATACAAATATTTAGACAAATTTTGAACTTACCCAAACAAGATTTGCATTGCAATTAAGTCTGTCTTCTCGCCTTCTATCGCCTGTAATTATCATTTCATTTATTATTTAAAAAAAAAAACCAAAATTTCACCATTTCACATCTTTAACATAAAAAACATTCTACCAATACACAACAAAATAATTGTAAAACAAGTAAATAATTCGAATTTTTGACTTTTGAACTACTAACACTTAACTATATCTTATGTTCCCAAGTAGAAGTACATAATAGTTCACCCAGATCTTCGATTTTATTGTTGAAAATATGAAATTTGCCTAACGTGTATCTTCCACAAAAATTTTGCAACTTCAGCTCGAAGTATATCCGAGGAGTTTAGCAGCGGCGATACACCACGATTTAAAGATGATGAATCTTGTAGCAAAACCGAATCGATCCCTGGTGGGAGTGGTGGTGCTGGTTGCAGTAGTGGCGGATCATCGCACTATCGTGTAGAGTCGGCTCACAAGTCGGAAAAGGACAAGGAAAAAAAAGAAAAGGAGAGGGAGGAAAAAGATATTGGTAACATATTGATATAAGCGGATACTTTTGGATATAATTATTTCAAACGTTTTTTCGTTAATTTCCTGCAATGCAGAAATGATCAAAGTGTTTGATGGCAATTCTTCCCTAAGACGGCAACTGTATCGGGTCATAATAATACCCAGAACTTGTTCATTAGAATATCTGCTGACATCCGCATTACGAGCATTTCATATAACACGTGATCCAAGCGTAAGTTAAGCTGAGGAGACAGCGTTAAGCTGAAGCTGTCACAACAGCTTCACTACTGTTTCTTATTTTCTTATTTATTTGAAATTCCAGGCATTTTACTTAACTGATCTTTATGCCAGTGACGGCAACGAAGAAACACCATTACAAGACCCAAATCCAGTTCTCACTTTGACACACTTAGAGGGTAAACGACCAGCTATACATCTCAGGTTTCATGACAAAGATTGCGGTTTTGTTCGCGTCTATCCAGGCAAACTGCAATCCTCATTGGATGATCCGTACGTTAGTGTTCCTGTAGATAATACAACAATAATTAAGGATTTGATTCGTGATGCATTGGATAAGTTTGGATTACAGGATAATCAAATACAAGATTATAGGTAAGCTGAAAAGGCTTGCGGCTATGTGCACAAACTGTTAACTCCACACTTAATATACGTTCCATGCAGATGTTCGGAAGTACTCCTTGATCGCGGCGTTACCGAACGTATTCTCTCATTGAACGAACGGCCATGGGACATTATGAAGCATTTAGGCAATGATTCGATTCGACAAATGGAACTGATGCGATTCTATATGCAGCACAAGCAGGATCCACATGGACCAAATATTGCACTATTTGTTGGCAACCTACCGCCCGGCCTGTCACAGCGAAACTATGAACAAATTCTAAATAGGTACGTCACTGAAGAGAATAAATTTACCAGCATCGGACCGATTTACTACGAGTACGGTTGTGTTGTGCTAACTTTTGAGGATACACAGAGAGCAGTGAGTAGCAGTTGGTAGCGTTTTCCCTTTCACATTATTCTTAAGTTGTTTATTAATGTGTAGGTGCGAGCGTTTTATAATTTGCGCGAAACTATTATAGAAGATAAGAAACTTCAAGTTCTGTTACTTCCAAATATTGAACCTAGCATGGTGCCACCGGACGTGCGACCGTTGTTGGTATTTGTTAATGTCAAGTCTGGTGGCTGTCAAGGTCTGGAACTTATTTCAAGCTTTAGAAAATTACTAAACCCCTACCAGGTGTTTGATCTTGACAATGGTGGGCCATTGCCAGGGTGAGTTTTGTGTGTTCTCCTAAACACAACTGAACAGATTCAATTGGTCATACATTGAACCGTGTTTTTTTCCTGCAGCTTATATGTGTTCCGTCAGATAACAAATTATAAGATATTGGTATGTGGTGGTGATGGTACCATTGGCTGGGTCTTACAGTGTCTCGATAATGTTGGACAAGATTCTGAATGTTCAAGCCCACCGTGCGCTATTGTACCATTGGGAACAGGTGAATATCTGAAATATATGTACTGTAATTCTATAACAATAAACATTGTGCCCTTCGCTAGGAAATGATCTAGCACGTGTTCTTTGTTGGGGTTCCGGCTACACTGGCGGTGAAGATCCCTTGAATCTACTTCGTGATGTCATCGAAGCGGAGGAAATTCGTTTAGATCGTTGGACGGTGGTATTTCATCCTGAAGATAAGCCAGAAGAGACTACATCTAAGGCGACCTCTTCTTCAAATTCTACTGGTAAGAAGAAGAAGGCTCATCAAGCACATCTATCGCAACAAACAAATCAGCATCATCAATTACCGGCCATTACATCCAGTGATATATCAGGTCATTTGATGTTCAAAATTATTATTGTCTCATTTTCTTTGTTTGTTTATGTTTGTTTTTAAAATCTAAAATTAACAACCTAATCGTAACCATTACCACGAACGTACAACAAAAAAATGAGTAAATTATTATTAACCTAAACCTTAACACCATTTACAAAGTGGCATATATAATTATATA
Organism: Nephrocerus scutellatus; assembly: GCA_947095585.1. Taxonomy (NCBI): domain Eukaryota; kingdom Metazoa; phylum Arthropoda; class Insecta; order Diptera; family Pipunculidae; genus Nephrocerus; species Nephrocerus scutellatus. Next base: position 113,710,190 of record OX352761.1, on the reverse strand, counting down.
ACTATAAATGTATAAATGTATGTGTGTATTGTAACGAATAGTTCCGATCCTACTCCACTTTTAGAAGCTTGTAACTTTGATCAGAATGAAATAAGTGTAAGAACTTCAATAGAGAATAGATATGGGAGCAAATGTTCGTCTTTTGGGGGGCATATTTCCAGTAAAAATATCTAAAGTTTTTACTTCTACAATACAATATCATTATTGTAAATTTAATTCCATTGTATTCCCAAGTTCAATTAAATTTAATTTCATTTTTTGCCTAAGTTTAAAGGACCTCCTTTTAAATTCCAACTTAGTGCATAAAAGCGCATTCTTTAATGGAATCCCACTAACCATTTTAAATATGTTGATATTCAACTATAAATACTATGTAAGAATAAAAAAGTCGTTTTTTGTCGTGACTCCCACACAATTCTTACTTGCAGTTTTAAAAATATCTAACTTAATTCAATACACTATCATAAGTACGCGCTGCATACATGTCAATGTAATAAGCAAAAAAATTATAAATAATTTAATTGAAACATTAAACATTACTATGCTGCAAGTTTGTTGTGAAAAAATGATGTTTTCCTAAATTGCATGCCAATGTTTTAGAAATTGGTGTTTTTCAATGTGATTATCTAATTTCCGGTTATTGTTTTTTTTGTTTTTTTTTATTTAATGCGAACTTTCTTTTTAAGTTAAATATTTTTGTGTATCATTGGCATTCATCTCATTTAAGGTAAGTCAAGTGTTAAGTACTCGTATACGCACCTTTCATCATTGATAACCAACTGCACAGTAGCTAATTTATGTGATTTTTTTATTTAAATATTTTTTTCAAAGATTTGTTAAAACAACAATTATTTATGCAAATCCAAGTTCTGCTTTTTATTAAAGACGAAAATTACTTACACTCTTAGAGAACTCTCACATTTTTGTTTAACTTCGTACTTGATATTCTCTCTATTTATCAATTTCATTCGATTGCATTTAAAATCAAAAAATTAATTAATTAATCTAAAAATTAATGAAAAATTTAAAAGTTCACCGGAACATATAAGTCCTGAAAATTGTAAATAACAATTGAGGTTTAAAAATGAAAGTTTGAAACTTTATTCACAGTTATTTATTCCGCTCTAAGAATAAGGTACTATCTTGGAAGATGAATCGATAAGTTTTTATACTGACGGTTCAAAACATGATGTAGGGGAGGTGTTTTCTCAAAATGCCTAAATATTAGTCTCTTTTTCCGTCCCAATCACTGCAGTGTCCATCAATCATAAATCATGGCGATAAAATAAGTCCTGTCTAAACAGGATATCCGAATCTTCTCGGATAGTCAAGCTGCTTTGAGATCCCTAGAATCAGTCTCTACGAACTCAATTGCAGCCCTAGACTGCCAATCATCTACATCTATCAGGTAGATGGCGCAGCAGTTCAGTCTCTTACGCCTCATTCGAAGTTCCAACTGGTTTAACGAGTAGGGAGAGAAATCTTCTCGATCCATGTGGTATCACAATGGACCATCATTGGTCTAAGTGAGTCGGTGTCCTGCTGACAGCCACCCCAACCTTACCTAATCTAATCTATTTAATAGTAGAAAATTGATGGGTTAAAGTTATGGTTTTGGTTGATTTGAAAATGAAATGCAAAACCAATACAAAGCAGAGCAATCTTAACCCGTTGTTTCCACATCAAATAACAATATTGCTGCAATAAAATACGAGTATTTAGCTTGTGTGGGTAAAATTATCCAGTAATCGCTGAAATGCACCATGACAAAAATGGAAGAACGAATTTAGAACATATGTAATAGTATATGAGAAAACATATTTTCTTGTTACGTCTGTATCTTAAGGTAATATTTGTTCTACATAGATATTGAGTGTACTTCTGCAATATTTGAAATTCCACTCATAATTTCATGATCACAGCTACCCATTTCAATTCATACTATGTGTTCTAATTTTTTTTCTTCCTTCGCCTCAATGCGGTCCGATTTGCGAACCTTATCATCAATTTTCAAATGAATGAATTTGTTGTAATTATGGACCTGACTTAATTATTTCTTTCTTTCTTTTTTTGTTACATTCAATTGCTTAAATTATTAAATAATTAAGTGTCATCACATTGTTTTTTTTTTTTTTGCTTAAACAAAGCCTAGCGAACAGCTTGCCGGCATATATGTTCATACATGTATTAAATTTCTTGTAACCTTAATATATGTTAGTGAAAAACTCGAATTCAATGTAATTCTTAATTATATGTACGAGTATTCATTATGTAGATCATTCACCAATTCAATTATTTTTCCCATACTCATACAATTACCCCTGTGCGGAATGTAAACTATCTTACAGGTGGTGGTGCCCAAAACGAAGATAACTCGCAAATTTATGTCATGAACAACTACTTCGGAATCGGTGTCGATGCTGATTTATGCTTAGATTTTCACAATGCACGTGAAGAGAATCCAAACAAATTCAATTCACGTCTTCACAATAAAAGCTATTACGTGAAAATGGGCCTACGAAAGATTGTCAACCGCAAATCGGTCAAAGAGCTGCACAAAGAATTACGTTTGGAGGTGGACGGGAAAGTCGTGGACTTGCCACCAGTTGAAGGAATAATCATTCTAAACATATTAAGGTGAGTTTAGTCACGGTTGGGAATAATAAATGGATAAATGAAACATAAACGCTCGCAGTTGGGGAAGTGGAGCAAATCCATGGGGTCCAGATAAGGATGACCATTTTACAACACCAAACCACTATGACGGTGTATTGGAAATTGTTGGCGTTACTGGTGTTGTCCATTTGGGGCAAATTCAGTCGGGCATTAGAACAGCAATGAGAATAGCACAGGTGAGTAAAGCTGTCAACTTGATTTTTAATAATTGTTGTGGTCAAATAAAATTAAGTACTTGTGTGTAGTAGATCATAAACGAAACGAAATACTTAGATTTAAAAGGAAAACTTCATACAAACATTAAGGTATTCCGGTGGGAATAGGGCGGTGACATATGACATCACTGATATTAGTGTCACTTCCGTAGTTTCGGGGTAGCTGAGATGATAGTCACGGTTCACTGACATGACCGATATAAGTGTTAAATCCATAGTTTTGAAAAACTTTTATTTAACTTGACTTGACCCTTTTTTGTATGTATTTTCGACTTCTTTGAGGTCCTTTTTAACCAACTTCCACACGACCTAGAGAGCTGAAATTTAGTGAGTATCTAAGTCCAAAATAGCATTTTTTATATGACGCGTGTCACGTTTCGCGTGTGGCACGTGTGATGGTTTAAAATCGCGCCATTTTCTGGTTTTTTAGGTCTTTTTTAACCACCTTTCGGACGACCTATAGGACTGATTTTGTGAGCGGCTAATTTTGATATCCCGCTTGTGACGAGTGTCGCAAGTCGCGTGTTTCGCGTGTAAAGAGTTGAAAAAAGAAAATTCTTTGAAATAGCCCCGACTTCAAAAACAGATAGTTTGGCGATTATTACCAAATAATAAACGACTGTGTGGCGTGTTTCGATGTATATATAAAAGTTTGTAACCGAAAAAAGATTTTTTTACATTCATTTGTTTTTAGTGACTCTCAGTTGGGTTTCAGGAGTGGTAAATCTACTGAAGACGCATTGTTGAACTAACAGGCGAAATATATAAAAACTAATGAATCTTAAATACCAGCTACTTAATTTTTTGCTGACGACACTGCTTTATTATATTCTAATAACAGCCTTTTTAGTTTCAGATGGTAATAATGATTTAGAATTACTGCGGATGTGGTAATCAACAACAAAACAGAATATTTATATGGTTTTTAGCTTTACCAGGTATTGTTGATATAAATCTTGACTAGCATTCGCCGATCTGTTTAAGATTTCCTTCAGGCAATCAATGCGTGCATAGTCAGAGTGCTTAACCACTTTCAACGTCAACTGTTCACTCAACTGTTTTACAATTGAAAGATTCGACAGTTTTAAATACTTAGGAGTTATTTTCGCCCATCAGTTCATTTGGAAGTACCATACTAAGTATTTGATGCAATATTTGAATAGACTTTTAAAGCAACTTTTTCATATTGGTCTATATTGTCGTTTGCCAATCATAAAGATGGTATACAATGGTTTGCATAAATCAAGACTTCAGTATGGGATTTCCTGGTGAGGTTTCAACAAAATTAAACCTTTGCTAATCAAATAAAAACATGTAGTTCGTGTCTTACAAAAGGTTAACCGTAAAACATCTAGTTTTGAATTATTAATTGGACTTAAAATATTGCCATTATTGAGTATTGAGTGGGTCGACTTGGTGGGTGGGTAGGTATTGTTTGTATGAGATTGGCTCAAAGACCTTGCATTTGAAGAACAGTGGTGATATATGTGGTTGGAGTGGTGGTTGGTGGTATCTTAACGTCGGTCTTCGAGTGCGTCTTGGTGGTAAGTAGGGATGTGGGAGTTTAGTGAGGGCAGCTAGGCAACGCTGGGTATTTCAGGTTGTTTAGAAATAAAATAAAAAAATTATTGTAATCTATTTAGTTTTTGAGTTTGAACTAAAATAAAGAAATCTATCTAATCTAATCTTTCGGGCTCCCTGAGATGATAGTGACGGTAAGCCACTTCTAGGGAAGGGGGTGGAAAAGGGTTAACATAAGACATGACCGATTTTACTATGGAATCTAAAGTTTTCGGGGTCGCTGATATGATTAGTAACAGTTAAATACATCTCTATCATCTCGGGAGTAGAAGGGGATGACCTTTAAAATCAGTAACTCATCTGGTTTATAATAATTGTACGTTGTTTTCGTTTTATTTCGACAGGGTGGCCACATTAAAATTCACATGTACTCTGATTTACCTGTCCAAGTTGATGGTGAGCCATGGGTGCAAGGTCCTGGCGACTGTGTTGTTCTTAAATCAGCTCTTAAGGTATGTTTCATCTTCCTTAGTACATAATATTATTGAAAGAAATGATCTTAAACCGGGAAGAAAATATATTTACAACACACAACTTACATTTTACATAAATGTTGATTATTGAATATATATTTAGTATTTTCTTTCGAATTTTGCACAGTTTCTTATTTCTTCTAGCTAATTGCTTTATTGTACATAAAATTTTAAACTAAGAACATAATTATATATAATAAATTAATCAACAACTAAACCTGCGTTAAAGTTTTGCACGAATTTTATTATATCGTTTATAATCCATATGTACATAAGTTTGCTTGCTTGTTACCCTTTTTGGGCTCTTCTCCTTTAATATTCTTTATTTGATTATTTAATACTTTATGATTTTTTTTTGTTTCCATGAACAGAAAATAAATGTAAATCTTTTAGTAGATCACATTACATGACATATCATGCAATAATTTCAAGCGTGCACAACACATTCGCGTATCTAATTTGATACTGAAAACTTTATCCTCGCAAAACTTACCCTATGTTTAAGGCAACACAATACTACCTTTTATGTACACTTAATTTTTTCAATTTGGAAAATCCTTATCTGTAAATATGCATCTCCCCCACAACAATTGTGTATAAGAAAAAAGTCAGATCGGTTTAGACGAATTGCATATATGGACAACGTAAATTATAGAGAAGGCATTCTTAACAAAAAAAAACCAAATTATCCAGTTAGCTATCCTAAGTTTGATTGTCCTGAGTGTCCTGCTCTATTCCATTCTTTTAGTTCAAAATCTGTCCTGTTGTTCTGTCATATAAATTTGACCGCACGCGCAAGTTCTTTCCGCTCATACCTACAAAATCCTACCAAACAGAAATTATTAACTTTATACCACTGCTTAGTTATTGTTTTTGTTACAACCCTGGATAACAAAGGATATTAAACTATTGTACAACTCTGTGCTTGATTGACGTTCCTCTATCAAATTGGCCTGGCTGAGTTGTTGGACGTCGTGCATCGGTCATTTTATACATGGTTAAGAACACATCTTTTTTATATTAAGAACGAAATTAAATAAATACATTTGTGTTTTAGTTGATTTCATTAGCGTATTGATTATGTCCTATATCCCCTTGTGGGTCCTAGGGCCTCTACTACGCCTACGCGCCTTCGCGTGCGGTTCCTAACAATGAGATTCAGCTCTCTCCAACTCTTCCCCAATTGCCGTGACTCCTCCTCAACTGTTCTGCGTCATTTATTTCTCGGACGACCCGTTCTTCCACCATCCTGAGATAACAGATTCCATTGCATTGCGTAGTTTGCTATGGAACTGTCGCCTTTTCGGAGTACATAACCAATTCACTGCCACTTCCGTCGTTGGATGGTTGTGCCTATTGGTTCCTGACCCGTTCTCTGTTAAAGATGTTCGTTAGTGATGCGGTTAGGCTAAAAAACCCTTGGGATGTTCCGTAGGCACCTTTTTACGAACGTTTCTAATCTTTTTGTGATAGTAGCGGTCACCTTCCAAGTGCTGCACCCACACAACAGCATAGATTCAACATTTGAACGGAACAGTCACAGCTTGGTTTTTAATCTGATCGCATTGCTTCGCCATATCATGGACATCATTCCATACACTGATTTTGCTTTGCCGATTCGGTTGACAATGTCCTGTTCGGTTCCACCTTCGATCGAGACAATACTCCCAAGACATTGGAAACTCTCTACTCTCTCTACCGGCTGTCCAGAAAAGTTAACTTGAGCTACTGAGTTAGTGCCGAGGTTGATGATTTTGGTTTTGGCAGTATTTATCTTCAAACCCGCAACATTTGCCTCCCTTTCCACATTTGTTGTCATTTGATGCAGGTCAATAATTCTGTGTGAGAGTAAACAAACGTCGTCATCGTAGTCCAGATGTTTGAGTTGAGATGTAAGAGTCCAACGAATTCCTCCGTTTCCAGTAGGTAAAGCTGCGCGAAGTACATCGCTATTCACCAACAAAAAAAGTATCGGCAATTAAAAGCAACCTTGTCGTACCCCACTTAGGATCTCGAATTCCTCTGACAGCTTTCCTCTATGCAGCACATGACATTTAGAGCCATCATAGGTTGCTTTAATAATAGCTATTAGTTTATGGGGTACACCTCTCCTGCGCAAGGCGAGCCAGATAAACTGTCTGTTGACACTGTCAAACGCCTTCTCAAAATCGACGAACAGCAGGTGCAGTGGTGACCGGAATTCAACGCACTGTTCAATAATGATCCGCAGGGTGTTTATGTGGTCTACACAGGAGGATCCAGTGCGGAAACCTGCTTGTTCGGCATCGAGTGTATCTTCCAGATGTTCCGTAATTCGCTCAAGTACTACTTTGGCTATTACCTTTGCAACTGCAGGAAGAACGCAAATGCCTCTCCAGTTTTCGCACTCTATAAGACTACCTTAGGGAGCTTTACAATCATTCCCTTCTTCCACTCGTCGGGGAAACTTTCTGCCTCCCAAGCTCTCTCTACAAGAGGATATAAAAGCTATGCTGATGTCGTTGGAGCGGCACGCAGAAGCTCTAAGGGGATACCATCTAGTCCTACCGACTTCTTTAGTGTTTCCATGAGAGAGTTTGGTAGGTAGAATAGAATATAATCAAATAGTGCTAGAGTGCGCCGTTTTGTAACCACATAATTCGGAAGACTCTATGCCGTGATTGGTATCTGGAAATTGTTATAACCAACCTGTAGCATTCAGGTACGAGATCAGATCGGTGATCCGGCACTCCGAAAGCTCTCTCAGGACGTCAAAAAAAGGTTTTCCGAATTTGTGGAGTCGGAAGCCCGTCAGAGCTGGAGATTTGCAGAGATAATGAATGAGAGTTTCTTTCTCAGTAACATCCCTGCAACTTCTTCAAAATTTATTATGCGGGATTCCCAGTTTTTTTCTTTGGCTGCCCAGCAGCCAATGGCCTAGAAATACCTTTCTGTGATCTAGAGATCAGCTCGTTAGATTTATTTTTATTGTAGGAAGGTTACATCGCCCTCGATGTAGTGCAGTTGGTTAAGTCATTCCAACTTAATTGAACCTTGGTGGTCAAAACGGTGACAACACGTTCCCTGACGGAGCTCAATGGACAGCAAACTCCCATCATGTAGTCCATGTCCAATGTTACGCTCTTCTTCGCCAGTACGTCTGCCTTCTCTTGGTTAAGTCATTCCACCTTAATTGAACATTAACCGGTCAAGTTTCCTGAAGTTTATTTGCATTTAACGAAACTCAACCCTTATTAGCGTTGCACATGCATATAAACCTGAGTTAATGCTGGGAATAGACGATACAATTATCGTACCGATGTCGGCATACGATCGATGGTTTTTAATTGACAGTGTGCAACCATGCGATATCAGTACAACAATAAATTTCATGCACATGCACACACACGATACAATCATCGCACACGACCACCATGTTGTTGCAACGCTCGGTACGATAGTTGTATCTTGTATTCGCCGCTAAACGCGTGTGAAAATTATAAAAATTCACATTCACAATTCATTCCCTTCGCTTCTTGAGAACGCGTTGTAAAAATTATTTGTTCACGATCGAGACTTAAAACTCTTATTGAAGGTAGATCAAGTAATTCTCTAAGCAGAAATTAGGCAAGGAAGACTATAGTGTTGCCAGGTGTGCTTTCCAGGGCTAAAAAATGCTGAAAAAAAAGTGAATCAGTAAAAATATTTTAGAAGGATTAGTAAAGTACACATGCCAATTTATTCTAAAAATTTGCCCACAGTCCATATAAGCGATTCGTCTGAATAATTACAAGAATTCAACATATAAATACGATTTAATATTTTTTAGAAAATCTATGGCAATATTTGTGTTAATTGTGTTCACCGCACAACTAAGACCAAATTTTTAAATTGAATTTTACAACTTATTCGAAATAAATGTTTCATATAGTTAAACAACAACATATAGTAACAACTTTACAATAGCAACAACTATATCAAACACACAATTGTTTAGATACAAAATATGGTTTTTCTCAAATAAATTGTACGGTGGACAGAATTTCAAATAGAACGTTATTGTCATCAGCCAGCAACAGCAAGAAATTATCACAAACTCGTAACAATAACACCACATAACTCTATCTCTTTATTAAACATAGAATATCTTACATAAAATATAAGTTCATTACCGATCTGTACTCAAAACTTTGATATATATGCACAATGTATAACAATAAATACCCACTTGTTATAGGCAACAATGCTGAAGAAAACTAAAAGTAAACGCCGTCTTACGGAGCCTCATATTGCGCCAATTTTATTGGGTGCTTATTTGCCGTCGTCGTCGTCGCCTTCAACTGCAGGGGGACAAGCTCCAGAAAATGGGGATCGCGAAAAAGAGCCTTACGGTACATAGAGGTCCCGTTCGTCCGGTCCAAGTCTTCTTTTTTCGTGTTTTCTTTAAGAAAACCCACAATGGAAGCTGAATGTAACAAAACACACCAATAGCATAAAACTCACACAAAATCACTAACAAACACATAAACATAAATAAATCTATTAACATTATTTATTATTCTATACATTATCTACCAAATCACGCTCCGATCAGATCACAATCTGGAAATAGTCTATAAAAAAACTAAGTCAAAGCATCGGATTAGTATATTAATTTATGAAGCCATTATCCGTCCGATGGTAACTTTTACATACTTAACGAGCAAATTATGATTGCAGTTATCTAAAATTATCAAATAATTAATTAAACTTCATGCTATCATATTGACAAGAAATAGAATTTATTTAAAAAAAAACAAAATGTAAAAACACAATCCAAACACAATTCACTTAAACTTTTTTACACAAATTTTAACCATCGACTAGCATTTCATTTACGTTCAAAGGGTTCTTTAAGAAGTGCCGGTTAAAAAACATTTACAAGTTCAACTTTCTCAATAGTTGTATTGCTAGCACAACATGACCTAGAAAATGCATCCCTAATACTCGTAGTTTCATACTAATGTGCAGTACATACATTAATTTAACTTCTATACAAGAAATCTCAACTTGGAATGTTATATTTCAAGAGAATTTGGTTCGACAGAAATGCTGCTGTAGGTTTATCGTACTAAAATATTTTTAAATAAAGCTATAGCTAGAGATATTTCTTTTTCAATCAACACCTCTGAGATGTTGTTTAGTTACACATTATTTACTGATGAACCGTGCTGACAACCACAATTCTGACAATATCCTTTCGAGTTCTTGAAACCAACTCGGTGATTTTCCTTTTGTTGTAGGATGGCCATACCGTATTTAATATGACGCAGCTCGTCAGACTGCTTCACCTTAGTTGTGAGTGAGGAGTGAAGAAAGAGACTGGGCTCATTGGACAGCTAACTATTTCCGTTCAGCCAGTGTTCATGGTGACGCTCTTATTTGCCAATTCGTCCGCCCTCTCGTTTCCGTTTCTGTGTCCCGGCACCCGTATTATGGTAATGTCTAGTATTTGGCTATATTGGATCGAGGCCTATTCTACTTGATTGACAGCTTCTGAAAATCTTCATTAGCCAGGATTTCGACAGCTCCAGTGACTTATGTCGCATAATCGGTTGTATGCGATATAGACTGAGAGATTTATAAGCCAAGAAGCTTCTTAGGGTACAGGAGACCTTTTTCCGGGTTATGATATCACTTTCACTACACCCCGAGGAACTAGATGCTCATCATGAATCCTTTCCAAATTTCTTGTCAGTGGTCTCTGCAGGTAGAAAAATGTGTATTGGTGAGAAGAGCAAGCGATTCTGTTGCCGATGCAACCCTGCTGCCGTCTGTTTTCTTGATGAAAGTCGGACAGGTGCTCTCCTTGGACAGGATCTTTGAGATTTGGTTTTTTCGATTGATTGGCAAAGTCCATCCAAGAGCGTCTCTTGCATTCTTTGATGGTCTTCTTGTGTATTTTTAGGCAATTTTTGTGATGTTGCCAGTATTTAATGGTATGGTATATAATTGAAAATCGACTTAGTCGTCGTCCTGTGTTTGCTTATATCTTCGCTCCACCACGGAGGGTGAAGTTGTTTGCTACTACTAATTGGACAAGAGGCCTTCAGCCACTTATACTTTTAACTTGTAGCACACACGATGAACGTTGAAAACTATCATAACAATTTAAGATAAAGTGTTAGTTTCTGTGGCTTCCCACTTGACTCTTCACACCACCATTAACGAAAGTGACGGTATCCTACGCTATAACATACCCTCGAAAGTAGGCATTATTCACACTAGGTGTTAACATAGAAAATACTATTGTTATTCACTGCAGTCTCAGCAAACATACATTCCAACAGTAGTTTTGCATTGCGCATGATCAGTTTAGAAGAAAAATTGTTTCGGTCGTGTGAAATATAGCGTACATACATTAATAGCTGAGAAGAGCTTATCGTTTACGTCCACTTTTCTAGCTCGTTATGTAATATAATAGTTTTACAGTTCAACTTTTTTTAATCAATTATTGACAATTATTTTAGCTAGGACTACCCTAATATTCAAAGTAATAAATAACATTCTATTTTTATTGTTATTATTTATTAAATCTTAATGCCTTGTTCTGCTATGCTTTACGTATGCTTTAAAGCTGTAATGATTTGATGATTTTCTATCAGCCTTGGTTGACATAAACACAGAAAACCGCTATTTCTCAATTACAAAAAAAAATATATTAATTTTTGTTGATTTCATAGTACTTAACATTTTATTAACTAAATAATTAAACAGTTAGTGCCGAGTCATTGTGGGTGAAATGAAATAATTTTTTGTTTGACGATTGTAATCTCCAAATTTAATTAAGGAATTATATTGCTCTGTTTTTTATTAAAGTTTTTGCATAACATTTTTTATGCCGCTCCATGAACCACTTTCAAAAGCTAATTTGTCGATTATTTTCTTGTGTTGCGCCCCTTGCGTTTCTATGTGGATTTAAGCGACGAGTTGACTTTAATATTAATATTGTTATGAAATTAAGGCTTTCTACGGTTTGTAACAATACATCATCATCATCATATTTGGCTCTACAACCGGTGTCCGGTCCTGGCCTCCCAAAAAAAATCTTTCTACCAATCCCGATTTCGAGCCGATGTCATCCAGTTTGACATCCCTAACCTCTGGGCTTTCTGGTCTAAGCCATCCTTCCATCGTAGGCTTGGCCGGCCTCGCTGTCGTGCTCCATAGATCCTTCGTAAAGAATTTTTTGACCAGGATTCTCTTCGTTCATGTGAGGTAGGTGTCCTGCCTACCAGAGCATATCGAGCTTCATTCTCTTCACGATGTCGACATCGCGGTAACGCTCGTAGATCTTATCATTATAGAGTCTCCGGAATCGTCCTTCCTCACATATGGGGCCAACAATTCTCCGTAAGACTTTTCTCTCGAATGCGGCTAAGATGTCAGAGTGCTTTTTGCTAAACACCCAAGTCTCAGATCCATATGTAAGTACTGGTATGACCATTGTGTTATACATCAGCAGCTTGAATGTTATGGTTAAATTCCTGGATTTGAAAAGTCTTGACAGACTAAAGTAGGCTTTGTTGGCTTTGAGCAACCGTGCTCGTATTTCTGGTTCCATGCTATCATCGGCTCCTACAGTTTCCCTGAGATAGTCAAAGAATTGCACTACTTCAAATTCGCGCTCCACTATTTTAAATTGGGGACCAATGTTGAATCTTCTACTCGCAGACGTGGCCACCATGTACTTTATTTTGCTCTCATTGATGTGCAGCCCCAGATTTCGTGCCGTCTGCTCGATCTGGATTAAAGCTTCCTAAACAGCTCTTTGTTTTCTATTAACGATGTCAATGTCGTCTGCGTAAGCCAGTATCTGAATGGACTTATAGAGGATTGTTCCTCTTGCCGTTACGTCAGAGTCTCGGATCACTTTCGCCAACGTCAGGTAGCAGAGGACGCTGGCCAGTCCATGCCCTTGTCGGAGCCCGTTATAGCTGTTGAATGGGCTTGATAGTGATGTTTTTACTTGGCTTATAACATTGGTCATGGTCAACCTACATAGTCGTGTCAGTTAATTTGGTATGTCGAATTCTCGCATGGCTTTTGTAACAACATATACGTCTTACTTGCTTACTTGGCGTGGGGTTATCATGAGTACAAAGGCGGTTCCCCCGGAGTGAGAATTGGTTCATTGCACTTCGATCGAGTTGACCTCCGCGGTTATTCCTAATTCGAATAACTCGTGCGGGAATGGCGTTCGCTCTATACCTAAGAATAAGGCTGCCAGTACTATTGTTTTAAAACTCATGTGCTATATTAATTTTTTGATGTCATTTTTTCTGTGCCGATCTCTGTCTTGTTTTTAATTAGTTATTGGTGCTATAAGTGCATCAACGTTTTTTTATGAGAGCTTTTCAGTTATTGAACCGACGTGCCATGTCCGGCCCCTTCATATAATCTTCAAAAATTTATTGTTTCGTTGCCTATGTAACCTATTGATAAGGACCAAATATTTTGAATTTTATCTTCTCTTTGTCACTTACCTGAACTCAATATAATGATATATATGATATATTTTTTCTGCTTTCACGCCTCTTTCTGCTCAGATTTTATTGATCGTTTACATTCGTTAATCTTTAGAACAGCGCAGTTGTTAAGGTAGTAGAAAAGAGGAAATATAAATGCACATGTGTGGGCGCCGTGGCTACTGAACAGGGGTTCGTGGTTCGAATCCCAGTAACACCAAAAGTATTTTTCACGGTGTCCCACCTCTCGCGAATGGGTGACAAATGTTCCGAGATTAATAACTTGTCACGGAAAAAGCTTCTCAATTCAGCGTTCGTATCTGGCCTTAAATTGTAGGTCCTTTCCATTTGTGCCCAAAAATATATATGCACAACACAAATGGTCGCGAGAAGCTAGGCCTTGCAGCGCCGAATATTATTATTATTATAAATGCACATGTACGTACGGACACATTTTTGTGCATTACGACACTTATGCATTCAGTTTTATTGATTGTGGACAGTTGAAAAAAAAACCAATACATTTTTTGAATGCTGACAAAATTAAGTTTTTCTTTTGGTTTTGTTTTTTTCATTGTACTCTAATGTTTATTTAATATTTCATTCCTAACAAAAACCGCAAAATACATTTGAGCTTTTATTGGTCTGGAAATTTTGCAAAATCGTTTAAGCAGCTAATATTTTAATCTCATATTTATTACAAAATCATCATAATTCATTTCATTTCTTCTTCATAGAAAAAATTTAGCCTGATTAATTTTTTATCCTTGTATTTTAAATTGTTGCTACTTGCTACATAACAATTTTAAAAAGTATTATTAGAAAAAAGTTTTATATTCCATAATAAAAAATCTTCGCTAGTTAGTTAATTCGTTTTTTACTCTATTCGTGTAAGAATTAGTTTCCGTGTTTTTCTTCTTCTATTTTCGTTTCTTGTCTAATTTTTAAAATTGAAATGCATAATCAAGAAAACTTAAAAGGATTTCGATATTTTTTTTTCTCTTTTTCTCTCTTTCTCTTAAACAAAATACATCACATATGACTACAACAATATAACAATAAACCACTAAACGTAATAACATTAAACACTTTATGTTATAACTGATAATTATTATAAAACACCAAACAAATTATGAACACACGAAATTTATTTAACAAATCATTAAATATTTGTTAAAAAATTGTCTAAAAAAAACACTTTTTTGGAACCGGACGACGTATGCCTCTTGATAACAATTTTGTCACAACCATTATTGAACGGGGGGGCGCATGACAAATCAAAACAAAAACAACACAGGCGACAATGTTAAAAAAGAACAAGGGCAAAATGAAAAGACGAAACACCGAACCGGCAATGATTGTAGCAGGGTCACCAGCACCACCCATGTCCTTGGCAATTCATCAGGCATCTGGACAGCCATTGGAAGAGAATAACGCTGAAATTGCACAGAACAATACGGATTTCTGAATATGGTATAGCGAGCGATTGATTTAACGTGCTAATTATGATAATTTATATGATACGAGTGTATTTATTATAGTAGTAGTTCATAAATTTGTATTTCAAAAATGTGTTTTACCCATGAAATGGCAACATTTTGCCGGGCTACGGTTAACTACCATAGTAGCATTACCACATTTTCATTTTTTAACATCAAGAAAAAAATTGCAGTGAACCTATATAGCCAACCTACCTAACAAATGAAATCTAAATTGAAATCGAAAATCAAAATAAAGTGAAAATGTTTTAAAAATAATTAAATTTGATGTAGAGGAACAAACCAGGACGCAAAATAAAATTAAATTTGTTAAATAAAAATACCAAAAATCTTTAAAGTAAAAAGTTCCCACTTTTATCCTAAAGAATCCCGAAATGAAATTAAATAACAGAATTAACTTTTACCATACTTGTGCTATTGTTTGTGATGAATAATAATTATTGTTGCTAAATCACAATTAATTTTGTCCACAGAAATTTCATTGTAGTCATTTTGTAATTGTTAATATTCATTATTATTATTACATTGTTGTTAATTCCTATCGTCAGCCTTCAGCAAAACCGAAGACTGGACAAAGTTTCGGTTCGATTAGTACGTTAAACACAAGTTGCTCTCTTGTTAGTATATATAACAACTAAAACAAAAATTAAGAAACAAAATGTGTAATCGCATAACAAGGAGATGTTTGAAACGATAACTTAACCTAAAGAAAACAAACTGACAACAAAAGGAAATCTAAAGCTTTGAACATAACTAGCCATCAAACAAACCTTCCTATTTAAAAAAAAATTAAGTTAAGGGAAACGGAAAGGTACAAAAAGTAAACTGTTAAAAAAAATTATATAAAAGTGCTTAGTTTAACTATAAAAATATTGATGTAATAAAAACAATAAAAAAGTCCCGATGCGTTGTGAAGTCAACAACAACAGCGCAATGCTGTCAAATGTCTAAGGGAAAACAAGTTGTATTTACAAAAAGCAAAAACCTACAAACCAACACTAGCAAGACGCAAAAGTTAACTACTTTTGGATAAATATAAAAATTTAAAAAATTCGTAGAGGGAAATAAAATAAAATCAATGTTATTGTTAAATGCTTTTCGCTAATAACGATCTATTGACGTCAAAACCAAAAATCTAAACTCATCTATTTGTCCAAAAAAAACCTACCTACACCATGTTAAGGCGTGTATGTTTATGTAGGTATTTCTTTAATTAAGCACAAATTTAAATTAATTTTAATAGAATTTACCAGTACAGTTTTTATTTTTTAAAATTTATTTATAGAAATTAAAATGCAGCATCAATAAAAGCTTATATCTGTATACTAAGTTATTTTTATACCCACGAATGTATAACAAAAAAAAAAAAGAAAAACAATAATAATATACATATATGCATGTATATACATACGTATATTTTCAATGGAGAAAGTCAAATCATACGCTTACAAAGAAATATCTCGATATTAAAAAAACAAATACATACACAACTAAACCATCACTTACTTAATGAAAAAGGAATAGATCAACTATTACAATTATACTCGTACTTTGATTATTATCTGCAACTTTTACATCAGTAATAATATTTGGCTTAAGAGACCGTTGTGATCCAGGTCCTATAAGCTTGTGCGTAATATATTTCTGCACTCAAATGGAAGAGAATTAAGTTATATCCGAAAGGCGAATTGAGAAGCTTTCTCATTACAGATATTACTTTCGGACGTTTGACAGATGGGACTGCAAAAAAGTTTTTTTTGTGGTTTTCTGAGATTCGAACTTCGAACCCCCAACTCAGTGGTCCAGCGCACTTACCACTTGAACGACTGCGCCCACTTTTTTAACATTAGTGAGTCTGTAAAACCATATAGACACAAGTATATATTTTGGTTGTGGTTAAAATTCAATACACTGGTATACGCGAAGCCATTTAGCAAAGACTCATCAATTAGCGCAACGTATGCGCTACACAGTCTAAAGAGCTTTGCTTGTTTCTAGCCGGCCTAAACAAACTATCTGAAATGCATATAAACACTCTCGCAATTAAAGAATTTCATAGAGTGCTATGAAACAAAGACGGTCGCCCTTTTACTATTTCGGGATTAGAGAAGAAAAACAAACATTTATGGCTTTATTGCTTCTTCAAAATATTCACCATGAAGAATGCGTTTGAGCCAATTTTCAAAGCACTTTTTCCACTCCGGTTGAGGTACCTCCAAAACATGCAACCGTTGAAGTATTCAATTGTTTGTGCCGATGTGTGAGATCTCGCCTTGTCGTGGTGTAGAATGATCCGTAGTTGGCGGTTGGTTTTCCTTATTTCGCCGAAGACTTCTGGCAAACAAATGGTTGTGTACCATTAACAATTGACCGTTATATGTTGGACCAATGGTATGGTTGCGACATGTTTTGGGATCTTACGGATCCAAGATTCGTCAACAGTCACGATGTTATAGACATATTTTGAAGTACCGCGATCCTATTTTTTGCGCATCTCTTTCGACCATTTGACACGAGTCGTTTTTTGAGCGGCTGTAAAATTGTGTGTGATCCAACGAGAACAAATTTTTATGACGGCCAAATGTTCATACAATATGCTAAATGTATGCTTGGACGTCTCAATCTCACGAAAAGTCCAATGACGATCGATCTTGCAGAATCAGTTCATGCACAGCGTCAATATTTTCCGAAACAACAACCTATTTTCGAAGACCTTTACGAAATTCATTGTTGGGCGAACTGCGTCCACAATTGAATTCTGTAAAAGTGTAAACCAACGATAAACACCCGGTCCTTGATAGTGCTTCATTGCAAAAAGTCGAATTAAGTTCTCAATAAACTGTTGTTGAGTTATATTTCACGTCGAAAGTTTTTAAAATTTGCACGAAAATGTTCACGATTTAGTTCCATTTTCGTACTGATATTAAATTTTAAATCACTACATAAAAACAAAAATAGCGGTGGTTTGAAAAAGAAAAGAAAAGGTTTAAAAGAGTAAATATACCGCCTAAAAAGTAAAAATGTACCCCAGGTACAGTTTGCAAATAGAACGCCAAACCAAAACCACGAGAGAGAAATTTTAACTCTATCCTGAAAATCGAAAGAGCTATTAATAACTTGGTGAAGCTTGAGTTTTTTTCAATGGACTATGTAGATTGTAATTATTGCAGTTATGCAGACTTACTTCCTCAAATGTTCCATTTTTTTTTTTAAAAAAAGTGATCAAATAAACTTATTACTCAGGCTCGGACTCCGTATGTATGTATATCCAAGAACACACACACGATTAGTACGTTAAACACAAGTTGCTCTCTTGTTAGTATATATAACAACTAAAACAAAAACTAAGAAACAAAATGTGTAATCGCATAACAAGGAGATATTTGAAACGATAACTTAACCAGTTATGCAGACTTTCTTCCTCAAATTTTCCATTTTTTTTTTCTTTTCAAAATGATCAAATAATCTTATTACACAGGCTCGGACTCCGTGTGTATGTATATACAAGAACACACAAACTTGTACCTCTTGTCTGTCGAACCTTTAGTTGCATTTATTTATGTGATCATGTCGGCGCTAAGCACAACAGAAAATATAAATATTAACAAATAACAAAAAAAGGAGGAAATCAATCTTTAAAATTTAAATAAAAAATGAAAGTGAAACTAACAGTAGTGCGATCAGCTTAGACAACATTGCTGTCGCTTTTGCACATATGCATTGAATACAAAGAAAGAGACTAACATACCCTTCTTTCTTTCATGGAAATCATTAGGGACATTCGTAAATAGATCCTAAAATAATTTCAGCGTAACTTTCTAACATCAAAGTGGTAAGGGGTAACTTTCTTGTATGGGATGGGTAAATTTTTACCAACATAAAAAAATAAAAGCTTATCTGAAGTCACTCGGGATCTATTTACGAATGTGCCTAATGAGTGAACTAAAAATTGAATGAGTGGCTTTCAAACCACCCCTATAAACTCAACTTGAAAACTATACAGATTATACAACAACAACTTCTAAGCGAAAAACTACAAACAACACATGCGAGAATATTTTACTTATAAAAATATTGCATTGCATTGGAATTATTTACAACACATTTTCGAGACGAAATTTCAAAAGAAAAAAACTGTGTAACGCTAGGGAATTTAGAAAATTTACGGATTGTGCAATTGGTATTAATGTTCCCCGTTGTTGTTTTTGTTCTTGTCGCAATAAAAAACCAAGCAAAAGTTTTAAAAACAAAACAATTTTTGTTTTAAAAACAAAACAATCACTTTATTTTAGTGATTCAAATTTTACAAAAGAAAAAACAAATTTAATTCACTAAAATGAAATGTAAAATGTAATAAAAACTTAAAAATTAAGTTATTTGAGTCTAACAGAAACATCGTAAGACAACTAAAACATTTTTAAAAACGCAATTGTAGTTCTCTTTGTTGAATCCCATACGGAAGAGATTCTTCAAAGATTAACATTTACAATTTTTCTATAATTTTTTTTTGTTCTTTACATAAAAGTAACCTTAACATCCGGGCGCCGGTTAGGGGCTCAGTGGAAGAGACCAATCACAAAAAATTCCGTAATTCCTTTTCGAAAATCACTTGAACATTCGTGCAATACAATTTGCTATACAATTTTTTATGACAAATATTAAAAAATTTAAACTAAATAACTTAATTATTTTTAAATTTCCTATAATAATATAATACATATAAAAAAAAATCGTCATCTATAATATTGTGCAGCATTTTGTAAGCCAGCTTCGTTTTAGGGAGATTTTCAACTCGCATTGGTTTCATTCCACCATAAAACTGGTGGCTGGATGTTGATAAACTTTATTACAAAATGTGTTTTTATTAAGATAACTATCCTTAATTTAAGAAAATAAAAAATAAAACACTATATGTATTAAAAAAAATGTAAAATTAAAATATTTAAAGAAATCCAAAACGTAATTACCAATATTATACCCATAATAAATGAAATAAAAAAAACTGAATATTAAATATAGAAAATTGATGTAGTATTTAATACTTAAGGATTAAATGTATATATTTATATACATATATGCAAAATGCATATACATATATACGTATAAAAAACAAAATCAAACCATACCTAATACATAATATTGACATTCTTCTCAAACTCAGAAGAGAAATAGGACTAAAACCAACAAAACAGCGTTCAAGGATAACAGAACAACAGCAAACACAGCAAAGAGACCGTACTGACTACAGAGAGTTGTATCACACAAAATCTACTGATTTTAGAGATGATTTTGTGTGTTACAAAAAACACCTTTTATCTTTTTTTAATAAAAAAAAAAAACAAAACCTTAAACTACCGCCTAAATAAACAATGAGACAAATTGAATTCACGCACGACACCGAAACCTAATGGAAAAATGCAGCTTTTCATAATGTTAACACATTACATACATAGATACAAAAGATTCATAGCAATTTATTGAAACCGAAAACCAATTATTGGCAATAGAAATCATTACATTTCATATTCATTACAAAAAAAAAAGAATACTTCGCTTGCAACCCATACACCAAAATTTGAAAGTGACTAATTATACCGCCAAGACGGAAACAACGCAAATTTCGGAACAAAACAAGCAAACAAATCAGTACTCGTATGAGAATTAAGAAAACTTTTCACATCCACGATTTACATACAGAAATAGAAAGAAACAGTCGAATGGATTCCTGCATTATGCTGTACTAAGAAGTAATTGGGATTTTCATTTTATTTATAATTTTTTTAACATGGCGTATATTGTTTATTTAGATACACCATTAATATATAAATATGTATATTTACATATAATTTATGTAATAAATAGAGTAAAAAGACAACTTAACTACTGAAATATTATATATTTTATATAAAAATATTTTTAAAATATTTACTAAAACCGAACAAAAAGAAGACCATACGCGGCTTAAATAAACTACATTCTACATAATGTATAATTTCACACAACAACAGCTCACATCGATCACTTTCGACACAAAAAACATGTCCAGAATTCAACTGTGTGCCATTCCTATTAACAAACTTTCAACGGTCCATGGTCATGTGTCGTGAGAAGTACCTATTCAATTATTTGAAAATGTTATGTAAATATACATAATGTCCTAGGCGTGAAAAGGACGAATATCCAAATTGGCAAACAATATCTTCCAGCACATGTACAATGGTTTGTGAATGGTTCACAGTCGAAAAAATTATTAAAACTAACCATAATGGCATCATATAATACATTACAATAATTGAGTATATATACAAATTGAAAATAATCATAAATAAAATGAGAAATTCCAATAAATGAACAAGAAGTGCAGACGTTTGTTTGAATGAATAAATCACAACTCCAGAATTTTGGATAAAAAGAACAACAAATTAAATGTTTTAAAGAAATGTGTTCTATTGAAAAGAAAGAAAATAATCCAACCAAATTTACAATAGAAAAACTGATACGAGGAATAAACATCAGACAACACAAAACACTTTTGTGAAGAGAAAAAAAAGAAAATTCAATAAATGTGAATAATGACAAAGAGAAATGGATGGTTTTATTTAATGTTTATTCCGTCTAATAAAAAGAATGCCGATTTAACAGAGTTTAGTCTTTAAATATGTTCAACGTTTTTAATATATCAGTTAGGACTGCTGTAGGTTGTATATCTTAAGAAAAAATTATCAAATTTCATCGACTATTGCTGCTTGTATACTATTGTTTACCACAATTTGGCTGTGGAACAAAAATAAACAAAAGTCAAGTAATACCTTAGGTAGATACCAGTTCCTGAAGGACCAAATAGTTCAATAGAGGATAAAAAAAAGTGGGTGCGTGCCATTGTGCACGCGCGTTAGAAGTTATACTTCTTTAACTTACTTATGAGTAGAATGGTAAGATGAGTAAAGGGAGATATATTAAATACGATTGATGAAATTTAATCGCACGGCACGATATATAACACAGCACAATGGTTTAGTTCACTGCACAACAAAAACCACAACTATTTAATTAAGAATGCTCTATAATATAAAATATAGAAATATATATTAGACTATTTGACTAAACATATATTATTCTTTTTTTTAAAAAAAAAACATATAAAACGACCCACCAAAAGGAACTCAATTGATTTCTAAAAAATCCCAAAAGACCTATTAATGACATCTCGATAGACCCTGAGAAGACTTCCAAAAGACCCCCAGAAGATCCCCAAAATGACTCCCTAAATAAACCCCAAAAGACCTCCAAAAGACACTCAAAATATTTTCAAAAGACCGCCAAAGGAATTACAAAAGACCTCACAAAAGACACATAAATCATTCCCAAAAGTCCACCAAAGATACCCAATAGACTCCCAAATGATCCTCAAAAGACTTCCAAAGTAACATCAAAAGATATTCAAAATGCCCCACAAAAGACTACCAAAATACCCCTAAATGACCCTTTAGAGACACTAAAAAAACTCTAAAAAGATCCTCAAAAGCACCACCAAAAAAACCCTTAAAAGACTACCCATACCACGTTCGCCACACAGGTACGTTCTGATTAGTGTGTTCCAGAAAGGATTGAGAAGTTCACACAGTACTTTAGATATTTAGAAGCATTTTTGTGATTTTTAACCAAGGATATGCTTCGGTAGTTCTTGCAACCAATATACATCTTGTATGTGGAACATATGGCCCTTATTGCTCAGTCGTCGAGCGTGCTTTCTTATTCACCCATGCTTGGTATATGACTTCGTGCATAAACCCTACCAAAGTATCACCTACATGTTTGAAGAGCTTTGCTGGTAAATCATCACAATCGGATCGGTCTGTTATAGCCAAGTCAACCGCTCTTCTATAATGAGTGGTGAAACTGGTTCTTCTTTGACTAGATATGGGTTCTCTTCTTACCTTATCAATTTCTTTACATGATGCCCACTTAGCAGCAGATGTGGAAATACTGTTAAAAACATCTGTGCAGTTGAAAAGCCGACACATTTAGACCAGTACTGGTCCATTGGACCACATGGGTCAAGAGAATTTTTCCCGCCTACTCTTTGTACCATTTGGATCTTGGTATGAAGCGCAAGAGAGTTCTAATGTCAGTGTTAGTTAGATCGTTAATGTCATTGTAAAAGAAACCTCCCATATGGAGCTTGCGTTGTTGAGAGGGCTGGGCACGTTCTTCTTCGTTCATGCAGCTTCTGCAGAATTCGTTCGAGAAAACGCCAAGCCTTTTGCTGCATGTTTGCTCCTATGAGACAGTGCCCAGTGATGACACCTATTGTAGCACTAATGTGCAATATTTATAGAGTGATTAAACACTTGGAACGTTTTGGATACACCTTGAGCCAGATCTGCTTAGACGCTAGGCAAGTTGTTCCATTCGATCATCTATGGTTACATTTTTTCGGTAGCATCCTGCTTAACAATAGTTTACATGTATCGATAGATACCATTTTCAGGTAAAATGGGCAGTGTAGTTCCATTTTTAGCAAGTTCATCAGCCTTACAGTTTCTCGGAATGTCCTTTGCCCCGGCACAGGTGAATGTTGAACTACTTCGCCATCTCTTTGAGAGATGATCTGTAGCTTTGGGCTACAGTAGAGTTCGTAGAGACTGATTCCAGGGATTTCAACGCAGCTTAACTATCCGAGAAGATGCCGATATCCTTAGCGAATATGACATTCCTCTTTAGCCAATATAAAGCTTCTTTGATCGCCATAAGTTCTGCCTGAAATACACTACAGTGATTAGGAAGACGGAAAGAGAGACTAAACTAAGATTTAGCCTTTTTGAGAAAACACCTCCCAAAACCCATCATCAGTTTTTGACACGTCTGTGTAAAATGTATGTATTCATCTTCCAGGTGAGAGCCTCCTTCCCATATTGATCTGGAAGTGATGGTGACTTGGAAGGTTTTGTTGAATTGGAGTTGTGAAATGGTGTAGTCTGGTAGCAGCTACTTGTCTACTGAAGATGCCGAGTGGTGTAAGTTTGAACAGAATGCCTAGTGCGGCGGATGGAGTTCTTTGAAGTGATCCGCTTATACATAAACAAGCTGATCTTTCGACTTTACTTAGCTTCTCGCGATTTACCGCTTTATCTAAGGCAGTCACCATACAGCGACACCGTATAAAAGGGTAGGTCTTACTTTATAGTGATATGGGTCTGAAGACCCCATTTTTTCCAATGGCGTTTTGCATGAAAATAGTGCCACTGTGGCTTAAGGAACTTTTTCTGGTATGTTTGGCTTCCAGCTTAGCTTTTTATCCAGAATAAGACCCAGATATTCGGCTTTTTCAGAAAAGTTAAGCTAATTCCCTTCATAGAGGTCTACATGCAGAATTTTGTATTTCCTTGTGAAGAGGTTAAGTTGCGTTTTATGGGGGTTCACCCCTAAACCGCAATGATCTGCCCATCTCGTTAGCTTGTTGTATTATGATGCGTCCCTTAGACCTGAGACCTGTCACCCTGAGGGTGACGGCATAGACCATCTCTTTTCTACGGAGAATCTTGTTCTTCTCTCTTCTGGCTCGGTACTCTTCCCTCGCTGCCCTTAGTTGGCGATGCAGCGTTTTCACATGAGCATCTTCCTTTGTCCGATATGCGTATTAATCATCATATCACGTGATGGCTGGTAATCTACGATGGTTTCGGCTACCTCTTTGATGATGTCGCGATACTGTGATCACTGGTTTTAGCATCTGTGGTGGGTGAATACACCGTGGAGAGTCTCTAACTCAGTTGCTCTCTGTAGAATCTAGCTACTTCAGGTGTGTTTAAGGGCCCTCCCATAGAATCCGTTGCATCGATGTATTCGTTAACTTTTCCGTATGTAACGCAAAGAGGTAACCCAATGAATACGTTGTCGCCGTACAGGCAAACAAAAACAAGTACCAAAATAAACTTCAAAATGCTGTCAAAGCAATTGCCGGAGAGAAAAGTTAAAAGATGGGTAACTTTTTGCGTCCCTTTCGTCGGATGATTTGCCAATGGGACACTTCCCATAAGAACGTGTGTATTTAATGGATTTGTCAGTTGCATACGTCGCCGAAATAGATGCAACGGATTCTATAAGCACTTAAGGCGTAAAACGACGAATTTCTTCTTCTCGTCTCTAAGCAACTTCTTGTTCGACAGTGGAGCTCTGAATTAAGCTGCTTTAAGAAAATGTTAAGAGTTGACGTTTGACCTCGGAGAAATTAATTCATCTAATTGTTTACTGATAAAGCGAATGTAAAACCATCAACTGATGAAGAGGATCCCAAAAAATGGCTCGCAAAAATGATGCCACCACGTGCATTTTCGCTTAGCGCAAAAAAATAGTGCACTTGGTTAAAAAAGTGTAGGAAAAAACGGCCGCCACATTAATTTTGTTCAATGAGAAAAAAGGCAGAACAGAACAGCACAAATTTGTGAATAATGTCAGATCAAGTTAGAACAGAAAATTACGGCCATATGTCAAGCGATAGAATGTTAAGTGATACAAGTTCCAGCAAGGCCAAGTAGAAAGCATGCAATTTGCAATATCAGCTGATTTTGACATTTCTCACAAATCTGTTCTACCTCAAGAGTAGGTGCAGAAAAGCTGTCCAGAGCAGAGTCATTGAACACAAAGTAGAACAGTCTCAGACAGAAATTTTTCTCATTGAACACGAAAACCTGATATTTTTCTGTTCTGAACTGTTCGGAACAGCCTCATTGAACAAAATTATTATTTAGTTGTCACTGAATTATTTTTTGACAAAATGTTCTCTTGTTACTCACGGAAATTTTTGTAGTAAAATTCACACGGAGGGAAAATAAATTTACTCTCTATTTTCTGTTATCTTTCCTCTTTTGCTATTTTTTCGATTACGGGAACGCTTGGAGTAAAAAGTCGTAACACTTAGCAATAATTATTAATAAATTTGAGCATGGGAACAGACCTATTGTTTTTTTACGAATTACCATCATGAAAAACAAATGTTATATTTTCCCTAAGACAAGTGCTCTTTTTAAGCGAATCGAAATTCTCGGTAGATTACAGCACAGGCACTGTAAACGTCAGTCTTCTTAACAACGTAACGTAAGGTATATCAATATTAATTAATTTTTGACAGTATTTGACAGCTGTGTTGTTGTGTATTTACTTTTAAGGCTGCAACTGCATATCTTTTTACTTTGTACGGACTGGCCGTATGCGTATTGTTTTGTTATTAAATATAAAACTAATTTTAAATTATACGTAAACTAGTGATAAAAAACTTAGAATGGCTTTGGCAAACGTGCTGATATTAAGCCAAATCGCCGGAAACGTGATTCTTTTTATTTTGTCTTTGTGTGTGATAGTACCGCTGGGCATGAATCTCCATGAGTTTAAGTGAGTGAATCATTTACAATTTTAGATGATACTCGTATATACTAGGAGAAAATACAATATGTTATTGTTATCACTGCTTTTAATTTTCAGCGGGCATTGCTTGTTATTCACTTCTGGAAAATGGCGTGAAGAAGACGGTATGTTTGATGTAGAATGGTCGTCAGCCGGATTCTGTAATTTTCCCTTTGTCACCGGAATTTTTATATTTCTGGTATCAGCTGTTCAAATCTATCGGTAAACATCATAACAATATTGACGAAAAGATGTTTCTAAATGATAGCATTTATTTAATACAGCTATTCGCGCATGAAGGAAGAAGCCTCCTTTTTGGCTCTTTTCATTGATGTCGTCATTGGCATACAGATGCTTGCAATGTCCATACTGTCTGCCGTTATTATCACACTCGGCTTCATTGTCTGGTGCTCCGGAATGACTGAGCGTTTTCCGTCATGTGAAACTGCTGCAGGTCAAAATATCATTAAAGGGGAAGAAAAAATAAATACTTCAGGTTTTTATATTGAAATGGGAACGTCGCAGGTATGTTTAATTTCCATAAAGAGTACATACATTTCTAAAGGTAACACATATTTTCTTCACAACAGTTTGGCGCCTGGGGTTGCTTTGCCATTTCCGTTGGCGTGGCAGTAATTTCTCTGCTAAAGTTGATCAATAATCACCAAGTTCGAAACATTAAGGTTTCAATGTATTTGGAACGACAACGTCTTGTAAATGAGGATGCCCTAAATGTAAGTCATTCTCATCAGCAAGTACCGGATGGACGTTCTACTCCACCAATTGCATCCGACTCTGATAAATAACTGGCTCTGTTTACAAAAGCACACTATGTCTAAGTTTCATTATCTAAAATTAAGTTAACTAGCAAATTATTGTTTGCTTCACCGAAAGTATAAGTCGACAAAACGCAGTGGTATATCAAGTTTATTCAATTTAAATAATTTTACTATTTATAAATTACAGTTGTTTGCTTGTTTTCTAAAATTCTGATTAGCATGCTTCAATATATAATTAACAATTGTGGCAATTCAATAATTGTATTTATGTTAGGTACGTTAAGTAATCCCCACTACCGTCGTTCAGTGTTTTGATCACGACGAGAAAACGAAATTCTTCCAAATACACATTATATTGCACCTAGGCACAAGTAATATTGAAAAATTATTGTTTATTAATATTTATGTATGTGATATTCTTGAAATAGAAATAAAATAAAAAACAGAAAACCTATAAAGATTTTTTTTACGTCTTATAAGCTAACTTTCTTGTATGTCCGTTCGAGTGGAATTTCGTAATTGATTTTAAACTTCCCGGTGAGCTAGAGACTTGAAACTTTAAACATAGCTCAGATTGTATCTATTGCACTTCCCCCTGAATAGTGCTATGGAGACAGTGCATGCGCGATCCTATAGCACCCCCACCCCCCATACCAATAGATCTTATGAACTTAATGATATGTCGTGTGGACTCTGAGATTGCGTGAGTTCCCATGTTGTCTCTCCTCTACAATTTCCTGTTAAGAACATCGTAATGATTCTGACATTACTGTTACTAAGTCTTAATATCGAGCAAAACCTCTTTGGGTCATAGTTCCCCATCATTTCCTTTGCTTGTCGCGTAGGCCTGAGAGATTTTGCCATCTTACGGAAGCAGCTGCCTTAGCTATTTTACGTATCTCTTCCCGCATTATATGCCACAGAATGGTTCTGGCCGTACAAGCGGAGTTTCTGCCCCTTTGTTAGCAACCCTATCCGCTGCTTCATTTCCTTCTTTGCCAGTGTGCTCCGGCACCCAGTGCAAACGTACCTTGTTGACTTCGCCAAGTCTGTTTAGTTTCGCTTTGGACTCATCCACCAGTCTTGACCTGATGTGAAGTGAGCACATCTTTCAATGGCATGTAGTTTTGCCCGACTCTGTGTTTTAGCATTTGTGTGATCTGCAGTCATTTAAGACACACGTGCATAGACATCTCATATTTATGCCTTGAATGTAGGATGCTATTGAGAAAATTAACATTAGGTGGTTTAACGGAACAACTTGCGCAGCGACAAAACAGATCTGGCCTAGGCTGTATCCGAAACGTACCAAGTGTTTGATCTCTCTAAACAGATTGAACATTGGTGCCACATGGTGTAGGTGTCATTACTAGACACTGTGTCATATGCAAGCATCCAGCAATGTTTGGTCCAATGACTTCTGCAGAAGCTGCATGGACGGGGCAGCAAGAAGAGACCATTATTCACCTTCTCTGCACATGCTCAGCTATTTCTCTAAGACGTAAGCTCCATCTTGGAGCCTTCTTTTACAATCACCTAAATGATCTGTCAATTACTGAAGCTCCAACTGGTTCAACGAGTTGCTTGGAAATTCTTCACAGTCCATGTCGTATCACAATGGACCATCATTGGTCTAAGTGGGTCGCTATCCTGCCGAAAGCCACCCCAACCTACCCTAAACTTAACCGTCGTTCATTAGTGCATCCAAGGTTGATGTGGGATTCCGTTATAGTTTTTTTACTTTAAAAGGATTAGCCTGATCATTCAGCTTTTCCTTTATTGGATGAAACCTAAAAGATCTATTGTATCATAGGGTGATTTTATTCTAAGAGACGTACCACCTCACTAGTACGTATGTCCTTAGTAGCAGAATTCCTCAACTCCGCTGTCGAGCATTTTTCCTTTTGAAAAATGCTGGGCATTCGCAGAGAATGTGCTAGGATGACTCAACATCTTCCCAGCTGAACTTACATTCTGTCTCTGAGCCCACACCAATTTTGTTAAGGTGTCATCGCAAGCCACAATGGCCTGTTAGGAAACTTACCAGCTTCCTAATGCTGTCCCTATTTAGATAAAGGACTTTCTTGTAGGAAAAGGATCTGATAAATTGTCTGGATTGCCTCAGCCCCGGGACGTTATACCAGTGGGCCAGACGAAGCTTGTTTTCCTAACAATTTATCAGTGCTGTGGCGGCAGCCCAGTTGACACCACAGTAGGGTTCAGGTCCTATGAACGCAGACTCCAAGCCAGCCCTAGCTAGTTCGTATGCAGAGTCGTTGCCTGCAATTCCCAGATGACCATGTACCCAACCGAGTTTCACTCTGTTGTGTCTACCAAGAGATTGCAGAGTAGCAGTCCTTGACTTATAACGAGTCCATTAAATTGGAAGATAGCGTTTTAAGTGCTGCCTGGCTATCTGAAAAGATATATATTATAGCACCCTTATTTCCTTTATTATGTTTGGCGCAGATCTCAATGACATGGAGTTCCGCCTGGAAAATCGTGCGACTTTTTCCCATTGGTATCGAGACTTTAGTGTTGGGTCCGAAAACACCAGCTCCAACTCCAGTTTCCATCTTCGATTCATCTGTGAACAAGACCAGACCTCTAGCGTCCAGTCTCCAGTGCCGGAACACCATTGCACCAGGTTACCGGTCCAATATTTTTACCTCAAATTTTCTTCCGAAACAGTGCTCCCCGACCATAATGTCGGGGATAGTGCAGAACATGTCTCTTTCAGGAACTAAGTCAAGAATTTTTAGGTGACCCACATAGTCACCCGGTTTGTACCCATCTAGCAGCCGACTTCCCGATGAAGTTATGCAAGGGTGAAAGACCTACAATAGCTTCTAATGCAGTCGTAGCGCAGGTGCGCATGGCACCCGTTATACCTAGACAGGCACTTCTTTGTAGCTTCTAAAGCTTAGTTGCCGTTGTCCGTTCAAGTACTTTCGGCCACTAAACGATGGCCGCGTGCGTGGTAATAGGTCTCACAATCATTGTATACATCCAATGTATCATTGTAGGATTTAGACCCCAAGTTCTGCCGTTGAGGCATCTACTGGCCCACAAGGCCATAGTGGCGCGTTCTGTGACGGACTTGATATGAGAATTCCAGTTTAGCCGTTTATCAAGAATGACGCCGAGATATTTAATTTCACTGTAATGCCTTTGATAATGATAGGTCACAAATCGACCAGTCTTCTCTTCGTGAATGGCACTAGAACGGTTATTCAGGGATTGATATATATTCCTTCTCTGCTTCACCACGTGCAGTAAAGCACCTTGCATGACACTAGTGATAGTCGTGCAGTGCTTACTACTAATAAAAATCGCCAAAGCGTCCGCATAACCAATGGCGATGTAGCCTGATCTGTGAAGATCGACTAAAAGATTGTCAATGACTAGTGACCATAGAAGGGAATACATCCCTTAACTGCAGTCACAGACACAGACACTCCTCCCGAGGAGGTTTTTATATTGAAATGGGAACGTCGCAGGTATGTTTAATTTCCATAAAGAGTACATACATTTCTAAAGGTAACACATATTTTCTTCACAACAGTTTGGCGCCTGGGGTTGCTTTGCCATTTCCGTTGGCGTGGCAGTAATTTCTCTGCTAAAGTTGATCAATAATCACCAAGTTCGAAACATTAAGGTTTCAATGTATTTGGAACGACAACGTCTTGTAAATGAGGATGCCCTAAATGTAAGTCATTCTCATCAGCAAGTACCGGATGGACGTTCTACTCCACCAATTGCATCCGACTCTGATAAATAACTGGCTCTGTTTACAAAAGCACACTATGTCTAAGTTTCATTATCTAAAATTAAGTTAACTAGCAAATTATTGTTTGCTTCACCGAAAGTATAAGTCGACAAAACGCAGTGGTATATCAAGTTTATTCAATTTAAATAATTTTACTATTTATAAATTACAGTTGTTTGCTTGTTTTCTAAAATTCTGATTAGCATGCTTCAATATATAATTAACAATTGTGGCAATTCAATAATTGTATTTATGTTAGGTACGTTAAGTAATCCCCACTACCGTCGTTCAGTGTTTTGATCACGACGAGAAAACGAAATTCTTCCAAATACACATTATATTGCACCTAGGCACAAGTAATATTGAAAAATTATTGTTTATTAATATTTATGTATGTGATATTCTTGAAATAGAAATAAAATAAAAAACAGAAAACCTATAAAGATTTTTTTTACGTCTTATAAGCTAACTTTCTTGTATGTCCGTTCGAGTGGAATTTCGTAATTGATTTTAAACTTCCCGGTGAGCTAGAGACTTGAAACTTTAAACATAGCTCAGATTGTATCTATTGCACTTCCCCCTGAATAGTGCTATGGAGACAGTGCATGCGCGATCCTATAGCACCCCCACCCCCCATACCAATAGATCTTATGAACTTAATGATATGTCGTGTGGACTCTGAGATTGCGTGAGTTCCCATGTTGTCTCTCCTCTACAATTTCCTGTTAAGAACATCGTAATGATTCTGACATTACTGTTACTAAGTCTTAATATCGAGCAAAACCTCTTTGGGTCATAGTTCCCCATCATTTCCTTTGCTTGTCGCGTAGGCCTGAGAGATTTTGCCATCTTACGGAAGCAGCTGCCTTAGCTATTTTACGTATCTCTTCCCGCATTATATGCCACAGAATGGTTCTGGCCGTACAAGCGGAGTTTCTGCCCCTTTGTTAGCAACCCTATCCGCTGCTTCATTTCCTTCTTTGCCAGTGTGCTCCGGCACCCAGTGCAAACGTACCTTGTTGACTTCGCCAAGTCTGTTTAGTTTCGCTTTGGACTCATCCACCAGTCTTGACCTGATGTGAAGTGAGCACATCTTTCAATGGCATGTAGTTTTGCCCGACTCTGTGTTTTAGCATTTGTGTGATCTGCAGTCATTTAAGACACACGTGCATAGACATCTCATATTTATGCCTTGAATGTAGGATGCTATTGAGAAAATTAACATTAGGTGGTTTAACGGAACAACTTGCGCAGCGACAAAACAGATCTGGCCTAGGCTGTATCCGAAACGTACCAAGTGTTTGATCTCTCTAAACAGATTGAACATTGGTGCCACATGGTGTAGGTGTCATTACTAGACACTGTGTCATATGCAAGCATCCAGCAATGTTTGGTCCAATGACTTCTGCAGAAGCTGCATGGACGGGGCAGCAAGAAGAGACCATTATTCACCTTCTCTGCACATGCTCAGCTATTTCTCTAAGACGTAAGCTCCATCTTGGAGCCTTCTTTTACAATCACCTAAATGATCTGTCAATTACTGAAGCTCCAACTGGTTCAACGAGTTGCTTGGAAATTCTTCACAGTCCATGTCGTATCACAATGGACCATCATTGGTCTAAGTGGGTCGCTATCCTGCCGAAAGCCACCCCAACCTACCCTAAACTTAACCGTCGTTCATTAGTGCATCCAAGGTTGATGTGGGATTCCGTTATAGTTTTTTTACTTTAAAAGGATTAGCCTGATCATTCAGCTTTTCCTTTATTGGATGAAACCTAAAAGATCTATTGTATCATAGGGTGATTTTATTCTAAGAGACGTACCACCTCACTAGTACGTATGTCCTTAGTAGCAGAATTCCTCAACTCCGCTGTCGAGCATTTTTCCTTTTGAAAAATGCTGGGCATTCGCAGAGAATGTGCTAGGATGACTCAACATCTTCCCAGCTGAACTTACATTCTGTCTCTGAGCCCACACCAATTTTGTTAAGGTGTCATCGCAAGCCACAATGGCCTGTTAGGAAACTTACCAGCTTCCTAATGCTGTCCCTATTTAGATAAAGGACTTTCTTGTAGGAAAAGGATCTGATAAATTGTCTGGATTGCCTCAGCCCCGGGACGTTATACCAGTGGGCCAGACGAAGCTTGTTTTCCTAACAATTTATCAGTGCTGTGGCGGCAGCCCAGTTGACACCACAGTAGGGTTCAGGTCCTATGAACGCAGACTCCAAGCCAGCCCTAGCTAGTTCGTATGCAGAGTCGTTGCCTGCAATTCCCAGATGACCATGTACCCAACCGAGTTTCACTCTGTTGTGTCTACCAAGAGATTGCAGAGTAGCAGTCCTTGACTTATAACGAGTCCATTAAATTGGAAGATAGCGTTTTAAGTGCTGCCTGGCTATCTGAAAAGATATATATTATAGCACCCTTATTTCCTTTATTATGTTTGGCGCAGATCTCAATGACATGGAGTTCCGCCTGGAAAATCGTGCGACTTTTTCCCATTGGTATCGAGACTTTAGTGTTGGGTCCGAAAACACCAGCTCCAACTCCAGTTTCCATCTTCGATTCATCTGTGAACAAGACCAGACCTCTAGCGTCCAGTCTCCAGTGCCGGAACACCATTGCACCAGGTTACCGGTCCAATATTTTTACCTCAAATTTTCTTCCGAAACAGTGCTCCCCGACCATAATGTCGGGGATAGTGCAGAACATGTCTCTTTCAGGAACTAAGTCAAGAATTTTTAGGTGACCCACATAGTCACCCGGTTTGTACCCATCTAGCAGCCGACTTCCCGATGAAGTTATGCAAGGGTGAAAGACCTACAATAGCTTCTAATGCAGTCGTAGCGCAGGTGCGCATGGCACCCGTTATACCTAGACAGGCACTTCTTTGTAGCTTCTAAAGCTTAGTTGCCGTTGTCCGTTCAAGTACTTTCGGCCACTAAACGATGGCCGCGTGCGTGGTAATAGGTCTCACAATCATTGTATACATCCAATGTATCATTGTAGGATTTAGACCCCAAGTTCTGCCGTTGAGGCATCTACTGGCCCACAAGGCCATAGTGGCGCGTTCTGTGACGGACTTGATATGAGAATTCCAGTTTAGCCGTTTATCAAGAATGACGCCGAGATATTTAATTTCACTGTAATGCCTTTGATAATGATAGGTCACAAATCGACCAGTCTTCTCTTCGTGAATGGCACTAGAACGGTTATTCAGGGATTGATATATATTCCTTCTCTGCTTCACCACGTGCAGTAAAGCACCTTGCATGACACTAGTGATAGTCGTGCAGTGCTTACTACTAATAAAAATCGCCAAAGCGTCCGCATAACCAATGGCGATGTAGCCTGATCTGTGAAGATCGACTAAAAGATTGTCAATGACTAGTGACCATAGAAGGGAATACATCCCTTAACTGCAGTCACAGACACAGACACTCCTCCCGAGGAGGGAGGCCCTTATGCAATGATTGGTCAAGTATTCGATACCCCTGCTACTGATTGCCCTCGCAATAGAGTCGTAGCCAGTGTTATCAAAAGCGCCCTCGATGTCGAGGAAAGCACACAGGGCCACTTCCTTGGAACGAAAAGTTCCTTTTCTTTTCTTTACAAGATAGTGAAGGGCACCTTCTGTGCTTTTACCTTTTCTGTACGCAAACTGACTTGAGTACAGAGGGGTACACAATTCTAACCATCCATTCAATCAATGAGTCTCTCCATGGTTTATAGGTCTGTAAGATTTAGGCAGCTCAATAGACCTATTGCCTGGTTTTGGAATAAATATCACATTTACCTGTCTCCAGATAGTAGGAATGTACCCCCAATTGTAGCTGGCTCTAAATAAAGTAATCATACCCGGTAGGATGAGATCGATTGCCTTCTGTAGAAGCGCTGGAAAGATTCCATCATCGCCGTGAGCTTTGAAAGTTTTAAAGAGTCTTCTGCCCATTTAACCTTATCCGGACTAAAGATTTTACCGGATCAACTACAATTGGGATACAAATGATGATGACAACTATTATGTTGTACACATCCAATACCTGCACCGGACGCCAACGTTTAGACTCATGAAGAAACTAAAATTGTAGTCAAGACAAACAGCAGGAATGTAAAGCGCCAACTCTAAATCAAACTTTTTTATTAGAAACTTGTGTAATATATGCAAAAAATTGAATCCAGTAAACTTACTCTTAACAAATGAAAGAAAAAAAAGTTGATAATACTAGAACATTAACATTATTTTCATTCAAAAAAGCAATGTAAATATTTCTTATTATTTAAATAGTAACGTAACAGTTGCCTTTGTTTGTAGATGTGTGTGGGTACGGTGTGCGAGTGTATGAGTATATATTATGGGTGTATGTTTTTATATATATGTGTGTGTATCAGAGAGAGAACCATGATTATTTCAATAATAATTATTACATTATATAGTGCTAAATATAGAGAGTTGCAGCATAAATTCTAACTAATACCATACCATAATCGTAACGCACAATATACTTCTTACAAATATGTGTACGTAATTGCTAAAGTATTATGTACTTGAAAATTTAACATTTCTCAACGCTTCTTATATTTTTTGTTTTTGTACGTAAAAACTGTTATAGTTATTATAATAAATATATAATAGTAGTAAATACTGTTTATACGAGAGATAAATTATTGAATATAATATGATTATGGTAGGAAATTACAATGATTACTAATTTGCAAATATAGAAAGAGCTATGCAATTACGTTAACTTAGCAAGATATATTTAATAAAAGCTAATAATCAATAGATATCATATACTATACTTCTAACGGCAGCGAAATTCTCATTTGCATAGGCAATTAAATGTAATTGCAAAAAATTACCAAACTCACTCATGCTTACAAAAAAGAAATAGCTAATAAAATTAACATTTAACAGAGTTGTGTTGTTAATGGCTTTTCATTCAATTATAGCCAAATCAATGTAAATTATGTTATTTGGTATTGTACGTATAATATTAATGTAATGTGTATGTGTTATGGCTTATCCACCTTCTAATAAATAATCAAAGCACGAACACTATGTGGCTGTAAGCACATTCCACTCAAATCGTGGATTTTTCGAATGGGTAACTGGTAAACAATCAGGCTCAACTAATTTCCACTCGTTGTTAATGTATTCGACAGTTGCTAAACTACAATAAGGTATTTTATGGATGACCTGGCGAAGTTCATTTGTCGAACGTGGATCGTCACCAATGAGTTGCCTTGTGCATGTATCCAAAGTTGTCGCATGACCGACAATAAAAATATTTCCAGCTATTTAACGAAAAAACAAAAACAAATGTAAAACCTAATTAAGCTTTGAAATTTTTCCATCTCACTTGTGGAATTGACTATTTGGCGTAAAACTTCGTAATTGCGATTGTAAAACTCCTCGGATGTTTCTTTAATGCTCTCATTTAAACTGGTCTCAGAAACATACGGTTTATAGTCTTTATCAATGTGATAATTTGATTCTATAAGCTCCTCCTTGGTACACCAATCGGGTATTCCGTCTGGGTACCATGCCATCCACTCGAAAAGACCTGGTTCTATTCTAATGGCATGTTTGCCGCTCAGTCTTAGGCCTATTAACAACATAATTAATAAAATTTAAAGGTTTACTATTAATTTATTCATCTACCCTCTAAAGCACTTGTACACGTTTGCACACAGCGATATGAAGGCGAACAATAGATATGTTCAATTGATATGCCAGACTCGTACAATGCTTCGCCAGTTAGCCTTGCTTGGAAAACACCAACATTTGTCAACGGTGAATCACTCTGCCAGCCTTCGGGACAATTTTTTCTAACAAAAATACAACACAAAGTTATCTTTAGCATATAAGTACATATAAATAAATATGATTTGTACACCTTCTTGGCAATGATTTCGGCATATTCAAGTCCTTTCGCACATACGTGTTGAATTCATCGAAACAGTATGGTATCCATGTGCCAAATGTAAAGTCCACACGTTCACCATGCCGCATAACAAATATTTTACGATTTTTTGATCTTGCCGGAGTACAGCTGTCTGTTCGACTTTCTGATTTAATACTTAGAGTATCGTCAGCAGCTGGTGCCGCAGCCGCTTTGGATTCAACACTGATATCCTGATGATACATTTGTATGTTTTCAGGAATCGTTCTATTAATCGATTGAAGTGATGGTATATCTAAGCACGGCTGAAGAGTTTTGCGCAGGAATTTTTCGACGCTCTGATCTTCTGAATCTTCGGTGTAAGAGCACCCTTCAATAATTTCCGGATGTAGACCAATAACTAGACAATAGCAGAAAATAATTTTCCTAAACGAATAACGTACATTTAAGAATTTTAAAAACTTACTGTGATGTAGCTCTCGTCGATCCTCTTGATCTATTGATATACTTCGACCGTCGACAATATCAATTTCCTCAGCTGACGTTAAAGATGGTGTAATAGACTTGGACAATTGTACAACTTTGTGCATAGTCCATGCATCA
Organism: Nephrocerus scutellatus; assembly: GCA_947095585.1. Classification (NCBI taxonomy): domain Eukaryota; kingdom Metazoa; phylum Arthropoda; class Insecta; order Diptera; family Pipunculidae; genus Nephrocerus; species Nephrocerus scutellatus. The sequence continues at coordinate 113,672,798 of OX352761.1, read as the reverse complement.
GATTCAGCTGTGCGTTCTGTGTAATTAACAGGTAAATGGCCAGTCATTCCAGTTAACCATGATATTCCTTCGGACCAGCCATCACAGGAATTATCCACAGCGTCACTATTTAGATAAATAAAATCACCGATTCGCAATTCAAGCTCATCAATTTCATGCGGACTGTGGGGAAAAACGACTTTTTGCACCTTAAATGTAAAATCAGGAAACAAAGCACATATTAATAAAAAAAATTGATTTAAGACAATATATAAGAGCAAGTAAAATCAGTATTATTGTATACTTGTTTCGTAGCTAGTCTAGGATCACGCGAATATAGACGAAGCTCCCAACTGGATGCACAAGATGGATCTAACGATTCCACTAATGCCTTCAGTGCATTAAATTGACTCTGCGGAAATTGATAGGCTAATGTCAAATGAAGTGATTTAACGTGCGGCTCCAATGATATTGCTAAACAGAAAACACAAAAACAGAAACATTTGAATTATTTTTAATAAAAACAATGGCCGCTCAACAGCACATAATAAAGGCAAGCAAAACACACAAAAAAACAGAAGTTACAGGTAAACCATTTAAACAACACCAACACCACCGACACCGACCTGACCGAACTGAAAAAAACTAAATGCATGCATTCAAATTCATCTGTGGATTTTATGTACAGGTCGCCAATTAATTGCCATGCCCATTCTTATGTTATGTACCGGATGTGTGTATGAGTGTATGAGGACGACAATATCTAATGATAATCATATCTGTGTCAAAGATTTCTTCAACATGGGAATATAATGATTTATTATTCGCCTATACAACAACATTTTAATATTTATTTAAGGTTTCATCTCTCTAATAGACATTGGACAATTGATAATGGCGACTTCCTACACTCATACACACATCCATCAGTTGCTGTTATAATAGGCATTGTAATGCAAATAATGTAAATGATTTTTTTTTGTGATAACAATGTACATGCAACTTTTGCTTATGTACAGACGGTCACATCACTATCTTTACAATGCATAAACGTTTGATGAAAAAAATTCCCAAATTCATAGGTAGTCGAAAATGTTCTTTTATTCAACTACGGAAAAGTCCCTATATAAAATAAGACACACATGTAATTTACCCTTAACAGATTTACCTGACGATGAATGTGAGAACGATTTCTACGAGTACAAGGTCATTTTGTAAATAGTATTATAAATCACAAAATATATTCTTTTTCTGGCCTAACTTTAGGTGGAATAGACCTGGAATAGTTAAGGAGTTACGAAAAATAACATAATTGTAATTTAAATAAAAACAATTTCGCCTGTTAGTTTCAACAATGCGTGTTTAGTAGATTTAGCACTTATGAAACCAACCATGAAACAGTCTAGTATTTAATCTTCTTTCAAAAATCTTATAAAAGCCTGATAATACTACTAGATATGTTATCATATGATTTTTAAGAGATAACATCCATACAAATATTGTAAATGTGAAAGTAACTATGTCTGTCTGTCTGTTGTTTTCTCGGCTAAACGGCTGGACCGATTGTGGAGTGGGATGGGGCAGCTGGGAAACGCCGGAGACGATGGGTGGGTAATGAAGCCACGAGCAACGCCGGGCACTTCAGCTAGTTAATATTATAAAAAAATCGTTGAATATCTCAGCAATTTCTAAAGGCTCATAAACAGTAGTGTAATTTTTATTCAAACAGATATCCATATTAGGCTTAAATTTCAACCCATCCAAAAAATTGTTTAAGATTTCGCCAACGACCTGCCATTCTTTTTTCAGTTACCCATGCTGTGAATGAGCCTATTCCTAAAATAAATATCTATACAATTCGGAATTTCAGTTTTTAACTGAAGGCAAACCCTTATCGATGTGGGCGCCGTGGCTCAGTGGAAAAGCGCATGGCTACTGAGCAGGGGTTTGTTCTTCGAATCCCAGTAACACCGAAAGTATTTTTCACGGTATCCCACCTCTCGCGAATGGATGACAAACGTTCCGAGAGTAATAACTTGTCACGGAAAGCTCCTTAATTTGCCGTTCGTATCCGGCCTTAAAACTGTACGTCCCTTCCATTTGTGTGCAAAAATATACATGCTCAACACGAATGGTTGCGAGAAGCTAGGCCTTCGACCGCAACGGTCTGTCGCGCCAAATATTATTATTAAACCCTTATCGAATTGTCTTTTTAGTCTAAGATTGTTAGGATGCTTATTAACACGTGAGCAGTGTTGTTTTTTTCCTGAATTTTATACAATAACGGTGCAGTCATCCACTGTTTTTTAATTTTATTACTATTTTTAGTTACAGTTTTACTATGAATTGACAGGTGTTTTTGCCGTTTACTAAGGAATATATCAATCGGAATAAAAGAATCCTGAACATTGTTGACATCATTCCAAAATTCAAGATTTAATGCTGATCGTAATGTAGAATTGTCAATCTTACATACAATGTGGCCAGTATGTTTTAGTTTTGGAAACATATGACCCAACTGAATTCTGATTAGACCGTGATCAGTTATTTTAAGGTTGTAAGTCGATGCTTTGTAACTTATTCAGTTGTTTCTGTGCAACCGAATAAAAATATGATCTAGACATGCATTTGATGTACGATATACCTGATAAGAAACTTCTGTTTGTTTTTTAAAAGAATTTAACATTGTTATCACAAGAAATTAAAAACTTTGTGCATCAAAAGAAAAGAGTATAAAAAAGTACATGTAGGTAAAGGTTACCAAGCAAAAAACTAAGTCATAAGCAAAAAAAAGAGTGCTTATTAAAACATAGTGTCGATAACAAATCCAGGAATTCAAATAGCATATATCTTACATCGGCTACTACGCGGTATACATCGATTACCAGATGATACAGCTCCACACCATGGGAAACAGGCAACAATCGCATCGAGTTGCTCATACGTATCACTTATAACTGTTAGACGTTTTACGATTATTTTCATATTTTCGTTTAGATTAAAAGAAATAGAGAGTAAGAGATGTTAAACCACAACCAGCTAAACACGCACTGATGTTAATTAGATTCTTTGCAGTGGGAAGCAATATAAAATATCGATTTTAAAAATAAACATCAATAAAAGTAATAATTGTTAGATTTTTTCTCGCAAGAATCACGAAATATTAGGTTTGCTTTCATAGAATGATTTGGTTTTCTGTTTGCTGCTCGCTGTTCCGAATCTAATTTAACATATAATGATGTATTCATTTAACATAAAAAAAATAGTATCTTCAGTTTCAATTTGTAATTATTACTTGAATTAGATACTTCCTTCACATATTGAAGTGCCAAACGTTTCAAATAGTTTGCATCGTCTTCAGCAACGAAAAATCCCATAAAATTCGGACTCATGTACAATTCTAGTTTAATTGGTCGATCTAGTAAGGCGCCAGCCATGTCAACGATTTGTTTGAGAGCTTTCGACAATTGTAGAGCACATTCGTCAGGTGCCTGTTGATGAAAATAGATTAATAAGTGGTGGTGGCTGTTGTAGCAATTTTTTTGTATTCAAAGAAAAACTTACTTTAAAGAATGATACCAGTGTGATATGAGGCACATAATTGTGGGCTCCATTCCATCCACAAAGAAGACGTGATTTTGTCCAGAACTCTTCCAACTGCTGAAGGAAAGGTCCCGTCGGACATGCATACAGAATATATTCACGTGGTATACATTCGTCCAAAGATGGGTCATTTACATGGGCTAGCAACCAATCAGATGCGATTTGAACGCCACGATTTCCCGTGGAAGCGAGAGCTTTTTCACTTTGTAAAAACATACGAAAAATTAATTGAGAAATACAGATAGGTTTAACATTGGGTACATCAAAATTATAATAAGTTGCAAGAAGCTAATAGCTTTTTAAAACCAATATTAAATAAATTAACATAACTCTCTTCTTAATAAAGCAGCAATGATATTCAAATCCGACTGAAGAGATTTTTTAATTTTAGTATATCATCTGATATTAAATACAGTACGTATATACATTTCCTGGATCGAATCTTATGTTAAACATAACAAATAAACAAACAACTCTCCATTAGTGGGGTGGGCGAAAATCGATATTGCATCGAAAGCAGGCAATCGAAGACCAGCTAGTGTGTTGCCTTCAGACTAGCTTCCTTAAGTCTTGCACACCATTAGCGTGATATTAAGGATACTCTTATCTTAATGCTTAACTTACGCCCTGTGCTTTTGAAATCCCATTTGCAGTAATGTTTGCAAAGGCGTTAAATGCTGTTTTGATATCCTTGTCGGTGTCGGATTTTTGCGAGGAGGTAATGTTGCCATTTTACTTTATTCAACGGCCAATATATGTAAATAAATTTTATAACTTTATAAAGAAAAACTTTTACAACGAAAAATGTGTTAAAATATCTTCAGGAGCAGCCAAGCCCAAGCCCTTTTGTATTATTATTTTCGATATGCGGCGCAAAGCGGTTTTACAAGGCAAAATTTGCAATGGCGTGGGGGTCTATTTACCACGACGACCCATGAGCAGAAGCAGACCAGAATTCTTGACGCACAGCAAAACAGTAAAAACAACACAACGATGGACGAACCGACGAAGTCGCGAAGCAAAGAAACCAATAATGAAAAATGTTTGTTTACCTTTGCTATTGAAGTTTTCTTCCAAACTCCAATTGGATAAATGTCAAATGAATTTTCGCATATTTTCGATATTGAATAGTGGAGACAATGTTGAAATGTTTGATTAAAAAGAAGAGTTATTTGAGTTGTAAAAAAACAAAGTTTATAAAAATATGCTCGTTTTACAAATGATCAACGTAAAATGTTTATTTATTCATTTATAATTTCTAGGATCTGGCATAAAGGGAACCGGGCATAGTTTTTCGTCATATCCATAAAACTGTCCATCTAACATCATTTGTCTGGTTGGAATTTTTCTGATATAAATATAATAATAATGAATATAAATTTATATGTGAGAACTTTTTGTTATTAACCAAAATAAAATTAAAATTGAATATCTCTAAGCGAAGAAATTTAAAAAGTGATCAACCTTTTAATCATTCAATTCTGCTAACTGTTTACTTTATTCAGTTATGATAAAGTTGTGCAAAGAATAGTGTAATAGTAGATAGTTTTTTTTTATGTATCGTCAGTATTTTCATTTTTAATAAGCAAACAACTATTGAGATACCAGCATGAAGGCTAATCGAGTTGAATTTATTACAAATCCGTTCGCCACAAAAACCTTTTACTATAAATTACTTTATTAATTATGTATTTTTGAATTTTATTCATATGCAGGATCCGGTGATCGAACTATTACTAACTTCACGCTTTTGTGTCTGCCAAACGGTTGATGACGGCGCGCTCATATTTTGACAACCGTTAAGCGCTCAAATACCGGGCCCGTTGGCTTCGACATCGACTTGCCACGAATTTTTATGTTCTACAATACGCTTTGATGCGTACATACCGCAAGCGCTGCTTTTTGTGGCTTTTTGTTTAGTTTTCACAAAATTGTCAAGTATTGTCAATTAGTTTCCGCATGCAGCTTGCTTTAGTTTGTCGCAGTCGAGTGTGGATCGCGTTGCATGCGATTTGCAGCGAACTTTGTTGCAGTACATTCTTTTTAGGTTATTATCACTTAAAAGTCTATTTTAATTTATTTCAATAAAACGTAATTTTATTAATTAAATGAAGCGCAAAGCCAACGCGCCCGGTATGTAAAGCACTTTAGTCTTGTGGATAATTTAGTGTTATCTAATAATTTGATCAAATTAATTAATTTAATTATATAGTTTTAATAAAAACATAACTAATTTTATGTTTTAATATTTTATTGGCGGAAAAATGTTTTAACGTTGCGCGTACAATTGTACAATAAGGCTGTTTTTGAAACTGAGACTTATTCAAGACTTATTGACCTATTTGCCTCTCGAGGTGACTTATTTGAATAAGTCAGGTTCCACAAATAAGTTTTATTGTACAATTGTAGTCTATACTTAGACTGAAAATGGAGATAGAACTACATTACTCGGTTTTCGTTATCATGAATGCCAGATAAAATAAATGAAATTTAATGTGAAAATGAAATATGAAATGTAATGAAAAATATATATAAAATAAGTATGAAAAAGAATAAGTAAACAAATAAAATTTTAAAATTTAATTTACATTAAACTATTGATATATATATAAATTCTTAAACCGAAAAAATATATGAATTAATAAAAAGTACATAGGAAAATATGTGTTAGCCACAGTTTGTTTGAAAGAAATATTGAAAATGGAACAAACGTTAGTTTGCAGTTTGATTGCAGTGCTTTTGGCTGGAAAGTCACAACCGGCTATTGTCAAACAGCTCCAGCTTTTGAATGTGAATAAAATCTTTGTGTATGTGCGTGGCCACACAGGTATGGGAATGAAAGATTTTTTAAAAATTCTCTAAAAATACTTAATAAAAATATTTATAAATTACGATATTAAAGCCTTTTGATTTAGTAACACTTCAATCTCCGGCCCTTATTCAAACTTATTTACCGTTTCTTAAAATCCTGGTATAATTGAACTAGAAGGACTTTTTCAGGAACATTTTCCAGATATGTATTCCATTTGCATTTTAAATAGAAATTATTTTCCAGTGAAAGTGATTTCTTAAGTTTTTCTTGTTGAACATTTGAAAGTGGAATAATATCGTAAGTATTGGTGGTATTTGTATGCTGTTTATACATTGGATTATTTGATAGTTCTTTTCCATTTTGTCTTGATTTTTTGATTAAGATATCTTGTTCTTTTTTTATCTCTTCTTTAATAATATTTATATCGAAATGCTGAGGTAAATTAAAATTTGGTTCACAGCCTGGCTCCATAATGCTCAAAAAGCTATAAATATTTTCTTTATAACAAATCAAAAAATTAAACTTCAGTGAAATATTAATTTGAAAAATTGAATATAGTGAATAAATTAATATAGTTTAAAACTATACTATACTTACGTTTCAAATAAACAGCTATAATATTTTTTGTTATTTTGTGTTATAAACTTTGTTATAAAGGGTGTTTTTAACAGTTTGATTTATTATTTTCAAAAAAAAAACACATAAAATTGCAAAAATGTATGCAATTTTTATTTGAATAGATAAATTAATGCTTATGCCATTTACTTTTTAAAGATTATTTCATTTAAATGTTGGTTCCCGCTATGTTTGCACCATTTTTTCGAGTATTTCGGCTGGTATCTCGATAATGACACGTTTAATGTTGTCTTTCAATTCTGCAATTGTTGTTGGTTTATTGGCATAGTTGAATTGACTTCACGTAACCTCATGAAAAATCGCACGGTATAGGCGGCAAATTCACCGGACCAAAACTTGAGATAAATTGCTCACCGAACTCATTTCTCAATAAGTCCATGGTTTCGCGTGCTGTGTGGCATATGGCGCCGTCTTGTTGAAACCACACATCGAACAGATTCAGTTCATATATTTTGGGCGAAACAAATGTCCAGAATCATCGAACTTTAGCGAGCGCCATTGACGGTAACGTTGCGCTCTTCATCATCTGTGAAAAAATACTGACCAATGATTCCACTGGCCCATAAACCACTCCAAACAGTGGTTTTTTTTTGGGTGCACTCGTAGTTCTTGCTCATCACATCAAATGCGACAATTTTGCTTATTAACGTACCCATTTAACCAAAAATTACACAATTTTTCGGTTAAACGCCGATTTTCACCAAAACTTCAACGCTGTGGCAAGTCGTTCGGCTTCAGTACTTGCACGAGCTGTATTTTATTCGCCTTTAGTCGAAGATTCTTGTGTAAACGCGTGAAACCCATTTTCAACTGAACACGAATTGTGATAATAAAATTCAATAATTTGTAAACGTTTTTTTGGGTGTGAGTGCCTTTCCATTATGAAATGGCAATGCTAAGGCTGAGTAGAATAGACTTTGACAGATGTCGCTAATCACACTTGAAGTGTCGAAAACATATACACGAAAAATTAATCTTTATTTTATTTGCAGAGGAAAAAGAATTAAACCACCAATTGCACCAATTTTCAAATTCTAATTCCTTATTCCTGTGCAAATAAAATACGCCTATTATAAAATTAATAGTGGCCTTGTTCTTTTTTTATGTCGGAGAAATCGGAAAGAACAGAGAAATCCAAGTTCCGAGATTTCCGATAATTTTTTTCCCTGATCAGAGCTTTCAGATCAAACATACATATTATCTGCGTTTTTTAGTATTAGAGAAAAGTTTTATTTTTTACCTGAATTCTCTATGTCTCATAAAGAAATAAACAACTACAACTGTCAAAAAATGTTGTGTATATTTTTTAAGAGAAAAATGTCTTATCCGAGAATTATCAAAGTGTAGAACAAAAACCCAAGAGAAATAAATTTTTCGAAGACAAAAACACAGATCTAAATTTTGACAGTTAAATTAACTTTTTGATTACTCCGACATAAAAAAACACAGCCAATATGACAAATTTATTAACAATTTTAATTTTTAAAAATATATAAAAAAACATGTGAAGTTTATTTCACCGATGAAACAGAACTAGTTTTAAAGTAACCGGGAAAATCTACAGCAGTGAGGATGTGTACCGTGAGAAATGTCAAATTGGCAATATCAAATAAACACGGATTGTATCTTGTATGTTACGACGCTCACTCCTCACTCCTACAATCGTGCTTGGTTTTTAATATTGATTATAGTTGCTCTTTGAAAATTGATCTATTATAATAAATATGGAAGTAATTGAAATAAGTGAGAATTTGTGTAGAATTTGTGGCGAAGAAATGTGTGGTAATGCATTTAAAGTTCCAAAAAGTGATATAGATATCGCCGAAAAGATTTTCAAGTATCTGCCAATTAAGGTAAACAAAAGCCCAATACAAGAAATTTTCATTGATACATTGTTTCTTTTCTTGTGTACATAGGAAATTCAAACCCAGAGCTGCATCAACAATTTTGCAAAAACATGTTGCAATGACTGTGTCAGTACAATTTTGGCATGGGATATTTTCTATCGACGTTGTGTTGAAACACAGGATAAGTATCAAAATATTCGACAATTGAAACATGAGGCGGTAGAAAGTCAACGGTCAGATGAATATGTTGACGAACTAGGCCCTAATGGCTGTATCGAACAAGAGGTAAGAAATATTTTATTATAAGTATTTGCGTATTGTTAAAATTGTTAATATCATTTTATTTAAAAAGAATGAGAATGATAAGGAGTCGTCAAATGAACGTTCCATTGAGAATACTGAAACGTAAGAATTAAGATTAATAAATGAATTTAATAGATAATAATAAATGATTTCTCTTTATTTGAAAGAAACCGATTCGTTAAGTCCTTTAAACAACATCGATGTTCTTTTTGTAAATATGTGACTACAAATGCAACGTATCATGAGAAACACCTTATTGCCGCTCATTTCGAATTGATATTTCGTTGTGACATTTGCAAGACTTACCAATCACGCCAGGAACTTTTAACTCACATGACCAAGCATACCGTTAAAACAGTGAACTGCAAGGATGGTACTGTACCCAGCAATAAAACAGGAAATCTAAAATATAAGTGTGAGATATGTCTGAAAAAATTTACCAGCCCAAGTGGAATTAAATACCATATGGATTCCGTTCATGCTAAGTTAAAAAACTTTACATGCGATATATGCCCTTTGAAGTTCTCATGCAAACGCATTCTTCTCAATCACGTTCGTAGTGTACACAACAATGAAAAGCGCACATATAACTGCTGTACATGTGGAAAGCAATTTAAAACCGATTCAACCTTATACGCACATCAAAAGATTCATTCGGAGGATAAACCTTATACCTGCATTCATTGCCCGGAGAAATTTCGATTCAAACATCATTTAACTGTGCATGCGTTGAAGCATGAATCACACAGGGATTTAGTATTCGAATGTAAAATTTGTCCCAAGAAATTTGCTGCACGCGATCATTTAACGAAGCACAAGAAGATCCATACTAAATCTCTGATTGATTACGTTTGTCACATTTGTGGAGTTAAAGTTTTACAAAAACGTTACCTCCAAGAGCACATGAAAAAAATGCATTTGAAAAAAGGCAACTGAAGCTGAATGCATCAAGGTTTCGCCGATATTTTCGAAATATTTAATATTTTGACCTAAAAGGGTCGAAAAGAAAATGGAAACAATGTTTCTCCTATTAAGGAATAAATTACTTTTAAGAAAAAACCAATTAAATGATTGGACGTTGTATCGAAATGTATGTAATTTATTTTTATTTGCATTCAAAGATAAGACGTAGAAAGAAAAATAATAATAATTTGTTTATAATTTTGATGCACATAAAATATATTTAAAAAAAAAAATGTAAAATTCAACTTAAAAGAGATTTACAGAAAAGTTTCCAAACGGTCGGGTAAAGTAAATCTTAAATCTGGATTTAAAATTGATCTAAAAACTAATAAAAACCAATAAAAACCACTTTATCATGTTTGGATAAACCAAAAATATAAAGAAAAAGAGAATTGGGGTCGCTTAAATTCGTTTTGGAGTGACAATATCTCACTCTACATGGGATAAGGCATAAGGGTAACATGTTTAAAAAGTTCAATGTTAAATGTTACAGTGCTCTGAAGCACTTTTTTGACACTGTTATGTTTAGTCAAACTGTTATTATGAATTGAAAAACAGTGAGTCAGCAGGCCATGGAATTTTTATAAGTTAACTCTTGGTTCAAATTGACAGCAGATTTGCACTTAAGGTTTGTTAAACCTATTGCTGGGTCGACGATTCTTAGTGCAGTGTGTGAAACACTGGAGTCCTTTCGGTGTGTAGAACCGAACGTCGTAGAAAGGATGAAGGTCTTTAACAAACTAACTAAAACTAACACGAAACACGTACTTAATGGTACGATGGTATTTAAAAAGAGAAAGAACAAGCTAATTGGTATGTTTTACGAATAAAAGATGCACATAAAACTTAAAAGTTGCAAGCGGCATTGATATTTGCTTTGTCTTGCTTTTGACTTGATTTTTCTTTAATCATTTTTGCGGAGACAATCCAAATGCTCGCCGGTAAAGACGTACTGGTGATAGTGCTATCAATCCGGGAAGCCAGCCAACATTCACTGGGGCGACTTGGCACGATCAGCGGTGGTAACGTTGAAAACCAGAAAGCCTGCTAACATCCCCTGTGTCAACATGGAAGCGAATGAGGTAAGGAAAGCCGGGGCGACAGCCAACATCCCCCGGAATGACGTGGTGCAGCCAACAACACAATACACAAACAACATCAACGGCGAGGACACCGGCGAAGACAACAGCAACATTAACGTCGCCCAAGCAAACGCGGTAATGCAGACAAATTAAACGATGACAACGGCAATAGCAAAAAAGAATTCTTCTCGTAGGTCTGGGCCACGGCTAATGAAGATCCCCGTGCGCTTCATAACTGCCGAGAACACCAACAAAATAAGCCTCAGAAAGTCAACGAGGGCATTGCGAGGGCCACGAAAGTAAGACTGAGGAACTAGCGGAAGAAATTTCTGATAACGACCACAAAACACACAAATACAAAGTAAGGATCAAGCGGTCGGAAGAAGCCAGCGTCACCAGTTAATAACGTGCGATCAAGTTATATAGCATAAGGAGAAACAAACCAACATGTGCACTGTACAGTACTTGCGATAGTACCTTTCGGTGCTTTGTTCTGCTCGCTGTGTTAACTACTGCTACTGTTACCTTTGCCTCTTACACTGTTAAAATTGTTCGTGTAACAAGAGCAACATCCTGATGGATGTATGCTTCTTGAATCATTGAATTAAATTGATTTAAATAAAAATAATAAAAAAATAAACAGTGCGTTGTGAGTAGTGAGTTAACGTTAGTAAACGTTATCACGCTCAAAACCCTCGTGGCCGTGTAGACGACACAGCCTACCATTTCTTTTTTATACGCCATATTGGCTCACTAAAGACATGTATATACACTGCGGTTCAATAGATTATAAGCATACAGAAGAAAAATGATCTCTCTTCCGTTCCGGCAGTGAGAGAAAATAAAAACAAAATGGGGAAAGAAACAGTTTTTCATGTTGAATTCCAAAATTTTAATAGAACAAGAACAAGGTAGTTTTATGAAACTTTTAACTTTATAAGATTAAAAGCAGTCAAAGTACAATCGTTTAACAAGTGGTTCATTTTTTTGGTATAAAAAGTTAATTTTATAAAAAATAAAGGTTTTGCCTTATTTTTTTAAAGAATGAGTAAAAAAATCAATTTCCAAATCCCCAATTATAATTGGTATTACTATAAAGAAAATTATTACAAAAGCATGAGCTGTTACAATTACATTATAAATTTGATCATCACCAATTAATGATCCAGGATACCCTAATTAGGCCCGAATACTTAATGATGTTCCTACTATTCCTGATCAAGCACCAAATAAAAAGTATAAAGTTCTAATATCTTTATGATTTGTTGAGAATAACTATTGTCGCGATTAAATGGCTGAAAATTAGGCGATAGACTGTAAATCTATTTATAAGAAGTTATTCTTTTTAATTTAAAATAAGTTTTATATACTGCAGCTGAGATTCATTGTGCACCTCAAGCGACTAAAGCTGGAGAAAAAAACCACCACTTAATGCTTCGCAAAAATTTCATAGCTTTACAATTCGTAAAAGACCACATGATCTGGGATGTGGAACAAGGAGCAAGTTCGAATAATTTGAAAAAAGTCTTTTCTGCAAAAAAAAAAAGAAGGTCAATTTAGATGGATCGGATGGCTATAACTTTTACTTCAACGATCTAACAAAAGGGTAGCTCTTTTAAATCGCTATGTCTGGAGTATGAATCTATATAATTAGAGGGTGGGTGGTCAGTGGGCGTTAGGTAAGCCCTTTTGAATCATTTGGCAAAAAGGTCTCTAATGCACCGTTATCTTGTTCCGATTTTTTTTAAAACTTAATTTTGTATTAACCACAAACTGTTCTAACGTTCACCAACATTTGTTATTTCTTTCCTGACATATAACTGAAGAAAAATAAATGTTATCTCCCAAAATGATGTGCTTCTAATCTAGTGAACCACAGAATAAAAGGCCCCCGCATACCACTGCGGCGGCGAAATTCGACATGAGCTGCACATTTAAGTAAATGAAGAGGCGCACACTTTGACAAAAGCGTTCGTATTTCATGCATCTCACTTCTTGCGGCTACGTCTAAGTCGTGCGGTAAACGATGTCTTTCGGAGAAAGACGTATTTATATGATGTTCGATATATCTTACAAGAAATCAACAAATAACATTGACTTTGATGTTTTTTTTTTTTACTTTGTTCTACTCATTCCGTAGCCGGTGCCAGCTTCGGCAATCGCCACCGCAGCCGCTGTGGTTTGCGCGGGCTAAATAACGTTGAAATATTAAAATTCTTTTGGAAGATTGAATTTTTATTATTAAATAATTTTTTTTAAGTGAACAATACACGTTTATTACAATTGTAAGTAAATTTTTGGCATATTAATTCATTTTTAATATTAAAATAGTTTGTGTTGGATTACATGCTATTTTATAAATGTTAATTCATTTAGTAAATAATGTATATTTAATAAAAATATTGTACTTATCAATTAGCTAGTTATCTATAAAATTGAAAACCAAAAAAAAAAAGTATTTTCTTTCTTAATTCATTTTTGTAGCTCAGCCATGTTGGCTTCGAAAAGTGCCGTATTAATCTTATGTTTGAGAGCGATCAACACCTCACGGTTTGTTATTTCACGCATCTCATTCGCAACATATTCACCGTATGTTGAGAATTCATCACGATAGGTGGATTGTTGAAGTCTTGGCTGTTGTGGTTGTTGTTGCACTTTTAATGTAGAACTGTGCAGAGTATTAGATGGTTGCAGTGTTGCTAAAATGTTGTTGCTCCCTGCACTAGCATTAGCCACAGTTGCCGAAGAAGATGAACCATTTTCATAGTATATTCTTTTGTCGTGAATCTGATGTTGCTGTTGATGGCTTGATCCATCTTCATAGTACTCATCTTCATTACAGGTATCCCGACGTTGAATTTTAATAACTCGTGTAGGATGAATATTTGTTATATGTTGCTGTTGTTGCGTCTGCTGCTGGTGTGGCTGCTGGTGATGCTGCTGATGATGGCGGACTTCAGTTATTGCCGAAGATGTTGCATGGTGATGCTGATATGCGATTTCCTCTTCGGTTGTTGGCTGAATATCGATAGTCTCCAAGTTATGTTCTTCAGTATCAAGTTGTTCATGCTGGTGATGATGGTCGGATGTTTCCGAAGTACTAAGAGCCGTTGCACTATAAGTGTGATGTTCAATTGGTATGTTAATTTCTTTAATGATTGGTGCTTTTGGCTTGGCATCCTCTGGTTCATCAACGTCCTTGGTTGTTTCTTCAATTAATTTCTCTAAATCCCTCGCACGATTGGATTCATATTTATGGTGGACGTTACTGTTACTTCCGCCTGAGTTTGGTGTAGACTCATAGGTTATTGTTACCGGTTTGCGATGAATCGTAAGGAACTCTTCGGTTATGTTGCTTCCCGAGATTGATTCGCCATTGTCATGCGGTGCTGTTTCACGGATTATATATTTGCTGACAACTTCAGGCGATATTTCCGATTTAATCTTACCTTTGCCGGAGCGACAGGCTTTAGGAGAACTTAAGAACTGCAGTGCTTTAAAGCCAAACCATTTGGAATTATATGGCTCCTTACGTTTCATACGATTGATCTCACGATGGTACTGTGTTCGCAAGGTATGAAATTTTTTTTCGATCTCACCAATTGGAATTCCACCGCCGAAACTTGCGCTCACCTCTGCTAGCAACTTTTGTTTCATTTCTTTCTTTCGATAGTCCCCATGTGTCATGTCCCATAGACCGCGTCGCTTACGATACTCATTTATGAGCGCTAGTGTTTTTTCCCGTGTCCACTCCATTTCTTCGAATGTATCCTTGATCTGCAATCCTTAGTTAATTTGTAATTGCTTCGATAAAAAAATGTATTCTATCAAAATTTTATTAAACGAGTATTTATTGCCCAATGTAAAATGATGATGATGGCTAATCTAGCGTCTTTGCTGCCTACTTTCTATTGACACAACAAAACACCAAAGTGTAGAGACACAAAAATTTGTATTCCAAATCCAAATGAATATGAACAACAACACAAAAATGAAACTTGACACAAAAATTAGAAAATGTCTTCCGGTGAACATGTATACAAACACAAAATGCAATATGTGGCGTCGTCGCTTCACAGGTATATAGAGCAGGTTTCCGAAAATATGGTTCGTTCACAATTTTCCAAATTTCAATTTCTACAAAAATCGGAGTATGATAAAATTAATCTAAAGAAATGGTAAGCAAGTATTGGTTTTCGAAACAATTGTGATTTGACATATGTAGTAATTATAGGTCTGTTTGAGATGCGTACTGCAACCATTGTTGAGTTTTACAGCTAACCCTGCTCTTACAATGAAAAACACAAGACTTGAAACTTAAACCTCGCACAATGAATACATAAAGTTTTAGTTTTTGACAGCAAAGTTTCAAATTGTGACAAGCTTCATTGTTATTATATCGAAGACATAACAACAACAAAATTTTCACGCACTTAATAAAGAATAACATGGAATGGAAGAAATGAAATAGCTTTATTTTCTTAAATATATAATTCATATTTACCATCATCTACGTTATTTTCCATTTTTATTTGGTAATTTGATAATTGAATTAAACGAATGATAATTAAAAATAAAATGAAGGAAGAAAACGACATAAATAAGAAAATGGACTTTGACATTAATATTCTGTTCGTTCTAAATTTCGATTTAGTGGATAAAAAAAAAGAGTAGAAGGAATAAAAGTACGTTTTCTGTCATTTTTGGAATGAATAAAAGAAATAGTGAGGTCGAATTAGAACATACGTGACTGAATTATGTTGATTTGGCATGATCGCTTACGTGAACGAGTGACGAGTAGTTATCATCCCAATTTAAATGCTCAATCACTCGTTAACGTATGGATTTCATTCACTCTTTAACTGATGTCGTAATTCGAACCCTGATATTTGTAGTTACACTTACAGCCATACTGAAGACTCATTTAAAGGAAGCAAAACCAAACAGACCTAATTCTCCAACTACATAATTATAGGGCGTTTTTGTTTTTGTCGGAGAAATCAAATAAATCCGAGTTCCGAGATATCCAATAATGTATTTTTTAGTACCAGAGCAAAGTTTTATTTTTCACCTGAATGTTCCATAGTAGTCGACTTGTCACATGTTTAAAGAAACAAACATCTATGGCTGTAAAAAAATGTTCTGTATATTTTTTCAGAGCAAAAATATCATATCCATTATCGGACTGTAAAAAAAACGACTCACAGAAATACATTTTTCTCTGAGTATTAATTTTGACATTTAAATTATCTCTATGATTACTCCTACATAAAAAAACACAGTCATATAGAAGATTTAAAAACGAATTTTCAGGAACAACTTTGAGCAAAAATTAACGTATTCAATTTTTTGTTATTGTGAATATGGTTATGAATATTTTCTTTCTTTCTAATGCTAAATGTCTTAAGCTATTGTGAATATCGTTTACATATTCTTGTATGTGATAAATTAAATATGCACATCATATTTATTTCTACATTAAAGCTTTAAAAATATAAAAAATTAAAAATTATATATTTCCAACATATATCTAATATATAAAAATGGTGTCTGTATTTTTTGAGATTGCCTTTCTCAGGAACCAGACTTCGCAGCTGAAATTTTCACCATAGATTAGGATTTAGTGGTTTGGGTTTTTGTTTTGATTTGAACTCTCTAAGTGGCACTGTTGTCAAAATATAACGGTTTTTTTCTTTCTCAGCAAAGAAGCATCTTAAGAACTTCAGATTTTAACCATAGGTTTGTTTCATTGCTATTTGGGTTTTTGTGAAACTTGGACCTGATAGAATGCGCTGTTTCCAAGATATAACGGTTTTTCTGTTTCTTAGTAACGAAGAATCTTAGGAACTTAAAATTTTAACTATACGTTTGTTTCGTAGCTATTTGGGTTTTTGTGAAATTTGGACCCGTTAGGTGGCGCTGTTTTCAAGATAGTAGGTGGTAAAACCGCTATTTTTGACATTTATTTAGTTTCATCGCAACACGCGCAAGAATACATCGTAGGACGACAAATTAAAAATATAATTTATAATTAATCGTAAAAAAACGTTATTACACAATATAACTGTTTTTATATTATACACAGGAGTCACGAAAACTGCATTTTTTTGATTAGTAGTTATTTTATTTTACACACAGGGAATGTAAAATGTTAATATCAGCCACATTTTTAAACTGAATTTTATGAAATTTTTAAAATATATTATTGGCAGGCAGGGGAAAGTTATAGGTATAGATGGAAGGGGAGAAAGATAAAATTTTAACATGAGATTTACAAACGTTTAATTTATGGAAACTCTCATTTACCAACCGATTTTTATGAAATGGGCAGCTGGATGAAGGCTATAGACTACAGTACAGAAGGCTATAGACTACAGTACCCTTCCTCCTCCTAGGGGGTGGGAAAGATAAAATGTTATTATCAACCACGTTTACAAACCGATTCTTATGAAATGTCTAATGTATATTATTGGCAGTCGGAGAACGGTTTTAGGCACTTTCCACGTCACGGTGGTAACAGGAAGACGGTGGTTCATTTATGCGGGTAGCGAAGCGCCCAGGATCAGCTAGTATAAAATAATAATATATAAAAACGTTGGTGCGTATGTATGTCTGACTATAACGGTTGAACCACTACCGCGTTCCAACTTATACTCACACCATATGTATCTGTGATGCTTCGGATTGTCGCTTTTTTACGAAAATGGACTGATTTGGCTCATCACGCCATATAATATTTAAATAAAAAGAAAGTCGTTGGCAAAGTTTGGACCTGCTAGGTGGCGCATATAAAGAATATTCGAACACATACATGTGTTGCTTGTATAAGTGTATATTATATAGTTTTCTGGTCTAGTGAGGTGGTCAGTTGGTGGATTGGTCGGTTGGTGGGAGGTCAGTGGGTGAGGGATGGTCTGTGGGTGGGTGGTCAGCTGACGGGGAGTCATAGGGCAAAGGCTCCAACTTGCAACACCTTAGTCCTCAGTGAACGACAAAATGTCAAAAAAGTAACTTTGCGTAACATTTTGTGCGCAGTGAACTTATTCATTAGCTGTATTTTATTTGGAATCCGAATCCGAATTCGAATGTCCAAGCCAGCCAAAACCAGCCAAACAGCAGGTTTTCAAATTCCAAAGAAGGAATTCGACAGTGCAATTGTTGTTGTAATTTCCAATTCGAATTCAAAATCTTTGGCAGTTCCCTCTCACAGCTGTTTGGAGTTTATTTTGGCACTTGTTTTTGTTTTATTCAATGGGCTAAGCCCTTTATGAGAACGGCGGCGCTAACTCGTAGCATTTTCATGAAGTCAACCGCTCTAGTGGATTTATTTGGATTTTACTATAACTATAATTATATTTCCACGCTCGTATACCTTAGTTAACTCTGTAATAACACAAATATTCAAACATAGTTTTTTGTCGTATAAAAAAAGTGCAAATTACTCGTTGAAAAGTGCCTAACGAATGCTCGTTAGCTTTTTACTCGAATATCGAATTTGAATAAAGTGCATGTGCGATGTGCCTATTGTGAATAAGTAAATGAGGATTTACTTTATGTAAGCTGCATTTTATTTGCCGAGCGAGTTCGGAATTCGAATGTCAAAACCAGCCAAACAGCAGGTTTTCACAATTCCAAAGAAGGAATTCGACAGTGCAATTGTTGTTGTTCGTCGGCAAATAAAAAACGGCTGTAGTATAGAGACAAACAGCTGATTATACCGCAAAATAGTAAACAATCATAACTATTACATAATTCCATCCTAACAAACAACTTTACAATACAGCAGGGGTAAAGTAATAACAGAGGTACATTGTACGTAACGTATGCTAAGTTAAGCGCAGAATCCGTGCGTTGGGAAAAAATCAATAATCACGTTGATAAGTGATAACTCCTTTACAGCTAAAGTACAATCTCGATTTGCTGTTATAAACGTTGTATATTTAATTGTTCTTAAAAAGTATCCTTATTCATGTCAATTATTTTAATTAATCAAACTATTGCGAACAAATCGTGTGTACTATTTTACCTATACTTTGTAATCGGACAATGAATAACAAACAATAATCAATCCATTTGCAATTGCGTCTTGCAGATGCTATTCTAAATGCTCATTGAAACTCGACAAGAATCAGTATTTGAATTTATTTTATTTTGTACTATGAAGCGACAAAATGTTCGTACTCTTTCCTTGGTGGTCTGCACATTCACGTATTTGCTAATCGGGGCGGCAGTCTTCGATTCGTTAGAATCTCAGACGGAGGCGAAACGTTGGGATTTCCTACAAGGTGAGAAAATGTTTTTTGTAAAAAGATTCACCCGGGAAATGCCGTATGCGATCTTTGTGCTGAACAGCTCTAACTTTACTCAAATATCAATTATAATAATAATTGAAATGCATAAGAATAGAAGCAATGTTAGCCAAAAATTTTACTCAGATTTTTCGTTTAAATTTATGTTATTCCTTGTTAATGGTCATTAAAAACTGTTATTTAACTTGACTCCTTTTTGTCTGTATTTTCGACCACTTTGAGGTTCTTTTTAACCAACTTCAACACGACCTAGTTTGAAGTCCTTTTTAACCAACTTCAACACGACCTAGAGAGCTGAAATTTTGTAAGTGTCTAAGTCCAAAATATTATTTTTTATATTCCGAGTAAGATCCTTTCACACGACCTAGGGGGCTGAAATTTTGTGTGCGGTTCAATGTCAGGGGCCCATTTTGATATCCTGCTATTGACGCGTGTCGCGTGTGAAGCGTGGAAAAAATAAATAGCTCCGACATCAAAAACAGATATTTTGGCGATTATTACCAAATAATAAACGACTGTGCGGCGTGATTCGATGTATATATAAAAGTTTGTACCTGAAAAACGAAATCTTTTACATTTACTTGTTTTTATTTCTTTGTAGCGGTAAAAAACAATTTCCTGAAAAAATACAATGTTTCCGACGAAGACTACCGCATGATGGAAATAGTGATTATTGAAAATAAACCACACAAAGCCGGACCACAGTGGAAATTCGCCGGAGCATTCTATTTTGCAACAGTTGTCCTAGCTATGATCGGTTATGGGCATTCGACACCAGTAACAATTGGTGGAAAAGCTTTTTGTATGGCTTACGCCATGGTATGTTTAACAATTGGTTGAAAGGAATTAAATTTGTTTTATTAAATAGGGTTTTTTCATAGGTTGGAATTCCACTAGGGCTGGTGATGTTTCAAAGCATTGGTGAACGTTTAAATAAATTCGCTTCAGTTATAATACGTCGAGCGAAACGATACATGCAATGCAGTCAAACGGAAGCAACTGAAATGAATTTAATGCTGGCCACCGGTATGCTCTCATCGATCATCATTACAACGGGTGCGGCCGTCTTCTCACGTTACGAAGGATGGAGCTATTTTGATAGTTTTTATTACTGTTTTGTTACGCTGACAACGATTGGTTTTGGTGACTATGTTGCGTTGCAAAATGATCAAGCGCTCATGAATAAACCCGGATATGTTGCGCTCAGTTTAGTTTTTATCCTTTTCGGTCTAGCTGTAGTGGCTGCTAGCATTAACTTACTTGTTTTGCGATTTATGACAATGTAAAGTGAATGTTTTTTAATTTCAACTTATACGTACTAATTAAGTAAATGGCAATCTTATCAATCAACAACAATCAAACAATTAAAATGCTGAATTTTTGTTAGGATATTTTATTAGTAGCATGATCGAAGGTTAAATTAGCATGGTTTCTTAATGCAGCTCTAATTTTTCTTATCCTTTATGACGAAATCTCGTCGTTTAATTTACATTTTTTATGCCTAAGGGCGTTATTACATTATAATATTATTTCCAAAGAAATTACACCAGAAATCTTTGACTTTATTTTACATGTAATGTAATGTTGCTCTTAATGGCAATTTGAGAATAATTTTAAATTTATTTATTCAAAAATTTAATGAATAAGCAAGCAGCTTGAAAAAAATATTCAAAATTTTACCAAGACTTAATTAAGTTATTGCTAGCTCGATACTATGCTTATTTTAAATATAGGTAAAACACTTTAGGGCTTGTTTTTAAGAATTTCAAACGACTGATTACATTGAATGCAGTTTAAATGTTAATTTGTATGTTTTTTTTTTGGTAGGCAGTAACATGTATACAAATATTTAGTTATTTAGGAATGAAAAGTATAATAGTAGAATCGAAATCAGTCAATGATAACAGAATATAAGTTCTGTATGTTTTTATTTATACATAGTGTCTTATTCACTTAAAACTTTTAAAAGATTCAAATTTTTACTCCGTAATATATTTTCCGGTGAAAACATCAATGACGATTAAAATGAACATTTGTAAAATAACCAATTAACAAATTTTTCTTTTTAGGCAAGCTGAAGATGCAAAACGGGATGAACAAGACGCACAAAATCTTGCCTCGTCAAATCAGCCGTTAACATTTGACGGTGAATCATCATGTGATGTAAATGGAAAATTACTTGGAAATTCCAATTATTGTACTGATTATGATGAAACTGCATCAATTTGTTCATGCACATGCCTCGGAGGCACACGATGTCTTAATCATGAATCATTTGTCGATCCGGATTTTCGGCCAACCGATGCCATTGCAAGCACTTTGAGCTTAAAGAGGGCTTCTGTTTGATAATAGCTATATGGCCAAGTAGAAATGGATCGAATCGCAAAATACATTTTTCTTTCTTAGTTTTTTTTTACAGTTTTAACTGTTATAATTTAAATGTTAAATTAAAATATTATTAGGTAAAATTAACGTAATTTTTAAAGCATTTATGTAATTTATATCGAAGCTAATTACTTTGTATTTATTATAAACATGACAAACATATAATCTGTTAATAAGATAACAAGAACTTGTTCTAAATTCTAGTCACAAAATACAACTTCGTGATCCTTAAAGCTAAGTATTTTTAATGAACATTTGTAGGTTAACTTCTACCAATTCCATTGTTAGTTCTTCCACCGAAATAAACAAACAGAACCCCATTTAAGATTAAGTTAACCAAGAAAATTTGTTACATTTCGTTGCACTTGGTTGGTAAGAGAAATGCAAACTCATATAAAAAATTAGATAACCAAAATATATTTTTAAATTTTAAGTTCAGTTTAAATTTCCATAGCTATTATTTTTATTTTACAAAACGGAACTAACTAGAACTAGTGAACCCTGTAGTGAGCACGCTACATACTCGATGTAGCGAACACACTACATACTAATTTCCGCAAATAAATTTTGCAATGTGCTGCACACTCCCAGTCCCGCACATTACACTACGAGCAATACCATGTGCGATCATTTACCTAAAGTATTATACTGAATCACAAGGCAATGACCTACAGGTGCAAGCTTCAGCATTATGACATGATTTTCCCGTTGGTTGAACATAAACAATAACGAAAGGTGCCATTGTACTAGCCCCATTGACATAAATGCTGACTTAGGGAAACTTACGATACAAGGCAATGACATTTGCAAATTCACTGGCGCTTGCACTGGCGATTGCATTGATGCAATGTAGGCAAATGCTGACTTGACTATACTGGTACGTCGGCTGGGTAAATGGCTCGCGCATGGTAATATCCAATAATCGCTAAGTGATGAATATGCATTTTCGTAGGAAAATCGGGTTTATAAAATGTGCCACTGTGTTTGTGTATGTATTTGTTTAATTTGACCAAAAACTTTAGTATAAAAGGGTTGGTTGAATTCAGAATAAATCAGAGTTAATAAAGAGTTGGTCATTCTAGTAGAGGTCGCAGCCATTGCTAAAGACAGCGGGCCTCTAGAAAATTAAACAATAATAATAAAACAAATAAAATTAAATTCGTTTTAATTAAAACTCTCCGCGAGAACCTATTCCCTTATAAGTTTAAGGAAGAACGGTTACTTCGCGTCACACAACCCGTGCCGGCATAGCTCGTTATTTTTTAAAATAATTAGAGGAAATACTGTCCCCACCACACTAACCCATCCCAACTGACCGCCAAGACCCATATTAAGATATCCCAAACCCCTCTCCAACCACCACAAATACCACAGTCTTCGAGTCAATCTCATACAAACAATACCTTGCCTCCAACCACACTAACCCTACAAACATCCACCCCGACCGTCCCGTCCACAACTCAAAGTTTCAGCTATATCGGATATATGGTCTTCGAGTTATCCGCGAACAGACATAAAAACAAAGTTTCATTTTTATATATTAAGATTTTGTGTTAGCTTACATTTTCAAATTTGCCACTAAGAGTAAAATAAATTTTTATTTGAAATTTGTATGGGAAAATTGCCGAAATTCGGGAACCACAAAAACTAGGCCTTTCTAAATTAAATATTATGATTAAAACAAAATTGAAATACATATCATAAACAAAATAATAAATTGCATTGATTTTTGTTGATATTTTTAAGTTTTATTATAGTACATACAGGCTATGTATGCTCCATTTAAAGTGCTACATATCTGACTAGGGGAAGTGCGATCAAGCCTCCACATGGTGGTCGCCGGTAATTTTCCTCCAATTTAGGAAAAGCTGTATGACCGGGCTAGTCCCTTTAAAGTAAGATTGGCACATGGCTAATAACCTCGCCCGCAAAAAACTTTATTACGGAACCCCAAATAAGCCTCGGATAATCTGATGAACGATGACGACCAAGGCAATGAAAACGGCTAAACGATTTAAGAATTTACTCATGGAACGTACGTGATCGTGCTGAGTCCCGTTTGAATGTCCAGCGGTTGTAACCAAATTATTTGTATGCCCTCTCGTTGAACTTTCCCTCTAAGCACACACGTTTTGTTTGTGTACGTAATGTTGAACCTCAATAATTTTTTCATCAAAAAACACCCAGTTTACGAAATCGTTCCTTTCTTGCAGATCTTTTATTCTTCTTTTCTGGTCTAAAAGCAGAGTAAGTAGGAAACCCTTCAATCATTATACCCTGATCCGCAGTACTAATATACCCATGCGTTTCCGTCGAGGGCTCTAGGAACCATATACTGCTCACTTTACTGCAAATATTTTTTGTGTGCCTACAGTAGAGTTGCGCGAAACAGTTCCAATGGTGGAACGAACACGGAACGTTTCTTTTTTTGAAAGGAACTAGTTCCCGGAAACATGTCCGCGGAACTATATAGTTCCATGGACATTTTTACGTGAAAAGAAAGTTTTGATAGGGATAGGTTGAGGGTTGAGCAGTTGAGCTTAGGGCTTGGAAATATGTAAATAAATAGGTAGATAGATACTAATCAAGTTAGTAATAATAATAATAGGCTTTGAATAACTGAAAAAACAATAACAAAAAATTTATATATTTCATTAACAAAACAGAACAGAATACAAGTTTTCTTCAGATTAAGAAAATAACAAAAAATAAAAACTATAAAGTTAACAAAAGTAAATTCAGTTCCTCTTTTCATTCATATTCATATTAATTAAATATTTTAATGTCCTTATTAGATTGAAACATTTATATGTTGCTACTCTTTTACTACTGAAACACAATGTGTAGCAGTAGCTCTAGTACGAGTTAAAATATAACCAACTATTACTACTGCTACTGCTACAGCAACCCATTGTGCTCGATGTATGGAGTTTGCATGAGTTTTAAATTTCTACTCGTTCTATTGCTACAGTGCTTCTATACAGCATTGTGTTCGATTCCATTATAGCGTTTATTTCACCATGTTCAGTGTAGTTTCTGTCCAAAAAAAGAAAGACATATGTTTCTTTTCTTTCGTTTCATTCGTTTACGACGTTGATACGTTCTGTTCACTCGGAACTATATTGATATGCTATGGTTCAGTTTTCGGAAAGATAGGAAACGTTTCCGACAGAGGACATAGTTCCAGGAACTATATAGGTCCGGAACGACCCAACTCTAGCCTACAGAAGGTAAGGAGATTGTCGAAAATGACTCCTAATATTTTGGGGCTGTTTATATCTGCCACGGAGGCAGCAACAGAGCAATCATCGGTGTAAGCGATCAATTTAACACCATTAGGAGGAGTGGGGAGCTTCGACACATAGATATTAAATAGGATAAGAGAGAGAGCTCCTCTTTATGGGAGTCCCATCTTAAGTTTTCGATGCTTTGAGCAGAAATTTCTGAATTCCACATATGCGCTCCTGCTCCTGCGGGAAAAAACCTTTAAATGAAGTCGGGGATAGTGGACGACGGTTGGTTAGACCGTCCGCAATATAAGTCGACCGCAATATGTGTCGTCGGCTCCGTTACGGCATTTATAATAATGTGATGTTTCCTAAAGCCATGTTGATAGGAGCAAGATTGAGATGTTAATGAAGCCTTAGAAGGAGGAGGGTCGCCAAAGTTATAGCTATATGAGAAACCAGCGAAATTTGTATATAAGACGATCCTTTGTGGGCGGGTTTGCCAGGTTTTAAGACAGTGACTGCTGGCAATTTTCCGTACGTTAGGTACGCTGAAGTTTCTCATGGTTAGGTTGACGATTTTTACTTATCCCAGCATCCAGACTGGAGATATGTAGCTTTTTCATAATAAACATGGATATCCCATCCGCCCAAGAAGGTTTAGCCTTTTTTATGTCGTCTTGCACCTCTAGGGCGGTGAAGGCAGATGTTTTGAATCGCGATGTGGTTTTTCAAAATTCGTTTTCTTTCTTTCTACCTTATAGGAAATTAACTCTTGAAAATCATTAACTTCAGTTTTAATCAAAGCAATCGATTCCCCGAGCAGGCTGTCGCTAGAGAAAATTAGTAATATTGAATTTTTTTCCTCTCATTAGCATCATCCTTTAAATAGAAAAAGGAAGAAAACGACAAAAACGGGCAGTTTCGTGTTTTATCCTTAAAAGAATTCTATATTTGCAAATTTCAACATTTTAAATCCGTTGGAATTAAATTTGATTCATTCTTCTTTTAAGGAAATTTGTTGCTCGAATTTTTGCGTTATAATTATTATTAACAGCTAAATAAAAATGCGTGAAATCGTCCATATTCAAGCTGGCCAGTGTGGTAACCAAATTGGAGGAAAGTTCTGGGAGGTTATATCTGACGAACATTGCATAGACGCCTCGGGAAGCTATTACGGCGACAGTGATCTACAGCTGGAAAGAATCAATGTCTACTATAATGAAGCAACCGGGGCAAAGTATGTACCGCGGGCGATTTTGGTTGATCTTGAACCAGGAACGATGGATTCGGTGAGATCAGGAGCATTCGGACAGATATTTCGGCCAGATAATTTCATTTTCGGACAATCAGGTGCCGGAAACAACTGGGCCAAGGGCCACTACACTGAAGGAGCGGAATTAGTTGATTCGGTTTTGGATGTTGTGCGAAAGGAAGCCGAAGGATGCGACTGCTTGCAAGGATTCCAGATGACACACTCATTGGGTGGTGGCACCGGATCCGGAATGGGTACGTTGTTAATATCGAAAATACGAGAAGAATATCCTGATAGAATCATGAACACGTTTTCCGTTGTACCATCGCCAAAAGTATCGGACACAGTCGTTGAACCGTACAATGCCACTTTGAGTGTACATCAGCTGGTCGAGAACACAGATGAAACATACTGTATCGATAATGAGGCACTCTATGACATTTGCTTCCGTACCCTAAAACTGACTACCCCCACCTATGGCGACTTGAACCATTTGGTATCTGCCACAATGTCCGGAGTAACAACCTGCCTTCGCTTCCCTGGCCAACTTAATGCTGATCTGCGCAAATTGGCTGTTAACATGGTACCATTTCCGCGATTACATTTCTTTATGCCTGGTTTTGCACCGTTGACCTCACGCGGTTCGCAACAATATCGAGCATTAACTGTACCTGAATTGACGCAGCAAATGTTCGATGCAAAAAATATGATGGCCGCTTGTGATCCTCGCCATGGACGTTACCTGACAGTAGCGGCAATCTTCAGAGGCCGCATGTCAATGAAAGAAGTCGACGAACAAATGCTAAACATACAAAACAAGAATAGCAGTTTCTTTGTTGAATGGATCCCAAATAACTGCAAGACTGCCGTTTGCGATATTCCGCCAAGGGGACTAAAAATGTCCGCCACATTTATTGGTAATTCGACGGCTATTCAGGAGCTTTTCAAGCGAATTTCTGAACAATTCACTGCAATGTTTCGGCGAAAAGCATTTTTACATTGGTACACCGGCGAGGGAATGGACGAAATGGAATTTACCGAAGCTGAAAGCAACATGAACGATTTGGTCTCAGAGTACCAGCAATACCAAGAGGCGACCGCCGACGAGGAAGGTGAATTCGACGAAGACGAAGAAGGTGGAGGTGATGAATAGTAGAACTAATTAAGAAAAGCATTTAGTTTCGAAGTAGCCTTTTTTAATTTCCTTTTAAACTTTATAACTTGGTATTAGAAATTTCATGTTAAATAGGAAAATTAAATTTTTAATAGAGACGCATTTAATATAAACTTGTATTTATTTTACATTTTATTCAGACATTTCGAAATATATCAGTAACTTTTAATGAGCACATCACATTTCTAGCTTTATTTTGGACTAAGCTATGAAACAGCTTTAACAGTGTCCTCTGGCAGGCAGCGCTGTCGCTTGTAGTACTTACACTAATAGCCCTCCATATTGAATCAACTATGCAGAGTTTGCAAACGGAATCCGAGGCCTTTTTAGCAGGCGAGACGATTTATCGCTCTACTCAACTCTATGCAGGGGCAGCCGTCTTGTCGTCAGTCATTGGTAAACCCTCTTAATCAACAGTTGTCAGCAATTAATGAAAGATATATTGCTTCAGGATACCTTAAACTTTAATATCGATGGTCAGAGGAAGCAGCACGTAGCTTGTTTTTTTTCTTTTGTGATAGGGATGTTATTGTTTGAAATAGGGATGTTAACGCATGCGCCAACACGGTATTTAGACGAATGCTTCATCAGTTCAACGGCGAAACATACTAATTTCAACAACGTAGGCGCTGGGAAGGTCTTAGCAAAGGCCTCAAGTAGCGCTTGATTCGTTGTTTCTTTTTCATTCACATCCAAGTAACTCCTGCAAAAGGTATTATGTTGGATTCCCAGTTTGGATACGTGGCTGCCTACTGGCATATGACCCCTGGTTACGGCAACCACTCTTGAAACATCTCAGCCAGATCACTTTCGACGTGGTGCAATTGATCAAGTTAATCCACAAGCTGTGCTTAGGTAGGTGGGACAGCAGGCCACGCTGCTAACGCCCTTCTTCGCCAGTAAGTCTGCTTTCTCATTACCGTCAGTGCCCCGGCACCCAAACTTGGGTTAGGTTTATGCTTCGGCTTATTAAAGCCAAATCGGCTTGGCACTGTCTGATACTTTTAGAATTGTGGCTTGTCGCAATAATGGCTTCGATCGCGGATTGGCTGTCTACGCATATGCCAACCCTGCCAGATATCGCGGTACTATAAGATAGGGTCGTGCATCCCTCCCTTATTTCTAAGATCTTCGCCTGGAAAATGCTATCAAAATCGGGTAGCTTGTAAGACCTTGAAAGATTAAGATTTTCAGAGAAAACTCAAGCACTGACTCCATTTCTCATCTTGGATCCATCGGTTAATAATCCCAAAACGTTTCCGTCCTTCCAACTTTCTCAAGTCGGAAACTCTTCGGCAAAGCTATGGCTGAAGTATAGTTTAGGTGTGCAGTAGTAGTGGGTTGAAGATGGTATTATCTCCCTTGGAAACAGTATATTGCAGTGACGGCAGATATAACCTAATTCCCTTTGTGAACAAACGAACAACACGAATGGTCGCGAGAACCTTGACATCAATGATCTATTGTATTAAATATTACAATAACTAAATAGAAAAGGCTTCATCCGTATATTTGCAACCACCTCAGCATAATTATAATTCCAATAAAGTCCTGTCACGATGTAACGTGCATAAGATTTACATAGAAGGCAGCACAGATCCTTACTATGCTAACACGATAAACATACATAAATAACATTTCAATTACTAATAAAATTATGGTCTTCCAATAATTTATATATATATACGTTTATTAATTACAATTATTAATTGTTTGTATTGTTTCATACTTTTGTATATAATATATTACATTAGTAAAATTGCATAGCTTTGCATGTAATGTTTTTGTTTTAGAAACGGCAATTACAAAAAACTAGAGAACAACCAAATCTTCCTTAATCTACAAAAAGCTAACTTAGAATAATCGAAAAAATCCAATCGTCATGGCAAACAAGGAAAAAACTACTACATTTTGATGGACATCGCCTTTGTGGTAAGGATTTTTTAATTTTGTTGCTGTTTGGGGCATTTGTCTGAGTGGTGTAAAATTTCGTCGCTAAACATCATCGAAGATACCTCTTGGTGGTGGTCCTATTCGACGCTCGTCTTCAATATCGGTGTCATTAAGGACATTTGTGCCTTTGAATCCTATTTGCACTTGCGTACTGACACCGAAACGGTCATTAATTTCATCAGATAGACTTCGAGGGACTTCGGAAATCTGGCTGTTAATAGACGAGGTTGTTGTTGCATAATCGAATCTTCCGCTATCACGTAAAAGCCCATCCGCAGGTGTGAAGTTGGATGAGGGTACGTTGCTGCCAAAGTTGCGATATTTAGATATACTCGACGATGAGCCTATCCCTCCGATGCCACCACTACCACCATTAAGGTCTGAATCGTTGCGTGTAAAATCTCGCCGACGGGCAATTGCCTCCTCAGCGCGTTGACGTCGTCGTTTCTCGCGAGCAATTAGATCTTTACCCTCCTGAACTAATTCCGTTGCGATGGTTTCATTAAGCAAAAATT
This sequence comes from Nephrocerus scutellatus, assembly GCA_947095585.1. NCBI lineage: Eukaryota > Metazoa > Arthropoda > Insecta > Diptera > Pipunculidae > Nephrocerus > Nephrocerus scutellatus. The sequence goes on along the minus strand of OX352761.1, from coordinate 113,642,755 downwards.
GCTGGAATCCCAAAGCATTTAATGCACGACTCCCCAAACTGAACCATGTTGCAAGGCAAAAAGCGAGCATACACATGGGAAAGTAGATATTGAATCCATCTGAAATGATTCCTATTACATCCATATGTCCCATAATTTGTGTGTAATATGTCTCCATGATACGCTGTTTGATAATGTGCGAATCCATGTGGATGAGTCCGAGAAAATTTAAGCACATTGGAGGCGTTAGACGACACAAAAGCATTCCACTAAAGATGAGACTATGCTCATTAGTCTGATGATGCGGAGCTAGGTAATATAAATTGAGAAAGCGAATACGAAGAATTGTCGAATACGCACAGTAGAATAGATAGCACAACATGACCATTGAGAAGAACTCGATTGTAAGAAAATCATAGCTCTCTTTTGCGACATTAATGACATTTGCAAAGATCGAAAGAACTGGCTGCCGATTGAAGAATGTCAATTCACTCCAAACAACTGTAAAGGACATTGTTGCTGTCACAACGCAAAGAACCTTAAGGAATGGCGCCTTAAGCATACATTCCCAATACCAATCAAGCGTGGGACTGTAAAACATACGCCCAAAATTTGTTCGAGGCTTAGGAAATTCCGCCTTGAACCGACGCTCTGCTGAATGAATGTTTCGTGCGACGTCCTCCAAATGGAATACAGTAGCAACTTGCACACTCCACAGAGCTTCAGTGCGTTGCAATGTTTGCAGAGATTTAATAACTTGTTTGTGAATGCGTACAAGAGCTTTTTCTGAGGGAACAATTGTCGATGAGCCTCCATTACCACCACGGCTGTAATTACGGTTTGCCCGTTCCTGCAATTCGGTGGGCACCTTGCGTAGAATTGTCTCAACACATGGACGCAATTCATGATTGTTAGGAACAGAGCGGCTGATACCTTGCAACGATTCTAAAACATCATCAACATTTTCCTCAGCCTCTGCTTTGTCTGAACTTAATTTTGCTGCTTTAAAGTAAGCATACTGCAACGTGAATCCTGGCTTTGCATTATTCCATAAGGAACGCGGTACTTCAACGAGTGCATAACCTAAAAACATGAAAAATCGTTTAATCTCAACTTACATAATATAAATCATTCCATCTTACCTAATAATAAAATGAGCAAAAACAAACCCCAAGTATTTGACGCAGAGGAGGCAATTGCTTTCAACTTCTGCCAATCTAGGGAGACTCCTTTGGCGGCAATATAAACAAGAAGAACACCACAAATGAACAAATACGATCCATAATAGATGGCATTATCAATTAGCGCAGACTTTAATTTTCCTTTGATGGTAAAATCGCCAGCCTTCAAATATGACTGCATTAGTGGCATAATCAACCACGTTAGAAATTGAGATGTCCAATATATGATGCGCCATAGATTCGGGAAAACATCCTCGGAAACCATACCCCATGGCTTTTGACAGTGTTCATTGTTAGCATCCGTTAAAGATGTGGAGGGTTTTAAAGTTGTGCTAGCATTCCCATTAGCTTTCGCTGAGTATATTGGTTCGAGCAGTTTGACATTTTCTTGCAGACATTGTCGGTAAACAGTCTATGTAAGAAAAAAATTTAAATATATTAATACTTAAATAGAAATTGGAATATTTTTAACTCTTACAGAAGTTACATCCAATGGAATTGTAAAAACAATCAAAAATGAAAAACACCATGCAGTGAGTACGGATAGGGTGACTACAATATGTTGATGTTGAATGTTTCCATAGCGAAAGAGCGATATTCCTGCCAGGAACAAGGCAAGACACACAGCAAATGCAAGCAAATATGCCATATTTTACAAAACAATCAATATAGGTGCAGTAAGTGGGATCCAAGAACAAATTTAGGAATTTCTTGTTATTGCTTCTTCAGCGCCAGCTGCAGTCTTAGAGCGATTCTCTTGCAGCTGTTTTGCAGATTCACGTTGCATATTCTCCAAACGTTCCAGCGTATGAGATTTTAATGGCATCAAATGCGGTTTACAGAACAGCAACTCTGTCTTGTGCTCGAAGAAGAGCTTTCCAGTTGTGGGTTCAATTAATTCAATTTTTTCCGTGTTTTCGTTGATGAATTGATTAGTTTTTCCTGAAGGCATAATAAACAGAGAAACAAATGTGTACCTTAATTCTTGATTGTTTCATATAAGCGAGAAAATAGTTTTCTTGTTTTCTATGTTTCGATTATAGTTGTTGATGCTGGCTTTTTACTTCTGTTGTTTAAGGGGTTGCTTCTGGATCATATTGATTTGTCACACTGTCTTAGCTGTTTTGAAGACTGAAGGTAAAGTTTTTATTATGAGAAAATGCAAACATTAAATCGTACCAGTTATTATATACACGGCGAAAAATAATACCAATAAGACATTTTCCTTTATTACGGTAGAAGTTTGCAGATTGCAGTTAGTTTACATTACAAAACAACAAGCACGGAGCCGACGACAGGGAACTTCCTTCTGCCAAAAACCAAAATTAAAAACCCGTATGGATGGACACGAACCCTATTCCTTATTGGAAATTGACGATTGTGTATCAATTAAATTTTGCCGCAGTGTTGCCGTTGAAAGAATTATATTAACATTGTAACTTCTGTAAAATAAATTTTTATCACACAATGTGTTTGACACTATAATCAGTTTTTAGAAAATGAAGTACGATGATAAAAATTCGCATACGTTTCAAAATTAACCATAACTTATGTCACCAAGTAGCAAGTAAGCATTTTAAAGCAGATTAGACATTGGATGTTAATTTATTTCATTCATCGATTGTAGTCAAAGTGGTAAAGTGCTATGGCATAAATTTCATTATTCGCTCAAAAATTCATGAATAAATCTATTACATATAATTTATTGAAATCTATTACATATAATCGCATTTTCTAGATAATTAATTTTTTGACCTATCTGCCTTTACCAATTTTTGCAAAACTGGTCGTCAATCGATGGGTAAGATTTCGTTAACTCAGCTTGATTTCGGTTTGGTGTTCCATTTGCACATTGTTCACCTCGAAAAAGCTGTCACTTTGACAGCTTACTCGATGGTATGATCGCGGGTACGGTTTGCCCAATTAGATGAGACATTCGTTTTTATAACTACTAAATTGCAAACACAATATGATGGTTAATTTAACGTGGCAATGATAACAATTTATATAATGCTCGACTATATGCTTGGCACAGCGTGGGCGTTAAGGAAGAGGAGGAGAAAAGAGGAGATGTCTATAAGCTTGCGTTTTGAATGTCTGTGGATCATAGCGATGTGGGAAGACAGAGCTTGGCAGAGCATTCCACATACGTGTTGTACGGCTGAAGAACGAATCCCTGAATTGAATATAACTTTACGTCCGAAGATGGACTTGAGGGTAATGTTTACATGTTGTTGAATTATTTTCAGCATAACCCAAAATAAAAAGCCATCGCGCAAATAAATTGCAAATTAAAAATTGATAGGTTAGAAAAAATTATAGTGTGATTTATTAATCAATTGTAATATTTAACAATATTTCTTATTAAATTTTTAACTAGATCGAACTGATAATATTCCTAGTATGTTAATTGCTTAGAATTTTTATATTATAGCCTCCTTAAATTTTGGAAACGAACACAATTTTGAAAAGGATACACTGTTCTCTATAGGCAATATGGTTCTTAGAGCATGGCTACACGATCATGGGAATGAACGTCATGTAGCAACGTCGTGTAGCAACGCTCTTATGAATGCCTTAAATGTAGAGGCTAGAATGCGAGCACAAAGTTTAGTAATATGCAGTTGAGCCCATCCTCTCACTGTTCCTGGTTCCTGGATGAATAGTTTCTTATTTGTTAAAAAAAAAAAAATATGTTAAGATGGCTAACACCGGGGTTTTCACGGGGCATAACACTTAACACAAGATAAATAACGTTTTATTTATATGTACTTTCTTTTGAATTTAAATTATACACTGGAATTTGAAACATTCTACTCTTCAAATTTTTGAAACAACAGCACTGTTCACACCTGCTGTCATTTCATTTAACACACGGTAGTACGTTCATGTTGTACTGTCTACTGTCAAAAGAGGCAATCGCAAATCGTTGCACTGAGTGCGGTTTTCTTTCCGTAATTTTCAGTTTTTCTGTGAAAGTATTGCTTTTTGTATTAAAATTTCACTTTATTTATTGGCAGCTAAAAAAAAATGTCAATTAAATTTACAGCCAATGTTAACAATCCACCAATTGGTAAGTTTTTTTTTTCAGTCAATATTTTTAGGTTACAAATTTCGCTTATTTAATTTTGTATACGTATATGGTGATGATGGTGACAAACGTCCAAGCAATGAGAAAATATCCTAATGCTTTATTTCTTCATCCAGGTGGACTGGCGACAGCTCTTCTTCTTAAAGACACAACGACCGTTGAGGTTATCTGGGGTAATGAGACATCACTGTTATTTCCTGACAACAGCCGTATGGTATGCCACTCGAACAATGATGTGTTGCGAGCTTTAGCTCGGTTTTCACCCCAATACAAGCTGTACGGAGACACAGCCATAGAGAGGACACAAATCGATCATTGGCTCTCGTTCAGTTTAACTTGCCAGGATGATATTTCCTGGGCAATGTCCTTTTTGGATAAGTCCATTGCTCCAGTAACTTGGCTGGTAGCCAATAAGTTAACTATTGCCGATTTGGCACTCTTTAATGAAATGCATTCGCGATATGAATTTTTAAGCGACAAGGGAATTCCAGCTCATGTTCAGCGATGGTATAATCTCATTAATGCGCAACCAGTAATTCAAGAAGTCCTTCATAAGCTACCCACTGAAGCTCGTGCTTCTGCAAAAAAGGACAAGTCTTCGTCAAAGAATCTTGAGTCCACGAAACAAGGTGAGCGCAAGGAGGAAGGCAAGTTTGTCGATCTTCCTGGTGCCGAAATGGGAAAAGTTGTGGTGCGTTTCCCACCAGAGGCTTCCGGTTACCTCCATATTGGACATGCCAAGGCGGCTCTTCTAAATCAATACTACCAAAATGCGTTTAAAGGAAAACTTATTATGCGATTTGACGACACTAATCCCGCCAAAGAGACTATTGAATTCGAGAATGTGATTTTGGGTGACGTGGAAATGTTGCAAATCAAACCAGATGTCTTCACACATACTTCAAACTACTTTGATATAATGTTAGATTACTGCGAACAATTGATTAAGACCGGAAAGGCGTACGTCGATGATACAGCTCCAGAAGCAATGAAACTTGAGCGTGAACAAAAGGTTGAGTCGAAAAATAGATCGAATGGTAAGACATAGAAAAAATGCTGTTAAGAATATACTTTCTTAATTTGTATATTAGATGTTAACAAAAACCTTGAAATGTGGAAAGAGATGATTACCGGCAGTGACGTCGGCCAGAAGTGTTGCGTACGTGCGAAAATCGATATGTCTTCTCCCAATGGATGTATGCGTGATCCCACCATTTATCGTTGCAAAAATGAGCCACACCCAAGGACTGGAACAAAATATAAGTAAGACAAAAAGTATACATAACAAATAGTGCTAAATATTAATCGATTTCAATGCAGGGTCTATCCAACATATGATTTTGCGTGTCCCATTGTAGACGCAATCGAGAATGTAACGCATACCCTGCGCACCATGGAGTATCACGATCGTGATGATCAATTCTATTGGTTCATTGATGCACTTGACCTGCGAAAGCCATACATTTGGGAATACAGCCGGCTAAACATGACCAACACTGTTTTGTCAAAACGCAAGTTGACTTGGTTTGTTGAACAGGGTCTAGTTGATGGATGGTAAGTACAATACAGAGTTGTCCGAAAAGATGTTACAACTTATATGGGATACAAGTAGTAACATCTTCACGGCTCGTACGGCAACAGTCCCAGATCGAGAAAACAGTACAGAATGTACAATGATTAGGATTCCAAGAAAGTCAAGTACGAGATTAGCATTGAGAACCGGAATCCCGCGTAAATATTCTCCACCTCAATCTGGAAATGAAGCGGTACAAGCCGTGTAGATGTTACTACTTACATCCCATATTAGTTGTAAAATCTTTTTGGAAACCCCAAAGAAACTTAGTTTTATAAGATTCTCTAACACTCAATTGGGTCACTGTAGGGATGATCCACGTTTTCCGACGGTGCGTGGTGTCTTACGTCGCGGCATGACTGTGGAAGGCTTAAGAGAGTTCATCATTGCACAAGGTTCAAGTAAATCAGTTGTATTTATGAGTTGGGACAAGATTTGGGCATTCAACAAGAAAGTGATCGATCCAATAGCTCCTCGCTTTACAGCCCTCGAAATTAACGACCGTGTGGTAGTAAATGTCGCAGGCGCCAAAAAGGATCAAATTGAAGTTCCTGCTCATCCCAAGAATGAGGCTGTTGGCAAAAAGTTTGTTGCATTAGGACCACGTATTTTTATTGATTATGTTGACGCTGAAGCTTTAAAGGAAGGTGAAAATGCCACGTTTATCAATTGGGGAAATCTGATGATAACAAAGGTCAACAAAGACGCTCAAACGGGCAAGATCTTATCAGTAGATGCTGCATTAAATTTAGACAATAAGGATTTCAAAAAAACCCTTAAACTCACTTGGCTTGCAGAACTTGATGAAGATGAATATCCACCAACATATTGTGTATACTTTGATAACATAATTAGCAAATCTGTTCTAGGGAAAGACGAGGACTTTAAGCAGTATATTGGTCACAAGACAAGGGTGCGTTTTTTTACACAATTGCTAATACATTTTGTATACCAAAATTGACTTTTTGTGTTTCTCTTCAAAGGAAGAAGTCAAAATGCTCGGTGATCCAGAATTAAAGAAATGCAAAAAGGGTGACATCATTCAACTACAACGACGTGGTTTCTTCAAAGTAGATCAGGCATATGCGCCAAGAAGCATTTTTTCAGGAATTCTATCGCCAATTATTTTGTTTTTTATCCCTGATGGTCATACTAAGGATGTACCCATGTCTGGACTTAAAATAAATGATGGTGCCCGTGAAGCTGCAAAGAGTGTAAGTAGAAAATATTTCATTTTATAATCAGATAAAAGAACAAACAAGGATAGGAAATCGAGCGACTGGCGTCGTTTTAACAATTATTGCATTATTTGACTTGCAAAGCCGATCTACTTCAATTAGAAGTAACTTATATAACACTTCCAAGCTGGTATTACCATTACGTAAGCTTTTCCATCTATCCTATTCTTCTGGACTCTTCCCGAGAGGTTGAAAAATAGTCTTTGTCCAGCCAATACCCAAAAAAGGCGAGCCGTTGTCTCCTTCTTCGTGCCGACCCATAGCACTTATCAACTTTCAGATCATGAAATATGATAAAACTCGTTTGTGACTCGTCAAAATTCCTTTTAATGTGAATATGAACAAAATTTAAATTTACTAAATCGCATTAAAACCATCTTTTATTCCTTCAAGCTGGCATTACCGTTGCGTTAGCTTTTCCATTCATCCTATTCTTCTGGACTCTTCTCGAGAAGTTGGGAAACAGCTTTTGTCCAGCCTGAACCCAAAAAAAGGCGCGCCGTCGTCTCCTTCGTACCGACCCATAGTAACAATACCTTTAACAATTCTTTTCAAGATCATGGAAACGCTCATTAACTATCAGCTCATGAAATATCTTGAAACTAACGCAATCAAAAAGTAATGTAATAATGTGATTTGGCTGGCATTTTGTTAGAAATTAAAAAAAAAAAAAAGGCAAGGCCAATTTGCTTGCTTCACACTTCGCAGCTAGCTCCACGCTACCATAGCACGCTGTCGCTGTCGGTACTTGCAAGAGTCGAATCTTCTATGGGACAGATTTACTTTCGTACTTGGGGACAGATTTACGTTCGTACTTGAGTATTATATGATCTCAACATTCACAAATCTGCTGGGCCTGATGGTATTCCCTATTCCTAAAACGCTGTAAGATGTACTTCACTCACTTAGATCTGGCTACTATTTACAATTTTAAATATTGTTATTAAAAAAATTAGTAGTAAATAGTTCTCTAGCGTTCAATGCCCAACTCGTTGTCGATTGTTTCATTCCTAGAAGTCATTTCAGCTCAACCAACCTCAACAACCACTTCACATGTATTGATCGCAATACGGCGAAATGCTATGCTAATTGGACAGCGATCTCGCGTTCTGGCGATGAGTGATGGTTGGTTACATCGCGCTGATCGATCGAGCTAAATGTTGTTGTCCTAATCGCGATCACGCTACCAAACGTGCTCGAAAACACAGCGTTTCGCGATCACCTCAGTACATGTGAAGTGGTTGAGGTTGTTGAGGTTGGTTGAGCTGAAATGATTTCCAATAATGAAACAATCAAACAGCAAGTTCGGCGTTGAACGCTAAATAACTATTTACTACGCAAATCATTTATTAACTTTTCTTCGAATTCCATCATTTTTACGATTTTAAGCGATCAAACGTCTACACATCGCGTTGTTCGATCAAACCGATTTTTGATGTTCGATAAATGATCGCTACGCGATGTCAAACAAATTTATTCGAGCGTTCTCACTAATAGCGCGATCGCGTTTATGTTCTAAACAGGCCGCTTAGTAAGATTATTGATATTTGATATTTTTTGCGATCACCGCTCATCCAGAACGCGCGATCACTGTCCAATTAGGACATTACCTTATGGTTGTAGCACTATCCAGCTTTTTCATGTAAAGGTATCTGTGACTTTCAACAAAGTCAATGTCTCTTTCTGCTTTCTTGTGACATAGTCGCTTCTTTTACTTTATTTTCCATAAAGCGCACCCAACCAGAGAACGCTGTAGAAATGGAACACCAAACCTTCACTGTACCCAGCAAATCGAAAGCGCTGATAGTAAAAGTAATCATGAAAATTTTCGAACTCGGGATTTTTGCAGATTTACCCATTTCCGTATCTCCTGAGTCAGAAAAGGCGTAAAAAATGTCGGTCTGTCTGTGTCCACTGTACAGCCCAGACGGCTGGATTGAATTACATAAATTGGGAGGTCCCAGCTGATTTTGGCGGAAATCAGCTAACCGGAAGTGAAAGTTTACATTGACAGTTTTTCGAGTTTTTGCAAATATCTCAAAAAGTATGGCACTTATGAGAAATCTGTTAAGTACAAAATAAATTGAAAGTATTTGTATGTGTTCTTATATCGATTGAATTGAATTTGAATAATCGATTCTCCAAATCATTCAAGTATGCCCATCACTAATGTAATCACTCAGACTCATCCAAGGTGCCCACAAAACATTAGCTGTATTGCTTTGGTAAAGCTAAGCTGGTTTTACTTTATATCTCAAAGCAACAGCTTTTGGTTTTACCGCCTTACGGTGAGCACCATATAAAATGGCTTTAGTTTCTTAATCCTAAAAATTTTTTGGATTTACTTTCGGCTTTGAGCTTATGCGATTGTTGTTGTAAGCCAAGCTGGCTTTGCCAAAGCAATACAGCTATTAAAAAAAATACCTAGCCCTAGCAATGAATGAAATGACTGCTAAAAACTTTCAAAATTGAAATTAAAGACATTTACTGGTTATCTAGTCCACTGCACACTTTTTGTAATTTGTTTTTCTCGCGCACACTCAAAACAAAACGGTGCACTAAATCACGTTCATTCATTGTCTAGTAGATTTTGCTTTTGATCATTCACCGTCACTCAAAAATTGAATGTGGCACGAGGGAAAGAAGAAATTTCACTTTCACCTAATTCACCGTTCTTGTACACAGTCGATTGGTGCTTTGGTCGGTGGAGATAGCGCGCTACGACTATATGCATGGTTACGTACACAAGTGATTTATGAAGCATTGGACTGTCAGCTGGTTGATGTGTATGAAGCAGTTCATGGAGTTATTTAGTTGATTTGAATTTTTGATTGTGTAAATAATTGCATTAAGCTCGTATCAAGATAATATAGAAGTTCATAGTTTGAGCACACAACTAGTTTCGAACTTATACTTTAACACAACTACATAAATTATTATTATTTATCTTAGTCAACAGCCGTAACTCAGACTCTCGGAGACAATCTAGAAAAGAAAATCGCACTGCAAGGTGACTCTGTCCGCGATCTGAAATCGAAGAAGTCTCCTAAGGATCAAATCGATGCCGAAATAAAGAAATTGTTAGGTTTAAAAGCAGAATACAAGGCAGCCACAGGTAAAGATTGGAAACCGAAAGCCGCTCAACCAGAAACAATAATTGACCTCACATCCGAATCCAATGCAACTGCTGTTAACGAAAGCATAATTAGGCAAGGTGATTTGATTCGTGATTTGAAGGCAAACAAATCTCCAAAGACAGAAATTGAACCTCAAGTCAAGACACTCCTAGCACTAAAAGCAGAATACAAAGAACTAACTGGTCAAGAGTGGAAGCCGGGTGTTATTGTGCCAGTTTCGCCTTCTGCACCAGTGTTAGCCAAAATTACTACTTCTGCCTTACCTGTTGAACAGATCCTTAATCAAATAGTCCAGCAAGGTGAAAAAGTGCGTCAGTTAAAATCATCTAAAGCGGATAAAGCAACGATCGACGCTGAAGTAAAATGCCTTATAGCTTTTAAGGCAGATTATAAAAAACTAACTGGTTCCGATTGGAAGCCTGGTGTACAAGCACCAGTTGTTTTCAAACGGGAAATATCACCTGGACCGGCAGACGGTTGTGCAGTCAACACAATTCTTGACAAAATCTCTCAACAAGGAGACAAAATTCGTCAACTGAAGTCTGCAAAGGCTGACAAAACTGCAATTGAGCCGGAAGTGAAGCTGTTGCTTGCTCTTAAAGCCGATTATAAAAGTTTAACGGGATCCGAGTGGAAACCGGGAGTTGTTCCGTCTAAGCCTTTGATAACACCGGCGCCCGTCGAAAACGATCTAAGTGAAAGCTCTGCTGTGGAAAACATTTTAAACAACATTAAGACTCTAGGTGAAAAAATTCGAAAATTGAAGGCAGACAAGGCGGCCAAATCTGTTATCGATTCAGAAGTGAAACAGTTGCTTTTACTTAAGGGGGAATACAAGAAAATTACTGGAAAAGACTGGACACCAGAAACAAAGTTTGAACCTACATCTGTCAACCATCAATCTGCAGCAGAACCAACTCCTATCCTTGCTGACAAAATGACGACAGAAAAAGATCAACTCACCAAGAAGATCACTGAACAAGGAGAAAAAGTGCGAGCAGCTAAATCGAAGAATTCTTCAAAGGTTGACATCGATGCACATGTAAAAAAGCTGCTCGAGCTCAAAGCGCAGTATAAAGAGCTGACTGGAAATGATTTCCCAGTTGCTGGTCGAGGAGGAGCTGCCGGCAGCGCAAAGATATCTGAAAAAAAGGAACAACAAAAGCAAGCTAAGCCAGCAAAGAAGGAAACTCCATCTAAGACAGATGCTCCTGGCAGCGCCATAAAGAAACAAACTCGCCTTGGGCTTGAAGCCACAAAGGAAGAGAATCTATCCGAATGGTATTCTCAGGTGGGAGTTACTAGATCTTATGAATTCTAATCGATCGACTATGATTTTATGTTCTATTTCTCATTTTAAATAGGTCATCACCAAAGGTGAACTAATCGAATACTACGATGTCTCCGGATGTTACATCCTTCGTCACTGGTCATTTGCAATTTGGAAATTTATAAAAAGTTGGTTCGATGCTGAAATTACTCGTATGGGAGTCAAGGAATGCTACTTTCCGATATTCGTCTCTAAGGCTGCGCTTGAGAAGGAGAAAACGCACATAGCTGATTTTGCCCCAGAAGTTGCGTGGGTAACAAAATCGGGCGATTCCGATTTAGCTGAACACATCGCTGTACGGCCAACTTCTGAAACTGTAATGTATCCTGCCTACGCGAAATGGATCCAGTCCTATCGTGATTTGCCACTTCGTCTGAATCAGTGGAATAATGTTGTGGTATGTTAACAATTTATTTAGTAAAATAAAATCAAAAGAAATAATTTTTGGTCTAACATTCTAGCGCTGGGAATTTAAGCATCCACAGCCATTCCTTCGCACTAGGGAATTCCTCTGGCAAGAAGGTCATACAGCATTTGCCAGCAAGGCAGAGGCGGACAAAGAAGTCCTCGACATTCTCGATTTGTACGCGCAAGTGTACACAAATCTCTTGGCTATTCCTGTTGTGAAGGGTCGTAAAACGGAAAAGGAGAAATTCGCCGGTGGTGACTACACAACAACCGTTGAAGCTTTTGTTTCAGCTTCTGGTCGAGCAATTCAAGGCGCAACCAGCCATCACTTGGGACAGAATTTTTCAAAAATGTTCGATATTGTGTTCGAAGATCCTGAGACTCAAACAAAGCAATACGTCTATCAAAATTCATGGGGCATAACGACACGTACAATCGGTGTCATGATCATGATCCATGCGGACAATCAAGGTCTTGTATTGCCACCACATGTCGCTTGCATCCAAGCCGTTATCGTACCCTGTGGCATCACGGTCAACACAAAAGATGATGAACGTGAGCAGCTTTTACAATCATGCAAAAGTCTCGAGTGCCTCCTTAATTCAAACGGTATTCGTTGTGAGGGTGATTACCGAGATAACTATTCGCCTGGCTGGAAATTCAACCATTGGGAATTGAAAGGTGTCCCAATTCGCATTGAAATCGGCCCCAAAGACATTAAAGCCAATCAAATGGTCGCTGTTCGTCGTGACACAGGCGAGAAACTTGTTATAGAATCCAAAAATGCTGAAACGAAAATTCATCAATTGCTCGAGACTATTCACGAAAGTATGTTGGCCAAAGCAATGGTCGATCTCACCGACCATACAAAGATGACCAAGAATTGGGGGGACTTCTGCAAGCTACTCGATCAAAAGAATATTCTGCTCACCCCATTCTGTGGGGATACAGCTTGTGAGGATAAAATTAAAGCCGATAGTGCGAGGTGAGTGTCTATCAATTTTTTTTTATTGTTTTTTTTTACAATGGTTATACCTTGCGCTTCTTAACAGGGACGAAGAAGCTGAACCTGGTGCTCCAGCTATGGGTGCGAAATCGTTATGTATCCCATTCGACCAGCCTGCTGCTATATGCGCAGAAGACAAATGTATTCATCCCAGTTGCAGCAAGGAACCCAAATTCTACACACTTTTTGGAAGAAGTTATTGAGAAAGGTTTTCAATTGTTTTTGTAACTTACAAGGTTATTTCATAAATTTTTTGGATCGCAAAATTTATTTTAATTAAAATTTTAACTTTAAATTGAATTTTTTCTAAACAATGAAAAAATAGAAATGTGTTGATACACTTTAAATAAATGTAATTAATTATTGTAAAAAAAATTCAATTCGCCGCATAAATGCAGTGGTTTCTCAAATCCTTGGCTTCTTATAAAACATAAGCCTATGTTAAGAACCGATCGTTAAGGACAAGCTTAATTTAAAAAAACATTCGACATCGAATAAAATTCTGCAAAATGTTTAGGTTTTCTATTAAGGGTTTTTTACCTTAAAACAAGCAATGTTTGGTCAGGCGCAACTTAGGCCACGTTTCATCTTTTATATATAAGATGTTCTACTTAAAAACGAAGTTATCTATGGGGAATACTTTGCCGCATACTATATTTCGACACCGATATAATCTACAAGCATTCAAAATGCATGCATATAGACATATGATATTCAATAACAATCCGATTTACATTCCAGGAAGTAGTGCTGAAACCAGGTGATTTGCCGGGGTACATTTTCCGGCGTCCAGGGGCCTGTGAGAGATCGAGCTTCAGGATGGAGACCTATTGGGCCCAACAGAGTCCTGAAGTCGAAGGGTCACTATGCTTAACAATGAAACCCTATCAAGGTTCTCTGGATTTCGCTATTGAGTACTATAAGGCTTGCCAGAGTCTCGAAATCAAGAAAGGGGATTTCTAATCTGGAGTCAGTCGGAAGCAGCAGATCTTTCACGACTCACTTCCTACTGCGTGAAAACTGGGCCGTGCAAGAAATCTAGCTTCAGAATAGCGTCCAATGACGCCCGCCAGAGTCCTGAATTCAAAGGGTCTTTACGCCTAACAAAGAAAATCGCATCCTATAGAGGTTTTTCGGATTTCGAGATGGAGTCCAATGTACTGATCGCACTGCATGTCGCTCAATTATCTCTCCTACGAAGATCTTCGTTCCCAACTATCCGTATATTTCCAGTTAATCTCGTCGTCTCATGTTTCTTAATAAACATCATGAACCCCATACGACATCATGGTACACTCATTCTGAATATGCAACATGAGCGCAACGCACACAGAATCGAATATGTGCCTGTGTGATAGCGGAGGTACATTGAACTGTGTCTACAAAAATAGATAAGTATGTTAACTGCAAACAGGTGGAGATACACTGCACCTTGTGAAGGGTAGTGTAATTATAGTTTAGCGATTTGTGACGAAATATTCCTGAAGGTGTAAGGCTCTACGTCTAATAAGGAAAATCTCACCCTTCCGAGGTTTTCCGGATTTCGAGATGCAGTCATACAAGGCCCTTCAGAGCCTCGGAATCAAGAAAGAAGATTCTAATCTGTAGTCAGTCGGAATCAGATCTTTCACTACACACTCCCTACTGCATGAAAACTGGGCCCTGCAGGAAATCGAGCTTCAGGATAGAGTCCTTTAAGGCTCGGCAGAGTTCTGAACTCGAAGGATCTTTACGCCTCACAAGGAAAACCGACGTGAACAGTGTCACTGATATAAAGGAAAAGAGAATATTTCTTCTTGGGTCTCCGTTTTTATGTACATATTTGTAGCTCCCTCGTGTTATTGTTGTTTTCTCATTCGCTTGCGCATCGTTCCTCTTTTGGAAATTTTCCATTCGGCATTTTGCCCCCTTCCGTACTTCGCTTGACTGTATGCCGCATTAGTGCATTGGCTCTGTTGTTATGATGGCATGATGGGTTTTACGTTTATGCATGCGCTGTGTTGCTAAACTAGGTTTTGTATGCGCACAATTGGTTCAAACTAAGATATGTTTCTATAAGTTCGAATTACCAAGGTTGTACTGTATGTGCCAAAGAGAGGTACATAACCTCTTTACGATTTTTGGCCAGTGGGCAATCTTGTCGACTTTAAATTTTTGATAGCGATTTCACCCCGTCGCGACAGTATGTTGTACTTTTTTTTAAATCACAATACAAATATTGACAATGCGCTTTCTTTTATGTTTATCAATTTCCGTATATTTCCCTGCTTTCTATTTCCCAAATACAGAGTTTAACTTTTATATATAGATTTAACGTTTTCTTTGAACTGTAACGAAATAACCAACGGTTATTTCTAAATATTAATTAATTCATTTTAATTTGAAAATCAAATTACAAACTAAATAAAATAATTTGACTATGCATTTACTACATGAAAACAATAAACAACATTAACTGTGTAGTCAATTTTGTAAATGTAGTTTATAACCTTTTTTTCCGTAGTTTAACAACTCTTAACTTAAGTATTAATGTCTTTTTTTCGTTTTTAGAAATCTTTGTCGGAGCTGTCAGTTCTTCTAAGCAAATCAAAATCTTTATTACATTGTTTTGCTGCATGTGTGTGTAAAATGTATTCCTGAAGAAAAGTCACAGTGCTTTCAATGAACACAAATCGAATGATAAATACTGCCATGTGCCAAGCAAAATAACATAAGTTATTGGTGAAAAAGAGTGGTAAATCTTCCAAAATATACAGATCTGCTTGAGGAGTTTTTTTTATGGAAATCGAATCAATATTTATGCCTGATTATTTCTCAATTCGATTTCAACACAAGTTTTTTCAATGTGTGAGACCCTTAATGATAGTTTTCTTGGTGGGGTTAAATCGTTAAAAAAAGTTGCACCATGTCTCACGTGTTCATTTGTGTTGACTGTCAAAAGTAACGAGATTAATTTACCTCTCACTTGCACCAGTTTCTAATGTTAATGTTTTTTTTCTTAAAAACTCAGCGCGCGCGAGCGTAGATTTTTTTAAAAAGGGAAATCGTACACGAAAGGCGAAAATATTTTGTTTATATTTTTTTGTTGCATGTGCTGTTGTTGTCTTAGTATAAAGTGGGGTAAATACCCAAAATATACAGATGTGTTTTCGCTCTACGGTAGAGTCGTTTTGAAGGGCAAACGAACGACAGCCAAAAACAACTCTGTGGCAGAGTTTTACGAAAAAAACGACAAACAATAAAAATGTTAACTACTCGTTAATTTTCTACGATTAATGTTTGATTTACATTTGGGCCGTGCGAGAAAAACTGAGCAGGACGGCTGTTAAATTCAAATTTTGGTTAGCCAGACAAGAGAAGTAGTTTATTTTTCAATGTTACCAAAATTATATTAATAAAATTTCCCGTGTTATTGTAAAATAATTGAACATTCTCCTAGTGTCAAACTCCTCTGGCTAACCAAATTTCAATTTAACAGGGGAAATAATATCTGTTGCATTATAGTAACATTGGCAAATATACTACTTCTCTTGTCTGGCTCAAATGTAATTCAAGCATTAGCAGAATACGGAGAATATAACGCAGTGTTAGTTTACGTACCTTATCTATTCTGACTGGTAAAAGTGCGATCAAACGGCTGGTAAGTAAAAGCTGATTAAGACTATATCCGTGCGAGAAAAAATGAGTGGGCCGAATATAGTTAAATTGAAGTTGTAGTTGGCCAGAAGAGATTGACACTACGCGAATGTTATAGTTGTTTTATAGTAATATGGGAAATGTTATCTATAGCATTATGGATAAGCAGTTCTCAGACGTTGGACGTGTTCGCGTAGCATGTTATTCTGGACCTGGTATTCGCCTCACTTTTAACGATATTGGGGATGCAGCGAACGTCGGTTGATAAACAACGCCATGAAAAAGAACAATGAAACTTTGTATCCACCATAATTAACGACCTGACCATCAAATATTTTTAAGAATGAAAAATTGTATGGCGTTGTGACACATCCCCTCAGACGTTGGACATATTTTCGCAACATTAGAAAAATAATTGTTAATTCAACGATCATGTTTGCTTGAGAGTAAACAGAAACATAGCTCATGTTGCGCGAACATGTCTATCTTGTGAGTTTATTTAAAAACACGTTATGTACTGTCTTGGAATACTCGATATTTTTAATCAAATGAATTAGCTTCGTACTTCGTTTCGGTTTTGCTGCCCAATTTACAATTTAGTTGACAACGTAAAACAAAGATTTACTGATTTTTCTTCTATTATTGTGAAAGATTTAACTAATAAACTATGGGAAAAAAAGATAAAAGTTACAATATTGGTGATTTAGTTTTTGCCAAAGTCAAGGGTTATCCACCATGGCCGGCAAAAATAACAAAATATAACAATAAAAAATATAATGTTTATTTTTATGGCACTGGCGAAACTGCCAATATCAAAATTGAAGATCTTTTTCAATACGTTGACTCTAAGGAGAAATTTGCCACCGACAAAAATCTTAAGCGGTCAAATTTTCGTGAAGCAATCGATCAAATAGAGGCCGCTCTCAATGGCGAAGATTCGGCGCCAATTGATCTGCCATTGGATGGTACTGTGGCAGAAGTTGATGTATCAACTGTGTCTGATTATGTAGGAGAAGAAGTTCCTAAACACGATGGTGGAACATTAGATGAGACTGTGGGTGATACTAGTGCTGTAGTGGAAGGAACAGAGGCAATGATTGAGATCACCACCAGTGCCAACGTTGTTGGGGTGTCTACAACTAATGCAGTAGAAACAACGACAGCTAAAGCATATGCAGGGCTATCTGTACCAAATACAAATGCAGCCGTGCCTTTAGTTATCGAAACGGAACATGTAAGTCGCAGTGGGCGGAAAATAAAGCCCAAGCGATATATAGATGATGAGGATGGTCCAACGACAACGCAGCAGCCACAAGCAAAAAGAAAAGTTCCAACAGAAGGTAGGTCGTATTGGAAATTTTTGGATCTTGCTAACTCTTTGTAATTACTCTTTATAGGATTAGATACAAAAACTAAAAACACCGTTGCCAATAAAAAATCATCAGCTGCTAAACAGGCGAAACCGGAAATGTACAATCTTCTGCTCACCTACACTCAAGCAGGCAAATGTGTTGGAATCAAACTGGATTACCAAAAGCCTCAAACATTCTCAGACTCAGCTGAACGTAAGCAATGGGAAGACAACGCACGCAAGGAGGCTGAAGCCCTGAAAGAAAAGATTGAATTGAAACTTGTTAAGTTGGAAAGTCTAAAAGACCGCATCGTAATAAACCCACACCGTAGTAGAGTGCCCAAAGAAGAAGCCACACGTTTTACCAACGAAATGACGGACCAAGAAGATGCCCTTTTCTCTGAGAAAGACTTTATACAATTGTCGCAAGATTTGCGAGAGTGTTTAGGGCTTAAGCGTGCCAACACTGAAAGTTGCATAGCAAAACTTCAGCTGTACAAGGAGCTCGAGCTTACACAAGTTATACTTAAACGTAATCCAGACTGTGTCGACATTATTCGTCGTCTACGCAAGTATGTTGGTAATTTAAAAACTTGGAAATTATCACCGGAACAGGAGGCATCGTTCAAAACAAAGGCAGAGATTATCCGTTCGGACGCCAATCTCATTTATAACAATTTCAAAAAAATGTTTTCAGTTCCTTCTGGTAAACATTTTTGGGATTACTTCTGCGATGAAGTTGAAGTGTTTAAGGCTAACACAAAACACATTTCCGATTCAAGTCGCATATTGATTACTGAAAAGAATTACAAGACTATATCGGGTATTAAAGATCAGACAAGGAGTGAGGAAAATATAAACGACACGACAGTAAAAGTGGAGGCTGATGCTAGTGAAGATGCCGCCCATACACAAACTAATAAATCTGAAGAAAATTCTGAAAATGAATTAGGAGCCGAATACCAGAAACCAGATTCGACAAGTGATGCTGAAGGGCAAATCAAAGAAAGTGCCGCCGCAGATGAAGCACATCTGCGTACAAATTAGGCCATGATAAAGTATTTTCTATTTTTGATTGTAAAATTATTTCATTGCAGTCATAAATTTATATTAAATCATAAATATTTTTTATGAAATTTCATTTAAAAAAGAATAACAAGATTAACCATACTTAATAGATGCCCTTCTCATTGATGATTTAATCAAAATTTTGAAGAAAACAGTAATAAAAGGAATAGGGTACTTAAACATAGACCATGTTTTCTTTTTTCGATAAAAGGATAGGATAAAATGCAGCTCTATAATAATTTTATAATTAATTAATATTAATAGTCAATAATAATAACAATCCCGAAATGACACATCTTTCCTCTTGCTGCTATTCCTTGGTATCATCAATGCCACCAAGTAGAATAGCAAACATGGCCTCTGACTCTGGCAAACATGGTTACTCGCAAATTTTTAATATTCGAGTGTCATCGCGGCCTTTTCTCAAACACAATCTCGTAGTTAAGGCATGAGCAATAATTTTCAGGATCGGTAGCAAATATTGAGACTCCATTATCAACTTGTGCTACAACTTGATTTGTGATCACGACAGCTACTCCAAACTAGAAAATAAGGAAATTACACATTCATACAAAATATAGTATAATATACTAGCGCAATAGAAGTCTGAGAAACCAAGCTAAATGCATTTAGCCAATTCACCGCGACCAGCGAAGTCCGCACGATAGATAGAATTAAATACGTAAGACTAACGACCAGATATATTTGTATCCACCTTTATTCGGCCGCTTGCCTAAGCAATTTGTAACGTACGGCAAAGCTGTGTTTGCACTGATGAAAATTCTCGAAACATTTCTGTGATGGAACCCGTCTCAATACTTTCATCCAGAAGTTTTTCCAATTATTTCGATCCAGTTGTCAACATAATGAGATCTGAGCGTTTTTGATAATATACAGTCGCTGTCGTAAAACCTATTGGAATAAATTCTCTGCTTTCGCCTCTGAATGTCTTTAATAGTAATTAGGTGCTTTTTAGGGGAAAAGGCAACCGATTTGACTGTGAAAGCCCCGGCATCTTCAAGTATGATAGAGCCAAATTAGTGCCGGGTACAAGTTACATGGTAAAACTAATGGTGAGAGCTCTGTTCAGTATTAAATTCCACCCAAATCCATTAGTTCGCTCGATTTTTGAGAGAAACAGAAATGATTCACTGATGGATAACTACTATTTGCCACCAGTAAACATTCTACACGATGATTCAGCCAACCATATCATCAGTCCTGAACGCCGGATAACTTAATTGTGACCTTCTACGAGAAATCATCTCCGATAAATTGCAGAACCTAATATTTTAGATGTAATTTATAAGGTTCTTTGTACATTTAGACAATGATTAAAAAATCAGCTAAATTCTATGTATATATATGTATATAAAAAAATAAACTATATAAAATCATAATTTCTGTGGTAAATTTTATCTATTTTAGTAAAAACAAATGTAACGTTTTTATAGATTGGCAACACTACAACCCATTCAAATCTGTTTGTTATGTTATCTGTTATGTTAAACGTGCTCTCAAAGTGCAAAATCTTAAAACTTACAAGATTGTATGGATTTTCAACATAACGAGCAAAATATTTTTTTTGTCAAAACAAAAGTTAAGTTATTCCATTGTGAGAGCTAACTAAGCTACGAGCAAGCAAATATGTAAACTTTTATATAACTAAAAAAACTAAATAATTTAAAAAGTTTGTATAGATTTTGACAAAAAAAAAATTGCTCGTTATGTTGGAAATCCAAAGGGCGCTCTCACAATGAAAAACTTAAGAGTTACAGAACTGTATGACAAATAAAATTTTTCGCTGCTTATGTTGGTAGATCTTAGTTCTTAAGTTTACAAACTTTTGAAAAAATACAGAATGAAGTTCGCAACATTTTGAAACGGATGTGAAATATTTCTTTTGGTTGTGGTTATGTCTTCAATATAATAAAATGAAGCTTGTCACAATTGAAAAATTTTCTGTCACAACCTAAATCTTTATGTATTCCTTTTGCGAGCTCTTCTAAGGTTTAAAAGGCCAACTTTAATGGACTTTAGTTGGATTAATTTAGCTGATGTGAACGACTCATTGCAATTCGTATGCTGTGACCAAAATAGGCGTATTTCATTTGCCGAGGAATAAGGAAATTATGAATTAGAATTCGAAAACCAGCAAAACTGCAGGTTTTCTTATACCAAAGAAGGAATGCAGTTGTTGTTGTTACTCCTTAATTCCTTATTCCTCGGCGAATAAAATACAGCTAAAGTGATTTTGGTCGGTTTCGTCAAATGCTCGTTAACTTACGTGGGATTAAGCATGGTGTCAGTGAATTCGTTGCGAAAGTTTGACAACTAAGAGAAATTGTTTGAAATACAAGTATTCAGTTGCTAAAGTTCATTATGGGTTATTTAAAGAATGAGAACAATTAGATAAGCTTTTCGCTCGGTTTTGTGAGAATAAGCTAACTGCAGCCCATTATAGTTGGCCCTTAAGTTTTTCATTGTGAGAGCAGGGATACAATTCTGTAAGTATTAAGTTTTTTCATTGGTAGAGTTCCATAACATATCAAGTACAAGGTGGGACAAAAGTAAGGTCATGTGAAAATATCATATTTCTTGCAAATGGCGTTAAATGTCATTGTGCTTTGAAATTTATATTGCAGACAGAGAGAGGATTATATCGTTTTTTTCTTCTTTAAAATCTGGCGCAGATTGGGTTTTTGACTGTCAAGTTGTTTGTTTATGTTTAAAGTTTACCGGGGTTTAATTAATGTGAGCAGTCGTAATAGGGTTCTAAGAGCCCTAGCCGGAACCGCATGTGGTAAGGACAAAGAAGTGCTTGTGACGAATTATACAGCTATTGGCCGCTTAATTATTAACTACGCCGCCCCCATCTGGACGTCATTTTGAAGTGACACTCAATGGAATAATATCCAGTCCAGAGCAAATACAGCCTTTCGCATCGCAACTGGGTGCCACTCCATAACTAACCGCGATCATCTTAATGACGAAATGTCCATGCTCTTCGTCAGGCAAAACAATGAACTGTTGTCAAAGCAGTTCTTGTTAGCTTGCCACAATCCCTCACATCCAGTTCACGACATTACAGTCAGTGAGATGCCTCCACCCTGCATACGTCAAGACATCAGGACATACAGAGACTGCATGGACCCAGTCATACTGGCCCACCTGGAATCCCGCCACTATCCGTTCAGCTAATAATAGTTAACATTATGATACAGTCTCTGCAGCAGTCTCCTTAAGCAAAGTTAACAGGGTCCTTGGTACACATCCCCCCTATAAGTAACAGCGAAAAGCCCAGGGAAACCCGGACAACCCTGGCATAACTTCGGTCGGGTTGGTGCCATATACTTCAGAGCTATAAAGCTCGCATTAGCCTGGCACCAATGATCTCTCCACCGACTGTTACCAAGGCACCCATACTACCAACCACGTATACCTCTGCCCCCTTCGCCCAACGGATTTGGACGTTGCAGATCTGTGGTCCAACCCTGTTGGCGCGGCCTCTTCTTGGCCTGCCAACATATCTCGAAGACTACCTTTAGTTCATCTAATTAGTATAGGAACTTTTACCCCTATTTTTTAATAAACTACAACAACAACACATGCAACAAAACGATGTAAACAAAAGATTTTCCCCTTTCGTGATTGATTTGCCGAGAAAAAATCTGAGCTCGAGCGCATATTTCTAAAAGAAAAAATAATGACATTAGTTGACAACATAGAACAAGGAATGGAGCGATACACACCTGAAGAACGCGGGATTATTGTTACTTTCGTATTTGGCCAATTTCCGGTCTGTTTTTTCAACGCAACGTGCATTTCGTCGTCCTGCGATGTGCATGTGCGCGAACCAGGAAGCGTCTGGCTGAGCGTGTCGTGCAAACTGGGTCCACTAGAGATGTCGCAAAAAGTGGCCGTCACCGTATTGCTTTTTCGACCGAGAATATCGCTGCTGTGCCCGAGGTCGTTCGAGATAGTCCACATAAATCGACGAGACAACGATGCACACAATTTTGTATCAGCAGACGTTCGTTGCGTCGAATTTTGGTAGAAGACGTCGCCCACACACAAACAAATAAAATAGGGTATTCAAACATAACCATGTTTTCTTTTTTCGATAAAAGGATAGAAAAAAATAAATACAGCTCTACTATAATTTTATTATTAATTAATATAAATATTAACAGTCAATAATAATAATAATCCCAAAAGGACACATCTTTCCTCTTGCTACTATTCCTTGGCATCACCGATGCCATCAGGTAGAATAGCAAACATGGCCTCTGACTCTGGCAAACATGGAGAGTCGTAAATTTTACATATTCGAGTGTCTCCACGGCCTTTTCTCAAATATAGTCTCGTAGTTGAGGCATGAGCGATAATGTTTCCTCCGATTGGTTTTTTTGGGTCAGTAGCAAATATTGAGGCTCCACCATCAACTTGGGCTACAACTTGATTTGTGATCACTACAGCTACTCCAAACTAGAAAATAAGGAAATTACACATTCATACAAAATATAGTATAATATATAGTGTTACCCACCTCATCCGCCAAGCGTAATAGAAGTCTGAGAAACCGAGCTAAATGCATTTGACGAGCAGACAATTCACCGCGACCAGAGTAGTCCGTACGATAGAGTGCAGTCGCGCTGTCCACGACAATTAGCGCATATCTTAAAGTGATATAAAATTAAATACATAAGACTAACAACCAGTTATATTTGTTTCCACCTTGATTCGACCATCATTGCGGCCGCTTGCGTAAGCAATTGTGTTTGATGATCGGTATTATATGCTCTAGCACAGGCCACATTATCGAGTACCTCGTCTTTGACCAATTTGTAGCGCTCGGCGACAGAAGCTAGACGTTCCGGACGAAAAGTTCCTTCTGTATCTATATATAGACATTTACCTTCGCCACCATTTTGGCTTACAGGCAGTTGGCAGGTTACGGCTAAAGTATGGCAAAGTTGTGTTTTTCCTGATCTAAATTCTCCAAACATTTCTGTGATCGAACCCGTCTCAATACCTCCGCCAAGAAGTTTGTCCAATTCTTTCGAACCAGTTGTCAACATAATAATCTCTGAGCGTTTTTGATAATATACAGTGGCTGTCGTAAAGCCCATTGGTACCAATTTTGATGCCTCAGCAAGTATTTTATCTGCTTTCGCCTCTGAAATGCCTTTAATAGTAATCAGGTGCTTTTTAGGGGAAAAGGCAACCGATTCGACTGTGAAAAACCCGGCCTCTTCGAGTTTTTTAATATCGCTACTTGTGATGCCATTTCCCTGGAAATGAGCATACGAGTTTTTTCATTAAAAGAAAATAATGTGAAACTTAATTCCTTACCTCAAGCTTACTAATAAGTATTGGTCCAACATCTTCTTCATTTTCATATAATTCGCAATCTGTTGTTGAAGCAGTCGCTAGTGATCTTTCCATAGTTGCCTTAATATATATTTGTTATTTTAAAGGAATAATTTTAATTCTTATTATTTTAAGGTACGCAGTTGTTAAAATTTTAAATCTTGCATTTTTGTCCCGAAAGTCGAAACGTCAAAACCAATTTAAATCAAATGTGAAATTGCGCTACTTTTTTCAATTTGCAGTTAATGACAATTACAGCTGTATTTTAATTGGAATCCGAATCCGAATTCAAATGTCAAAACCAGCCAAATAGCAGGTTTTCAAATTCAAAAGAAGGAATTCGACAGTGCAATTGTAGTTGTAATTCCTTATTCCTCGGCAAATTAAATACGGCTAAAGTACAGCTTTTATTCAATTTGAAATTAATTGGACTAACATGAAAATTTACATGACAAATATGTCCTTTCTAATTGAAGTGATGCCAGCTATACGGACAATTTAATGAAAAATAGAAATCGAATAATTCATTCAATTATGTTTTCTATTCGATGCTTAATTTTCTATACCATACCGTTTATCGAAAAAATTCAGTTAAACTGCAGTTCCAGACACCCCTTATATGAAAACCCTTATTGTGCAGACCTTGAAAATCGTCATGTTTGCGTGAGACGCCTCCTTTCTGAGTTACTTTTTGTTCAGAAAAATGCTTTAATTGGTATCTTATGGAAGTTACTACGGTTATGTATAAACAATAATATAAAATGGTCCAATCGAACTACATTTGCCATTTCCATAAAAGTTCAAAAAAGGGATTTGGATGCCACTCCCTCAGAAAGGGGACATTTTCCCCAAATAAGATGGTGGTTTTAAAGGTCTGCACAATGAGGGATTTCAGGGAAGGGGTTCTGGAACCCCTAACCCTTTCCGGCCTATACTGCAGTTTGCTATACAACACCTTTTATTGTATGGGAAAACTCAATCATATCAAATACCACATAAACCCAATGTAAACTAATCATCCTTCCATTAAAATTAGCAAACGCCTATTAAAAAGTGTGGCATTTTTTAACTTTTTTTTTTACTCTACTACTGCTGGTCGAGGGTGGGTTTATTGGCCCCAATTTGTTAAAACTAAATTATTTTTATTACCTTTTATATGGTATCAATTAATTCCGAAACATTCTTCAAAACACTTTAAACAAATTTTACTGAAGGAAAAATACAAATCGTTGGATGCCCCTCCCACAAAAGTGGGTGGTGAGGACGTGGACGTAGCGTTTTGGACTATACTGCAAAAACGCCACAATTTCAAAGAAACAAAACTCCTTAATTAAATTATTATAAATCAAATGAGACGAAATTGCGAGGAGACATATTTAAATTAGTTAGTTTCCACAAATAAGTATTCGTTTATTTATTTGATACCAATAGTTCATCCCAACAATTTTGACACGCCCGCTACTGATATTTTATGAAAGGCAGTAACTCAACGATTGGCGTAGGTGGTTCGATTGGTCCCAATTAATTCACATAATACCAATTAACCCTCCTTCAAAACACTTAAAAAGATTCATTAAAGAAAAAAATCTTTGAAAGCCCTCCCTCCGAAAGTATGTGTTTTCAGCAAGCTCTGATCGGTCTGGATATTCGAGTGGGTGTAAAACGGGGCGATTCACTATCCGATAAAGGTTTTGTTGATATCAAAATTTAATATAAATAGGGGGCCATTAATTTATACTTTTGATACGTATAAATTAGTTACTACTTTGGTGTCGTTTTTTTCTTTTTTTATTAATATTTGTCGGAGCTATCAGTTGTTGTCAGCACAAATCTTTTGTTTACATTGTTTTGTTGCATTTGTGCGTAATGTGTATTCCTCAAGAAAAGTAACGGTGCTTTCAGTGAACACACATTGTATCATGAGCTAAGCAAAAAAAAACATCAGTTGTTGGTGTTAGTAAAAAGAAGGACAAATCTCCTAAAATATACAGATCTGTTGTGATCTCAGATTAAAAATTTGGCTCCTTCGATTGGCTTTTTTAGGGAAAAAGAACAACTAGAAAGGTAAAAACGCAATCCTTTTTTCATTTCGAAATCAACAACAGTTACTTTAACATAATTTTAAGAACTTGGAATCACTTTTTTTCTTTTTGACATTTGCATGAGCTTTGTTGTCAGTTGTATAACCTAGAAATAATAATTACATAAATTCTGGAAAGAAACAAAAGCAACGTAATTTAAAGTCGGTCTTTTTAATAAGTTACATTAAAGAAAAAGTAAATTAAGTAAAAGACAAGACAATGAGCTCATGTAGTAATTGAGCTATGACCGGCTATTATTATTTAGACATTTCATTGTAAGTTTACATTGGAGTCGATAAAAACATTGTAAAAAAATTTCAGTGTTGCAAATCATTTCAATTTTTAATATATTCTAGAAAATTTAAAGAGGATACTGATATTGTTCTTACACCAGTCTACTTCAAAGGAAGCGTAGAGAACTCACTGCGTAGTATTTTCGGGCAAATTGGTGGACAAACCGAGTTGGAACTGATAAAGTTTGATCGTGACGGACGACGGGCTGTTATTAGAATTCCTGAGAATTATTACGTTAAAACGCGTGTTGCTATAACTTTAATTGGGCGCTTCCAAGATATTCCTTGTCATTTTGAAGTCAAGAGTGCTTCTCCCGTCTTAGCTAATTCTTTCTGAACGCATTTTGTATCGAAGAACACCGAAACAATATGTCTTTTAGCAAATCTTATGGAAAAGATAAGGTGATGTTTGTTACGAAAGAGGATCACGCGACACCAAGCAACATCGAATTACCCCCACCCGCTCCAGCGCAGGGTCTTATAACATCAAGCGGAGAGATTAACTGGAGCTGTCCATGCCTTGGTGGAATGGCTACAGGACCGTGCGGCGTTGAGTTCCGTGAAGCATTTTCATGTTTTCACTACAGGTATTTTCTCGATATATTAATATGACGATATTCAATTTTGTCATCCATCGCTACAGTGAAGCTGAACCAAAAGGCTCCGATTGTTACGATGCATTTAAGACAATGCAAGATTGCTTCACAAACTATCCTGCCGTGTACAATAAACCCACTAGTAATGGAGATGACGGTGATGAAGCTGGCCTGGATTTAGCTGATTTGAAAGCTGTTGATGATGATGAGGCGACGGCACAAGCAATGCTCACAGAAAAAACTAAAGCTATAATAGCTTAATTACCTTTAGACAGGAACATTCAATAGATTTGTTTAGATTGTTTATACGAAGAAAAAGAGTATATTGTAGAAAATATATGTTAAGTAAAGAGTTTATAAAATGAATTTTTCCCACATGTAAATCTGGTCCAATTTTAGTTTTTAAATGAAAGGTATTTTTATTACCTTTCTTATGATACCAATTAACCCCCATACCTCCTTCTAAATACTTAGAAAAATGCATTTTTCTGAAAAAAACTCAAAACTTTGGACGCCCCTCACACCTAAAGTGGACGTCAAGATGGCGATTTTCGCAATCTGCTCAATTAGGGCTTTAATGTGAGGGGTGTCAAGAAGGCCAAATCTAGCCTCCGTCGATTACTGATTTGCCTTGCTAATCGAAAGGGACGTAAGAAACCACAAAGCGCCCTATTTCAAGTAGGCATAAAAAAGAAGTCAAATGTCAAATACCTATGCAATGTTGTTGATATTTTTACAGTAGCGTAAATAATAACTGAAATTTTCCGAATGAAAAACCTGTATCTTGTTCAAACTGTCTAAATTATAGTATAACTTTTAATGGTTTAGACGGTTAGGGATAACATACACCTCTCCACAGAAAGCCCCACCGAGCAGGCCTTGAAAACCACTTTCTTGTTTATGGGGAGACGCCCCATTTATGAGTGAAGGCTTTCAAAATTTACGTTAAAAAAAAAAGGCAAAGAGGTGGTTTGCTGGTTTGGGGATTAGAATTGGAATCATATAAAAAATATGGTCTATTAAACCACGTTCTCCAGAGTTCAGATTGAAAAAAAGACTTCCATAAAAGTTAATGACATGACCAAATTGGGCTAAGTCCATAAAATGGCATAGCTGTCTAAACTAGTTTTCACCTTTTATTTGAAAGTTAGATTTTAATTACGCCTTCTACTAAAGTTTTATTAAAAACTAATTTTTTGGACTCTACTCTGCCGAGAGGAGTTTAATTGGCTCAATTTTGCTTTCTTTTACATAGTAAAAGGAGAAATACAGAATGAAGTTCGCAACATTTCGATACGTATGTGAAATATTTGTTTTTGTTAAGACTACAATATAATAACAACAATTTTTGTCTGTTTTTTGCTCTAACTCCGTCAAGATGGGCTCTATTGGCCCCATTTTAGACCTAATTATCACCTTTAATTTGATACCAATATTTAGCACCACCCACTTTTAAACACGCCCCATTTTACATTTTTATGAAAAAGTCTGTTTTTTGCTCTAACTCCGTCAAGGGGGGCTCTATTCGCCCCATTTTTTTTTAAATGAAATGTATTTTTGTTACCTTTCGTATGATACCAATTAACCCCTATACCTCCTTATATGGGGCAAAAAATACCGTTGCCGGTTATACCGTTGAAACGCCTTCTTCTGTCATAAAAAAAAACTGAACATCTTTGTAGTTTATACTCATTCAAATCCGATAGAACATTGAAAACATCCAAAAGAAGAAAATGGTAAAATGCTTATTTTGAAAATTCAACTTATATTTGAGTTCATAAGAAAGAGATGTCTTAATTTACATTGCAAACATATATTCATTACTGCGTGAGAATGAAATGCATGTAACACTTGTTTTTACTTGTTGTTCATACATAATACATCATCATCATCATCTTTCTTTTGTTTTTTTATTTGTCGGATTATAATGCGGTTAACGTCATAAATAGCACTTTAGTGTTGTATTTTTCATTAATGATTGGTAAGAGCTATAATAATACAAATAAATACAGTATTATGCTTATAATAATAATGTACATTGCATTTATTTTATTTTAAAATATTTTAACTTTTATTATTTTAATAACTACAGTAGGCTAATTAACACAATACTAACTATTGGTGTTACATTTTTTTTAGTTTATAATAATTTTGTTATAGAAAACACATATTTTTATAAAGGAACCAATGCCAAGAAGTTAAGAATATTAGATTTGTCAACGAAATCATATTTGATAGTTTGAGCAAGACCTGACACAAGTAATTTATTATAATAATTTTCTTAGGAAGTCATAAAATACACTGGGGTCCCGACTCGTTTTGCGTTGTTTCGATTTGCGTCCTCAAAAAAAAAATCGGTTTGTGTTGTTTCATCGATTTTTTTTTTGTTATTTTTTTTTTCATTGTATATTTTTACAGGTTAAGAAGTTTTCTTGTAGAATTTTAGAGAATTTGGGCGTAAGAGATAGATCGGTACATAAATACAGTTCAAATCTTAGGGATCATTTGTGTTAGTCAAAATAATCTTTACACTACATGTGTACATACTTTTATATAACTTTCATATGATTAAGCGAGTTATTGAATGAGCGCAATCAAGGTGTGAAGCAAAAATTTACTTTGATGTTATTCTTGTTATTATATGTTTTTAATGTTTTGCGTTTATGTTACAGAACATTGGCCTGCAAGAAGAGAAAGGCGATCTGCTTTCATCAACAGGAGGACATAATCAAGAGATTTGACATGTCAATCTACCACCAATTGCATAGCAATATTCGAGAAATGTGTTTCGATTTGGGTTGTTTCGTTTTGCGTACACAATTTTTAGAACCGTTCTAGGACGCAAATCGAGGCCCAAGTGTAAGCTTATAAGTTTATTGTCACATCCTTATATGTATACGAGGTTGTATACTCTTACATAACTTAGCAATTTGTTTTAATAGCATTTTAAGAGTAGTTGTACAAAATGCATTTATTAATGTTTACGTTTACATTTTAGCAAAATGTATATCAACTTGCAACTGTTAACTGTCAATTACATTTTATGGCAATAGTCAATAGATTATGTTTTTAAGTTTATGTTGAAAAAATTCCAATACATAATGTTATAAATAAAATGTAAATAAAAAAATAAAAACTCTATTTAACTACAAACGAAACATTATCTAAAAATTAGTAAAAAAACACCCGTAACACAACCCATAACATTTATAATTTTCATGTGCATTCTCAAGGAGGAGATACATATGTGTGCAAAATTTTAACCGGGTTAATTTGGAAAAAATGAATATTAGAGCCTTTTATTCAAAATTTTTATAAAAACTGTTGTTATGGACCTCAGGGCCTGGTCACTCCAAAAATTTTACAGAAAGTTTTATCCATCGGAGATACGCGTGTGTTTAAAATTTAAAGAAATTGTGCTATTTTTTAAAACAATTTATAATTTAGAAAAAATTGGGTTAATTTTTTTAAAAATTTATATAGGACCCACAAATCCCGGGCCCCAGGTCTCCAAAATTTTTACAAAAAGTGATGTCCATCGGATATACATATGTATATAAATTTAAATTTATATTAAATTAACCAAATTGTATGAGGCCCTGGCCGGGGTTACCAAAATGAGTACAAAAAGTTTTGTTCATCGGAATATACACATGTATATAAAATTGTATACAACCTCGGAATGGAGATACACATTTGTGCAAAGATTCAATGAAATCCTGCTTAAGGAAGTGGGTTAAATATTGATCCCAGGATTCCACGACAAACAAACAAACAAACACAAGGGCACGCGAAGTTAATATAGAGAATTTAATAAAACTTAATAATATGAATACGTTATTTTTAAAATGCAGCACTGTGTCGAGCTCGTCAGTAGTATTATTGGTTCAAGTTAGAAAATTTGCTCAAGCATCAAGCGTCAAGCAAAGCTTACAAATTTGAGTCGTAGTGTCGTGGTTTAGTTCGTTCAAATAAAATGTCATCATAAAAATGCATATTGATTCAAAAATAATTGTTTTGTTCAAAAATGCGTTCGTGTATACTATCAATTAAAAAATTTACTATAGCTTGAGTGTTTAGTTATGACCGAGTAAAAGGTAAAAACTACTTACACAGAAACCAAGTCGGAGAAAGAAAGTGTACCGCAGCCGCCAGTGTAGTGCGTGTGGAAATTTTCTTTTTTTTATGTTTTTTTTTATTAATTTATCGAGGATACATATTAATAAATAAATACAATACTTATTACAACTTTGCTTTCCCAAAGTGAATAATTAAAAAACAAATCTCAAACCTCCAGAGAGATATTAATAAATAAGTATAGTGTGATTTTGAAGCAATAACCTATTTTTAAATTTATTTGCATATTTGTATAAAAATATTAATTGTGGAGTGTTTTTAATTGGTGTCTATCCCAAGTGAATTGTTTCTTATCGCACAAATGCTAAAAAAAATCTCACCCTTTACCAGAAATTGAAAATAATAAATACAATGAACGTGAAGTGTAATAGATAAAGTGAAATTATTGTGGAGTTGTTTAATTTTTTTTTATATCAAACGATTTATACAACATCTCGTCATTCTCAAAACAAATAACCAAATAAAATTCAGAATATGGATAACAAAGAAAAATTTGATGGCATGGAATTAAATAATAGCAATGGTGGGACAGCAGCAAATGGGAAACCAAAGGAGAAAAGAAGGTGAGCGTGTTGATATGATTTTCGTTGTATAATTGTTCCACTAGATTTGTAAAGCCCGTTAAAAAAAAACAAACTTGTTTCTTTTTTTGGTTTCCTATAATTTTTCTGTTTTTTTTCGTACAAGCATTTGTAATATTTTGACTTAGCCAGTTGTTTATCTAATGTTTTGAGAGAGATAAACGCGCTAACTCATGCTGTTTTCTGAAGACGTGTAAAGTTTTTGTTTTGATAACAAAATTCGTGAATTCCACAAGTTGTTTCACAATAGCTGTGAAAATTAAGCATCTTCTTTGGGAACATTCTTATTAATTTTTTTCAGCAGTTTTGGTGTTCTATTACATAGCTATTAGCTAATAAAAAAAACGTACGATTATGCCATAAGCTTTGTACATAATAATACCTCGCACAATACCCTAAAGTCTCTTTCGTTTTGCCCAAATCATACCCATTCATCCAAGGGTAAACTGTCGAAAGTGACTGGGTTCTCTTGGGTCAACGCTGTACAAATGAAACGTCAAACCAAAACCAAATTGATTAAATGGAAACCATATTAATGTCAAATTTTGTTTCTAAATCAATGTTCATGTTTTATATAAAAAATTGCAGGTTGAGATTTGTTACCAAATTTTTTTGCCGACCTGAAAGAGCTCTCAGAGTACAGGATAATAAAATTGGTCCAGTAATTAAACGGAATTAAAACAACTCAAATATCGATTGTTAGGTTCATGCAGTTAATCAAAATATCAGTCAAAGTAGGCGTTAATGCTGAAATTCCAATAGAAAGACCTATAACCTATTATATTGAAGTTTGTTTATTAATGCCTCTTTAAATTTTTTGGGTAGAGGTTAAATATTTCCCTCGTTGTTTCATTTTGGCGTTTCATTTGCAAACTGTATCCCTGCCGGCATTCGACGGGTATTTTTTCTTTAACTAATAGCTCTTTCGATTTGCAGGGTAGAGTTAAAATTTCTCTTTCGTGGCTTTGGTTTGGCGTTCTATTTGCAAACTGTACCCGGAGAACAGTTTTATTTGTAAGTTTTTGTAACCGAAACTATAAGTTGTTTATTCAGCAATATGGCGAAGAGAGAGCAAGAAGACTAATTTCTCTGTTCGTTGTTCTTGTCAAATTTGGTTTTGGTTTGGCGTTCTATTTGCAAAGCATTCACCACGAAAACCACAACCCTATCATTTTGGTAGCTTACCCGTGGGTAAAGTTTCAGGCATGGTTTTAGAAAATCGAAAGAGGCTATAAGCTATAAGCTTGGTTTTGGTTTGACACTCTATTTACACAGCGATCACCAAGAAAACAACGAAAACTACGAAAACCACGAAAACGCGAATTGAGAAGCTTTCCGTGACAAGGTATTACTCTCCAGTAAAGGATCAAGCGGCTCTCATTTTTTTTTTAAATTCTCTATAATAACTTCGCATGCCCGTGTGTTTGTGGCTGACTGGCAGGCAAAAAATTCATAATGAAATGATAACACTTTCTAAAATTTGGGGTGCGTCGGTCCACGGGTCTGGAAGCTCCCATACAAATATTTCACAAAACTAAACCGATTTTTTTTCAAATTTTATCAACTTTGTGTAGAAAGATGGTAGTGATTCGGCCACGGGATCAGGGGGCTCCCATACAAACTTTATAAAAAAATTACCCGATTTTCTTCAAATTTTATACACCTGTGTATCTTCGATGGGCAACACTGTAAAAATTAAAATTTGAAGTGATCGGGCCCCTGGGTCTGGGGGCTCCCAAACAAACTTTTTTTAAAAATATACCCGATTTTCTTCAAATTTTATACGCATGTGTATCTCCGATGGACAACACCTTTTTTAAAAATTTCGAATTAAATTTTGTATAGAGAGAATTTACACGAAAATTTTTAATTTATATGGGTTGGTTTTTTTTTTTTGACCAATTACATACATTGGGGTTAATTTATATAAAATTATAAAACTTTGGTAAGGTAAGGTATAGTATAGTGGACATTGGGTAGATGGTGTTAAAAAATTGTCATCTTTTTTTGGCGAAATGTCATTTAGAGAAACTCTGTTTGCTTTTAGGTTGTCTCTTTTTGCTCATACAACCTAACTTTTAAATAATTGAGTCCAAGAGAGTCATAGTAAATTCTTAAATAGAAGTCCTTTTTATACACGCTATATTTTCGACATTTTTCAAGTTAGTTTGATAACAGCAGACATCTTAATGACTCATTTTCTACCTAACTCCTCATATACAGGTAGCTAGATCAACTAATTACTAGAGAAAGTTTTTACCGAAAATTTGGCGAATCATTTTACCATAAACCTCGCACAAATAAATGGACAGGTAGACGACACATTTACGATTCAGCTTATCACGTTTTTAATATAAATACTCGCTGGTTAGTTGTTAGTCGGTCGTTAGATTTAAAATTTAAGGTAAGGATACATTGCAGCAGGCAAACTCAAAAGTAGTTTCCTTTTGCGTCTTATTTTTATAATTGTTTGAATATTTTTGAACAATTAAGTTAACCAAAGATTTAAGATTCCTAGAATCTGCCAGTGTTCAAATGCTTTCAAGATAGTCAGGAAAATGATATTTATTTTATGAATTCGGTACGCGTATGTAACAAACATCACACGTTATCGATTTTTTTTTTCACTGATTAACGTTTGCAATCTCCGGTCCTGGCCTCCCGTTGGGTTCCGTAATAATAATTTTTTACGGGCGAGGTTATTGGCCTCGCGCCAAGCTTACTTTGAAGGGACTAGCCCGATCATTTCGCTTTTCCTGCATTGGAGGAAAATTACCGGCGGCCACGACGTGAAGGTTTGATCGCACTTCCACCAGTCAGATATAGATACGACCACCAGCAATTCTAGATAATTCTGTTTTATTCCCCCAATTCTGCTAATGGATGACCGCGAGTCCGTCCTACTAATTTTCATTTAAACATTTTCGAGCTCGGGATTTTTGCAGATTTACCCATTTCCGTATCTCCTGAGCCAGAACAAGTAAATGGCGATTATTACAAGATAATAAAGGACTGTGTGGCGTGTGTCGATGTATTAAAGTTTTTACCCGAAAAACGAAGTTTTTTTTACTGTTTTCCAAAGTATTTTCTTGTTTCCACGCATCACACGCGCCACAAAATTTCAGCCCTCTAGATTTTGCGAAAAGTGGTTAAAAAGGACCTGAAAAACGAGAAAATGGCGGCATTTCCAACCATCACACGCGCCGCATGCGAAAAGCGACACACGTCGCAAGCGGAATATAGTTTTCAACTTAAACACTCACAAAATTTTAGCACTCTTGAAGTCGAAAAATACAATTTCAAACATCACATGCGCCACACGCGTCACACGCGGAATATAACAAATGATATTTTGGTCTTAGACACTCAAACAATATCAGCTCTCTAGGTCATGTGAAAGGGGGTTAAAAAGGACCTCAAAGTAGTCGAAAATACAGACCAAAAGGGGTCAAGTTAAATAAAAGTTTTTAAAAAACAAAAAAAAATCTCTGTCCTACCGACGGACAGCCGGCTGAATTTATGGGATAAAAATTCATATTTAAGCTTTTAACATAAATTGGGTGGTCCCAGTTGATTTTGGCGGAAATCGGCTAACCGGAAGTGGCAGTTTACTTTGACAGTTTTTTGGGTTTTTGCAAATCCCCCAAAAAGTATAGCACTTACGAAAAATCTGTTAAGTGCAAAAGAAATTTAAAAAAAAAATTTACAAAAAAAAACTAAAATAAAATTAATAAAAAAAATTAATAAACATTTACTGTATATTCCGGCTCCGTCCGTAAAAAAATTGTATTGTGGCCACACCTCCATTTGTTATCTTATAAAATTGTCGAAGCTGTTACCTAAGGATTGTGATCAATTACCCTACATTGTTACAATACATCTTTCAATTGCATGCAAACTTAATTCCTTATTTTAGACTAAAATAAATAAATGGTGTGTGATACTTTTCTATAGGGGCAAGTTAGTAGTAATTTCACAATCTCATCACACTGCAAAATGTTTGAGTAAATTTTATAGAACCCGTTTTCAACCTTGGTTTGTGTATACATATAAGCAAACATACTGTCGCGTAACAGTTTAAAATATATTATATGCACTATATACGATTTTGCACCAGTTCCTGCACTCGATCGCTTATGGAAGTGAGTACGTGTTGATTCCTTGTTTTTAGTTTTTTTTTTATCAATGCAAATTGATAGTTGATACTTGTTGTTTATAGTGAATTTGTTTTATTTATATATACATATATATATGTTTTATTCACTGCGAATATTTTCAACTATGTACCTACGTGACTTCTTTTTTCTACAATTTGCAGCGAGTTTTGAACCTGGTTATAATAATAGTGGTGGCCACATTTAATGATTTTCTTTGAATTTAGTTATAGCAGATAATTATAGGTTTTCTATAGTTCTTTTAACTAACAACCAAAGTAAAATGCTTAGATATAGACTAAATAGGAAAAATTCGTAACGATCCCTTTGATCCACGTTTCGTCTGTGTGTCTGACTGATCTCTTTATTACTCTTTACTACTAGAACTAAAAACTTACAACTTTATTTATTATTTATACTAGCTTGGGGCCTCGCGGCATTGACAAAATGATCCAATCTGCCAACTGTGAAGTCTCGATCACCAACGATGGAGCAACTATTCTCAAGCAAATGAATGTCCTTCATCCAGCGGTAAAGATGTTGGTCAAACTCTGACGTGCACAGAAATCACAATTTAAGCATCTTAAAGTCACATTAAAAAACCTTAACTAGGCCGACTTCTGTCTGTGCAATGTCTCGTCTTTTAAATTCTCTATATATTAACTTCGCGTGCCCGTGGCTGGCGGACTGGCTGGCTGGCTGGTCAGATCTTATGATAAATTTTTAACCCACTTCCCAAAGCCCGATTTTATTGAATATTTGCACACACGTAATGGGTGATCAATTTTTTGAAGATAATCCCTTTCAAATGTTGGCCGCAACTGCGCCGTAATTCGGCCATCCGTAAACACAAATTTTGAATTAACTTGAGTAATGTTGGCTTCCAATGCCTCAATCGTAGCTGTTTTATCCACAAAACATTTAGACTTTACATACCCCCACAAAAAAGGTCCAAAGGTGTGATATCACACGATCTTGGTGGCCAATCCACCGGTCCGAATGAAGAGATCAATTGCTCACCGAAAGGAGGACGCAGTAAATCCATTGTGTCACGGGCTGTATGGGATGTAGCGCTGTCTTGTTGGAACCAAATATCGTGGAGATCACGGGCTTCAATTTCCGGCATCAAAAAGTCGTTTATCATGGCGCGATAGCGTTCGCAATTCACTGTTACA
This sequence comes from Nephrocerus scutellatus, assembly GCA_947095585.1. Classification (NCBI taxonomy): domain Eukaryota; kingdom Metazoa; phylum Arthropoda; class Insecta; order Diptera; family Pipunculidae; genus Nephrocerus; species Nephrocerus scutellatus. The sequence continues at coordinate 113,605,367 of OX352761.1, read as the reverse complement.
TTGGCGTCGGCCTCGTCTGTGAAGAAATATGGGCCGATGATTCCTCCAGCCTATAGGCCGCACCAAACGGTAGTTTTCAATGGATGTAATGGCAGTTCGTGAATGGCTTCAGGTTGCTCTTCAGCCCAAATACGGCAATTTTGCTTATTAACGAACCCATTAAGCCAAAAATGGGCCACATCGCTGAACAAAATTCGGGTCCCAAAATACGGATCTTCGGCGAGTTTTTCAAGAGCCCAACGATTGAAAGTATGACGCTTTGGAAGGTCGGCCGGCTTCAATTCTTGGACTAGCTGTATTTTATAAACTCTCAAACCAAGATGTCTGCGTAAAATCGCCCAATTAGTGCCATAAGATAGGCCAAGTTGTTGAGAACGGCGCCGAATCGATTCTTCCGGGTTTTCGGCAAAACTCTGACTTACAGCCGCAATATTCTCTTCATTTCGGGCTGTACGTGGTCTAATCAGTCGAGTATCATCCAATAATGTAAAATTATTCTCAAGTTTGCTCATGGTATGCCAAATAGTGCGTTCGGTAGGACGATTATGTACACCATAAGTTGGCCTAAGCGCGCGATGAACACTTTTCACAGAGCGTCGATTTTCGTAATACAATTGTACGATTTGTAAACGTTGTTGAGGCGTTAGTATTTCCATGATGAAATATCGATGAATACTGAACTACTGTCAAACTAAATACATAATTTGGGAAAAGTACCTGCAATCTGATCACCCTTTATATTTCCGGTGACAATATTTTCTATTAAAATTTGGAGTGATCGAGCCGCGGGGTATGTGGGCTCCCATACATTTTTTTAATTTCTCATCCCTGGGCTCCGTGGCTCAGTAAAGCATTTTTCACGGTGTCCCACCTCTCGCTTACTTCTTTTAAAAAATTGAAAATAAAAGTAACCAAGTGCCACTAAAAAAATAAACAAATAAGAGTTGGGGTTAACTCTTGTGTGACTTCGTTTTTTTAATTATAAGCCGGATTTTATGTATGTCATGTATTTAAGTTCAATAATTAAAGTTGCTGTGTAATTTTCATATCACAAAACACAGAAACCGGTTATCTGTTCTTTTTTTTATTCGCTTTATATTTTTCCTAATGAATAAAAAATCTATAATCAACAAGAGTTTTTCCGTCTCATCGTTTTCTAAAGTGAGTTAATCAAAAATGTACCCACACAAGCTTAAAAATATTTATTCAAAAAATTGCTCTAAAAACCAAAACACACGCTATTCGACATAAGTATGGGTTTTTGCGTTACCGTAATTCCAGAGTTCTAATCGGGCATTGGGTAATGCAATACCCTCCCTGATGGCTGATTAATCGTTGCCATTCTACTTTTATTGTCGTTCGAAAACGCTCATAAACTTTTATCAAAAAATTTAAATTTTAATTTCAAGCCAAATATTTTTCTCTGTCACACTTGCATTGTTTTTGTTTTGAATATATGTTTTTTTTTTGCCAACTTGAACGTCGTACAATTGCGTTTTGTTGTTATGTGTCTTGTGTCTGTACACACGACACTTTGGCTGGCCGTGTCCCTCCCTAATCAAACAAAGTAGGTCGAGAGACTTAAATTTAAATATATACATATTATGAACAGTGGTCTTGTCTATTATGTTTTTATTTTCATTCATTTATTTCTTATTTTTTTCTTTGGTTGAGAGAATGAAAGGGACAAGTATACTCTGATTTAAAATTTATTTTTTGCAGCTCTGTCTTTGCAAAACGGATATTTTATAAATAATCTTTCGTAAAATGCCCATAACATTTAATAAATTAAAACAGAGTTTGCAAGGAATTAGTGCGTGAAGCAAGAAGTGTATGTGTATTAGTTTAATTAACGTTTGCTGGTACTCTGCATACACCTGTCTATTTATAGAAATTTGTACAGGGTGTCTCAGAGTAAGCGTGATTTAAAAAAATGTTTCACCACAAATTTCCATTCCATTCCATTTTCTTCACAAACTTTACATTATTATTATATTTTTGTTATTTCATCATCATCATCCTATTTGGCTCTACAACCGGGGTCCGGTCGTGGCCTCCCGCAAAAAGTCTCTCCACCGGTCCCGATTTTGAGACGATGTCATCCAGTTTTGCATCGCTGGGCGTTCTGGTCTACGCCATACGCCATTAGGCTTGGCCGGTCTCGCTGTCGTGTTTCATAAATCCTACCGCAAAGGACTTTTCGAGCAGGATCCTCTTCGCTCACGCGAGCTAGGTGTCCTGCCCACCGGAGCATACAGAGCTTAATTATCTTCACGATGTCGACATCGCGGTAAGGCTCGTAGATCTCATCACTATAGAGTCTCCGCAGTCCTTCCTCTCAAACGGGGCCAACAATTCTCCGTAAGACCTTTCTCTCGAACGCGGCTAAGAGGTCAGAATGCTTTTTGCTAAGCACCCAAGTCTCGGATCCATATGTGAGTACTGGTATGACCATTGTCTTATATATCAGCAGCTTGGATGTTATGGTTAAGTTCCTGGATTTGAAGAGTCTTCACAGACTATAGTAGGCTTTGTTGGCTTTAAGCAACCGTGCAGGTATTTTTGGTTCCATGCTGTTATCGGCTGCTATAGTTGACCTGAGATAGTTAAAGGATTGCACTACTTCAAATTCGCGCTCCACTATTTTAATTGAGGGACCAATGTTGGATCTTCTAGTCGGAGACGTGGCCACTATGTACTTACTTTGTTTTGCTCTTGTTTATGTACAGCCCCAGATTTCGTGGCGCCTGCTCGATCTAGATGAAAACTTCCTGTACAGCTCTTGGGTTTCTACCAATGAACTTATAGAGAATTGTTCCTCTCGCCGTTACGACAGTGTCTCCATCCAGTGTCTCCATCAGTCCATCCCCTTGTCGGAGCCCGTTATAGGTGTTGAATGGGCTTGATAGTGATCCGGATATTTTTACTTGACTTGTAACATTTGTAAACTATTTTATTGACACATTATCGCATACCAGCGAGACAACCAGTGACTGGACCCTTTGGTGATCAAAGACAGACTAATTTAGGTCAGCTCACTGGCCTCTCTCTCTCTCTCTCTCTATAACGCTGTTATATAACAAAGAGAGTGTACTTATTTGTTTGGGTAGATTTATAGCTCTCACAAGATTAGAAGTAGGGAATTTATACTTCTGTGCAATAATCGTGCTACACATTGGTCATGGTCAACCTACATAGTCGTGTCAGTTTATTTGGGAAGACGTACACGTACACGTACACGTACATGGCTTTATAAAGTTCTACTCTGGCTATGCTATCATAGGCGACTTTAAAGTTTATAAAAAGATGGTGTAGTGAGTTTTGAAATTCTAGACATTTTTTTATCACCTGCCAAAAGTGTAATTCTTCTCAGTTGTTGATTTGTCTGGTATGAAGCCACACGCATCAATGTCTTGAAGGATAGAGGAGGAAATCTTATACGCGGTACTCAACAACGTCATGCCACGATAATTGCTGCAGGTTGTGATATCTCCTTATTTATGTATGGGGCACAGATGCCTCTTTGCCAGTCTTCTGGCACCGCTTCTTTCTCCCATACTTGCACTATAAGTTCATGAATTGCTTGGTGTATTGCGGGGCCTCCTGTTTTGGTCAGCTCCGATGGGATACCATCAGATCCCGGGGCCTTATTATTTTTTAGCCGATTTATCGCTCTGCTAACTTCGTCTATGCTTGGTGGCGGCAGCATAGTATGGTCTTCGGTCATTGGTGGAGCCTCCAATTCCTCAGTTAGCTAGCCATTTAGCAACTCTTGGAAGTGCTCTTCCCATCGCTCTACGACGACTTTGAGAACGGAGATCAATTTACCCTTTTTGTCTTTGCAGTATGTGCAACGCGGTGTAATTGTGCCATACCGCGGACTCTTTGGTAGAACTTCCGTGCCTGGTGCGGTCCTTGCTCTCTGCACTGTTTTAGCTCTTTCTTTCTTTCTTTCGCCGGTGAGCTGTATTCTTAAGGCGTGTCCATTTCTCTTCTACGCCCGAATTCTCAGCTCAGCACCAGCATTTAGGGCGAGTCCTGTCGCTTGACCGTAGTTGTTTCTGGTCTTTTCGTTGCGAAGGGCAGCCATGTTGACTCGAATCTGATTCGCGGATGCAGTATGCTACTTCACTTGTCGCTGACTGGAGATCGAAATACTGTCTGGAGTTACTGCAGTAAAATTCATGAATACGGACAGTCAAAGGAATAATGTTTTACCTGTAAAAATACTGGCGGCAAGACTTGGCCAACTCTATCTTGGCAATTCTGTCCTTGTTAGGTCCTCATATTTATCACGCATATACTCGCGATCGTGTTCGATTCTTTCTGCAACGTTTCTTTCAACTTATTTCCCATACACCGAACTGTCTTTATTCCTTTTCATCTTTTATGCGAGTGCTATGCTAATGGCGTCCCATGTGTACGATTTATTAAATGAATTTTCTACTGCATGGAATATGTTGCAATAGAATTTTCTTTGCGTTGTAAGGTATGACTGATTTATTTCCATTTTTCAATGTACCTTTTAGAGTTCCTGTCCTGTTCTAGTTTAAATTGTTTTCTGCGAATTCTGCCTATGGATCCATGAGATGATGCGAAGACAAATATTGACCATAGGTCCTATCTAATTGCTGCAATGCGAAAATATTGCATGAAGGTATGGATATGAGCCAAATCCAACGAAAGTTGTTCATGCATGAAGCACTTGCGGTCGCCTGTTTTTTTTTCTCGGAAAAACTAGACATGTCCTAACCGCACAATTGGTGCAACGTAGGTCAATTCTGAATGGTACACAACCATTCATCAAACAACTGGAAATTTCAGCGGTCAAAACATCGAATTAACGGGTAATCCGCCGTATAGTTCTGATTTGGCACCAAATGACTTCTTTTTATTCCTGCAAACTAAAAAAAATTGCGAGGTCAACGGTTTTGGACAAATAAAGAAGCAATTGATGCGTTCAAAATATTTTGGAGGTACCTCAATCGGAGTGGAAAAAGTGCTTCGAAAATTGGTTCAATTGGCACGCAAAAGTGTATTGATCTTCATTAAGAATATTTTAAAAAACAATACAGCAATACAAACAAACAATACAATAAGATTTAATTGGCGAACAATTATACGGACATGCCAATTAAAAGTACATTTCTATGCGTCTGATGTTGTTGACAACTTTTTCAACTGAGAGCAATGCCCTATGGTGTTTCAAAACACATATTTATTAATGACGTATGTATGATTACTCCTTATGTACCTTGTTCGCAATTGGAGATGAGCAAAACAAAACATGGAAAACAAACCGAAATACTTAAAAAGCATATGGACGTAAACGCACAAGAATTTTTTCTATAAAATGTATACCTCTGGAAAATTGATATCACATATACATATAATGGTATAAAGTAAATTAATAGCGATAACTATTTTAGAAACAAATTAATGTGTATACGTACGAGTATGTAATACTAGTCTACATAAATGTGAAGGTTGAACAGTTCCTTCAAATAATACCATAGTGGGGGAATAATACTATTAGGTCGGCAACGAAGCTTGTTTAATTAAAAGAGAGACATTTGTAACAATGCATCATTAACAATGCACAGTGTGGCTTGGTGTCAAAAAATGATTTTTGATGGTTGCCTCATCAGCAACCCAAATCTGATTGGTTAAGTTTGCAATGCACGGAAAAATAGAAAACCAAAGGTGTCATACTATGGTTCGGCTTCGATAGGTGCAAAGGTAACTAGGTAGGAGAATCAATAATTGTTTTGTGACGTGGCTATAGGTGTTAAAAGCTGATGAAAATCCCATCACGAGGATAGAAAAATCTTTATAGATGCAGATTCGACCTTCGATTTTGTTTGACGTGGGTGAAAAGATCACTTCAAGATCATTTTTAAATTATCTCTATTAATTGCGAGCGTCCGTGTGTTTGTTTGTGGCTCTTGTGATCAATTTGTAATCCACTTTCTAAAGCCCGATCTTATTCCAACTTTGCACACATGTGTATTTCCGAAGGCAACACTTTCTATTAAAATTTGGATGTGATCGGATCCCAGAGTCGAGGGGCTCCCATATAAATTGTTTTCAAAATTAACCCAATTTTATGCAAACTTTACACACCGATTATAGAATTTAAATTCAATTTTTAATTGTTAATATTTTTCTTTAAGTTGTCTTCCTGTCTGTTGGTTTTTTCGACTTCTTTGAGGTCCTTTTTAACAATCTTTTACATAACCTAGAGAGTTGAAGTTTTGTGCGCGTGTGACGCGTGTGACTCGTGTTTTTTTACATTTACTTGTTATGGGTTAGTTTTTTATAAATGATAAATTTTTCTTCTTCCGTCATTGTCCATTTCAAAAATGGTCAGTTTAGCGATCAATTCAGTGTTGGACATATTTGTCTCTGTCAGTTCACTCGAAATTCAAACAGTAATGTGGAGTTCTTGCCTTAGCAATGTATAGCACAGATTGGAATGGTTTTTTTTTTAAATCAAAACCTTGATATTAGTCGAAACAAACTCGGTGTTCTAGCTTATTATTTCCAGATTATTCGTTGCTTCCGCCTGTACCTCCGATTTACTAATATGCTATTGGGCAAATCCATTTTTCGTACTGTAGTACAGTTGCTATAAATCTGATGCGTAAAATAGATCGTGTCGAAAACCTTTCCGGAACTTCTTTTTCCTCCGGGTAGTTGTTAAATAGACTTTCTGCATCGTGTACCCAAAATGAACGTGAACATTCTTTCTTTAAAATTATTACGAAATTTAGACTTTCGAGTTCGTAATAGATTTATTTTAATTTATTTATTAAATCACAAATTACTTTAATTAACAAAAAGCAAAATTACAAATTATACTGGTGATAACTTGTTATGCACACAAAACACTTATATTCACTACTATGCACTTCCCCTCGCCCTCGACCCATTTCACTACTATTCACTTCACCTCGCCCTCGATCCCGGAGCCCGATCACTTCAAAATTTAAAAAAAAAAGTTATCCATTGAAATTGAAAGAAAATCAGGTAAATTTTTAAAAAAAATTTGTATGGGGCCCCTGACCCCGGAGCCCGATCATTCCAAAATGTTTACAAAAGGTTTTGACCATCGGAAAAACAAATGTGTATAAAATATGAAGAAAATCTGGTTATTTTTTTTAATTGTTTAATTGTTTTGTCCATCGGAGATACTCATGTATGCAAAATTTGAAGATAATCGGGTTAATTTTTTAAAAAATTTGTATGTGGCCTCACGACCGTGGTCTCCAAAATTTTTACAGAAAGTGTTGTCCATCGGAGATACACATGTATGTAAAATTTGATGAACATCGGGTTAATTTTTTTAAAAAAATTTTTATGGGGCCTTACGACCCCGGCGACCCCCGTGGTCTCCAACATTTTTACAAAAAGGGTTGTCCATCGGAGATACACATGTTTGTAAAATGTAAAGAAAAACGGGTTAATTTTTTTTTCAAAATATTATATGGGGCCTCACGACCCCGGGGCCAGTGTTCTCAAAAATTTGTACAAAAAGTGTTGTCCATTAGAGACACAAATGTATATACAATTTGAAGAAAATATTTGAAGGGGAAGGGGACCCCGAGGACCGAGGGGCCCCAAATAGATTAGAAATATAGAAAGTGTTGTCATCGGAGATATGCATGTGTGCAAAATTTCAACGAAATCGGACTTTGAGAAGTGGGTTAAAAATTGATCGCAAGATTCCACGACAAACAAACAAACAGCGAGCTTATGAAGTCAATGGATGTAATCTTCTGCTTCATTAGATTGTAAGCTATCCCTAATTCATGGCAGTTCAAATGTTTGTGTTCGTCAATGTTCTGTTTTGTATCTGACGCATTCTTTTTTCTATAAACGATCTCTTCCAATCCTAATCCAATCCAATCCTGCTGATAACAACACTCTAAGCTTTTCATATTAAATTCTTTGACCCACGTGCCTGTTATGTGCAAATTACTTTGCCGAGCTATGTACTTTCGCGTTATTAACTCTACAAGCATTCAAGATGCGTGTTCATAGTCATCTTCAAGTTTATGTCCTTAATTTCTTAATGACCACGATCTGTCTAGCATGATATCGATGCAAATTTCTAGCGCGTGTATTCATTATCAGATATTTATATACGAGTACATATATAAACTAATTTTTTTTTAATAATGTGTTTAGTTAATCTCTAATTTGCACATACACCAGCATACTCTGCAACACTATTACTACTTAGACAAGTTTCTCTTTTGAAATATTCTGATCCCACATGATGGATATTATTTATTATTTCATAGAAAAACGGTAGAATACGATTTGGTAGAGGTTAAAAACACCGCTGTCTCCCTCATTGTAGTTGTTTCTTGTCTTATTTCTATAAGCGTTTATCAATTTGCCTTTTTGCTGACTTATTTTTAACTTTGGGTTTACACTTTGACAATGGTTGATAATTTTTTATTATTTAAATTGTTCGTTGTCGTTGCGAAGCATTGATAAATGGTGTTGTTAGGTTTCGCACAGGTATACCGACAAGAAGTTTAGTTGAGAAATATTTGTATAAAATTTGTGAAAATATATTGAATAGAGTATAATAAAAAGATATAAAATTAACCTAAAATTCTATATATTCTGTGCAATGTTTAATAAATGCAATCTGCTGGAGAGTGGCAGCTATTTAACAGACATCTTACCCGATGATTCCTGCAGCTTTTATGATGATGGCGAGAACTTAAACTTTTATACTAGTTGTGGGAAAAAGAATCCAAATCAGCAGCAACAGCCGGCAACGTTGTCTTCTGTGCCACAATATTCATTATATCCATATTCAGTTAGTGAGCAATGTGTGCATTTAAAAAACGGGAAGGAAATTTTTATTCCGTGGATTTATCCTGACCAGTGGGTGCCAAATACTGCACAGCAACAACAATACCATAAATCGTGGCCGAACAACTTTGTACCAGCAAAATGTCGTCAACAGTTGTTTGCTACAACGTCGTCGACGCCTTGCTACTACGAGCATAATCCGGCACAATTCGGATCAATAGATACGGTTGCTGATTTGCCTGGCCATGGTGCTCAATCATGGATTTGCGATTGTTTCTATGGATATGAATGCAACCAGACACCTTGTCAATTTACAGAATTTGTTGACATTCATGATTTCATGTAAGTTCTGAAATGCTTGATAGGATTTCAAGATGACAGATTAGATGAAAAGAACATAATTAAAAACACTAAAAAAGGTGACACGAACTAGTTGAAATTTGAGGGCTTTCATGTTTTTTTTGTTTTTTTGTTTTTTGTTTAAATTTCACTTAACATATTTCTCCTAAGTGCTATACTTTTTGAGTTATTTGCAAAAACTAACTGTCTAAGTAAACTGTCACTTCCGGTTGTCAGATTTCCGTCAAAATCAACGGGTCCCTCACAATTTATGTAAAAAGCTTAAATATGATTTTTCATCCGGATAAGTTCAAAGGTCTGGGCTGTAGAATGGACACAGACAGACAGACATACAGACAGAGATTATTACATTAGAGATGTATTTCAAATTTGAAGAAAATCGGGCTTAATTGAAAAAAAAATTATATGGGTACCCCTCTCTAAAAATGTTACAAAAATGTTGTCCATTGGAGATGTGTCTAAAATTTTAAGAAAATCGGGCTAATTTTTAAAAAATTTATATGGGCACCCCTCGTGCCTTAGCGCCCGTTCACTCCAAAAATTTTACAAAAAGTTTTGTCCATAGGAGACATATGGGCCTCGGAGGTCTCCAAAATTTTTACAAAAAGTGTTGTCCATCGGAGATATACATATACATGTTTATAAAATTTGAAAACAAAGTTGGGTTAATTTTTTAAAAAAATTTTATGGGGCCCGGGGCTCTCCAAAATTTTTACAAAAAGTGTTGTCAATCAGAGATACACATGTGCATAAAATTTTAAAAAATCAACTTAATTTTTTTAGAAAAATTGTATGGGGCCTCACGAACCCTGCCCCGTGGCCCCCAAAATGTTTACAAAAAGTGTTGTCCATCGGACATGAAAATTAAATTTGAAGAAAATTGGGTTAATTTTCTAAAAAATTTGTATGGGGCCCGGGCTCTCCAAAATGTTTACAAAAATTGTTGTTGTTGTGTTAATATATTGAATAACGCCGAATTTAATTGTCCACAAGTTTAATGAGTGGGAGCCGTGGCTCAGTGGAAATGCGCATAGCTACTGAGCATGAGGTTCGTGGTTTGAATCCCAGTAACACCAAAACTAAAATTAAATTTACGGTGTCCCACCTCTCGCCAATGTCTGACAAACGTTCCGAGAGTAATAACTTGTCACGGAAAGCTTCTCAATTCGCCGTTCGGATCCGGCCTTAAATTGTAGGTCCTTCCATTTGTGTCAAAAAATATACATACACAACACAACTGGACGAGAGAAGCTCGACATTAGACCGCAACGGTCTGTCACGCCCAATATTATTATATTATTACATATGTTTAAGGAACAATATTTGTTTTTATCTTTCAAATTTGTAATAAAACTCGTTTTTAACAGTTATTTTGGAGTAGACAACGTTCTTAACTAAACATATAGACGTTATTTAAGATATTAACCAAATTTGTACTACCTACCATTCCAGAGTTATTCTCATTTGCTTAGCGTCGTAAAATTATTTATGGCAACCCTAATTTCTCTGGTTTTTTGTATTATTCTGCAAAAAATTTGAGGTCAGTGCGTCATTAATATCTGGAACCTCCATGAAAATTGATAATACAATTAAAAAATTTCAGTGGAAATGGAATCGTCATATGCATAAATTCTAATTTGGCGTTCATGTTGCAAAACTTGGCAGTCGGCTCGAAGAGTAAGGAAAATCGAGTCTGACATCACGACATTCTTATACTTGCTATAATTTTTTAAAAAACTAAGACATAAAATAAATTAATGTGTGCAGATAAATAACATTGTTAAAATAGGAGATAAAAAAAAGCTAAAATAAGAGATAAAAAGTCTACTTTTGAATTGAATTCTATAGTGTAGGTCGTCTGCAAACAACCCATTTGTATTTTAGATTAGGTTTGGGTTTTTGGTTATTTCGAATTAGATGTTTTGATTTTGTTTTGATGAACCACGTATTCGATGTAATGCAAATCGTTAACTCATATCTTAATCTCAACATTTGTCAGGTGAATTGTAGCAGCCGATAACAGCAAGAGAAATTAAATTTGTGTAAGGACTAAACCGGACCACCGTCGAAAACCGAAAATGATGATGTAAACAAAAGAAATTTACTTTATTACCCATTGTACAAAAATTTAAAGTTTTTCTCATAAAATTGAAAGCTCACTCACACCAGCGATATTTACGATTAAGGTTTTGTCTATATTTTGCTGAAAAGATCAATCAATCATTTATTGAAATAGATTATGAATTAGAAATAAAATTTAAGCTTCAGCTTTATTGTAACGATAAGTAGCAAATACAAAATTATATATTTTTTGCAGACATTTAAATTAATATTTGCACATCGTTTGGATGTGTCAGACTTAAATGATTTATTATAAAAACACTCGTAAATACTTGGACAAACATTAAATAATAAATTAAACATTAGAAAAAGATAAGACTAATGGTCGAAGCAAAGGCTGTTGAACTTCAGTTTTTAAATCGATATGAAACATTTGTCTGAAATATATTCCCTGTGCATCAACTTTAGAAGCCATAAGGTTTAAAAATGAACAAATGAATGAGATTTAATTTGCTTTTGAATCAAAATCGAGTCGCAAGTCACGCAATGCATAGCAATTAACTTCAATTGCGGTTTTATGTCTTGACTTGATATCTGAATGTATAAATTTTTCTTCTCAATTCAATGACAACAAAGAGTCCTTAATTTTAAAGTGCCCATCCATAATTAATTGAAAAATAAAAAAACAAAAAAAATTTAAACTTACGCACATGTGCGTTTTCAGAATGTCTATCAGCGTTTGAATGCATTTTACATTGAAATTGTGCAACAAAGATGCTATAGCACAAATACATTCGTATGCACGAACACATATTATTGTTGCTTCGACGTATGTATCTGGCTGACTTTTTTACAAACCTAACGAAACTGATTTCTTATATGGACAAGTTGTGCTGACTTATCTGACCGGACAATTGGAATTTTGATTTACAAAGCGTTCAAGACAACTAATGGTGACGAAACTGAATTTTTTTATTGTAGACCATTTAAATGTATATGCAATTTTAATTCGCTGTTTTCTTGTTTCTTAATAATTGCGCCTTATTGTAAGAATATCGACGTAGCCTCACTAAATTCAAAAAAGGAACATTTCCAAAAAAATCTTGTACATTTAAATCGGACTTTGTTTATTACATATCAGTAGACTTTCTGATATTTTTAGTACAATTGCGCCTAATTGTAAGAATATGACGTAGCCTCAATTAATTCAAAAAAGGAACATTTCCAAAAAAATCTTGTACATGTAAATCGGACTTTGTTTATTACATATCGATAGACTTTCTGATATTTTTAGTACAAAAAAATGAATTTTTATGTGCCTATTGTCCACGTTTCATGTCGATTCAATAGTTTTCGGGTTCGCTAAGCTGGTGAATAGTGATAGTAAAGACACCTCTAGGAAGATTGGGTTGATTGGTGAGGACGATGAACGAATATGTAAACCCCTGCATTCATATAACCACCGAACCACCGGCGGGTGTACTATATGGTACAACCTTCCCCCTCATGCCAATTTTATACATTGAAAGTTTCATAAAAATCGGTTTGTAAATGTGACTGAAATTAACATTTGTATATAAGATAGTAAAACGAGCTTCTCAGCTCGCCATATGGATATTTGTAATTCACTCTAAACACTAAATTATTTTAAAGGCTCAATAGTAACCATTTAATTCACAAAATTGGTAAAATTATTTTTTTGGGGAATTTTTTTTTCTGAGAAAAAAAAAATTTTATTTTTTATAAAAAAACTTTTTTTTAGAAAACTTGCTTTAATTTTCTTTTAAAAAAATGTGTAATATGGTTAAGTCTTGGAAGCTACGATTTTTGATGGTGGTGATGATTGGTATTCGGTGAAGTGGGTGGTCGAACGGGACGGAATCGTTAGGGTAGCGTCGCTGGGGAGTGGGTCAGTGGATAGAATGGATATTTATGGTGGTAATGGAGTGATCGAGGCGAGGATAGGTGGTGATGGGGGCGATGGGTGGGTAATGAAGGTACGAGCAACGCCGGGCACTTCAGCTAGTTTTATTATATTTTCTAAAAGAAAAATAAACAGGTACATAAAATAAAATAAAGCTATACAACGGTTGCCAAAGAAGTTTCACTTCACTCACGAAATGTCATCTGTCGCTATCTTTTTATAATAAGTTACTTATCCTTTAACTTCCTCTTAAATATTTTCAACTTAATCTCTTAGGAGGTGTTGTTTTGTGTCTTCGTGTCTAAAAAAAAATTACGTTAAATATTGGACGGTGGAAAATTTCCAAACAATAAAATTGGGTAAATAGTGCAAAGATTAGAAAAACAATATGACCTAAGCGAATAGAAAGCGATTTGAGATTGTTATAAATGAATAAATGAATTGTTAAAAATAGAAAGAACTAAATTATTAAATAGGCATTGGACAACAGATTCAGCTGTTTTTTAAATATCTTTTACGCTTAGGTCACCCACAACTACTCGTAAATAGTCCGATAGAGGAAACTAACTAATTAATTATGCATTAAAGATAAGACAAGAGATTCAGTTGGAAAAAAAATGTTTTTGTAATCTTTTTGGTTCAGATCACCACACAACTATTTGGGATTTCCGCCGATTGAAAGATCATATTGTAAACTCTTGAGTTAGTTAAAAAAAGGTTATATTATTTCAGCTCATTATCATGAATCAGTAGAATTAGGTGAAAGCACATTTGTTGCTCTTTTGATATTTTACAGGCATTTGAAGAAGCTCTTTTTTCTAAAATTCATTCTTATGGAAACGATAGTTGGGTTCTAAATTATCATCCTGCCGATAAATTGCATTCTATGCAACAGGCTTAAGGTCTGAAAGTCAGCGTATAAATGCGGGTGTTCCTCAAGGCTCTGTTCTGTCTCCGCTATTTTTCTTAGTTCTTTTTTTAATGATCTCACATTTCTAATCAAAAAACTTTATTATTTAAAGACATATCTCTCAGCTGTTTTCCAAATTTTTACAAAAAGTTTTTTCCATCGTAGATACACATGCGTATAAAATTTAAAGAAAATCGGGTACTTTTTTAATAAAATTTGCATGGGTACCCCCGACCCCGGGGCTGGATCACTTCTAAATTTTTACAATAAGTTTTTTCCATCTGAGATACACATGCGTATAAAATTTTAACAAAATCGGGTCCTTTTTTTATAAAATTTGTATGGGTGCGCCCCTACCCGAGGCCCGATCATTTCCAAATTTTTACAGAAAGTGTTGGCCATCGGAGATACATTTCTTTCTTTCTTTCCTTTACTCCGAGGGGGGAGCATAGGGCTTCTAAAAACGCCCGCCAACGAACTCGATTTGTCGCCTGAGGCTTCAAGAGATCCCACTCGGTCCCATGGGATCTTGCTTCCTCTTCTATTGTCCTTTTCCGTGTCTTGCTAGGACGGCCAACTCGACGGCTTCCTTTTGGATTCCAGTCGAGCGCTTGTTTTGTAATATCGTCCGCTGGCTTTCTCAAAGTGTGGCCAATCCAGCTCCATTTTCGTCGTCTGATGGTGATCGCGATTGCTTCCTGCTGCGTACTCTCCGCAAGTCTTGATTGGTGATAATGTCCGGCCATCTTATTCCCAGTATCATCCTTAAGCACTTGTTGACGAAGACTTGGAGGAGCGTCGCAATTGACTCTGTGACTTTCCACGTTTCGCAGCCATACAAGAGAGAACGCTTGATCTGAAGATCGTTAGCTTCAGAGTCCGGGAGATTTGCGAGGAGTTCCAGATATTATTTAGCATACTATAGGAGTGTCGCGCCTTCTTTACACGAGAGCACAAATCCGAGTCAGCACCATCATTTTTTGACATCCAGCTGCCCACATAACAAAACTTATCGACTTCCTCTATCTGATGTCCGTCAATCGAGAGATCACATGTTCCACTAGCGTTAACGCGAGTAGTTTTGTTTTTGAGAAGTTGATTTTTAAACTCACTTTGTTAGCGTGGAGTTCTAGTGAGTTTAATTTTCCTCCATGTCACCTTAGCGATTGTGATAGAGACAGATATCATCGGCAAAGGCCAGGTCTTCTAGGCGGCGAAAAACATTCCATGGCAAACCCGATGGAGTACGGGTTACTATTTTCATCACCCAGTCGATAACAATCGTGAAAAGCATTGTTGAAAGGTGAGCCAAGATGACCGTTATGAATGCCGCGGCATGTTGAGTCGCGGTACAGCTCCTTAATGATGTTATTGAGTTTTTCCGGAACACCATAGCTAGACAAAATCTGCCACATCATGTTTCGGCCTACGCTATCAAAAGCGCGTTTAAAATCTACAAAAACCATATACAGAGGAGAGCGATACTCAACTGACTGTTCAATGATGATATAAATACCATAGGAGATACACATGCGTATAAAATTTGAAGAAAATCGGTTAAATTTTGTAAAAATATTTGTATGGGAGCCCCCCGGCCCCGAGGCCCGAGGGATTCCAAATTTTAATAGAAAGTTTTGTCATGGGAAATACACATCTGTGCAAAGTTTGAATAGAATCAGGTTTAAGGAAGTGTGTTAAAAATTTATCACAAGATTTTACCCACCAGCCAGCCAGCCATCCAGCCAGCCACGGGCACGCGAAGTTAATAAGAGAATTTAAAAATACAACTTACCTTTAGGTGTATGACTGGAACATAGCATTAATGATATGATTTTAAAGATTCCCTCTTCAGCCATACAACACGAATGTGTTTCTGGTCTTTCCTTTGAGGCAATCTTTACGTATAATTCAAATTATTATTAAATCAATAAACTAAAAAATTAACGACATATGAATTTTAGCGGCAACATTAGCAAAAAAGATTAATATCTGCTTGTATATACAGCAGCAACAACAACAGTAGTTACGTAATGTACCCATTCATTTTTTATTGAGAAATCCTTATCAAGGTTTATTAAGGAAATATCAACAGAATGTCAAAATTATGATAAAAGTATGGAAATACAGCCAAACAGTCGAAAGATTGTAGATTTTATTGCAAATTTTTTGAAGCACGTGTCGCTCGAGCAAACAAACAACTAAGCTTACAATTCAAGCTACTGCTTAGTTGCTTTTCATCAGTCTGTCTGGTATAAAAACTATAAATCTAAATTGTTCCTCAAGATAGAACGGTTTGCATTGGATTTACCAAAGAGTTATTTTGTCACATTTGTGCCTTCTATATAGAAATAGAAAGTTATATTCGTAATTGCAGAAACAAATTGAACAAATCAACCACTGCCTGCCACACATTCGCAGCATTAATTGAAAAATTACTTCGCTCAATTGAATATCTTCTTCTTTGCATTGAACCCATCATAAATGGATGCATGGCCAATATGTAGGGTAAATGGCAACGTCCTCCATATCTTTTTTTTTTGTTGCAACTAATAATGCTCTGCCTCTCGTTTCTGGGTTTCTAAATTGTATCTCAAATTGGCACTTTATGCTGAATATTTTATGAATATAGACTATTCATTCATCGCAGATTGTGCCCTACTATTGTTAATTGTGTATTTATACTATTTATTAACATAGAACGAAATAACACCTATACAAAGAATTCGTCTTTTATCTTTCCTGGTTTTTCAAATTAGTAATTTTTATGTTTATTATTCAATTTAACAATTCTTAGGAATAACGAAAAACGTAAGGAAAAATCTCGTGATGCAGCCAGATGTCGTCGTTCTCGTGAAACGGAAATCTTCACGGAATTGGCACAAGTCCTACCACTTCGGAAGGAGGATGTCAATCAATTGGACAAGGCATCGATCATGCGAGTGGCCATTGCCTATTTGAAAGTTCGTGAAATGCTTCAGATGTGTAAGTATAAAAAAAGAAAGTAATCATCAACTAAAATTTTTTCACCACTCACTCTTTTCTTGTTTTGCAGTTCCAAAAATTCAACAAACTGGAGATGAATTTAGTCCGGATGAACCCACTCAGACCGATGATAAAACTGATGATGCAAAACCTTTGGATTTTTGGAAAAAAGTTGAAACCGGCAAATTGTTGACTCAGACACTAGATGGTTTTCTCATAATTCTCTCGAATGATGGCGATGTGACCTATGTCACAGAGAATATCACCGAACATCTTGGCATTGCAAAGGTTTTTTCTTCTTTTTTGAACTATTATTAAGTGCGTGTGTAGCTAATTATCATTCTCTTCTAACCCTTTCAGATTGATATTTTGGGTCAACAGATCTGGGAATACAGTCATCAGTGTGATCATGCTGATATTAAAGAAGCGCTTAACATCAAAAAGAACAACCATTCTGATAAAGTAAAGGAGGAGAATCTAAATACAGAGGGCTTTACAACGGATCATCGTGATTTTTTTGTTCGTTTGAAATGCACTCTCACAAGTCGTGGCAGAAGTGTTAATATTAAGAGTGCATCTTATAAGGTGAGGTCAATAGTAAAAAGAGTTAGATGATGTTTTTTGTAGGATGAGTATAGGATGATTAATTGATTATAGAATGATTATGAGATGGACTATTAGTTAGACTATTTCGAAGGTTAAAAGATTGTTATAGGATGATTCATCATCATATTTGTCTCTACAACGGGGGTCCGGTCCTGGCCTCCCGCAAAAAGTCTCTCCATCGGTCCCGATTTCGAGCCGATGTTATCCACTTTGGCATCCCTAAACTCTGGGCGTCCTGGTCTACGCCATTCTTCCAGCGTAGGCTCGGCCGTCCTCGCTGTCGTGTTCCATAAATCCTACCGCAAAGTACTTTCCGAGGTAGGTGTCCTGCCCACCGCAGCATACCGAGCTTAATTCCCTTCACGATGTCGATAGGATCGATCGATTATAGGATCATTATGTGATGATTTAAGAAGTATAACTGATTATAGGATTTTTCTTTGAAAGAATACCCTAGCCTGTATGGCAGACACTGCGACCTAAAAGATCTATTGTATCTTAGGGTGTATTTACTCTAAGAGACGTACCACCTCCCTAGTGAAGGATAGTATGTCCTTAGTAGCAGAATTTCTCAACTCCGCTGTCGAGCACATTTCCTTATAAAAAGTGACGTACGCCAAACAAGAGTGCGTGTCTAACTAACAAAAGGACCACTTAGTGGTCTAACAAGACACGCAAATTGTCCCCTCAAAGTACATCACGTCGTCTCCTTAACCCAAGTAGTGCTAAGCATTCGCAGAGAACGTGCTCGGATGACTCAAATTCTTCCAAGCAGAGCCCACACCAATTTTGTTAAGGTGATATTGCAAGCCACAATGACCTGATAGGAAACACTCAAGCTTCCTAATGCTATCCCAATTTAGATTAAGGATTTCCTTATAGGAAAGTGCCTGATTAAGTATTTGGATTGCCTTAGCCCCCGGAAGTTATCCCAGCGGGCCAGACGATGCTTGTGTTCCCAACAATTTATCAGTGCTGTGGCGGCAGCCCAGTTGACATCACAGTAGGCTTCAGGTCATATGAACGCAGATTCCGAGACAGTATTAATCTTCAAAACTTCCAAATTTGCCTCCTTTTCCACATTTGTTGTCATTTTGTGCAGCAGCAGAAAACAAACGTCGTCAGCGTAGTCCAGATGTTAGAGTTGAGATGTAAGTGTCCAACGAATTCCTACGTTTCCAGTAGATAAAGCTGCGCGAAGCACATCGCTAATCACCAACAAAAAGAGTATGTATCGGCGATGGAATGCAACCGTGTCGTACCCCACTTAGGATCTCGAATTCCTCTGACAGCTTTCCTCTATGCAGAACATGACATTTAGAGCCATCATAGGTTGCTTTAATAATAGCTATTAGTTTATCGGGTATACCTATCCTGCGCAAGGCGAGCCAGATAAACTGTCTGTTGACACTGTCAAACGCCTTCTCAAAATCGATGAACAGCAGGTGAAGTGGTGACCGGAAGGAATTCAACGCACTGTTCAATAATGATCCGCAGGGTGTTTATGTGGTCTACACAGAAGGATACAGTGTGGAAACCTGCTTGTTTGGCAACGAGTGTATACATATAACATGCTCAACACAAATGGTTGCGAGAAGCTAGGCCTTGGACCGCAATGGTCGGCCGCGCCAAATATATTATTATTATCGAGACTTTGGTGTTGGGTCCAAAGAAACCAGCTCCAACTCCAGTTCAATAACTTTCGGCCACCAAACGAGGGCCGCGTACTTGATAATAGTTCTCACTATCGTTGTAAACATCCAATGTAACATTTTTAGAATATAGACCTCAAGTTCTGCCGTAGAGTCGTCTACTTGCCCACAAGCCCTAGTGGCACGTTCGATGGCGGACTTGATATGAGAATTCCAGTTTAGCCGTTTATCGAGGATGACGCCGAGATGTTTAACTTCACTGGAAAAATCTAACGTGGTGCCTTTGATGATGATAGGTCCCAAATCGACCAGTCTTCTTTTCGTGAAAGGTACTAGAACGGTTTTGCAAGGATTGATAGATAGTCCTTCTATGCTGCACCATTCTAAAACGTGTAGTAAAGCATCTAGCATGACACTAGTGATAGTCGTGCAGTACTTACAACTAATAAAAATAGCAAAATTGTCCGCATAACCAGTATCTCTGTATAGACTAGAAAATTGTCAATAACTATTTACCATAGAAGGAAAAAAATCACTCCCCCCTCACTGCAGTCACAGACACAAACACAAACACTAAATAATATCTCGACTTTCAAGCATGGCCCTTATCCAATAATTGTTTGAGTCTTCGCTACCCCTGCTACTGATTGCCCTTGCAATAGATACTATTTTGATACCACATCCGTTCCGAGACATATCAGCGGGAATTTAAATGGTGATTAAATCCAGTCTGTAGCGTTCAATTACAAGATCAATTCGACGATCATGTACTCAGACTTCCGTGCAAGGGTGGGTTCACACCACCACCCACTAGAGAATTTGTTTTTGACAACTAAGCAAAAACACCATTCGCCGTCCAGTAGAAATGGGAATTACAATTGTTAGGAGTTGAACTGTTGTTCAAAAACGATAGTGGATAATATCATTCCAAAACAGCTGCACACTACAGTAGTCAATACCGCAAATACGACACTACTCTAGTCTACTCGGAAACCGATAACCCGACAGACCGACCGACCTCTTCTTAGCATAGTACTGTCATCATTATTATTATTATTATTATTAAGAGTATTATTAAGTAAGATTATTAGTGTTAACTAGGAACAAGTTTGAAGTCAAATAAATAAAAATAAAATTAATTTGTAACACCAGTGAGAAACGAACCCTGGGTCCGATGAGCGTCACCCGACAAACAAAGTTTACAAGTAGTTTGAGTTCCACATGAAAAAAGGATGGACGTTCCTCAAACTTATATGAGAAGGTGGATTTGATTAGAAGTAATGGACAAGAGATCATTAACAAAAATGACAAAAAGCGTCGGAGACAGAACAGAGCCATGGGGAGCGCCAGCATTTATCTGATGTATTTTGGACTTGAAGAGGCGCCGTGGCTCAGTGAAAAAGCGCATGTCTACAGAAACACCAAAAGTATTTTTCTCGCGAACAAAACAAACGTTCCGAGAGTAATAACTTGTTACGGAAAGCTTCTCAATTCGCCGTTCGGATCCGGCCTTAAATTGTAGGTCCCTTCAGGCATTTGTGCTCAAAAATATACAAAAATATACAGCTTCTAATCCAATGAAGCAATTTTTCATCGACTCAATAAGTACGCATTTTAAACAAAAGAGCCAAACTGTGTCAAATGCTTTGGAAATATCGAGTGCAACTGCTTTGCTTTCACGTAATTGATGCAAAGACCCGGTCCACTGTTCGGTGAGATATACCATCAAATCACCAGTAGAACGTTGGCTGTTTTCCAACTTCTCGGAAGAATCCAGAAGAAGAGGAAAGATGGAAAAGCTTACGCAATGGTAATGCCAGCTTGGAAGAACAAGAACTAATGGGGAAATACCATCTGGCTCAGCGGATTTGTGAGACCATAAGGGGAGACCCTTTGAACGCGAAAAGTAAACACGCAAGGTTCATCACGTTTGTAATAGGTTTTAACAATTTTAACGCTTTTTTCGATGCTTAAACAATCCGTTTTCGTAAATGTCCGCCAATAGTCTAATAAAATAACAATTGCGATGAAATAACAATTGCAATAGAAGACCCTGTATTTACAAGTCTCATTTACTTAAATTTCACTTCGTGAGTAACGTGACAGAAATGTGAATTCCGTAATCAGCATATACGTTTGGGGATGCAGTAGTCAGTAGAAAATCGTTTAATACTTTTAGGTACTGTCTGTAATGACAGTATTGTCTGGTAACAAACCATCCAGATTCCCTGAATTGTACTGCACTGCACCTCGAAACATATTAAAAAATATGTCAGGAGGCAATAAAGTTGTCTAAAAGAATGAAATAAATATTTTTGTTAAAAATATACATACTATGTAAATTGAATTGTAAATGAGATGTAAAATTAAATGATACTAAAAAATTCAAAAATTATTGCAGGTTATTCATTTCACTGGACATTTGGTAGTAAATGCAAAAGGAGATCGAATTCTTGTTGCAGTTGGTAGCCCAATACCTCATCCATCAAACATTGAAATACCTCTGGGAACGACCACGTTCCTGACAAAGCATTCACTCGATATGAAATTTACATATGTTGACGACAAGTAAGTAGATTCTTCATATTTAGTTTTTATCAAAAAACAAAGTACTAAATAACAGATCTATCTCTTATCTCTAGAATGTTTTCATTATTTGGCTACAAACCGGAAGATTTACTCGATCAATCACTATTTGAATGCCATCATGGAGTTGATTCGGACAGCCTTATGTCTACATTTAAAAGTGGTAAGTAAATCTCCTTAAGTTAATGTTATTTATAAACATGACATTATTTTTAAACTAAGCAGACAGTTAGTAAAATTAGATTAGCACTTGTACTGATCAAGTATTCTTATAACTTATTTGCTAATTGCAGTCTGTTGGACATAATTAATATAATTATTATAATGTCTGACTATACATGAACACGGTGCAATAAAAAAACGAAACAACAAACTTTACGTTCTATTCCATCGTTATCGCACATTATAACTCTCTTACTCCGCTCCATCTGATCAGTCCTAATTTTAATGTAGCTTGTAATTAGTTTTAAAACAAACGAATAGCGACACATGGACACGTTAAACCAATCACTTGGGACTCCTGTCCATAGCGAAAACTGCTTACAATTTCGCAACTCTGTGCAAATAAACTGTCACATCTGCTTCATGTTGTTGTACCACCGTCCTACCAATTATCAAAGCGAAAACACTTTACCTTTTCTATTTTTCTGCATTTGATGATGATGTTGGTAGTAGACGTATTGCTACGTCTTTGTCAATGTATAGTCCTTATCATTGTCCTTAATAATAATCATAGTAGCACCCGGCGATACTGTCCCATAATAGTTTTTTGTTGGCTTGAAGAGGGGAAAACAAATATCATACACATTTTTCGCTTATCCGAGTGGATACTGTGCTGGAAAGGAA
Source organism: Nephrocerus scutellatus (assembly GCA_947095585.1). Lineage (NCBI taxonomy): Eukaryota > Metazoa > Arthropoda > Insecta > Diptera > Pipunculidae > Nephrocerus > Nephrocerus scutellatus. Next base: position 113,582,608 of record OX352761.1, on the reverse strand, counting down.
AAGAAATGAAGTGGCATTTCTAGCGTCGGACAGTTTTATTACGCAAACATTATGCACACCCAAAAGAGAGGTGGCCGTGGTGCTGATGGCAAAGTTATTTACGTTTGAGTTAAAGAAACCAGACGTTTGGGATTTTTCCTTTATTCCATAGAAAGGTTCAGTTCAGTTATATACAATACATATATGTATTTTGATCAATTTGGTTTTTTTTTTACTAAGGTGAATTTTAGGATAAAGGAATTAATGTTGCATCATTTTTAGAGCTTTGAGATAATAGATTTGGATTATATGATTGGATATGGATAATATGAGTGATAAAGTTTCTCACCTCCCGTCTTCCAGACCCAGTTATAATTTATGCTCTAGGTCTAGTTAAAAAGATAGTGTTCAGAAGCTTTTCTTGACGTTTAAGAAACCTTCAATTGAGTTTGACACCACGGGCAACTGTACGAAATAGAATGTTTTACCTGAACCAACCTAATTGCGGTACATTTGTTATGTACCAAGGAGCGTTGATAATTGTCCGGAGTATTTTATTTTGCAATCTTTGTATAATGGCTGGGTTTGATGCACTGGCAGTAACCCATATCTGTCGTTCGTACGTCCATAAGGAAGTATAGTAATCATGAAAATTTTCGAACTGGGGATTTTTGCAGATTTACCCATTACCGTATCTCCTGAGTAAGAAAAAGCGAAAAGAAAAAAATCTCTGTCTTTCTGTCTGTGTCCACTCTACAGCCCATACAGCTGAACTTATCGGGATGAAAATTCATATTTAAGCTTTTTATATAAATTCTGAATGGCCAGAAGATTTTGACGGAAATCTGACAGCCGGAAGTGACAGTTTTTCGAGTTTTTGCAAATAACTTAAAGTATATATTAAAGGAGAAATCTGTTAAGTGCAAAAGAAATTTAAACAAAAAACCAAAAAAAAAAAAAATTAAAATAAAAATTAAAAAAAAAAAAAAAATGTAATATACATTTACTGAAAATTCGATCCCCGTCCTTAAAAGGAAGGATTTTTTTTTGTTTTGTGTCGATAATTTTGGAATTTCTTTCAGGAGTCAATACAGTTGTCTGAATGTATTTTTAATTTGATTTCGTTTTTGGATTATGTAGTGTTTCCAAGCCTGTCTATGTGAATTCCTAGATATTTAGCATGATTGTCAGCAGAAATATCTTTGGTGTTTCGATGAATAGCTTGATGGTAGATGACTTGTACTGTTTTATCTTTATTGATTTGAATTTCCCATTTGTTAAACCAGTCTACTGTGTAATCCAGTATTTCCTACAGCTGGTGAGTAGCTGTTTGTAGGTAATTCTGTGAGGAGAGAATCACCGTGTCATCTGCGAATATTGCTATCATACAATTTTGCTGTCTTGGTTTTGGTAAGTCAGCTGTGAATAAGAGGTAAAGTATTGATCCCAAGACACCACCTTGGGGTACTCCTACCTCTTTCTGGCAAATACCTGAGTATCCGTGTTTATAAGTATAAAAGAATCTGTTTATAAAAGGGTAGTAATCTGGTAGCATTGGTTTGAGTTTGTGTCCTTAGTGCCAAACAATATCAAATGCTTTAGCAACGTCTAGATAGACCGCCACACGGTATCTCTGTTCATTCAGATCTATTGAGGCTACTGGACAGGGGTTCGTGGTTCGAATCCCAGTAACACCAATAGTATTTTTCACGTTGTCCCACCTCTCGCGAATGGGTGACAAAGTTCCGAGAGTATTAACTTGTCGCGGAAAGCATCTCAATTCACCGTTCGCATCCGGCCTTAAATTATAGGTCCCTTCCATTTGTGTCCCAAAATATACATGAGCATTATAAGGTTGCGAACCCTTTTATCATTATATTTGGCTCTACAACCGGGATCTGGTCCTAGCCTTCCGATGCGAAATTCTTAACGCGTGTGCAGATTATAAAAAAAAGACTTCTCTATGTAAAAGTCAGTAATGAAATATAGAAATTGTATGAAATAAATGATGGAATCGCATATAGCGGTACATGTTTTACACCGCAGATAGGCCAATAAGCGATATTGTTACATTGGCTACGTACGCACATGACAGAGATTATTACCATAAACCAACTACAACCTTTATAATTTTACAAAATTCAAATTAAAAGTTTTGTTCTAAAAAATTTGCTTTCTCTCAATGGATAGATTTGAAATGAAGAATTATATAAAAAAAATCTATTAATATTGTCATTCAAACCATATTAAGATTATTAAGAGCTATGAGTATAACTACCTTTAACTTCAACTTTCCCTATGATCTGCCTTAACTTTAAGCTTCCCTCACAGTCGTCTGTGATATCCGTATTAAATTTTCTGTTGCTTCTTTTTGGTAGTAAAAGAAATATTTTTACTTCTCAAAACATTTTTATAACCTATTCGTCTGGACTTTGTGGGTTGGGTGCATTTTCAATTCCATAGATTCCATGCATAGATCTTTTGCAATTGTTTTGTCTGCAAAGATGTGCAATTGTTGACTGCTGTAATGTGTGAGAGTTGTGGGCAACGTGGTTGAGCCATAAAACTGAAGTCATTTTGACCAGACGAACATCGGCAAAGCGAATGCAGTAGCAGAAACAGTATAGCCAATAATAATTCCAATTGTTCAGCTCTGCTAGTCGTTGACCGTGGGAGAATTTAATCGAATCAACCTAAGGAAGAGGCTAGACGGTGACAAGATTATGTGTAAGAAGAAAATACAATCGTTACCCGATGGTTTTATAACTCTAACTTGAGTTACATTTTAAGTACCAATTCAATTGTTGCAGTTTCTGATGAAATTTTATTGGCTGGACATGAATGTGAATGTAATAAGTAATAACACAAATCAGCGTTTTTTGTATATTGTGTATATATATTCGACAGACTCTGTCAATAAAAAGTCAATGCTTTTAATGGTTTTTTATAATTATAGTTATAAAGTTAGTTATTTGTCTTTTTCTCGATATGTGGGCAGTTTGTTAAAGTCAACAAAGTCAACTCAAGTCTGAAGCACAGTCTTCAAGTTGATGAAGGTTGCTCCGGTATAAGACAATCGTCGTACCAATACATTTATTCCCGGTCGAGAGAAATATCGTAGACAAAACTATTTACCCCGTATGTAGGAAAGGACGAATAGAAGGCTCTACATCGACATAGCAACACCAAGATGCTGGAATCGTGCAAATGGTTAACATAAATTCAATTTAAAGCTTTTAAATACAAGGTAATGCTGACAAGTTAAATTATTCCATTACAAGATGACACAAAACTTGCAAGGAAATGAATTTAACATTGTTGGTTAAGAAAATACTTCTTTTTTGTGCAAATTTGCCATAAGCTTGGTTTAAAATGATTTTGAGTTTTCGCCTGTTTCATTGCTTTATCCATTTTGAAAGGAACTTTCAAAAGTAATATGTCCATTAAGTCGAAGAATTGCATACATAATTCGGAATCTTTCATTGAAGAATTTTAAGATGGCATGTGGCGCCATCTTCTTGAAACCATTTGAGGCCAAAATGGTCAGCTGGCTCTGTAACGGTGCCATTGATGGTAACGGCGTTTCCAGCGTTGTTTTCGGAGAAAAATGGGCCACCAGTCCAAAATCCAAACAAAACTGACGCCCTTGCTTCTCTGCGTTTACGTGTGGCTGTTCCGAACCCCAAATCTGGCAGTTCCGCTTGTTTACATAACGCCAGAGATGGGAATGCAAATAATCCGAGATCTTTGTGCAGTATTCTGCTCAGGCTGGCGCGACTAATGTCCAGTTGCTGCGATTGGCGTCGAGTTGGTGTCGATGGCGTGCGACCTTTCCGAGCTCACTTTTGTTATCCAATAGCAAGCCTTTCTCACAAACGTTCTTCACCAATTTCACCACAGCGGTTCCGCTTGGTGCTCTTTCACGAACCATATTTATTTTCAAAATTCGCAGTTTTCAATATTTCGAAACGGGCTCAGTGCGCTCTACCTAGGCAGATGCTCTCAACGCATTACTATACATTCCCACTTCTGGATCTAGTAATTCAGATGGAAGTGTTGAAAGCTATATGTCGACGTCAAAAGAATAAAGTCTGGCTTGATGGGTATAAGAGTGTGCATGGAAATATATTCCATAAGGTTTCGGAATAAATTCCTTCGCTCCTGATGCATGTGGACAGTACTTTACCCTTTCTTACTATATTCAAAAGAGGGTTTAAAGTTCGATACCCCAGCAGTAAAAGTTGGAAAAATTCCACTGAGATCCTTAGGGAATTCGAACCAATATTCTTCAATGACGGTTCGCTCACTGATAAAGGAACTGGAGCAGGATGATTCTTAGATGACAATTTGCACTTGGGAAATGGCCAATTGTTTTTCAAACAGAACTACATATTTACTATTTTTCAATTTGTCAACTGGGCTGTCTCTAAAAAGATATAAGGACGAAACTTTGCAATATGTAGAGACAGCCAAGGTATCGATAATGCACGGCATATATATATATATATATACATATTTTTTATGTTCCGAGAATGACGCGTGTTGCGTGTGTGATGGGTTGACATTTTTTTTTCGACTTTGGGGTCCTTTTTAACCAACTTCCACACGACCTAAAAAGCTGAAATTTTGTGAGTGCCTAAGTCCAAAATAGTATTTTTTATTTTCCGAGTATGACGCGTGTCGCGTGTGAGGTCCTTTTTAAACATCTTCCACACGACCTCGATAGTTGACATTTTTTGAGTATCTAAGTCCAAAATAGCACATTTCGCGTGTAGCTCGTGTCATGGTTTGAAATCGCACCACTTTCTCTTTTTTTGAGGACTTTTTTAACCACCTTTCGCACGACCTAGAGGGCTGGCATTTTTGTGAGCGGCTCAATGTCAGGGTCCCATTTTGATGTCCCACTTTTGACGGGTGTCGCGTACGGCGCGTGTGAAGCGTGGAACAAAGAAAATTCTTTAAAATAGCCCCGACCTCAAAAACAGATATTTTGACGATTATTACCAAATAATAAACGACTGTGTGGCGTGTTTCGATGTATATATAAAAGTTTGTACCCGAAAATAGAAGTTTTTTACATTTACTTGTTTCCACGCCAATGATGAACGTTTTTGGAAGGGATATAATAACGATCGAAAAACTTAGATCGCTGAAACTACCAGCGCTTTCGATTTGCTGGGTACAGTGATGTTTGGTGGTTTGACTGTCGAAATGTGACACCAAACCTTCAAACCGTTCGCTATCCTAAGGTAACGAAGAGATTTGAATCGTGAACTCACTGGGAACGAGTAGGTTGAACCAACGCGTTGGTCTGAGTGCTATGGTGTTGTATTGCCACACCAACCCACCACAACTATATATAAATGAATTAGTCCTTTTCCAGCATTTTTTCTTTCTTTCCCCAGAAGTACTAAAAAAACCTTTATAAGCCAAAAAAAAAAAACGCTTAAAAGATGCCGTTTTCTATGATTAGAACAATAATTTTCATACTTATCGAGTACTTATCCAATTGCTTGTCAACCAATTACTATACGCTTGTATATTAAAAGAGAAAACTTCAAGGCAATTAAAATGTCGTTTGTTTCGCACGAATCTATTTGCATGAAATTTTCTCAATTTATTTTCATTTAAATTCCAATTAGAACACATTTGCGCGACAGTATTACATTGCATGCGTCTTGCACTGTACTTTACGGAATTCGTCTGGGGGATATTTTTGTTGTGTTGTCTGCCGCAGAGAGTATAATATTCCAGCATCAAACAAAATCAAAAGCGTCAAATAAACGCTAAATTAACATACAAAATGAGTAAAGCTGAATAAGGAGTCGGGTCTCCCGCGTCCCAGCAAAGTTGAATTTGAAAATGCAATAAAACTTTTGTTGTTAGAGATATTTTCTTTTCTGCCACAGCCACATTTGCCACATAACTAAGTTAACTTGTTCGCTTGTAGATAATTCACAACAATAAGCCAAAGAGCGGCAGCAGCAAAAGAAAAGAAGCAAAAGTAACCGCTCTGCCAGTCGCGCGTTAATCCTCCATGAAAATGCATAAAGTTACTTTCCCGGTCTCGTGCCATGAATAAGTAAGGCACGAGCAAAATGGGAAATGCGCTTGGGAAATTTTCACATCGCAAAATCAGTAAGGGTACGACGGGTGGGAGGGTAGGTTGATGTCTCTAAATAATCGCCAACATATTATCAACCCTTCATGCGCCGGCGACTGTCTGACGGTGACGGTGTCGACGGTGACGGGTAATGTACACAGCAAATGAAAATGTCAAAAATAGTAATCAACCGTGCTCCATGTGATGATGCCCCACAGTGACGCTGCACGAATGTCGATGCACTCGTCATTGCCATGTGAATTCATCCTGCGATAGCGTCGACGACGATTATGACGACGACGACGAAGACGACTTTGGGAACTTTATGTGCGCGAAATTGGCGCTGACGCTGACGCTGCTGGTAGTAAAAGTGGGTGGTATTACATTTTATTATGCATAATTTTCGGAAGGAGCTGACACTATCACTATCCATCCGGTCTAGCCCGTTCGTAAGTCCACCATTAGTTTGCCGGTCGACAAACTCCACTCTAAACTAATGGTCCAATTCGAACGTCTACTTAATCCTTGCAACACACACACACACACCTATCGTCTCTGCCCACATCGCATACTTCCCATCACTCCAAGAGAAGAATTTGCCGGCTTCCAGTTCGTTTTGGATATCATCATACTCGTATATTCTCTCGTCTAGAAAATGCAAATGTTTTCGGAAATTGCTGCCACCGCTTCTTTCAATGGAGCATATGATATACACATATATTCGTTTGTATTTATTATGTGTACTGCACTCGTAGAACAGGAAAACGTAAGGTCATTATTTTACTTGAGGCAACTTAGTGCACGCAATACGTATTAAACCTGGCTGTCATGTGCTGCTCTTAGCGGTTTTTTTGTTCGGTGAGTGGGCGTGGGCGTCATAACAACTCTGTTGCATTACTTGTACCTACAACAATACGCGATATTTATTGGGTATGTTGTGTAAATGGCTAATAGTTTCCACTGCTGACTTGCAATTTGGAAGATCATTGGCAGACGTCAGCAATTTCCTGGCACTGATGAAGATGCTCTTTATTTGATTGAAAATATATTCAATACATATTTCTTCTTGTAATTAATTATAATAAATGGTTACCCACTTATTTGACGAACCGATGACAATTGGTCCGAATTGGCGAAACTTGCCAGGAGTAGTTTCACAAGGAAGCCATATTGTTTCAATTTTGTTTTTTGACGCGGGACCAATGTTGGATCTTCTAGTCGCAGACCTGGTCACCATGTATTTTGTTTTGCGCTCATTTATGTGCAGCCCCAGATTTCGTGCCGCCTGTTTAATCCGAATGTAAGCTTTCTCTACAGCTCTTGGGTTTCTACCAACGATTTCAATATCGTCGATGTATCTCAATGGACTTATAGTGGATTGTTCCTCTTGCCGTTACGTCAGAGTCTCGGATTACTTTCTCGAACGCCAGGTTGAACAGGACGCAGGCCAGTTCATCCCCTTGTCGGAGCCTGTTATAGCTGTTGAATGCGCTTGATAGTGATCCGGATTTTTACTTGGCTTATAACATTGGCCATGGTCATCCTACATAGTCGTATCAGTTTATTTGGGATGCCGAATTCTCTCATGGCTTTATAAAGTTTGACTCATAGGCGGCTTTAAAGTCTATAAAAAATGGTTTAGTGAGCTTTGAAACTCTTGATATTTTTCCATCACCTGCCTAAGGGTGTAAACCTGATCAGTTGTTGCTTTGCTTGGGATGAAGCCACACTGGTATGGACCAATGATGACTTTAGCGTATGGGGCTATCCTGTCTTGAAGGATAGAGGAGATATCGTATACGCGGTACTCAACAACTTTATACCACGATAATTGTTGCATTTTGTGATGACTTTATACCACGATAATTGTTGCATTTTGTGATATCTCCCTTCTTATGTATGGGGAACAGGATGCCTCTTCGCCAGCCTTCTGGCAAAGCTTCTTCCTCCCATACTTGTACTATAAGTTCACGAATTGCTTGGTGTATTGCGGGGCCTCCTGTTTTAATCAGCTCCGCTGGGATACCATCAGATCCAGTGGCGTTTTATTTTTAAGTCGATGTATCGCTCTGCTAGGTCCCTTTCATTTGTGTCCAAAAATATACATGCCCCACACAAATGGTCGCGAGAAGCAACGGTCTGTCACGCCGAATATTTTTGTATTATTATAATTTCATCTATGCTTGTTGGCGGCAACATAGTGTGGTCTTCGGTCATTGGTTGAGCCTCCAATTCCTCAGTTAGCTGGCCATTAAGCAACGCATGAAAGTGCTCTTCCCAAAAGTGCTCTTCCCAAAAGATTCCTTTGAGATCGGCTATTAGATTACCTTCTTAGTCTTTGCAGTATGTGCAACGTGGTGTATATTGCGTCATACCGGGGAATCTTTGGTAGAACTTCCGCGCCTGGTGTGGTCCTTGAACTAGAACAGTACAGAGAGCGACTGTTTTAGTTCACGGACAAGAACTGCTTTCTTTCGCCGGTGAACTGTTTTTTCATATCTTCTGAGCTCTTTATATTCATCTTCGCGTGCCCGCGTTCCATGAGATTGTTGCTTTGCTCGGTACGCAACATTCTTACGTTCAGTCGCTAGCTTACATTCGTCATCGAACCAGTCATTCCGATCTCTACGACTACTGCCTAAGATGGAGTCAGCAGTACTAATGACAGTATTTTTAAGGCGTGTCCATTTTTCTTCTACGCCCGGCATCTCAGCCACAGGACTTACCCTTCCTGCATTTAGGCCAAGTCCTATCGCTTGACCGTAGTTGTTTCTAGTTTCTTCGTTGTGAAGTGCAGCCGTGTTGACTCGAATCTGATTCGCGGATGCTGTCGTGCTTGATGATGCAATCCGCGCTCGAAGCACCACACCAGATGGTGGTCCGAGTGGACGTTGGCACCTCGGTACGTTCGTAACGTCATCAGGTTCGATTTGTGGCGGCGGTCTATCAACACACGGTCTATCTGGTTGTGAGTGGCTCCATCAGGAGATACCCAGGTGGCTTTGTGGATATTTTTACGCGCAAACCATGTACACGCAACGACCAAATTATTGCTTGCTGCCATCTCTATGACTCGTTGTCCATTGTCATTAGTGTTCTCGTGTAAGCTATGGGTGCCAATGTACTGCCTGAATACTGGCTCCCTACCTATTTTGGCAGTAATATCCCCCAGAATGATTTTTACGTCATACTAAGGACAGGAATGGAGTTCCCTTTCGACTAATTCAAAGAATTCTTCTTTTTCATCATCTGGAGAATCCTCTGTAGGTGCGTGAACGTTTATGAGGGGTATGTTTTTAAATCTGTCCCGCCTCCGAAGGGTGCATAGCCGTTCATTTACTGCTTTAAAGCCGATAACGGTGGGTTTCATTCTTTTGCTGACTTGAAACCTCACCCCGAACATGACAGCTGTAATGTATGTAATATTCTGATTTTTGTAAGACACCATTCCCCGTCCACCGCATCTCCTGAATTGCTGTTATGTCAGCATTATATTTGGACGTGGTATCGGCTAGCTGCTGTGCAGCTCGAGCTCTATAAAGTGAGCGTACGTTTCATAAGAAAATTCTTAAAACGTTTAGCCGTTTTTGTTGCCGTGGTCGTCGTCGTTCGTCAGTGTATCAGAAGCTGATTTGGGGTTCCGTTGTAATGTTCTTTAACGGGCGAGGTTATTGGCCTTGCGCCGACCTTATTTTGAAGGGACTAGCCCGATTTGTATTGGAGGAATATTACCAGCGGCCACCACGTGGAGGTTTGATCGCTTTTCCACCAGTCAGAGACAGTTACGGCCACATGCATTTTTGAAGCATTCCGTATTATTCGCCCTACATTGCTGATGGCTGACCGTCAAGCAAATGTCAAAAAAGTAAAAACTTTAAAATTTCCCGGCTACTACTTTTAAATAAATATTTTCTTTTACTCACTTCAGCAATGGGATGTGATAAACTCAAATAAGAATGAAAGAATGGTAATTTAATTCACAACCGGTCGACGTGACGCCCTGTACTAAATATTAAGAGACCTTGGGTCATATTGTCCGTTATGAAGTATAAAAATAAATGCCAAAACTTTACTGATCTTAAAATTTCTACAGCCTGTTTTGTAACAGATTTGATATTTTCACAAAATAACTATTTAGAAAAAGTTTATCTCTGCAACAAATAACATTCAAGAGTAAAACATGCGAGTGCATTGAGCCAAGTAAATACCAGGCAATGATTTTTCGTATAGTACGTCGACGACTTTTGAAAGCTCAGAAGTGTGTGAAACAAAATAATAATTGTAAATTTCCGCCAAGAGTGCCATTTCTACCTCACAAGACAAGAATGACAGCAGCTAGGGGCAAATAACATAAATACTCATCGCCGTGCCATGCTGTCAGAGTAGTATTAGGTACTCAATGGAATAATGTACAAGAGTTGTTGCTTAGGGGTGAGAATATTACCTTGGTACTGATACTGCCCTCTTCGGCATACCACTGAGTCAGTCGACGACTATTTGTTCATTCATTCATTCTTTCATTCCTTTTCTCAAAATACAATTCCAAAGTTTTTCCCGCTCGTTTGCCCTGGATATATTGCGAGTGAGATGGTGCGGTACAATATCCCTAAAACTAAGCACAAATACAGTATTTCCTTTGCACGAAGCGAAGCGACAAGTCGAATGCAATGCAAAGTGCAAAGCGAAATGAACGTTTTAAAAAAGTTGAAAGTTGAACGCCTCGACTAGAACAGCCGCCCGCCAAATGTGCAACAAATATCCTGCGGATGCGCTGAGTTCAGTTTTGATTTGCACTTGCAGTAAGTGTAGTATACGTAGGTAGCGTTCGACTCTGTTTTAAGTTTTTTTTTGGTCTCACTGCTGGACTTGGAACTAAATTATAGACCATAAAGTTTTCTGCTTCTTTTGGTGTGAATTTATTGTTTAACGTTTGCGTTCTCTGACTCCAAACCAAGTGCACACGGATGCGCGGCATAATACCACACCGAGAAAACCAAAACCAAAAAAGGAAAACTTTTTACGATACTCGACAAATGGTTTTGGGAATGTGCGAGTATATATATATATATATATATGTTTCTTCGTATATTTATCTACGTAGCATACGTATAGCAACTCATCTAGGAGCTATTCCAAGAAAAAGTGGTTTTTTGAACCTACAATGGCGATAGAGGTTTCTTAACAAAAATCTTTTTTAAATAAAATCAGCTCAATCGAGTGAGAATAGTTTCTTATTTGTATGCAGTCTATCGTGCATTCCACATGACAGACATAATTTATTGTGGATGCCTCTAAGTAGCAAATTGTGCAGAGACAATGATTTTTAATAATGCCAGACCGTTTTGTTTTTTTTCTTTTTTTTTATGTTTTTCGCCAATTTGGGAAAAAGAAAATTCTGCCACAAATCTACCCTTCGATAGAGAACATTTAGGGTATTGGTTGGGAAAGCTCTTTTTTTGTTTCTGTTGGCGTTTATTGTTTTCAATCTTGATAACATATGGGTAATTTCGCCGAAAGCATTTTATTTCCACAAATACTTTTTCGAAATAAGTACACATTTATGAGTCTCTTTTACATATTTACTTACTCAGAATACTTGTACTTGTGCATGTATATTAGTGTAAACGAGAGACCAGTGGCGAGGGGAAAATTGTTGATAAAGGTAGTTCGAAAATGTACTTCAAACAAAATAGTGTTACGAAATTTAGGACATAGAGTTTGTAATGAATTTTGCAAATAAAAAAAAAACAACCCATAAAAATTAAAATTTTTCATCTAAATTCTCTAATCGCAGAAATTGATATGGGAGCCCCTCGATCCTGGGCCATTTTATTTTTATTGTAGGAGAAAATCATCGAAACAGACATTTGACATCAGATGTTAAAATTGAAAATGCTCAGATCATTTTATTCTGAGCACGTAGAGCACGCTCATACTCTGAGCAAATAAGAAACACGAGCAGTTATCTTGAGAACTCTTTGACTGCTCTGAACTAATTTATGAAAACGCGAAATGACAGAATATTGTGAAAACTTGTTGTTCTATCTGTAAGTTGATATCGACAACAAAAAAAACGACATCAATAAAAATACAATTCAGTAAATAAAAAATGTAAGTTGAATTAAGCATAAAACATTTATGTTTCGTTTCATTTGCTGGGTTCATTTGTGCGTGAGCTAAGATTTCTCTCTCTCTCTCCACCACCAAAACCATGCAGCGCAGCCGACTGCGCAGCACACACCGCACACAGTCCATAAAGGGCGACGAATATCTGATGCCAGTATAGATATTTAAAAAATGTATAAGGGCCTTGCGGCCGAACCCGGGACCCGATCACTACCAAATTTTCGAAAAAGTATTGTTTATTGGGTATACACATGTGTGTAAAATTTGAAGAAAATCGGGTAAATTTTTTAAAATTTTTGTTTGGGAGCCCCCCGACCCCGCATCCCGAGGGGCCTCAAAATTTAATAGAAAGTGTTGTCTCCGGAAATACACATGTGTGCAAAATCGGGCCATGGGAAGTGGGTTAAAAATTGATCGCAAGAATCCACGACAGACGACCGACGACCGACCGACCGACGTCCGACGACCGACCCACGGGCAAGTGAAGTTAATATAGAGAATTTAAAAAACAAGTTTACTATTTTACAAATTAGAACTTTAATTAATGAAAAGCAAAAATTACAAAAGTTTACAATTTTACACTGGTAAACTTTTTCCAAAAAGCCACCAATGTAAATCCCAAACGTTTTTTTGTAAACATACACTGATATTGAACTGAAGAACCGACCGAAACATAATTAGTTCAATCGAACAATGGATCTTCCAGTCTAAAAACTATATTTCGATTACGTCGAAATGTTTTGCGTTATTCTTGTATGGTCCAGTGGGCGTGTTACGTCATTAACACCCGTGCTCACTGATACTATTCAGAGGACGCCATTTCAAGCTACGAGTTATTGTTGTTTTGTTCCTTAATTGTACCAGCGCAGTGTTGCGTCATTAACACCCGCGCTTACTGATACTATTCACAATACTAAGCTGCGAGGTTATTCATTTCCGGCCGACCTTTCTGGTCCAAAATATATTTCGATTTCATCGAAACGTTGTTCGTGTTATTCTTGTATGGTAACGCTGCTTTATATTACGAGCTTTTGTTGTTTTGCTCCTTAATGGTACCAATGGCGTTTGCTTCAGATTAAGATTAAGATATTTTATTAAACATTTAGGTATTATACAATTTAAGCTTAATTAAAGCTAAACTTATAACTATTATTAATAAGTGTCGGCTCAACAATAGGGGCCCGACGTATTTACATTGTCTTTTTTTTATTGCTTATTATTAAACAATATTTTTGACTACTTAATCTACTACATGTTATATTTAAAGCAATTTAATTTTAAACAATAAATTTTAAAATAAAATAAAAATGAAAAAATATAAGAGGGGGTATAAACAGGACAATCTTCAGCCTCTGTAATGTTGATTACTGGCCTTGTCGTAGATTATTAAGTATGTCGTCGAATCTAGCATCTGTGAATCCTCTGATGTGTATGTACCGGTGACTTGGCTCGATTTCTTCGCTTCTCAGTCCTTACATCTCAGGACTTAGATGAGTTTCCAATCTGTCGACGAATTTCCTCGCCATTTGTAACAAGTGGTCGGTTATTGGCAGCAGACCAGCTGCTTCGTAAAGTCTTGCAGTCGACACAAACTTATAGCTGTTTGACACCCTCCAGAGTCCTGTACATATCCTAAGTACCTTCCTTTCAAATAGGGAGATCTTCTTCATCGTTGTTGGTGAGACGGTGAACCATATGGGATAGCCATAGGTTATCACTGCCCTGATGAGCTGCTTGTAGATGAGCAGCCTGGTGTTGTTGGACCGTCCGTTTCATCTTCTTAGTAGCGAGTGCACCAAATGAAGAGCGTAGTTCGCTTTTTTCATTGTTCTATCGATGTGAGAGTAAAACTTGAGCCTCTCATTGGCGTTTATTGTCGTGTTATCCGGAAGGGTGATTTTTAAGGCTCTGCACCGGCTTTCGATTTTTCTTATCCTTGTTTCGGTTGTTGGTACTCGGAAGCAGATGAGTTCCGTTTTGTTGGCGTTGATCTTCAATCCCCAATTTAAATAGTACTCCCAAAGATTTCGGAGGTGTTCCTCCACTCTTCGGGCAGCTATCTCAGGAGAGCGGGAAACGGCATACGTGATGGAGTCATCCGCAAAAACTATGGTCCTTGTTCCGGCTGTATTGGTGGGTTGATCCGCCGTGAAGATGCTAAATAGGACTGGTCCAAGTCTGGAGCCTTGGGGAACTCCAGCTTTAATCCTTTTCCTTGTTGATGGGCTGCCATACACCAGTACAAAAAAGACCCTGTAAAAAAGAAATTTTTTTAATTATTTTCACAATATAAATGGGGAAACCAAATCTAATAAGTTTGTACAAAAGCCCGTTTGTCCAGACGCTATCGAAAGCTTTTTCGATGTCTAACAAACAGGCTACTGTACTACTTTTGACATTCAGTCCTCGAGTGACGTTACTGTAAAGCAGCGTAGAGTGCTTTTCACGAAAGCCGAACTGAAAGGAAGGAATTAGATTTCTTTCCGAACAATACGCATTGATCTTTTTACGGATCAAAGACTCCAATAGTTTACTGATACAACACAGTAAAGCTATGGGGCGGTAACCAGTTACACTGGAGCGGTTGGTTTTCTTCGGTACTGGTACTACTTTGGCTACCTTCCAGTTGTCTGGGAAGTATCCATTGTTAAGGCAATTGTTGAATATGATGGTTAACATCAAAATTGCCTCAGTAAAGTTCCTTTCGAAATGACAGGCAAAGGCTTCAGCTTTTTCGACGGGACTGGATGCTACTTGCTCTCCAAACGTGATATTTTCTGGAATAGAAATACGTTTTCCGATCACAGAATTCAGCTTTTTAAAAGCATCCGGGCCTGGTTTGATGTTCTGAAGTCGTTTGGTCAGTTCATCTTACTGGTAACTTCGCACAGCTTGACGAAGCATGATTACTGTACAACGCAGTTGCGAAATTACAGACTGATATTCGTCATTAACAGTGTTGAGAGTCCTGTTGAAGATCCTCTGAAGGCGTTTCCTTAGTCTTTGCTTGTGAGTATATATTGCCTGGATATTCTCAGGTAGATGTTGAAAGCGATCCCTGCTAGATCGAACAGTTTTCTGCCGATCTATGGCTGTGCTGTGTTCACTGAAGTCTCGAAATTTCTGATAGCATCATCAATTTCATTATTCTCCAGATTTCTACATACCGCTGAAATTTGTAGTCCAGCTTCGACTTCTGATCTAAACCGGTTCCAGTTTATTTTCGTAAAGCTTATGTGTAGTTCAGGTGTGGGGTAACTTGCACAATTCGCTGATTCAACCTCACTCGAAGCTCTATGACCAAATGATCCGAATCACAATCATGTGCAAAACTG
This sequence comes from Nephrocerus scutellatus, assembly GCA_947095585.1. NCBI lineage: Eukaryota > Metazoa > Arthropoda > Insecta > Diptera > Pipunculidae > Nephrocerus > Nephrocerus scutellatus. Next base: position 113,567,065 of record OX352761.1, on the reverse strand, counting down.
CAACATTTCCGTAATTCTGGCAGAACGTTGACGAAATTTGTCGTTGCCAAGAAGAAATCCAGCGTGGATGGTGTCCGAGGATATGTCTTCCGGGTCTGTGAAACAACAGCCATGGTATGCTGCTGAGAGTTTGAATCCAGCCAATCTGCAATGGCCTTTCCTTGATTGTTGCACTCTTCATCTTGCCATCGGGTGTTCCTAGCGTTAAAATCCCCTCCAACCACACAGTATGTGTGCCCAGAGGAGATGCCGCAGACAGTTTGCAGATCCCGTTGAATGTTTTCCCTCGTTGCATTACAGTGATTGTACACTCATATTACCAACAAGGTCTCAACCTCGTTGACTTTGATGCTGACAGCTGTTGACGTTTGCTTCATTAACACCAGCGCTCACTTATACTATAGAGCTTATACCTCCGCAGTCCCAGTGCCCCGACCACTCTATTTTGCGTTCAGTGTCTTAGACATCAATGCTCGCTTGACTGCATTAACATAGCCGACGATAGCACCGACCGGCCGACTGACGTACCTAGTTAAGTTAAGTAAAATATTTATATAGTATTGTAATATTTATATTAATTTTTTTGTTGAAATATTGTAGTTTTTAATTTGTAACACCCAGCAAAAACGAACCCAGGGTGATCGGCAAGCGTCACCCGTGCAAACACGTTACAATTTATAGTAAATCAAAAGCTTCGCGAAGTTTATAATATTTTTTACTGTTTTCTATTCCAACAAACTAGAGTGCGCTAGATCACTCTAGTAAGCCTTCATGAAACTTCTAAAAATAAATTCTATGTACAACCATGTACACACAATACGCGTAATACAGTCACGTACGTTGTACGTTTATACGTTTGTTTGTCGTGTCGTATATCTCGGCTTCTACCAGTCAAAATTTCATGGGACTTTTTTTTTTAAAACAATTGGTTAGCGCTCGGCTTGCGATGGCGTAATCTTTTCATTCATAGTGGTTACTACCCCTGACAAAACTGAAACAAATACTCAATCCACGCATCGCTATCGATTTTTTAAGCCTAATCGTTTGCAAAGTAAAATGTGGGTTTTTCAGTTTATTTCAGAAATAGCTCTTGACGAAATGACCTACCGCTTATGAATAAAAGACCTACATTTAACGTTACATACTATTAGGCTTCTAAGATAAATTAGTCTTTAGAAGAACTACAACTAAATATCCACACACGGGTGTGTGTAGTCACTCGCATAGCAGAATACATTAGCTCATGTGTCTATTGTAGTGTAAAGTACTATTGAAAGCTGGTGAGCTTTCTTCAAAGTAACTGTGGCTTGGGGTATCACCTTAACATCACCTGTTCGGAATCATCCGAACGCATTCTCTGTGAATGCCTAGCATTAGAGCTTAGAGCAAAAAGTTTTCGCTTTATTTTGAATTTTCTTTAATAACCCGATGTCTGATGCTCTCTCTAAGATAAATATGTAAATTCATCTTCATTAATAATCCTTACATATTTGCACATAATCGTACTCAACATATAATCACCTTCACCGCTGCAAATTAACAAACACTAAAACTAAGAGGTACTCTGGTGAGAATCGGGTTATTTTTCCACATCGGCACTGTCAGAGACGATATTATGAATATATCGGCATTGTCGAAGTCAAATGAAATTTACTTTTACGTGATAAAATGTATGAGTTAGGTAGTTGTTTTTGCTTTTACGATAACATATTTTTTACCCAAATGATTATGAAGCAATAGTGATTAAATTTTCTATATTAACTTTACGTCCGGGTGTGTTTGTTTGTTTGTGTGCTTTTTGTTTCTGGCTTGCTGGCCAAATCTTGTGATCAATTTTTAATCCACTTCGTAAAACCCGATTTTATTCAAACTTGGCATACACGTGTATCTCCGATTAGAGAATTTACATGAATAGTTTGATTTTTTTTTTATTAAGAGCTTTTTTATTTAACTTGACTTGTCCGTTTACCACAAATCTCGTTATAATAATAATAACAGTCGCGACGATCAAATTTAAAGAGCAGTTTTTGTCTGTATCAATAGATTCCCGTCATTGTTGTTGTACCTTCAGATAAGGCCATAACAAGAGCTGCTGCACTGCATGCCGTCTCGTCACGCTTGTAATGAGCTTCACTTATGAGCACACTTGCAGTAGGTGTGGCAGTCGCAGTCCGGTTACGATATACTGTAAACTATAGTCTTGTCTTATACCAAAGTCCAGCATCCTTCCCAGAGCTGCCCTTACAAGTATATGAAATGAAGTTAAGTAAACCAATTTGCCAGTTAACATATCCTTTAAAAACATGTTGTGTATAGATTGTCACGTTTATGAACTCAACTGCAGCATATGTGCAATATGTACTTAACATACACAGAGTGGCAAATGCAGGAATTTCTTTCAGCTCGTTTGGTATGCTTAGCATGATTTGCTGTGGCGTGTGTAACATTATAGAAAACCCCAGTAATCCTGGCACAAAAATCCTTGATATTTTATTATTCTATTTATGAAACTTTTATTTGCTGTCACGCGTTTGGCGCGGCATTCTTGTAAATAAAGAAAAGAAACCATTCATACGTGCGTTGAAGGTTCACTTTAACTGTGTGAGTGTATCCGAGTCAATTTCTATAAGGTGCGACTCAATCATAAAATTAAATAACGTTCTATTGACCTTACTACATAGTTACTCGTAGATCTCGGCATGATTCCTTCCTCAGCGTATTCAATGATAGTAAAATTTTACGAGCTCTGCACATCGCGTCATTGTCATCAGCAGTGAGCAAAAGGATCGCGCATTCTTTGCAAATTTTTTTTGCAACATTTGCAGAAGATACTCATACCAACCGACCGACAATGAGAAGCTCACAAGTAAAAAATAAATAAATGTACAACACAATTGAAATGAAACGACACTGTATCTCTTCTTGTGTGCGCTTAAGTCGATAAAAATCTATAATGAACGTGAAATAGTAAATTTTTTTGTTATAGATACAATAAGCAGAAGCATCGCTTAACCGACTTGACTTTGTTATTCAGCCAACTAACGTTAGACAACTGTTAGACATGGAGCAAGATAATCAAATTTTATGACGATGATTTTCAAACTCTGTCGCATTGTCATTTAAACGATTCAATTTAATCGTTTATCGCAATGAAATTAATTTTCCCAGGAACGCAATTCTCTGTGAGATTAACTCAGTTCTACCATTGAGGGTTTTTTTTTCTCTTGTGCGCAGCAGATGAACTTAGAAATGAAGGTTTGATATATGTAGTTAAGAATAAGAAAACAAAATAGCCAATTGAATATTAGAATCGGATATCTTGGTGGAATACAATGGATTAGGACTGTGTTTCCTAACACAACAAACACACACAGTTAATACCAGTCAGCACTTTAAAAGCAAATGTTTTAATTTCTAACTAATGCTTTAAGCAAATACTAGCGATCAAATAGACCAGTATTGATTTAAAGTTAAGAGTCGAATTTAAGTTAGGTTTAGAGTAAATAAGAAAATAATAAAAAAGCAAATGTTTACCATTCACTTATTGGCTACAATAATAGCCATACTTTTTTTTTTTAAAGTGTAATGATCTTAACGATCTTATAAAGATTTTTACCTAGATTTACTCGTGTTAATCTGGCTTCACCAAAATAAAATTCCAATCTCAACTTGTCATGAGCTACTTATGTTAAAAAATTAAAAAGATGCATTTTGGGAGTTACATTTTAAAGGGAAAAGAGCGTCGTCCTCTTAGACTTCCGATGTTCTGACATTCGGATGTTAAGAAAACAAAAAAAATTTCCTGCTAGTTTTTAAAATTGGATGATCGTTGCAGCAGTGGTAAAAACTGTTCTCATAGTTTGAAAGTTATTGAAACATTGCCGTTAATGGGGGCATACAAATAATACGAGGGTCGACTGAAATCGGCCTAGGCAAGAAAACAAAACTGTTTTTGGCAAAATTCAATTTATTTTTCAACATAGCCTCCTTTTAGGGGGATACACTTTGTTCAACGATTTATGCGATTCTCCGAAAAAATCAAGCTCAAAATAGGCCTCTGTTTCAGTGATGACTTCCACAATTGATGCAAATTTCTTAACACCAATTCATATTTCTTCAGGTTTGGAAATAGTTAATAGTCAGATGCCAAATCTGGTGGATGAGGAACCAATTCGTAGAGCAATTCATGTAGTTTTGCCATTGCGACTGCAGACTTGTGTGCCGGTGCATTGTCTTGGTTGAAAATCAATTTTTCTTCGCCAAATGCGGTCGCTTTAGCTTCAAACCAGCGTCGACGAATCGATCCAACAGCTCAGCATAATACACGCTGGTGATTTTTTCGCTCTTTTCAAGAAATCAATGTGAATGATACCGCATGTATTCCAAAAAAACGGCGGTCATGTCCTTGTTGGGCGCCAGATCCACCTTAGCCAGGAGCAGTCCACTGTTTCGACTGTTCCTTTGTCTGTGGAATGTTGTGATGGATCCATGTTTAGTCCACGGTTACAAAACGGCGCAAAAACCTTTTTTTTCGCGGTGGAACAACGTCAAACACTTCTTTGAATTTGAAATTGAAGCTCGTCGACCGCGATAAAGTTCAGCTGTCCAATATTTTATTGTTGACTTACTGTTCCCGGGCGCTTCGCTACCAGTACACATGAAAACCGCCTTCCTCGTACCACCGCGGGTTGTGGGTGTACTGTAGCCTCTAATCTTTCCTTACCTGCTAATAATGTACGTTGAAAATTTCATAAAAATAGGTTTGTAAATGTGGTTGATGTTAATATTTCACATTTTGCTGATGTTGATGACGATCAGTAAGTGCAAAGATAACTGATCGGCAACGTTCTAAAGCGATTTAACCGAGGAACAGAATCAAACCAACAGTTATATTAAAGACCCATTTCTGGGGTTCCAGTAAAAACTGTTACATTATGAATGTCCCATTTGAGAGGTGTCCCAACTAGAGCTGTCCCAATTGCGGACGGTGTTGTGTATTAAATTTCGAAGCTGGGCAAGAGCCATTTTCGTTTTTCTTTTCCGTAACGCCCACGCTTTGCCAAGCATATAGCGTGCGCAAATTATAAAAAAGGTGTCCCAATTACGGAGTGTCCCAAGTTTTATTGTACATGTATTTAGCTTAATATTTGCTTTGCTTCCACAGCTCTTTTACTCTATAATGGTTTTTTCGGACAATAACATTCAACAGGCTATGGATTTTCTTTTGTCCTAAAAATTATGCATTAAATTCATTGAATAAATTAATAAATTAACTCAATATATCCATACGAAGTATCCTTTTGACCATGTGGCCCTTGTCGATATTGATTGAAAATATATGAAGGAACCATTGTGTACCTTAATTTGGAATCTATTCGAGAAGGTTGGGTGCTACATACCCTGACTTCATTTTAAATAATTTAAATATTCCAAACAATATTTATAGTATTCACAATTTAGTAATTTCGAAAATTTAATCCGTCTGTCTGTATGAGATTATATAGCTACTTTTATAAATTAAATTAATAAATTAATTAAAAACTGGGAAATAATTAACGACGAATTCTCCATAGTTTGTTTCACTCAATGCTTTCAGACTTTCTGCTTAAATTATTTATTAAAAAGGACATGTTGTCTACCTTGTTGCTATATTAAAGGATAAGGATAATAACGTCTCTGTGCGAGCAATTACATGTTTATTCATTAATGAAGAAACCAAAGTTATCTTACGTCTGTGTTAAAGAATCTTTCGAAAACTAATTCAACAGCTCCCATTAGAAAAAGAACATATTTCTCATAATTCCCCCTGTACTTTTGAAATATTAATTCCTCCGATGTAGGTAGTCGTAGAGTCTTCATTATTCATCAGCGGCATTGCATTGTAGTTATTTAATTTCAAAAGATAGTTGTTGTTGGGCAGATAAGCAACATTCCATTGCACTTTATTAAATTTAACCTTACGTGAATGCATTTTTTACACTCACTGACTGCTGTCTGTTGGTTGGTTGGTATGGTTGGTATGATATAGAGAATTCCTTCGTTTGTTTCATTAATTTAAAAAGGGAATTACTCTGCAACAAGAACCGTATACAACAAGAAGGTTTCCTTACCTTTGCAAAATTCCTTACACAACGACACAAGAAACACTACACATTTCTTTGGAGAAAAAGGATATCCATATTTCATTTTAGAAGACACGCGATGACTTATTATGATGAATGCATTTTGCGTGATATTACTTAGCCTTACGAGCGAGGACGATTTGTAACTAACCAATGTCGGTGGATTTACATCCACAGTATCCTTTGTCAGTTAGTCTCACGCGATTTTATTTGCACTTTGACCATTGAGTGAATTTTTTATTATTTTTTTTTCGTGCTATTCATAATGTAATTACATTTATTTATGATTATTTCTTACGTTGCAACATTCATGAATAAAGATGAATCACGTAATTCCTTGTTTGCAATACTGATTTCCCATTAGACTTACTCAGCATATATATATATATATATATATATATATATATATATATATATATATATAGGATCTATCGCTTTCTTTACTTTGCGTTTTTCTTTTATAAAAAAAATTAACTTACTAATTTGTAAGCAAACAAATCAAGGATATTATTGAAATAATACGAAATATGAACGTTAGTTTTAGTTTAGTATTTTTAAGAGTCAGATTCCAATAAAAAAATCACTAAGTAAGAAAGGAATGTTTGTATATTTGTACTGTTGTTCAAGGCTTCTGGTTTGTGGCAACTTTAATTTTTCTACTACATTCACTTCACTTCTAAAATATCTTAAAAACCTTTTCATGATTAAGTGATTTCATCGTTAGAGAGACTCATCAAATGCATATCTACCCTTAGCTAAGGGAAAATTAGTCTTCATTCGTACAACGAACGATGAATAAGAAACGAGCAGCAATCTTATCAAAGTGATGTCGCTGTGCATGAGGAGTGCGCTGCTTGCTCCAATTTACCACTTCATTATACGTATTAAAGTTTTATTAGGCGTACATTGAGAAAATTGGTTTGTGTCGTTTTTCATTTGGAATACTTGATTGATTTAATAAAAATCGAATTAAATATCATTTACTCAGATATTGTTATCGCTTTTGATATACATATTATATAAATTTTATACATTTATTACACTCGATTGCAGCATATGCGCGTGCAATCGTTTATATTTTTTTGACATTCTGTTATTAATTTAAATAAATAGTCATATATTCAAGTAAAAGAGCCAAATTCATAGGACTTCAATTTGGCACATCACAATTTTGTATTTTTCTGTAAAAGTGTTTTTTTTTTTTTTAAAAAAAAAACTCGTTAAACAAATAAATTGGTAATTGATATTTTATTGCACATAAATGTTGTCATCAACAAAAACGTAAATTTGTTTTTAAACTTTGAAGTAGATTTGAAGTTCTGACACAATCTAACAATCTAACTAAACATTTTGCATCGTTTAATAAATTAAGTTTTGAGAATGAATAATGTCTCTAAAAATGGTGGCTGCGATGTGAGTTAAACGGGATTGAAGTTCTGACACAATCTAACAATCTAACTAAACATTTTGCATCGTTTAATAAATTAAGTTTTGAGAATGAATAATGTCTCTAAAAATGGTGGCTGCGATGTAAGTTAAACGGGACGTGACGTAACATCCCATCCTAATAACGTAGTTATGAGGTGTAGCCGTCTGTTTAATTCGATAATTATGAGGATGTATGCATATGAAGGACGAAAACGAATTTTGGATGTGATGAGGAATATTGTGAAGTATTGGACATTGAATCATTGGGATAGTTCAGTGGTTAAATCAATTTTAAAATTTTACCCTTAGCCGTTGTTTGGACGTACAGAGTTAAGTTCAGAGATTCGTTATTCTGTTGTTGAGCACGTTTGTGAAATACCTTCAAAGCTCAGTTTTTCCTCATCTGTTTTACCATCTGCAGGCACTCAAAACACAAGCTTACAGACATCTACTTCTTTCCTCTTCCTAAACCTCAATGCACACGCTGTGTTAAGCCAAGCCTTGCAAGCCCTTTCGTGTGCAAATTATAAAAAAAATAAAATGGAATAGTTACATTTTTTAACATTTAATTTTTTATTATTTTTTTTTTCGTGCTATTCATAATGTAATTACATTTATTTATGACCATTTCTTACGTTGGAATAGTTACATTTCTGATTTGAGTACCAACTACATTTTTTAGAATTAGTAATAGAATTTTTTTTTAGAAATAAATGTTGGATAAATTTTGACATTTTAGAATGAATGGGTTTCAAAACAATGTGGTGTCTGTGTTGACGCTGGAGCGGGCCTTGACTTTACAACATTATTCCATTTGCTCCACTTGTACGCACTATTCAAGATAAATTATATATTGTGGATTATCGGCTTGTTTGTTTTTAAACCCACACACAGTCGCAGAGTGTATTTTCTGTCATAGAGTGGCTTTTGGAATGACTTTTTTTTTCTTTAAAAAAAGTTTTTTTTTTAAAAACCTTGAGGCTTTAATCCTTTTCCTTATCGATGGGCTGCCATACACCAACCTGTAAAAAAGACTCTGTTAAAAAGAAATTTTGTGTTTGTGGATTTGTGGTGGATTCTTGCGATCAATTTTTAACCCACTTCCTACAGCCCGATTTTATTGAAATTTGGCACACATGTGTATTTCCGGAGACAACACTTTCTATTAAATTTTGAAGCCCCTCGGGCTGCGGGGTCGGGGGGCTCCCAAACAAAAATTTTAAAAAATTTACCCGATTTTCTTCAAATTTTACACACATGTGTATACCCAATAAACAATACTTTTTCGAAAATTTGGTAGTGATCGGGTCCCGGGTTCGCCCGCAAGGCCCTTATACATTTTTTAAATGTCTATACTGGCATCAGATATTCGTCGCCCTTTATGGACTGTGTGCGGTGTGTGCTGCGCAGTCGGCTGCGCTGCATGGTTTTGGTGGTGGAGAGAGAGAGAGAAATCTTAGCTCACGCACAAATGAACCCAGCAAATGAAACGAGACATACAGTTTTATGCTTACTTCAACTTACATTTTTATTTACTGAATTGTATTTTTATTGGTGTCGTTTTTTTTGTTGTCGATATCAACTTACAGATAGAACAACAAGTTTTCACAATATTCTGTCATTTGGCGTTTTCATAAATTAGTTCAGAGCAGTCAAAGAGTTCTCAAGATAAATGTTCGTGTTTCTTATTTGCTCAGAGTATGAGCGTGCTCTAAGTGCTCAGAATAAAATGATCTGAGCTTTTTCAATTTTAACATCTGATGTCAAATGTCTGTTTCGATGATTTTCTCCTACAATAAAAAAAAATGGCCCAGGATCGAGGGGCTCCCATATCAATTTCTGCGATTAGAGAATTTAGATGAAAAATTTTAATTTTTATGGGTTGTTTTTTTCTATGTCTAGTAAAGAGGCTACTGTACTACTTTTGACGTCACTCTATGAAGCTTCATCAGAGAGTGCAGCGTAGAGTTCTTCTCTCGGAACTCGAACTGAAAGGAAGGAATAGGGTTTTTTTCCGAACAAAAATCCTTTTACGGATCAAAAGATTCCAATACTTTACTGATACAACACAGTAAAGCTATTTGACGGTAACCAGTTACGCTGGAGCGGTCACTTTTCTTCTGTACTTTGACCTTCTTCTTATAATTGTCTGAAAAGTAACCATTGTTCAGGCAATTGTTGAAAATTATGGTTAACATCAAAATTGCCATACCCGTTGTTAATTTTTTAAGCAAAAAGTTAGAAATCCCGTCTGTGCTTGATGATTTTTTTGAGTCTCCACTTATAATCAAATCACTGACAACAGCTGTTCTGGTAAACAATCGACGTCTACCGGTGCGCTAGCGGGGTTTTCTTCACTAAACCGCACTACAGGATTACTTGGAGAAGTGGCGTCTTCCACAAGACTTTCCACCTTTTCCAAAAAAATCTGGAAGATGCGATGGTTGTCGGTCCGTAAAGCTCCTTTCAAAATGGCAGGCAAAGACTTCGCTTTTTCTTACTTGTTGTTAGCTTGGAAGAAAGGGTTGTTCTATTGAACGTTTGGATATTTAAATGTGTGTTTTACCGCTGTATTGTTCATGTTCATCAAAACTCTGGTTTTCATTCATAAAGTAACCGCAGGTCAACTTAGCACTCATAAAATTTATCTTGTCTCAAGATCGAAGGAAATGTTTTTCGAAAGCAGGGGTATGCTTCTTGTTTTTAAGTGAACAAATGTTTCCTGTAACTTTAGTTGTTACGAAACTATCTCTCACAAAATTGTCTCTCTCTCTCTCTCTCTCTCTCTCTCTCTCTCTGTCTCTCAAACTCTCTTTGAAAAGAGAAGAAAATATCCGATGAACAAAATTTGAAAAGTTTGAATGGATTATATTAACTTTTATTAATCTATCTAAGCTTCAAGTTAGCATATTATTACGTAGAGACCCTTGTACATGCTCGTCTTGCGATGGCGTAGTTTTAAGTATTTTTTATATTCGTAGGGGTATGTATTTTTGAGGAAAAAAAGTATAAGAAAGGGGTTTTTCATGAAACTAAATTACTTTTAAGCTAAATCAGTTTCAGTACAACTATCCATAGGGCGATCTGAGAAGCTCCGCTCCTCTATTTTTTTAATCTCAATCGATAAAGTTCCATTAACTTACTCAATGCAGGTCTTTAATGCAATGATTGCAATCAACTAATGTGAGACTCCTCACCAAAAAAACCGAAAAATACGTTAGTTGTAAATTTCGTTTGCTTAAATTATCTTGACTTAATTTTGTGTTCATTTTGTTTGTAAATGATACACGTATACGGGTATGTACATATATATGCATAACCAACTTACCACTCTGAACACGTATTGAAGACATTACGAAATCTTGGACAGATTCAGACGGTAGTTGCCGTCACTTTTTAAGCTGATAAGATTTCGTTTTAAACTGTCTTTTAAACTTTTCTCATTGGCATTAACTTTGTCTTTTGTAGTGTGCTTTTGCTGTTGGTGTTTGTATGCGGTATAGCGGCTAACATACCAAGTTTTCTTCAGCTTTTCGTGGCAATTTTCACCGATTTCAAATTTAATGAAAATTTTCCAGTTCGTTTGTCGGGAGAAAACTCCTTTTGCCGCCGTTATCTTCTTTTTATTTTTACGTTTTGTAAGTAATTTGGAAATTTATATATTCTTGCGCTCGATGCATCCCAGTGTGTGATGGCTGATGGGAACACTGATGGTTTTACTCGCGAGAAAGTACAAATTTGTGCAATTCCCTGAAAATGAAATGAATGAATATTTTCCAAAGTAAGAAGATAACATAGCAAAGGCAAGGAACAATCATGTGATACGTTCTATGGTTTACCAGCAGCAGAGTTTTACAACAAAAAAAATCACATTTTCTTTTTGGCTTAATACGAGTCTTCCAGCATGACAGTAGCTAAAGTTTACACGATCGAATAAACGGCTTTTGGGTGTATTATGCAATTTTCTGTTCACTGATTTCTTCGTGCATCTTTATTATTACACTTTTAGATTGAATGCAAAACAGCTTTTGCAGGAGAAGGTTTACTTGTCAGTTTTGATTCATGTTGTAGACGAAACAAATAACCTTATTAAATAGGAACGAGTATACTAAATTTTTACAAATATCCAAAGGGATTTTCTTCGTTTTATAAATAAGTTGCCTAAAGAAGTTATAATTAAGTAAATTATTACAGAAAATATATGCCATCTCGTTGGAAAACAAGCACTCAACAAATATTACTAAAAAAACAGCCTCAAAAAATTGAATTTATGATTACAGGTGGCTGAGTTTTACTCAAATTATAAAATATCAAAATTTTTGTTTTTAAATTCTATATTAACTTCGTCTGCTCGTGTGCTTGTCGTGGAATCTTGCGATCAATTCCTATCCCACTTTCCAAAGCCCGATTTCATTGCGACTTTGCACTCATGTGTATTTCCGATTACAACACTTTCTATTAAAATTTTGGCCTCAGGGCTGGGGTTGCCTATATATATCAATTCTTAACCCACTTTGCAAAGCCCGATTTCTTTGAAACTTTGCACACATGTGTATTTCCGATGACAACACTTTATATCAAAATTTTTGGAAAAATAGCCCGATTTTTAAAATCACATGTGTATCTCCGACGGACAAAACTTTGTAAATTTGTTGGATGTGGCCCGAGAAGTGCCCATATAAATTTTTAAAAAATTAACCCGATTTTCTAAAATTTTTAAACACATGTTTATCTCCGATGACAACACTTACTATTGAAATTTGGAAATGATCGGGCCCTGAGGTCTGGGGATCCAATACAAATTATTTTTACACATGTGTATCTCCGGTGACAACAGTTTTTGTAAACATTTTGAAGTGAAAGGGCTCTAATATTAATTTTTCCCAAATTAACCTGGTTCAAACTTTACACACATATGTATCTCCTATTAGAGAATTTGTTTTTTTTCTCTAGGTTTACATTCATGGAACATTAATCTTAATCGTTTCCGCAAGACAAATTTTGTTTTTAATTAAGAAAATCTTATCTTAAATCATAACATTAACTCTAATATTCTTTGTGCATTGATAAGAAAGATAATCCTGACCGATTATGCGCGTACATGTAAACGTCTGCTTAGCAGCTCATTTAGTTGTCCATAGGGTGGGTGACTCCTATTTCCTTGACGTATCGCATCTAGGAATTGCAAACTGTAAAAGATCCACTGTAATGGGATTAAAGGAAATTGCGCCATCCTTGGAAATGCAAAAAGCGCCGTCAATTCCTGCAAATCGTGTCTGGTGATCCTGACTTTTCTGGGAGGAGGAAATTTTGTGTGTTGGTTGTGTGCAACGCAAGATATAACACATCACCGCGATGTTCACTGAATGCTCTTTCACAAAAAGGGTGCATTCACCTATGACACGCTGTGCTGTCTGATGTGGGATGCAAGCAAAAGGAAAAAGGATATTGCATAAAGTCGCATTATTCGCGTAACATTTTTATGTAACATTAAATGACAGAATGATATCTGCAAATGAAATGTATTAGGAGTCTGTGTGAGTGGGAGTGTGTGTATAACGCAACTAAATTGACACCAGACGCTAGTGATGCCGTTTAGTCGCATCAGCAGCCAGCCAAACGGTTTCTTTTCTTCTTCTTTTTCGTCATCATTACCATCATTGATATCAACGGTGTAGAAAAATTGTCTAGATTACTTCCCGACCGTATGAATTCTATGCGAAGTTATCACTCTTGGAAGATAGTGCTGTAAATGTTTAAATCATTTAAAGGCGCTATTTTGTGTCCATCATTTGTTCTATATTAGGATTTCATATACATTTTCTTGTCTCCGTTTGGTATTTTGTAATTGGTTTTAATTAGATCGCTAAGGTTCCCTTTTTACTTACTTATTAAATACTAGCTGAAGTACACGGCGTTGTCCGTGGTCTCGTGACTCACCTATCAACCCCATTGCTTGGATATTCCAACATTTTTCACCCCAGCGCCACCAATCGGTTCCAAATTTTGTCTAAGAATTTATTTGATTTAAATATTATATAGTGTGAATTTGAGCCAAATCGGTCCATAAATAAGAAAAAAAGCGACCCCAGCGCCACATATCGGGTCCAAATTTTGCCAAAGACTTTATTTCGATTTCAACCGAACCGCCGAACAGTCATCTCTTTCCTTGTACCGACCCATTGCGCCAACATCCATACTTTCTAAGCTCATTGAAAGGCTGATCAAAACTGTAAGCTTATACCATACTTTAAATCACGTGAAATCCTTAGCGACCAGCAGTACGGTTTTCGCGGGCAACTTTCTACACGTGACCTTATGGCTTATCTTACTGAAAAGTGGAGCTGGTCTATTCACAAATTTGGTGAAAGCGTAGTTGTTGCACTCAATTTTCCAAGGGATTTGGCATTAAACTCTTTTGCCGAAAATGAATACCTATGGAATGTATATAACCCTGCTACCTTTCTGACTGTTCAATTCAGATCGTATAGGACGGTTTCAAATCCAATTTTCACCGAATAAACGCCGGTGTTCCTCAAGGTTCTGTTTTGTTTCCGACACTCTTTTTCATTTTCATTAATTATCTCCTATTCTACTTCTACTCCAATTCATTCTTTCGCTGACGATAGGAAACTTAGGTTTTCATATGATTTCACACCCTACATCGCAAAAGTGGGACTTGTACAAGAACGTATGTTAAATTCACGTTAAATTCTGACCATGACAGCATAACAAGCTGGGGACTACATAATGAAGTTGAATTTAACGCTTCTGAATCCCCAATGCTGTCTTCTGTCGTCCAAGCGTAATTGAAACCGCCCATCCGTTATCCATGAATGGATCTTGCATCATAGAAACTGAAAAACTCTCAATTATCGGAATGTCCGTCAACAACAAACTTCGTTGGAACGACCACATCACCAAGAATGCCGCGAAATGTTTAGCCGTCCAAAAGCGGTTCAAGATGTACTTCACTCCTTCAAATCTGGCTACTATATACAAGGCATATATTCGCCCTAAACTTGAATACAACTGTATTGTCTGGGCGGGTCCCACCAAGACCACATTGGTGATGTAAATGTCGCAAAAACAATCAAATCGCTTGAACATCATAGGAATGTGTCCTGCTTGTCACTTTTTTATCGCTTTTTCCACAAGCGGTGTTCAAATTTTCAGGTGTCTCCACATGGTCACCTGGTTTCTAGCTGCAGCTAAATAGCGCATCTAGCGGCTGTCTTCCTAATGAAGATTTGTATGGGTAAAAGCCCTATCACAGCTTCTAATGCTGTCGTAGCGCAGGTACTTATGGCACCCGTTATACCGAGAGTGAAACTTAGTTACCGTTGTCCGTTCAATAACTTTAGATCACCAAATAATGATCGCGTACGTAATGGTCATCACCATCCGCTGTATTATTTTAGGACTTAGACCCTTAAAGGCATCTACTGGCACACATGGCCCTAGTAGCGCGTTCGATGTGAAAACTCCAACTCAGCCGTTTATCAAGGATAACTCCGAGATATAAAACCTCAGTGGAATAAACTAGAGTGTTGCCTTTACTAAAGCACTATCATAGCCCTATATGAAAAATATTGTCGGATTTTAGTCATGTACATGTCCATCTAAATACTTTTCTCTTTTAGAGATACTTGTGGGATATACACGAATTGCTATAAAATTGAAACAAAAATTTCCTAGTTAAACGCACAATTTTATCGCAAAAATTTGAATTTATATAGAAATACTCAGTAAATTAATATTTTAACAAAACGTTACGTTCTTATCATGTGTCCGACATGGCAAGATCGGTTTAGTAGAGTTTATTCATCATCAGGACAAGTAGATTTTTACGGCGTGTCTGGCAAGGAAGCATTTTTTATGACTGAATCGTAAAAAATATTCCCTCAACTGTCATGAAGAAAAATGTGAATCGTTAGTTATTGTACTTTTATTTTTATTTTGGTCCTAAACAAAACGGTAAACCCTCACAGAATATAAAAGTAAAGTGGTTGATTGAAGAGATAGAGCGGAAAAAAGGGAACTACAAAGTTGGGATCCGTCCTTGTGCAAAGAAAAACATCCTGACAAATCACTTTTCACTATTTGTACAACATACTTTGGCCTTACAGCTTTCGAGAACAAATCTTTTGCACAGAAAGGGAAAAAACTTTTACAATTAAACGTTAGTTACGAGGAGTTGTAGTAATTGTAGACTGTTGTTGTGGTAGTTTTTGCTCAGTACTGCTAATTGTAAGAATGCTTAATCTTCAAGTAAAGATACTTTGCCAGCAAACAACATAAGGTGTTGGTCATTTTTTGCTGTCAATAAAAATAACTGCAACTGGTGCAAACATTCATTAAGAGGAACGTGCAAAAGGATTTCTTTATTAGAGAATTTCCCCCGTTGCAATTAATTCCTTTGTTCCTTTCTAAATAAGGCACACCAGGCTTTTTGGTGTAAACACATTCACTTGCATTAATATCCAGATATATACTCGTAGTTGACTTCTCTAATAAAGGTGCTTCGTATGTAGGAATGTCGGTAACACTAAAGCTTTTTTTCATTACCCTTAAAGTCCTTTAAGTTCTCATTCACTAACTTATATATTCCATTCACGTAGGCATATATCCTTAGTCGGCTATATAGTTTTTGATTTAACTCGTAAATTGCGAACATAAATTGTTTGGTGTAAGTAAGTAGGTGGCGTATTTAGTCGTTCATTCACAATCAACCACTATCCTACTTTTTGGGTAGTAATCCTTAAAATCAAATGTTTATTACACAGTGGTTTATGCCTTGGTTCTTTTTAAAGAAAGGCATTGAAATCTACAAAAAGAAGCTCAAGTGTCTAAAGTGTCCTCTATCCTTTGCAAAAGTTAATACCTACATAAAGGGGGAAACTATACTCAATATTGGCATTTTATTACTTGTCCAACTGCGAAGTAATCGTAAGCCCGTTTGATTTTTTCAATTGTAGCAGCATTAGGTCACCAAGCAGAACTTCAATATATGATAGAAATTAGGGGTTTTTATAAAATGTTTGAGAAAAGACGTGACTATCCGTGTCTCAAAATGTGCTGTCTTGGATTCCTTGAGATCCAGCTGTGCGTTCAGTTGAGGATTATAGACTGATGTGCTAGGTTCAATGTAAATGCATTCAGTCTGACTTGGAGGAAAAAAGGAGAAGAAGAAGGTTTATTCTTTATTTATAAAAGCACTTGCCGCTGGTGCGAGAAACTTTTCATAAAAACCTAGTAAATGTAAAAAACTTTGTTTTTCGGGAACAAACTTTTATGTATACATCGAAACACGCCACACAGTCCTTTCTTATTTGGTAATAATCGCGAAAATATCTGCTTTTGAGGTCGGGGCTATTTTAAAGACGCGACACTCGACACGCGCCAAACGCGGAAATAAAAAATGCTATTTTGATTAGGCACTCACAAAATTTCAGCTCTCTAGGTCGTGTTGAAGGTGCTAACAAAGGACCTCAAAGATGTCGAAAAAAAATTCAACCCATGATACGCGACACGCGTCCTACGCGGAATTTAAAAAAATGCTATTTTGGAATTAGACACCCGCTCTCTAGGTCGTGTGGAAGGTGAGTAAAATGCACCTCAAAGTAGTCGAAAATACAGACAAAACGGGGTCAAATAAAGTTAATTAAAAGTTTTTAAAAACAACACCGGTGGATTTCTGACTGATTTCTCTTTGTAACTGAACTGCACCGGGCCATGTTGTCCAGTTTCTGAGTGCAGCTGAGTCAGTGACTTTTTGAATTTCATGCACAGTAACTTTAAATGCAACACTGCTCCCGTCAACTGCAATTTATTAATATCTACTGTCAAATTTTGAGCAAGCTGCGTCATTTAGTTTGTGTTTGACAGTCATTGAAAGCACCTCGTGAATGTTAAAGAAAATGGAAAAAAGTGAATTTCGTGTGCTGAATATGAGAAGCTTAGAGTGCTGTCATCAGCGAAAGAGTTAATTGAATTAGAAGTCACAGATAAGAGATCATTAATAAAAATGAGAAAGAGTGTCGGGGACAAAAACAGAGCCCTGGGGAACGCCAGCATTTAAGTAATGTACTTAAGACTTGAAACCGTCGAATACTTGAATACTTGAATTGAGCGGTCCAAAAAATAGCTTCCAATCCAGTGAAACTATCCATAAGCATGCATTTTAGACAAAAGAGCTTGATGCCAAACTCTGTCAAATGCTTTGTAAATATCGAGTGCAACTGCTGTGCTTTCACCAAATTGATGCAAAGACCGGTTCCACTGTTCGGTGAGGTATACATTTAAATCAGCTGTAGAACGTTGCCTACGAAAAACGCACTGCCGGTCAATAAGGATTTCGTTGGTTTTTAAGATATTTCATGAGCTGAAAATTGATCAGCGTTTCCATAACCTTGGAAAGAATTGATGTAAGTGCTTTGGGTCGGAACGAAGAAGGAGACGACGACTCGACTTTTTTGGGCATGGGCTGGGCAAAGGCTGTTTTCCAACTGAAAGAGCGCAGAAGAATAGGATAGATGGAAAAGCTTCCACAATGGTAATGCCAGCTTGGAAGAAAACCCCTTCAGAACTAAGGGGGAAATACCATCTGGCCCAGCGAATTTGCGAGTGTTGAGATCGTATAAAACTCTACCAACTGCACGAGTACGAATAAAGATCTGTCCCATAGAGTGTTCAATACTCGGAGGTGTAGGCGGCAACAATGCATAATCTGGAAGCGTGGAGCTAGCTGCAAAATGTGCAGCAAACAGATTGGCTTTATATTTAGGTCTAATATTTGTAGGTTGTAGTTGCTCATTTCGCGGCAAACTAGCGCTAGTTTCGACGATTCTGTGAGTGAAAGAAAGCGTTCCACGCCTCGATCCTTGTCATTGTTCGAAAGTCATTGTGGGCGGTCCATATCCGAGGCTAGTTATTATTGCTTGAGTAAATTTATTTTACTTTTTACGTGTGCTGGTCACGTACTGGCGGTGGATTCACATCTTCGCATCACCAGTCCTGCCATTTGACACATTTGTATAGTAAGCTGCTTGTTACAAGATCCGGTTATTTAATACACACAGATAACGTCGGTTTATCCGGTTTGCAGAAAAGTTTAAGGCTACATAACAGCAGATTAAACATAAACATAAGCGTAGGCAGTAACATAAGTATGGAAAACGGACTCGCATTGCAGTTTCCCCTGCTGTGATGTCAAATTGCTTGGAAATGTGATTTCTCACAATCTTTCAATAAAAATCCTTATTCCGTATTTTTTTTACACTTATTATTGTACTTGTGGCTCTTGAAAATTAAAAGACAGTCAGTATACGACCCTTTTTTGCCTGAGGTTCCATCGGCAAGGCGAATCGGAGAGCATAATTGCGTAAGCCGTTTCAGATTTTTGTGGCTTTCCACAGTGAGTTGCTTCTGACGTTGAAAGATTGCTTAGATAGAGTTGGATTCCCTCAGCATGTTCGTTTGTTAGCGCGTCTTTCAGTTATTCCTGCTATGATGCCAAATCTGTGTGTTAATTACGAAAATTTCAGTTGTCTGCTTGTTCAGCTTTTGGCGTTAACCTTCCATATTTTACTTAAATTAATAAAAAAACTTTAAAATTTATTCAAAAAATATTCATACTATCACTTCCATATTATGTATACCACTCACTAATACACATTATTGTTATCCTCACAATCCACACATTCCCAGCATAAGAAGCTCGATAAAAACTCAGCAATATTATATCACTCACCTGTGCTACTGCCACTTTGTAATTTCAAGTAAAGTGTAATGCAGCAAATCCAGATAAAAACCCAATATTCGTAGAGTGGCTCAGCTTAGATCGGTTACTTGTCAACCCTTTTCCAGTACGTATACTAATTTTCTCACCGTCCTCGTCAGCAAAACAAAGGATGGATAGAAAATCCAATTTTTCCCATGAATGACAGATATGATCATTTTAATATTTTTACTCCTTTACTCCTCAAGTGTCGTATCCACATCCATAAAAGGAATTGTTTTGAAATTTCTTTTTTTTATACCACACGGATAGCTAGATGCACATAATGCATTTATAGTCCTCTCGCAGTCTTTTCAATCTTTATTTGATGTAGCAAGAAAGAAAGGTCAAAAATGAACTTATGCATGTGATGTGATTCCGTATCATCCTTTGGCTGACTTTTTTGACAAAAGAGCTTGATGCGCTAGTTTCGACGATTCTGTGAGTGAAAGAAAGCGTTCCACGCCTCGATCCTTGTCATTGTTCGAAAGTCATTGTGGGCGGTCCATATCCGAGGCTAGTTATTATTGCTTGAGTAAATTTATTTTACTTTTTACGTGTGCTGGTCACGTACTGGCGGTGGATTCACATCTTCGCATCACCAGTCCTGCCGTTTGACACATTTGTATAGTAAGCTGCTTGTTACAAGATCCGGTTATTTAATACACACAGATAACGTCGGTTTATCCGGTTTGCAGAAAAGTTTAAGGCTACATAACAGCAGATTAAACATAAACATAAGCGTAGGCAGTAACATAAGTATGGAAAACGGACTCGCATTGCAGTTTCCCCTGCTGTGATGTCAAATTGCTTGGAAATGTGATTTCTCACAATCTTTCAATAAAAATCCTTATTCCGTATTTTTTTTACACTTATTATTGTACTTGTGGCTCTTGAAAATTAAAAGACAGTCAGTATACGACCCTTTTTTGCCTGAGGTTCCATCGGCAAGGCGAATCGGAGAGCATAATTGCGTAAGCCGTTTCAGATTTTTGTGGCTTTCCACAGTGAGTTGCTTCTGACGTTGAAAGATTGCTTAGATAGAGTTGGATTCCCTCAGCATGTTCGTTTGTTAGCGCGTCTTTCAGTTATTCCTGCTATGATGCCAAATCTGTGTGTTAATTACGAAAATTTCAGTTGTCTGCTTGTTCAGCTTTTGGCGTTAACCTTCCATATTTTACTTAAATTAATAAAAAAACTTTAAAATTTATTCAAAAAATATTCATACTATCACTTCCATATTATGTATACCACTCACTAATACACATTATTGTTATCCTCACAATCCACACATTCCCAGCATAAGAAGCTCGATAAAAACTCAGCAATATTATATCACTCACCTGTGCTACTGCCACTTTGTAATTTCAAGTAAAGTGTAATGCAGCAAATCCAGATAAAAACCCAATATTCGTAGAGTGGCTCAGCTTAGATCGGTTACTTGTCAACCCTTTTCCAGTACGTATACTAATTTTCTCACCGTCCTCGTCAGCAAAACAAAGGATGGATAGAAAATCCAATTTTTCCCATGAATGACAGATATGATCATTTTAATATTTTTACTCCTTTACTCCTCAAGTGTCGTATCCACATCCATAAAAGGAATTGTTTTGAAATTTCTTTTTTTTATACCACACGGATAGCTAGATGCACATAATGCATTTATAGTCCTCTCGCAGTCTTTTCAATCTTTATTTGATGTAGCAAGAAAGAAAGGTCAAAAATGAACTTATGCATGTGATGTGATTCCGTATCATCCTTTGGCTGACTTGAGATATATACTGTGTTAAATTCTTGCTTGGCAAGGAACTGAGGGAACTAAATCCCCACAATTTGCAATCCAAACAAATCTATGATTTATGTTTTACTGGCGGCGAGTGGTGTGCTTTCATTCTATCCTTGCAGGAAGATGTTTTTGTGGTCGAATGTGACTAACTTACCATCAATAGACAGTTCAACAAACATACTACAACTACAAAGACAGACAACATCGGCCTGCACTTCTTTTGCTAAATGAAAATAAACTATCATCGTGCTGGCTAGTGTTGGTGGATGGATGAAAGGATCTTCGAATATGACGATGATTTACTGTTATGTGATTTCATTGAGGATTAACAAAATCGAATGATGTGTGCAACCAGCGGTCTAAGTATCCTGTTTCGTGTGCATGTTGCTAACCTTAGACGAATTGCTTCTAATCCTTTTACCTATATAGATAATGTTGCACCTTAGATTCATGCTCATAAATCCTGGCTACTATGTATTTTAAAATGATCCTTCTAGCTGGATAGCATAGTCATTCTCAATTCATATTATGCTGACAGACAGATAGTTTCTCTATGTGCAGTGGATGTGACAGTGGAACGTTAAGGATATTTTTCAAAACGTTTGGCAAAGAAGAACACCAATTAGACATGAAATTTGAATTACCAAAAAGGTGGAACAATGCTTCTATCGACTATTAAACGCTAATTGCCAATACAATTTTGGTATTTTTAAATTTTACCTTTTAAGAGTTTGTTGCCTCACTGTCGTCTGTTTACCGATGTAATAGTCCTTGAGCAAAGGACACACACACTGCAGCAGTAACACAAAACGCCATTTCAAACGGAAGCTTATATTTAGATGCTCGCTCTTGTTGCTTTCTGATTCGGCATTGCATGCTTCTGTTGCACATCCTTGCCCTTGTGCAATGACCTGTGGTCCTGTGTTGGAAAAGTAACCCGGCACAAACGTAAACAGTTTCTTAAACTTTTCTTCCTGCATTGGTGGAGAGACTTGGATGTGGGGAAGCACATTTTCCGGTAACGAGACAAACTATTATTTCCCTTGGAAAGTTTTCCTCTAAATGTTCTCCGAGGTTGGGGGAATAAAGATCGAATACACCAGCACGCTGCAAAACAACATCTTGGATAAATGTTTTTAGTTTCGTTATTGTATTCGAGTGTTCTCGTATGTGTTAGTGTTCTAGCATTGCGTTCGTATTTTATATCTTTTGTATTCTTCGTCAGCTTTGATTCATTCACTTATATAAGCATTTTGTCTTCGTCAGGAATGTTGCTTTGAAATTATCATTTTTATCGAATCATTTTATTTATATATTATATTTTGTTCCTGCTGTAGGTTCATGCTATTACTTTTGTGTTTTAAGGAATAAGTAACAGATTGCTTTTTATTTCCAGAAATATAGTTTTAGTTTTTCAATGTGGATAACGTGTACGACGATATGCGCATCTATCCTCTTCTGCAAGGAAATGATCTCTTCAAATCCATTTAAATCAAATTACTTTGCTTTATTCTGTAAGTTATAAGTTTATTTGTCATCTTCATACATTTCTATATCTCCTCCTATAAAGCCTCGCTGTCGCGTTCCATAAATCCTACCGCAAAGGACTTTCCGACCAGGATCTTCTTCGCTCTTGCGAACTAGGTGTCCTGCCCACCGGAGCCTACCGAGCTTAATTCTCTTCACGATTTCGACATCGCGGTAACTTTCGTAGATTTTAAAATCATAGAGTCTCCGGAATCGTCCTTTCTCACATATGGGGCCAACAATTCTCCCTAAGACTTTTCTCTCAAACGCGGCTTAGAGGTCAGAATGCTTTTTGCTAAGCACCCAAGTCTCGGATCTATATGTGAGTACTGGTCCATTGTCTTATACACCAGCAGCTTTGATGTTATGGATAAATTTCTGGATTTGAAGAGTCTTGACAGAATAAAGTAGGCTTTGTTGGCCTTAAGCAACCGTTTAGGTATTTCTGGTTCTATGCTGTTATCGGCTGCTACAGTTGATCCGTGGTAGTTGAAGGATTGCACTTCTTCAAAATTTGCGCTCTACTATTTTAATTGAGGGACTAACGTTGGATCTTCTGCTCGCGGACGTGGTCCCAGAATTTGTGCCGCTCACTCGATCTGGATGAAAGCTTCCTGTACAGCTCTTGGGTTTCTACAAAATATGTCATTATCGTCTGCGTAAGCCAGTATCTGAATGAACTTATAGAGAATTGTTCCTTTCGCCGTTAGTCGGAGTTTCGGTTCACTTTTTCCAACGCCAGGTTGAAGAGGACGCAGGCCTGTCCATTCCCTTGTCGGAGCGCGTTATAGATGTTGATTGGACATTGCCAACTTATTTGCTTTCTTTTTCAAACAATCTTTCGCTGACAACTCCTTTGTGCCGGATCCCTCTTATTTCAATTACCTACTTAACTTCTCCATCAGCCCCTTTCTCTCTTAAACCGCGTTGACCCTACTGTTATTGAAAATAAGTAAGAAAAACTTAATGAAGAATTCTCACGCGGCCCAGATGGTCTGTCGTCCTGCTATATTTCTTAAAAAGTGTTGCTGCAGTCGCTCTCCCCCTCTCTTATCTTTTTCTCCTATCCCTTTCACAAGGAGAGTTTCCTCAGATTTGGAAGACTCTTTCACGACCCCGATACACAAAAGGCATCAAAAAATGAAGTAACTAATTATCGCCACATTGTTAAACTTTTCCATACATCCAAACTATTCGAAAGTATTTTATACAAAGCCTTAAGCTTCCATTGCAAGTCTCTTATTTCCTCTAACCAACACGGCTTTCATAAAGGAAGATAAACTACCACAAACCTCGTTGAATTCGTCTCCTTCGCCCTCTAAGCCTTTCAGAGTAGTAACAAAGTTGACGTTTTTACAACTAATTTCAGTAAGACTTTCGATAAGATAGCTTATAATTTAATCCTTTTTAAATTGTTTGCCCTCGGCTTTGAACCCATATTATTTAAATGGATATCTTCTTATCTGGAAAACCGTCTTTATAGCGATCGCTTCAAATTCGCCATGTCGGACACATTCTTGGACACCTCAGGCATCTATACCTTCTTCTCTTCATCCTAACTATAAATAATCTTGAGAGATCCACCCTCTCTGTTTCTACGCTGACGACACCAAATTTTTCAAACCCATTTGTTAACCACAAGACTCTCCCGCCTACCCTCAAGAAGACCTGGTGCCTCAAAAATAGCTTAGAGCTCAATATAACAATATAAATAAAAGACCGAATTTTTCAATGGAGGTTCCAAGAATTTTGAAGGCTCAAGTATGTCATTTTTTTGTAATATTTTTTGGTCAAGGTTTTTTGTAGTTTTCCTGATCATGATCCATTCATTTAAGCATTTGGACTCGCGTCGTTTTAGTTTTGTGATCGTTTTTCCGTATTGATTTTTTCAATGAATCAGGGAGAATTCCGAGAAAATAAAATTGAAACCGGCTACAAACGTGAGGAATGTGATATATTGTAAATCACATTTCTCCTTGTCACGTTCTCCACAAGACTCTCCTGCCTCCTTCAAGAAGACCAGGTGCCTCAAAAATAGCTTAGAGCTCAATAGCACCAAATGCAAATCTATTACCTTGTAAGTGCAACAAGACCATCCCTGACATTACCTTCTCCATGATGAACCCATATCCCGTGTGAAATATTTTCGAGACCTCGACATACTGTGTGACTGGGACCTTAATTTCCGTTCTCACATATACAAAATAATTCTAAAAGCCAGCTCATCACTTAGCTTTGTCAAATGGTTGTTTAAAGGATTTTCTAACTCTTATATGACTAGATCCCTATACATCATAAAAGAGCACTTAACTTCTCCAAAAAACTTAGAAGGGGGCATTTTTGGTATATTGACTTTTTTTCACTCTTGTTTTACATTCTTTTTTTAATCGATCGATCCAGCCGAACTGACAACTGAACTAAATTTGCATTTCGATGAGAAAAACTTGTGGGAAAAGTAACAGAATACAGAATATTCAATGCAGGCAGTGAGAAATTAATGTTAAGTTTATTTTTTTTGTCGAATAAATGAAATGCTATAAAAACAGACATTTGTAAAAAGTCCTTACAGTGTAACTTAACTAAAATAACAATGTTCAATTTATGTACATATTTCGAATTCTAAAAGAATTCTCGTATACATAAATTTTTTCTACAACACACCGTCGACTGAATAGTCTTGCAATGGACTGATATTCAAATTCAAATTAAATGCAACCGCTACGAAAAGAATTAATTTCTTCATTCCAAGTGCATTCCATTAATTCCAACATCATCTGTAAGAAACTAAAAGCATTTAAATTTTACCGCAAAATTTA
Organism: Nephrocerus scutellatus; assembly: GCA_947095585.1. Lineage (NCBI taxonomy): Eukaryota > Metazoa > Arthropoda > Insecta > Diptera > Pipunculidae > Nephrocerus > Nephrocerus scutellatus. The sequence goes on along the minus strand of OX352761.1, from coordinate 113,541,607 downwards.
GTTTTAATGGCGCAAGTATCTTTTTGTCTAAGTCAAAAGACTAATACCATTCGAGTGTAAATTAGTGCTCAATGATGCAATTTTCTTCGTTTAGTGAAGAAGAAAATATAATCATCATCAACATTACCATTATTATTTAAGTTCTCTTCATCTTTACATTCCACCATTACACCTACAGCACAATGCTAAGTTTAATTAACTCAATTTAATCTGAGAGACTCTGTAACTACCCACGCACCTGCATATTCAAAGGCAAAGGCAATTAATTGCAGAGGGTATTATTGTGTCAGATATGCATGCCACCCATCGGATATGCTAGGATACTTTCCGAAATTTTTGAAACGAAGTAAATTATTTCCAAATAAGAAATTCCACTCTGTAGTGGTGTAAATAAGAACCCAAAGAAAAATAACACAAATTTTCCTATAACGATGACTAACTCATTTCAGTTTTATAAGTAAAGCGATTTAAATTGAAGCTCTCGGCTGATCGGTTGCAAATTCCTGGTAAATGCAATGATGTCTTGACGAGCGTAAGTTTAATTTTCATCTTCATCAAGCGAAATATTTTCACTTTTCCTACCCCCAATTTTAATTATCATAAAAGATTGTAGCTTCTGTGTTTATTTGGTTTTTAAAATATGATAGTTTAGCAAATAACCAAAAAATAAATTACTTATATTTTCGATATCAAATTAAGAAGTTTGTTAGCTTTCAGCCGACCGGATTGAACTTTACCGATAATAATGATCATCATCTTACGTTGCTATAATTTGCAATGAACCGTGGACTTTACTACTTTGTTTCTTAATGTCTTTGACAGTTCTCCAACAGTTCCTTACTTGCCTTATCATGCCTCATTTTTAGTGTTTGTTTCAACACTTTTAAGACGACATTGAGCCTTCACAAGTTTGACAATATCTTCATCAAAAGCTAATCTATTGAGTTCGTCACACCAACTTCTTTCGACCACTTTTTAGACCTTTTTCATTGGTCTGGAAGGTCTACACTTCGCAGTCATTTTCCTGACTACTGGGCGTACAATAGATATATGGTATGTTTCCGTAGCGTTTAAGCTAGCGAAAAATAATGGTGTTGACAAGACAAGACCCCTTCAAGACCCCCTCAAGACCACCCTCAAGACCGCCGCAAGTAACCCCTTTAATACTCCGTTAAAATCATCTCAAGACGCCCTCAAAGCTACATCAAAAGCCAATCAACATCCCACTCAAAACCCTCTTTAAACCCTCTAAACATCCCTTCTACGCCAACCTGAAGGCTCCATCATGACTCACCTCAAGACCCATCTCAAGACCCATCTCAAGACCCAACTAAAGACCACCAAAAGACCCCTCGAAAAGTCCTACCCCAAAAATGCGTACGAGACTTACTCACAGATTTGTAATGAAAAGCCTAACAGACTGGCATAGAAACCGACAGAAAGACACAGGAAGTTAATATAAAAGCATTTAAAATATCCAGAACGATGTTATTATACAGAACGTTAAGTTTTTTCTTACTCTTGTGATCGGTCCTCATAAAAATTTCACATCCATAGAGTAATACTTGTAATAGAAGAATTTTTGCCAGCATCAACTTGGTTTTTGTAGGGACAAAATGCTGACTGGCCCACATTGTACGCAGTCTATTATACACCTTACCGATAGCACTATTTATACGTGTATCCCAATAAAGCGTGCGGTTAAATATCAGTCCTAGGTTTTTAGCTGATCAGCCCACATCATCGGACTATTACCAATTTTGACCAATTGAAATTCAGATACATCAATTGGGATTTTTTTGAGTTTAAACGTAGCTAATGGCTTAGAGACCAGTCATTTACGCGTGACAAATCTTCATTTATTAGATAAATAGTGTCATCAATCGCATTCATAGAACATTTCATGAAAAGTTGAACATCGTTAGCATACATGTGAACAGAAACTTTAGGTAGTTCGTTCACGTATAACGAGAACAGTGTTGGGCTTAGCATTGATCCGATGGTACACCGTTCCGGACTTTATGAAAACATGAAGGCTTTTCACCAACTACAACGCGTTGTTGCCTTCCTTCTAAGCATGAGGAGGCAAGTTTTGCAGATGGAAAGTAAAACCTAATATCCTTTATTAGTTTATTGCACAAAATCTAGTGATTCACAGTGTCAAATGCTTTCAAAAATCGAAAAGAATTAAAAAAGTGGGGTGATTTTTATCTTTCTAGACTTCCGCGCTTCATCAACAATGTATACAGCTTCGCTTTGGTCTAAATACTGATTGGTTTGAGCACAAAAGTTGGTTTTCTGTGAGATATTTATGGATTTGTGATATGATAATTTTTTTTAAGACTTTTGACAGAAAAGGGAGAAATGCAATTAGTCTTTATTCCGTAATGCTAGAATTTGTTGAAAGTTCACAAATTACACTAGTGATTTCTTATTATTCACACAAAAACAATAATATTCATTTAGGCAGTAGCTTTATCTACTCTTCAACTTTTCAAGTAGTCTGGTTGAATTCTTAATAAATTGATCACTGCGATAAAACATGGTGTATTTATACCAAATCTACAATTTCCCTAGAGTTCTAATCTTTTCTACTGTATTACAGAAAGTACAAGGAAGTACCAGAACGTACTGGCGTAATGTAAATGTACGTAAATAACTTTGTATAAAGTACAATATAACTGAGCCTAATTGTATGCAATGGTTTTTGGTAATTTCTTTTAATACAATCCGACACGATAAATGATTTCTATTTACATTTTCGTAACAATATGTAAATGGAGTAAAACATGTTAACACAAATTCATTTAAATTGGTTGTTGTGTAAGGTTGATGTATTCTCAAATCAAAAGTATGTAGATACTTAGCTTTTTAATACAATTCAATAAAATGCTTTGTATGTACGATATGATAAATTTTTTCGTAAAAACATGTTAACACAAATTCATTTAAATGGGATGTTTTGTAGGTGGATGTATTCTTAGAAGGTCTCAAATCAAAAGTTTTGCAATAGCTAATCATAGTAAAGCTCTAAGAAATAAATAAACTTAAATTTCTTGTAGATAATGTTATAACTTCTTAAAACATAAACGTGCCTAAGCACATAAATTAATTACTTTAATAATAAAAAATTAAAGGAGAACAAATCATTTCTTCAGGACAATCTTGTGTACGACACACGAGTGTATTAAAAATAAATAGGACTAAAAGTAGCCAATGTGTAATTTTTCGTTATTACAGTTTTAGTTTATTGGCTTTGCTGGTTTTTTTTTGGTATTTGCACAATTCTTTCGCACTCAATTTTTACTAATTTGATTTAAAAAGAGCTGATTTCTCTAGCGTAGTTATTACTCGATGACTGAACCAAAATAAGTCCTTTCACCTTAGACATTTTTATTAATTTTACCATTATAGGATGCGTCGTTTGCAGTTCAAGTTTATGACCACACAGTTCCAAAAATAAAATGTTTGTCATTTGGTTGGATTTTTATGGTTATTATTTTATGAAGGAATTTTGTGGGTTTCCAGAAATTAACTTTACTGCTACAGTAGGAGCATATCAAATTAGTCAAAAGGTTTTTGGTGTTTATATACAGTTTGTGGACAAATTTGGTAGCAGCCTTCATGAGGGGAATGAGTCTTTTTAAAATAAATATGCAGATATTTTAATCCGTCTGTCTGTAAGTCGGTGTTATTGACTGGGGACTAAGGAGCAGTGACATTTGGTTTGCGAAAAAATCTGATTATCACCATACTTACGCCAGTTACCGCAATTCTATTTCTTCAGACCTTTCTATAAATTCCATATTATAAGATCGCTGTGACTTTCTCTTTATGAGATGATAAACTTTTAATTTATTGTAAAACATTAAACAGAAGCATCTTCAGCAATTGACGTTTATCGTGGCGTAACGTGGCGGTGTAGACTACTAGCTTGTGCTAACATCTAACTAAGTAATACCGTCGGCCGCTAATGGTTGACGCCAATTCTTAACGTGCTCCTCTTTCATCAGAGACCGCAACTTGGAATGATATATGACACTGCCATGTGGATGTCATTATAATACTTTTTCTATTACAGTAATAAATATTATTTATTTATTTATAGTTAACTATGATATTGATATTAATTTTTTCCCCATTTGTGTCTATTTTTCTTTACAGTACTGAGCAAGGGACAAGGTGAGACTTGTCGGTATCGTTTTCTTGGTAAAACTGGCGGTTATTGTTGGATTGTCACACAAGCCACCACAGTCTATGACAAGCAAAAGCCGCAAAGTATTGTTTGTGTAAATTATGTCATTAGGTAAGTGACCAGATGATTTTATTAACTTTAGTTATATACGTACCCGTATAATATAAAATGCCTATCTGTGTAATGTTAATGAGTTGTTATTCCCTCACGTCTAGAAGTTATCTCATTTCAATGCATTTCATTGGGTAAATTTGTTTAACTTGTTGATTATTAAATAGTTTTTAACATTGATACGTTATATAAAAAATTATTCGTAAAAAAATGTTTGTTCGTTGGCGAAGTATTTACATTCGAACACTTAAACTGCATCTCTAATTAAAGTTTTTTTTAAAAAAATATTGCTGCCGATAATGAAGATATGTTTTTCACCTAAAACATAATTTTTAATGCTTAAAAATATCGATTTGAATGCCATTTTTTCCTTACCTTAAAATTAGAAGTTCTACCGCTTCCCCCAGAAAGTTCAGCTTTAATCTAAAATACGAGAACAGGAATAAGACCTCCTGTTTGATTCAAGTAGATTTTTCTATAATCTATGAATAGAGAGAGTTTCAAGTAGATTTTTCTATAATCTATGAATAGAGAGTTTTTAAGTAGATTTTTCTATAATCTATGAATAGAGAGTTTTTAATTTTTCCCAAAAGTTAATTCTTCACATTTTTCGTTTTCGATTTCTACCCAAAAAATTTAATAAGGCTAACTACTGACAAGCCAACAGATTGTCTGATTTTATTGTACGAGGAATTCAAACTCAATTGTTAGCATCGACGAATCGTTTGGGTAACAAACTCATATTAACAACCAACCGTCTTGTTGTTGCGTCAGTGAATTCATGATGGTTTGTCAATCCATCAAGGACATAAAAAACCCAACAAGATTCGGTTTTTTCACCGCCACTTATTCCATCAGCACAATTGTCAAATATTTACATACTTTACTTTTGACAAATGACATTTTTAAATTTTTGCAATTTTATGTGACATTTGTAATTGAACCAAATTTTATTTTATTCTTTCGATAAATTTCTACATATAGCTACCATTAGTCGTGTTCTAACGGAATCTTTGACAGCCTGGGTGCCGCTTTACATAAAACTTTTAAATTTTGACAGAATAACATCTACTCTCAAGGCTCAACCTATACTTTATATACACTTTTGTAAACATAAGCTTGTGTCAAAAGTAGAACGAATACCTGACATTGCAAATCATTTCGCAAACACTCATGAATTGTTTCTTACCTCTCGTCCTGATAAATACTCCATCAATGTATTATCGCCTCTAGGCTCGTCAGACCATTGTGTAGTATCAGTTAATTTCTCGTTAATAAATCACGTAGTTAGAGAAATTCTCGCGAATTATTGACAAACGTTCCGAGAGTAATAACTTGTCACGGAAAGCTTCTTAATTCGCTGTTCGGATCCGGCCTTAAATTGTAGGTCACTTCTATTTGTGTCCAAAAATATACATGCACAACACAAACGGTCTGTCGCGCCGAATATTATTTATTATTATTATTATAGTTAGAGAAAAGACTCCCAAAAAAACAGTATGGCAATACGAGAATGCCAATTGGGACAGCCTTAACAACTTCTTTGGGAGAAGGGACTGGTCGCTATTGTTGCGCGATAGCAACGTGGATGCCGCCGCTGATGCAATCACAAACATCATCCTTATTGGATGAGAGACTTTATCTCTTCCAGGAATAAGTCTATTAAACCAAAGGATGATATATGGTATGACTCGAGCTGTAAAGAGGCTTCTGGGATTTCAGTTTTACAAAGCAAACCCCTACCGAGGAAAACCGAGCAAATTTTAAACGAGCCAGAAATGATTCCAATGCCCATCTTCGGCGAGTCAAATTCGCGTACGACCAAATATTGAGACAAAAAATACTACAATGTGTCAAAGGTAGTAAAAATTGTTGGTCATTCGTGAAAAGAATCAAAAATTCAGCCTTGCCGTCGATTCCAACGCTCATTTATAATGACATTCCAGTAGTCCGCTCTATAGACAAGGCCAATCTGTTTGCTTCGCATTTCGCAGCTAGCTCCACGCTTCCAGATTGTGCATTGCTGCCTCTTGCACCTTCGAGTATTGAAAGCTCTATGGGACAGATCTTCATTCGCATTCGTGCAGTTGCTAGAGTTTTAAACAATATCAATGCGCTGGGTTAGATGTTATTTCCCCAATAGTTCTGAAGAGGTGTTCTTCCAAGCTGGCATAACCATTGCGTAAGCTTTTCCATCTATCCTATTCTTCGGGACTCTTCCCGAGAAGTTGGAAAACTGCCTTTGTTCTGCCCATACCCAAAAAAGGTGAGCCGTTGTCTCCTTCTTCGTACCGACCCATAGCACTTACATCCATTCTTTCCATGGTCATGGAAACGCTGATCAATTTTCAGCTCTATAAATATCTTGAAACCAACAAAATCCTTAATAACCGGCAGTAAGGATTTCGTGGGCAACGTTTTACTGGTGATTTGATGGTATATCTCTCCGAACAGTGGAACCGGTCTTTGCATCAATTTGGTGAAAGCTAAGCTGTTGCAATCGATATTTCCAAAGCAATTGACAGAGGTTGGCATCAAGCTTCACTGGATTCATCTTCCATCTTTTGGACCGCTCAATTAAAGTTGTATTGGACGGTTTCAAGTCTAAAGTTCATTACTTAGATGCTGGCGTTCCCCAGGACTCTGTCTTGTCCCCGCCACACTTCCTCATTTTTATTTATGATCTCCTATTTGTGACTTCTAATCCAATTCACTCTTTCGCTGACGACAGCACTCTGAGCTTCTCATATAGGTTTGAGGAACGGCCCTCCACTTCTTATGTGAAACTCAAACAACTTCGTATGTTAAGCTCGTTAAATTCTGACCTAGACAGCATAATACAATGGGGAGAAAACAATAGATTAGAATTTAACGCTTCCAAAATGGCACTTGCATCGAGGAAACTGAAAATCTCGCAATTCTCGGTATGTGCGTTAACGACGGGCTTCATTGGAATGACCACATATTTATCGTCGCCAAAAATGCTGCAAAATATTTCACTCCCTCTGATCTGGCTACTATCTACAAGGCTTTTATTCGCCCTAAACTTGAGTACAATTGCCATATCTGGTCTTGTGCGCCTAAAACTACTATGCATCACCTAGATAGAATACAAAACCGCGCGATAAAACTTATCGGTGACGCAAATATAGCGAAATCAATAGATTCGCTTGAACACCGTAGGAACGTTTCATGCTTATCACTGTTTTATCGTTTCTTCCACCAGCGGTGATCAAGAGAAATAGCCAGCTGGTACAGTTAAGTTCAGGAATTTCGTTCTTCAGCCGTACAAAACGTATGTGGAATGGAAAGCTCTGTCTTCTCAAATCACTATGATCAACAGGCATTCAAAGCACAAGCTCATAGACATCTCCTCTTTTCTCCTCCTTTTCCTTAACGCCCACGCTGTGCTAAGCATAAAGCCGAGCAGCATTTTAAGGGTGTGAACCCCTTTAAATTTGTGCCAATTATATATATAGAAAAAGAATCTTCCCATCCATTTTTAACTGCAATATGGACCTACATATGTTATTTAACATCATTTCTTTTTTTCTTTGCAGTATTTGTCATTACATTTCTAAATGGAATATAGAAAAATTTCCCAGCCAAAGAACGTAATTTCCACGTTCACATTTTAGGTCTTTAAATTACCTTTGACTTTAGCTTTTAAAAATAGTTTTTAATTTCTTATGTCAGGTTCCTTAACTTAACTAACTTACCTTAAGTTGTTTACTTCAATTCAATTATTAATTACAGAGCATAATTGATAATAAGAAGATGTTTAAGCGTAACTTATTTGGTGCTATTTATCCTTATAATGTCGTAATTGATTTTCTTACATCATTATGACATAATATTCGGTTACGAATCCTTCCCATGCGACACTTAATGGAATTATGTGTAATTTATTATTTTACATAATATTGAGAAACGTGACCTTCCTTCTTCGTAAACATAGACTTATTCATGTAGACTTATATGATGTGATTCTTTGCGAATTGTTGCTAAGCTCATTTGTTAGATGGAAAGGTTTGCAGTTCTTGCGGAATTCGGTTTAATGAAAGATACGACTGTGTTGCCTCTGTTTTCACTTTTTGTTACTTTTTTTTTTTTTTTTTTTTTTTTTTTATATTTAGCGCATGATTTAAGGGATATGCACCCCAATAATGCCTAGGCACTGCGTCGGCTTTCAAAAATATTTGGATAAAAGAAGGAAAGTGTTGTGGTTGGTGGAGTTAAGTTCACACCCGAGCACTCACAAACTAGAATATTGTGCTCACAGACCCACATGGTTCTACAATTTTTGCATTTTTTGAACGCGCCGGGAATCTAACCCACTGTACTCCTAGTGGGAGGCAATAGTTTTAACCACTGCACCACCGAAACTAGCTTAATGTTTTTACACATCCTTCTCCCAATAAAAAAAACAAATGCATCTTATCTCTTTGACCAGGCTCGGTTTTTATTTGTAGCTAAAACGTCCTGATGTAATCGCGCCATCGCGCCTTACTACCGAATTAACTCTTCTGCACCTATTATGTAGTTTCAATTTAATTTCATTGTATATTTAAATTTCTTTTAGAGCGGGTAAGTACTACTTTTTATTATGTTTATTTATTTTTATCATACATATAAGTATATCAGTTTTATTGCTAAAAGCCACGAACAAATCACCTAAAATTGTACTTCTTTGAAATGCATTGAAATAAATGAAAGGTTGTCAGCAGGAATTTTTTCCCTCATTTTTTTGATATTAATAAAAAGTGAAATAAATGATAAACTAAACAAAAAATTTGATTGACGAATAAAGTCTCGGTGGAAGCTGCCATAATTTTGCTACAATCAAAAAAAGGGTTAATTAAAAAGATCAATATCTTATAAATTATACACAAAATAATATAAAAAAGACATAAAATAATGTAAAAAATGGACAAAAAAAACCAAAAAAAAATTAAAAAAAATTATCCACAAAAATTTAAAAAAAAAAAAATTAAAAAAATAATCATCCACTAAATAAATAATAAATTGACACCATTAAAAATAATAACATCAAATATCTAAGTTAATAAAAGAAATCAACCTCGAATGTTTTAACCACATTCGCGTAAGCATTAATATGGAAGAACAACTTTTAATCAAACGCAGAAGTAATTAATTAACAACAAATATAAAATTTAATCCATACATATGCTATGAAATGAGTATACATCAATATTTGTTTGGAAATTTGGGAGGTTGGAGTCTCCGATTTAAAAATGAAAAAAAAAATGTTCGTTCATGTGGCTCCCACTGCTAAAAGATCTATTGTATCATAGGTAGATTTTATTCTCAGAGACGTACCACCTCCATAGTGAGGGATAGTTAGTAGCAGAATTTGAAAAATGCGTCTCTTTAACCAAATTAGTGCTGGGCATTCGCAGAGAATATGCTCGGATGACTCAACATCTCCCCAGCAGAACCTACATTCTGTCTCTGAGCAAATCGCAAGCCAGACGAAGTTTGTGTTCCCAACAATTAATCAATGCTGTGGCGGCACCGAGTTTCACTCTGTTCTGTCTGCAATGCAACGTAGCAGTCCTGGACCTTGACTGTTAACGAGTCCATTAAATTTGACGACAGCGCTTTAAGTGCTGCATGGCTACCTGAAAAAAAATATAATATATATATATATATATTTATATATATATATATATATAAATTCTACCTATATATATATATATATATATATATATATATATATATATATATATATATATATATATATATATATATTATAGCAGCCTTAATCCCTTTATTAAGATTAGGTCTGGCGCAGATCTCAATGGGATGGAGCACCGCCTGGAAAACCGTGCGATTTTTTCCCATTGGTATCGAGACTTTAGTTTTGGGTTCAAGGACACCAGCTCCAATTCCAGTTTCAATCTTCGATCCATCTGTGAACCAGGCCAGACCTCTAGCGTCTAGTGCCGGAACACCATTACATTAGTTTACCTGGTCCAATATTTCTACCTCAAATTTTTTCCGAAACAGTGCTTCCTGACCATAAAGTCGGGGATAGTGCAGAACATGTCCCTTTCAGGATAATAGGTCTCCATCATTGTATACATCCCATGTATTATTTTAGGATTTAGACCCCAAGTTCTGCCGTAGAGGCGTCTACTGACCCACAAGGCTTTAGTGGCGCGTTCTAAGGCGGACTTGATATGAGAATTCCAGTTGAGCCGTTTATAAAGGATGACGCCGAGATATTTAGCCTCACTGGAATAATAATCTTACGTGGTGCCTTCGATGATGAAAGATAGGTCCCAAATCGACCCGTCTTCTCTTCGTGAATGGCCCCAGAACGGTTTTGTAAGGATTGATGGATAGTCCTTCTCTGCTGCACCATTTAAAAACGTGTAGTAAAGCACCTTGCATGACACTCAAATCGTCAAATCGTACTCATAGCCAATGGCGATTTAGCCTGAAGATCGACTAGAAGATTGTCAATTACTAGTGACCATAGGAGGGGAGAAAGCACTACTCCTTGGGGACATTCCTCTCGAGGAGGAAATAATGTCTCGACTTTCAGTCATGGCCCTTATCCAATGATTGGTCGAGTCTTCGATATCCCTGCTACTGTTTGCCTTGCAATAGAGTCGAAGCCAGTGTTATCGAAAGCGCCCTAAATGTCGAGGAAGGCACACAGGTCCACTTCCTTGGAACGAAAAGTTCCTTCTATCTTCTTTACAAGATAGTGAAGGGCACCTTCTGTGCTTTTGCTTTTCCTGTACGCAAACTGACTTTATTGCAGAGGGGTAGGCAATTCTAACCGGCCTCTAATGACAATAACATCAATGAGTCACTCCATGGTTTTGAGGACAAATGATGTTAGTCTTATATGTCTGTATGATTTAGGCAGTTCACTAGGCCTATTGCCTGGTTTGGGGATAAATATCACATTTATCTGTCTGATAGTAGAAATGTATCCCCAGTTGTAGCTGACTTTAAATAAAGCAATCATGCCCGGTTGGATGAGATCGATTTCCTTCTGTAAAAGCGCTGGAAAGATCCCATCACCACGAGAGAATACTGCCCATTTAACCTTATCCGGACCGAAGATTTTACCGGATAAACTATTTACCATACTAGTAATACAGATCCTGGCTAAAACGGTAGTTTACAATACCTTTGCAGGTATTAAGCCTTATCATGGAGGCGTTTTTACAGTACGCCATCCAGTGAGTCCAGTTTTCAAGAACTTTTTCGATAATTTCGGCGCCTATCTCGAGAATAACTGTCGTAAAGTTATGTTTTAAAGCTGGAATTGTCTCTGGATTATGGGCATAAATAACATCTATCCTTAACGGCACCACTAAAAGTTTATCGGCGCAGCTCCACGCAGGCTAATTGACATCTCAAAAACGGCTGATTATTCGGTTGCCCAATTTGGTGCGCAAGAGATCGATTGTCAGTTGGCTATATGACATGTGGCGCCATCTTGTTGAAACCAAAGGTAGTCCACATTCATGTGGCCGATTTCAAGAACCACTTCTGTTATCCAATTGCGATGAACTTTCTGCACCAATTGCACCACAGCGGTTCCGCTTGGCGCTTTTGCACAACGCATATTTCTTTTCAAAATTCGCCCGGTTTTAGCTACACATTGATAATAAGTTTTAAATATTTCAAAAAGCTCCTCAAGCGAAAACATGATTGTTTCGCGCCGCGGAATATCAGGCTGACGAGCTGTCAATTTTAAGCAAATCATTTAAAAAAAATGTCCATAGCCTATGATTTAAAAACAAACCAGTAGATTGCCTAACCTTTAAACTTTATATCTATAATAATAATATAGGTCATGATTGAGTATGCCGCACGCGAAATACCCCTTATCGACGATGGATGCTCCATTAAAAATTCAATTAATAAGCCATCTAGAAGACACGAATAAAAACATCGTAAATATTAGCAAAATTATTTTCTATATTTTATTACATCATAGCATTCTTCATCTGCATTGTGCGAATCAATTGAATTGCCTCTGTCTCTTTAAAATTCATTCAATGTATTTCAAATGTATTTTAAGGAAACATACGAGTACAAGTATATCGCACATGCAGTTTTGTTGTTTGTTGATCTCTTGCCAATTTGAACCGAGTACCTAGTTTTTAGAACGATATTATGTAAAACTTATTGAAAATGTAGAATAGAAAAAATCGATTTTCTTAGAGATTTGCAGATTTGTGACTAAGCTAAAGCTAGAAACAATCAGCATCACTATTTCTGGAGTTATTTTGTTTAGAAAAAGATAAGAGGATAGTTGAGTTGATGTAATCCGTCATTCCCCGTCCGACAATTTTGTCGTACAGTACTTACAGATGGATCCGTGAATTTTACGAACTAAAGGCTCGATAAGACTTTCAAATAACTTTTTTCTCATTTCGAACAATCCCGAAATGAACCACAAACTGTGAACGCGATGTGTAGAATGTACAAAAATTTAAGCTTCATTGCTATAAACTTGCGTTAGGTAAGAGGAACCTGTATGGAAAGTACTTTGTGGTTAATTTTATGGGACAAGTTTAATGATGTTAAATTAAACCACCTAACTAAAACCAGGGATCGGTGGACAAATATTTTTCTATTTTCGATTTAAGAGAGCATTTTTTGTTTATTCTGATCTGAATTCGTCGATTTCGAATCCGTCTGGAAAATCCTCTATATACTAATTGGCTATTTCCCTTACGTAAAATCCCTCAATCACAAAATGGTTCAAAAACGGTAATTTTAACAGAGACACAAATCATAATGGGAGCTTTAAACAGAGACACAAACCTAATGGGAGCAACGATCTATATAAATAATAATTAAATGTTGTTCGTTCGTAAGCGCATCATTTGATAACGGCTCGACCGATTTGGCTCATTTTGTCTAATTATCTTTTTAATTTTCCGAATAAGGAAAGAAAAATTTGAAAATTTACCCGGAAAACTGGAAAATTCGAGAAAAACTGAAAGTGTTTTTTTCTACATGGGTTTTTTTTTTAATGAACTCACGATTCGAACGATGGGTTTGCGTAATTCTTTTTTTAGTTTGATTATTAGTTACTTTATTTTACACAAACAGTGTTGCAAAGTAATTTTTGTTGTATTTCCTGATAATAGTCTATAGAAAATGTAAAATGTTAATATCAGCTACCACAATGGTAAGTGGAATTCGGGAGTTAATGCGTGCGGGTAGTCGAGCGCCTGGGAACAGCTAGTTTTAAATGAAATTGAGAAATATTATAATTGTAAGACAATTGACATTAAATTAAATAATACAAACTTATGGGCCCGTTTATTCGGGCTGCACCAGCCAGAAAATTTTACTTTTTCTTTTCTTTTTTGTGATAACGTGTCCGTTAAATATTTTCTAAATATTCTTAGTTTATAATTTTTTATTTTTCGCTACATTCTGCATCTTGAACAATTGACACAAGTGCTCGCATCACGAAATCCCTCTTATCGTCTATTGTGAGGCCTAGACCTAGAGCATTTCTGTTCTCTTGTAAGAGAAGAAAACGAATTTGCATTCATCGCATGTCCTCAATTCGATGCAGTTCTCTGCTCATACATACGTATCTATATGTATTATCGCATCCTCCTTTTTTTTTAGCAGTTCACCAACATCACTTACGTATATCATCATAATCGCCATCACCATCATAATCATCAACATCAGCAACTGTTTCTAATTTATAAGCAGCCAAAGCAAAGCTTGGTTGATTGCGCCGCATTAGCCGGTAGTCTGATGACGTTAGCCTTGATTTGCATACATGTATCTCGCTCTTATGTTACGGGGTAAGCACCTTCCTCAACACCCGCAACTAATCAACGACGATCTGTCTAAGTATTTTTTTCCTCGGCCCCACAACAAAAAATAAATTACAAAACGCGAGTATGTGGGATGAAGGGAATTAAACGGAAAGAACAGCAAGTAAGAAAGTTTGTCAGATGTGCATGCGCTACTATGTTTAATAAATATCAAATGCATGTCGCTTACTGTGAATTATTTGTACAATATGTTCTACGAGAATAATATCGCAATTCGTATCCAATCAAGAAGAGATATTTTTGAAATGAAAAATAACAACAACAATTGTTTTTGGTCACAAAATTCAAACAGAAATGCGACGACTCGCATTCGATGTGGATAGCAAATAAAAAAATGTCAATATCTGAAGGTATCCCCGTGCCCATTTGTTTAAAAGAAAGTCAAGGCTGTGCGCCGCTATCCTCAAATAGATTCGACCAAACAACAAGGAAGCAAGCACACCAAACCACAGACGATAGAACTTTTTGCAATTACGCTCGAACAATTTGATTTGGTTTTTTAATTTTACTTAAATGTAATTAGGTAATTAGTTAGTTGAACTAGTTAAGTGTGTTGATTTTTATTGTATTCGAGTAAAGTTAGATATTCAGCGATTACAATGTTGCAGCTAGAAATTAATTGTATGCAGTGTTGTTTTTTCGTTCTCTAGGTGTGTGTTTTCCTTAGTTTTCGACTCAGACACTAGAACTAGAGCAAGGTATTTTCGTATTTTAGTAAATTTGTAGTTTAGTTTACACAAAAAATTCGCAAACAACCTAAGTTTATAAAGATAATAACAATATTTTAACGATTCTTTTAATTTAATTTTATTAATTAATTTAACGATTTAACGATCGCACTAAATCTAAAAAAAAAAACAACTATCACTTTTCATTAGAATCTCTGTTTCTCTCAACGTTTTTAAAAACATTTATTTAACTTGACTTGATCCCTTTTTGTCTGTATTTTCGACCACTTTGAGATCTTTTTTAACCCCCTTCCTTCCACACGACCTATAGAGCTGAAATTGTGAATTGTGAGTGTCTAAGTCCAAAATAGCATCTTTTACATTCCACGTATGATGCGCGTACTACCTTATGATAGACTCGTATGTTAACCGATGGCAGCACTAGGGTTGTCCAATCCCAAAATATAACTCTTGCAACCCTCGCAATCCTCGTAATATAAACTTTGTGCCCCTTTGGTTGTATAAAAGGCTGCGGCCAAACTCGTTTTTAATAATTATTTTAGAAAATTTGAACTTCTTTTTATCTCCTAATCAGAAATTTGAAACTCACTTACTTATTTCTAAGTGCTATCAGCAATAACCATGTGAGAAGTATTTAGAGAGACCGCATTTACAGCGCAAATATTATAGAGGTAGTTTACACAATTTCATTCGAGTGACTTATTTTCTTTGAAATATTAGACTAGAAGGACATCATAAGGATGAGTCAGAAATGATTGCATTGCCTACCTTATAGACGAGCCAAATTCGACTATGACCAGAAACTGAAACAAAAATTACTTCAAAGTCCCAAAGGAAGTAAACTTTTTTGGTAATTCGTAAAACAAATCAAAAATACTGCCCCGTCTTCAATTGCAACGCTCATTCACAATGGTATTCTAACTGTCAGCTCTATAGACAAGGCCAATCTGCTTGCTTCACATTTCGCAGCTAGCTCCACGCTACCAAATAGGGCCTTACTGCCGCCTGTGCTTGCGAGAGTCGAATCCTCTATGGGACTAATTTACTTTCGTACTCGTCAAGTGGCTAGACTATTAAATGATCTCAACATTAATAAATCTGCTAGGCCTGATGGTATTCCCGCTATAGCTTTGAAGAGTTGTTATTTAACGGTGGCATTGCCACTATGCAGGCTTTTCCATTTATCTTATTCTTCTGGAGTCTTTCCAAGGAATTGGAAAACAGCCTTTGTCCAGCCTGTTCTTAAAAAAGGCGAACCGTCATCTCTTTCCTCTTACCAACCCATTGTGCTAACATCCATACTTTTATGGGTCATGGAAACGCTGATCAATCGTAAGCTTTTGCAATCACGTGAAATCATACGCGACCAGCAGTACGGTTTCCGTAGGCGACGTTCTACAGGTGACCTGATGGCTTATCTCACTGAAAAGTGGAACCAGTCTATTCACAAATTTGGTGAAAGCAAAGTTGTTGCCCTCAATATTTCCAAAACATTTTCAGAGACTGGCATTAAGCTCTTTTGTCGAAAATGAATGCCTATAGAATTGATAAGATCCTGCTGAATTGGACTAGTAACTACCTTTCTGACCGTTCCCATCCAGGTCGCATAAAAGCCGGTGTTCCTCAAGGCTCTGTTTTGTCCCCGACACTCTTTCTCATTTTCCTTATTGATCGTCTCTTAGCTACTTCAATTTTTTTTATAATGTACACACGCTAAAGGGGTTTGCACCCTTATAATGCTTAGCACAGCGTGGGCGTTAGGAGATTAGGGAGAGGAAAAGATGAGATGTCTATGTACGCGTGTCTTAAACGACTGCAGATCATAAAAGTGCGGAAACACAGAATCAGGCAATTCATTCCACATAACTATCGGGCGGCTAA
The DNA here is from genome assembly GCA_947095585.1 of Nephrocerus scutellatus. Taxonomy (NCBI): domain Eukaryota; kingdom Metazoa; phylum Arthropoda; class Insecta; order Diptera; family Pipunculidae; genus Nephrocerus; species Nephrocerus scutellatus. Next base: position 113,524,874 of record OX352761.1, on the reverse strand, counting down.
AGAAGGAATCTCTGAATTAGTTAGTACGTCCGAAGATAGTCTTAATGGTGGACCCGTGAGCTCGAGTTGAGGCACGGGTATTACAGACGGGTTGGATAATGCATCTGGATATTTCTTTTGAACACCGCTTGTGGAAAAATCCATTCTTTCGCTGACAACAGCACTCTTAGCTTTTCATATGATAGCACGCTTTCTGCACGCCCCTCTTCGTCCTAAGTAGAACTTATGTTAAGCACGTTAAATTCTGACCTTGACAGAATAACAAGGTGGGGATTACACAACAGAGTAGAATTTAACGCTTCTACAACCTGTCGTCCAAGCGTAATATTAACCCTCAACCTTTATCCATGAATGGATCTTACATCAAAGAAACTGAAAAACTCGCAATTCTCGGTATTTTGATATAAGCTTAACATTCTCTGATAAAGCCAAGTATTTGGTCTTTATTTTGGACAGAAAGCTTAGCTGGAATCCTAACATACAAGAAAGATTTCGTAAAGCCACATTGGCACTCTTCTCATTCAAAGAAGCCATTGGTAGCATATTTGGTCTGCAACCCAATATAACAGCTGTAGTAAGACCTACTCTTCTATACGGTATGACTGTATGGTTGACTGCCTTAAATATGAAAGTAAACCTTGACAAATTAAGCAAAGCATAAAGATCTGCTAGTATATGTATGAGTGGATCACTTCGTACTTCTGCACTTCTTAGCCTCTCTTACCGTCTTCCAAATCACTATAGTGTTTCCAGCCTGAAATTATAGCGATCAGTAAAGCCTTGTCTTGGCTGAAGAGAAACGTCATATCCGCTAAGGATATCCGTATATTCTCGGATAGCCAAGCTGCACTGAAATCCCTGGAATCAGTCTCTACGAACTAAACTAGCCCTAAACTGCCGATCATCTCTCAATGAGATGGTGGAAAAGTTCAACATTTACCTGTGTGGGGTGGTGGGGCATACAGACATTATTGCTGACGAACTTGCTATTCAAGGAACTACACTACCCTTCTTACCTGAATATGGTTCCATAGGCATACCAATCGCTACATGCAAACTCTTGTTAAAGCGGGATGCTAATGTAAAAACTAACTGTAGATGGTAAAACGGTACAACTTGCATAGCGACAAAGCAGATCCGGGCCAAGCTTGATCCGAAATGCTCCAAGTGTTTGATCTCTCAAAAAAGATCGCACATCGGTGCTTTTGTAGGTGTCATCACTGGACACTGTCTCATAGGCAAGCATGCAGCAAGACTTGGAGTCTTCTCGAATGATTTCTGCAGGAGCTCCATGGATGAGGAGGAGAAGGACCATCGTCCATCTTCTCTGTACTTATATTGCCCCCTCCCAAATACGTAAACTCCATATGGGAGCTTTTTTCTACAACGACACTAATGATCTCATCAACATTGACATTGGTAGTCTCCCACAAATGTCAGAAGCTCTAATTAGTTCATCGAGTAGGTGGAGGGAATTTTTCCTGATCCGTGTGGTATCACAATGGACCATTACTGCTCTTAGTGTGTCGGTTTCACTGACAGCTACCTTTACTTAACCTAACCTTACCTCGGTATTTGCATCAGCAACAATTTTCGTTGAAACGACCATATATTTGCCATGGCCAAGAATGCTTAGGTTTCCTTAAACGGTGCATGATGTGCTTGACTCCCTCACATCTGGCTACTATTTCTTCTTTCATTATTTCCTTTACTCCGCGGGGGAGGAGGGACGCCCGCCAAGGAACTCAATTTATCGCCTGAGGTTTCAAGAGACGCCACTTTGTCCCCTGTGATCTTTCCTCCTCTTCTATTGTCCTTTTCCATGTCTTTCTAGGACGGCCAACTCGGCTGCTTCCTTTTGAATTCCAGTCGAGCATTATTTTCGTAATATCGTCCGCTGGCTTTCTCAAAGTGTTGCCAATCCAGCTCCATTTACTACTATTTACAAGGCATTTTTTTGGTCTTAACTTGAATACAACTGTATTGTCTGGGCAGACCATATTGCATCCATTTGACAGAATTCAGAACCGCGCGACAAAACTTATTAGTGACGTAAATATCGCGAAAACAATCGAATAGCTTGAACAAAGTAGGAATGTTTCCCGCTTGTCACTGTTTCATCGCTTATCGAAAGAAATATCCATCCGTAATACCGGTGCCTCAAGCCAAGCTCACGGGTCTACCTTTAGGCCTATCTTTGGACTTACTTAGTCAGGGACTTCTTCTTTAGCGGAACATTTCCAAACTCTGTCTTTGCGCATTTGTATGATCTGCAGTCGTTTAAGACACACGTGCATAGACATATCACCTGTTCCTCCCCCTAAATTTCTAACGCCCACGCTGTGCTGAGCATTATAAGGGTGCAAATCCATTGAGCGTTTGTATATTATAAAAAAAATGATGACGGTCAGAGTTTGATCGAAACATGATCAATTCTACATTAATTTCCGTTGAAATGGCCTTTAAGTTTTGCATTTTTAAGACTGCTGCTTGTATCAGATTAATTTCTAAACTTTTTATGAAAATTGTACGCTTGTCAAAAAAAGTTGTACGCTTGTCAAAAAAAGTTGTATGAAAAGTATTTAAATAATTTTCATCCTTACTTCAACCGGATATGATGTAAAGAAAAGCTTTATTAACACGAAAAGTTCCTATTGACAGGGTAAAACAATAAATCAATAATTAATTCGCTTTTTCCTCCACCAATTAAGCAAAGCAATGTCCATTGACGACGCGCGATAGATAGATACATCGATAGTAAAAAATTGGTAATTGAAATTGGCTCAACGCATTGGGTAGATGGTAGAGCAACGATCAAAATGAACAACTTCAAAGCGCTAATTAACGATGTGACAAAATGAAGGAGTATAAATAAACGCTCAGTCGACCGTCGTCGTTACCGTCTGAGAGAGTAGAAGAAAAGTGATCAATTTTCTATAATTGCAACAATTTATTTCAATATCCAAATTCAAAGTAACAATTTGAGGATGCTTTATTGCGTTATGGGGTGACGTAAACAAACAAATTCTAGAAATAAACCAAGTTGTAACTTTTTTGTTAAATTTTGCATTTGATGATTTAATTTTTAATTATGTCAGTGGCAATAGTGTTGTAATGTCGTCGTTAATATCAAATGAATTTAACAAAAGACTGTACTTCAGCTTCAATTTAGGGAATTGTCTCATCATCGAAATCCAGCAATTCTTGTTCAGAATATGTTTACGAAACTGAATGACAGCTACCTCCAAGTCTACAGTGCTCCTTGAGAGCCAGAGTCGTTCTAGGAACTCCATAACCAAATGTAATTTACCCAAATCCAGACAATTTTGAAAGAACCCTTCTGCCAATATGTTGCAAAAAGGGTTTACGAAATGTGAGTCATAGTATCGAATGCTAGCTTCTTTGTGCAGTAAGATACTCTGTTGTATATTTCCAATTTCGAGATTGATTTTCGGGTCTAGAATGCTGTTTCGCTGTTGTGATCTTTCAAACTCCAAATATAAATTTAAATTTTTCAACAGCGACTGTTTATTTAGATTTAATTGGAGGATTTTATAATCAACGCAAGGTATTTTTGTTAATGATATTGCTGTGAAATTATCTAACGCGCTATTAAAATAACCACATTTCTCCTCCGCTATTGCCAGGTTATAGTGCGCCTCATATATTTCACCTTCTTGAATACTCAGATTGAATAACTTTTTAGCCTCGTCAAATTCCCCCAATTGAAAGTGTAAAACACCCAAATTATTAAGAGCTCGTGCGCTTATGCAGTTTTGCAGAATTTCTTTGGCTTGATGTAATTTTCCCAAATTCAAACAAATAAAACTGAGATTAACCAAAGTTTTTTCACTAAGCCCCTTGCTGTTATCAATTAAATGCTTAACCATAGCAAGCGCTTCCTTGCACTGTCCGTTTCGTATTAAAAAAACAGCTCTCGTAACTACTAAATCATCTGCTATCCAAGCATTGACAGACAATCGCAGGGTGTCCAAACACCATTGGAATCCATCGCCATTGTAGTATAGTTTATCCAAAAGCGGTGCTAACAGGAAAACAAGTCTTTCGATTTGTTTTGAATCGCTTCTCGATATTGTGTTCGAGTTAACTAAACCACGAAAAATGCGACTAGTTTTTGTTTTCTTCCCAAGAATGAATAAGCACAGTAAAAGATGGACATAACTTTTGGCACATGGACTACAGCTTCGAACGATGTATTCGAATGCAACTGCCGCTTCACGATACTTCTCCTGTTGTACTAAAGCCAATCCGATGTTGTGCATTATTTGTCCATACGTTTCCTTATCATTCTGTCCCACTTGATCTAAGGCCATTTTGTAATATTTAATTGCATCGGGAAATTCCACCAATTTGAAGTGAACATTGCCAAGATTAATTTTTGCTCGAAGGGTTATCGCACGGGGAAGATCGGCGGCCTTTTTTGTAATCAGCAATGATCTGTATATGTCCGCAGCTTGTCGATAATTTAATGCGGATTCGTATTTCTCACCAAGAAGAAGTGATTTTTTAGCCCAAATTTTTGACACAGAAATGAAGCCCTGTTTCATTTTTTTGATAAAATCAGAAATATCGTCGCTGTCTTTTCTAAAAGTTTTTTTTACAAGAGGTTTTTAAAAACAGCTAAAGTCAAAATGCTGCTGTTAATTATAAGACATTATTTATTATATCATCATCATACTGTGTCCTTAATGTTTAAAGTTTAATATAAACTTCAATGTGCAAGTTAAAGAATTCAAATTCAATTTAATCAATCAGTACATTAAAAAACACTGTAATTTTTCTCAAGTATTATACATATATTATAAGCTTCGCCATTACTATCGAAAGAACAAATTTAGAATCAGAACTTACTGATGGTGCCAATAAAATTTCGATAATTTTCAGATGCAAAACAAACTAATTCTATTTTATACGGGGTGTCTCCTTATTCGTCAAGGATAATTTGGGAAATGATTCTTTGGTACATTCTAAGAAAAAAATCTTTCTACAGTATGTGTCTATCTCTAATGTTGACATAATTTATCGGGGATTAAAGAAAAAGCTTACTTTGGTGTACCCAGACGCATGATAACGAAAATTGCTCTGTTAGTACTAACGGTAGAAACTTTGTTTATGACTTTATTTTTAGAAGAAATACTAGCCTTTGTAACTGCGTTTAAATAAAGTTGATATCTTATTTGAGTCTAAATATATGCAACTTCTATGCCTCTTCACGTTTTCTTGCCCATGCAAATTTTTGACTTTGAGGTCAATTTTCTCCAGAAAATGCGTAATGCGTAATAACGTTTTACTATTTTTTTTCTTATGAACGTAACAATAATAAAAATAAAAATTAACAAGTTTGTGGAAAAACCCATAGATTTTATGATAACTAGGAAAACCTCCAGAAGGTAAAATTTTTAAAAAAGCGTTTTTTGCTTTAAGCTCTCGAATCCTAAATCCCATGGCATTTTCCATGAATGGTACTTGCATCGAGGAAACTGAAAATCTCGCAATTCTCTGTATATGCGTTAACGAAAAGCTCTAAATGCTCATCAGTTTACTCTCAATACTGTCGTCGGACGTACAGCCGTACAACACGTATGTGGAATGCTCTGCCAAGCTCTGTCTTTCAACATCAATATGATCCGCAGGCATTTAAAACTTAAAAACACAAGATCATAGACATCTCCTTTTTTCGCCATCTTTTCCTTAACGCCAACGTCAATGCCAAGCATATAGCCGAGCATTATAAGGGTGCGAATTATATAAAAAAAATCCTCACGACGCTATTTTTTTTCTTTCATTATGAGTAATCGCGGCACCCATCTTTCACCCAGCTTTCTCATGTCTAAATCATCATAGCAGCACTTTTTGAAATCCCTGCCATATCTGCTAGGTCACGCACTTTCAGTCGATTGTCATCCACTACCATTTTATGGAGTTTTTTCACCATTTGTGGTGTACTTACCTCGTTTGGTCGTCCACTGCGGTGTTCGTCTTAGCAACTCGTACGGCCTTTGCCACCCACTATTTTATTTTTGCAAGCGAAGGAGCAGACTTCCCCAGAGTAGAATCCAGCTCCGTTTTGATGTTGGTTGGATTGAGGCCTTTCAAATTAAAGTCACATAACGATGACCAATTTTTTCCATGTTTAAAAATTCATTGAGAGCGTTCTCTATTGATGGCTGCCGTACAAATACTTAAAAACGTAGCGTCGTCAAACGTCAAATTTAAGCTTTTTAAGGTTGGTACTTTCTACCACAGTCATTCTTTTTACACAACAACCGCTATCTATACTTCTGGGTCTACCCTTACCGTGTTTGTGTTTCTAATAATATACAATAAACATTGGCTTTGCGAGCTATGTAAAATATACTGACGAAAATAAAAGATAAAATATAACGCCCCTTTCTCTTTCCCAAATTTTACAATATCACGTAGAAATGTTAGCTTAATCTTTAATTGTTACTTCAATTCAACTAAAGAGGGTTGTCGATGTTGAGCGACGTCTTTTTTTCTTATAATTATAAGGTCAGCACATGTACGTGCACACGTGACTTGTAATCATACACAGTCTTGTAAACTACACAGTGCTAAAAATGTATGATGGTAAGAGACTGGCGTGTGGCCAATGATTTAGCGATAGATTTCTTTCGAATGTTGTTTTTGTCTTATTAAAATGAAAATCGGTGAAATGATAATTCTACGATACCGATTGTTCCGAAACGTCGAAGCAGCTGTCAAAGCCGACTCACATGTATGTGAGGAGAATTCACAAGCTTGTGCCTGATAAATAATAAGGTTCGAATATACCAAAAATATTTATTTATAAGCAATGACCGACCATTCGTTTGTTTCTTGTACAACAGAACGAACACAAGTCTACATTAGTGAAGGACGACAGTTAACATTATCGAAGTCACGTTTCTGGCATTTTGTGATGGTTAACTACCTTAAAAAAGTTCTTCATTTGTACTTCGTTGACGGAAGGATAGTCGTTGATTGCACGCGTTTCAAATTAGTTTCGTTTTTCAGAAGACGACCGAATTTGTCGATTAGCATTAAGGATAAACACTTTTGTGTAAATTTTGTAATTTTTTGGTTGTTGTTTTCGTCACTTTGAATTTTATCTGAAGTTTTGAAAGCTTGAAATTCTAAGTTCGATTTTAAACAATTGCAGTTTTTGTTGTTCTCCTTTTTAATTTCGATACAAATTGAGTCTACGATTGTTTACAAAAGACGAACAAAATGACAACTAGTCACTTCTACTCTTGTGTGAGATTCTTGTACAATAAAGCAAAATTCATTTTGCAAAGAGATGTTGTTTATTTTGTTAGGTTAAGCTTTAGATTGTAAAAATCGGATCAACATTATACAGGAGTAATAAGAGAATTAAATTCCCTTGAAATCTTCTTTTCCTTTCAATAAAAAAAGCAAACTTGTGTGCGTACACGTCTTCTTCCTTACCTACTCGAAGTTGTGCTGTTTTGTTTTACGCAATCACTTTGTCAAACTTTCTGATGAAAAGGACGAAAGGCACTCATATTTCACACCACTCTAGTCCTGTTTTGATTTGATTTGTTTGCATGTATGTGTGTACTCTTATGTATATTTACAATACACACAAGAAATTTACGGCGAAAACGTGTACACACCGAAGGAATTTCAGTATTGTATACTTGTTGTAATATATATACTCCTATTAACGTTCCTTAATAAAGTACCAATTGACAGTGGCAACCATTTATTCGAAGCTGTGTTTGTTTCCAGTAGATCGGAATTTCAGAATTTGGCTGAATATGTGAGTTTGAAACTCATTTTTACTTTACCAATAGTGCAGGCCTACGATGATACACGTAAATATTTACACTAAAATAAACTCTAAATATCGTTGAATTTTTTTTTTGTTAAATCGAACTTTAACTATGTTTGGAGGCAAATTTAACTTTTTTGTTCGGATTCGCCTGGAGGTGCAGGAATATAAAGATACCAATGGCCCGTACCATTGTTTATGCCCGATTCATATACCTGATCCTGACTACGTCAGCCGATATATGCATACGTGCTAAACCTCACCCCTCAGAGAGACACTATGAGAACCGGTCGCGCGTGCTCATAGTAGTAGGAAATACGATCCTCTCATTTTTTCTATTTGTTATGACTACGACTAAGTTTCCTTAACAAGTAGTATACGCTTCTGTAGTTTATCGTGTTAGGTAGGCTGAGTTTCAGCGATGACACCTACTAAAACCGTCATAACATGCGGTTTTCCCTTACTGCGCTAGATCGAACGGTCTTGTTCTTTGTAGTCGGCGCACAAGGTCTGTCTCGTCCAAAGTTCGGACTATTTCATGGTTGCAATGCACTTGAAGACGGGAGCGAAGTTTGCGAGCAAAGTTTGTTACCTCGTCACTCACAGTAGCAATTCCTAGATCTCTGTGAATATCAGTATTCCCTTTGTACCATGGAGCATTTACGATTGCTCTTAGTTTTTTGTTTTGAAATGTTTGTAATATTGCTATATTACTTGGTTTTGGTACAATCCCAAAGTTGTGTACCGTATGTCCAAGACGGTTTAAGCACTTGTTTATATAAGAGCAGTTTGTTATAAACGCTAAGTTTCGAAATTCTTCCGATAAGCCAATACATCTCTCTGAGCCTGATTTCGAGTTCGTCGCGCTTCTTTTTAACGTGTGACTACCACTTAAGTTTTGCGTCTAGAGTCATTCCTAGATAATTTGCCTCGTTTGCATTTTGTATTTGCACCGAGTTCATGAAAAGGGGGAAGTTATTCACCTTTCTGTATGTAAAATTGACATGAGTTGACTTTGTCTAGTTGAGAACAATTCGCCAGCTCGTTGAAGTTTTCCCGTTGATGATTCAATAGTATTACCCGTTGCGAGGATACCCGTATCGTCTGCGAACGTGGCTACGACTGTCTCTCCGTCTTGAGGTATGTCTCTTGTGTAAAGCAAGAACAGAATTGGACAGAGAACGCTACATTGCGGTACTCCGACTTTCTTTGAACTTCGAGTACTCAGTTCCGTATTCCAGTATTCTAAACAAATTTTCCGGTATGATAAGCTTAAGCTTATACTTCAGTCCTTCGTGCCATACCTTGTCGAAGGCTTGCGATACGTCCAGAAAAGCGCTAGAGCATATCCTTTTCTCTTCAAGGGCTTTTGCAATAACATTCGTTATTCGATAAACCGGATCAGTTGTGGAATGTTTGACCCTAAAACCGAATGGTGGCCCGGAATTAAGCGTCTTTCTTCAATAATAGGTTGTAATCGTTTAAGGATAAGTTTCTCATAGACCTTAGATATTATTGGCAGTAGCGAGATAGGTCTATATGGTTTTTTGTCGTTCGGACATTTCCCAGGTTTTGGAACCATTATGACTTCGGCGATTTTCCATTGCCTCGGAACAAACAAAAGTCTGAAGGAAGCATTTATAATATAAAGAAGCTTGACTATTGTTTTTTTTGTAACTCCTTTAGGATCATTGAAAAAGCAAAATACGGAAAATGATGACGAAACTAAAACGACGCGAGTCACAATACTTTAATCAATCATGGTCAGGGAAAACTACAAAAAACCTTGATCAAGAAAATATTTACTAGTAATGACGTAAGTCAGCCTTCAAAATTCTTGAAGCATCGATTGTAAAATTCGGTCCTTCAGGAACTAGTTGACGTCATTATTGAATGCCAACAACTGAAAAGTGAATCGTACCGGATTCGTCTGTAGTACCAATCGAATTACTCGGGTTATTTCTGCCTTCAGATTTTCGGTATTTCTTGAGTGTGTTTCGTATACCTTTGCCTTACAATAGCCCAACAAAGAGTGGAGTCATGTGTGGTGGCTGTTTCGGCTGAAGATTGACTTTTTTCGTGGAATTTCGATTTTAGCATTTCCATGACTATCGTAGCGATGTGTGGTGACCGCCGAATATTGACAGTCACGCCAAGATAACGCGACTCATAAAAGAATGGTCCGATAATGGTCTTTGACGACACCGCACACCAAACTGTTACACGTTCGAAATTTTTGCTTGTTGCCGTTGCCTTTCAAGTCGAAATGGGCCTCGTCTGACATGAAGATGTGATCGATGAAAGTCAGAGGCTTCATGCTCATTTCGAGCATCTTTTTGCAAAATTCCAAGCGAACCGAATAGTCCGTAGTATTTAGTTTGCTCACTAATTTAATTTTGTACGGGAATAAATTCAAATCTTCGTGCAAAATGCGTCGCACTAATCGATCGATCATTCATCAACAATTGAGCAGAAAGTTTTCTTGTCGAACGCGTCGGACTTTGGTTGATCGTTTGAAACACTGCTGCGATGTTTTATTGCACTCTCACCATGTTTTTTTCGGCTCACGTTTCTTTGGCACACACACTGTTACTGTCATTGTCACACTGTCCCCTCTTTCTCGAGTTGCGAAATAACAGTTCTTATCTGGATAATTGACCGGTTTCATATTCACGATCTAGTGCGTGACGAACTTATTATTTTGGACTCCAAACGATGCCAATATTTCTTTTTTCTGATTTCCAAATCCATTTTTTGTGCGGAACAAAATTTTTGTTTATTATCTTTCACAAAAATACAAAAACTGTCAAAAATTTGTCTTTGGAGTGAAGTTATCGCCGTTTACTTTCGGGTAGATGCCGCCCCGTTAGTGTACTTTAAGACAGTGGACTAATCTCTAAACTAAAGACTAAAAGTATTAAGTAATTAATCTTTGTACTAAAATTGCCGGTACAGGTAAGCTAGTTTTTGTAAATGTCAGCGTTTGACACGTAATTTGGCGCGTAATTCAAAATTCAAGTTCTTGTTGTGATATTCTACAGAGACAATACAGAGACCCATTGCAGAACAAATCGAAGATATTCAAATAGTCATCTGTCAATTACATAATAAGTATTTAATATATTTTTCTTTGATTTCAAACCTAATTCTTTGTTTGCCCTTTTTCTACCAAAAATGATTGAATCTTTAAAACAATCGGTAATGTTCCTCAGTGAACACAAATAATCTATATAGGCTGTTTTTGATACATAAATAAAAGGCGAGTAGTGTGTCTCTGGTTGGTCAGCGGGCGGGTGGTAAATATGTAGGTCTATATATAAAAGCTTTAGTATGGGTATGTATCTATTTGTTATTTTGCCTTTCTTAGAGCGTATTACTGGCATTTGATAAATACAGATACCAGTTAGTTTCAGATGCTCTTTGACTCGAAATATTTTTCGAAAATTAAAATTTCTCCTTCTTTCAGTTAGCGCCGCAGTTGCATATCAAAACAGATAATATTGAACTTTGTGATATCTTTGAAATTATCAAATTCGGTTTAAAATTTAAATTACAATCCTTAGCGAGTTCCTTATTAAACACAATTACTATAGTAGTGATAAAATTTATTAAAATCTTTAGTGGAAAGCAGTAATCGATATGCTGTATTTTATATTCATGTGTATGTGTAAAAAACCTCATAAAATTGACACAATTGTTAATATAAATATACAACACAAAGCAAATGAAGGAATTTAAAGGACACATTTTTATGTGCTTTCTGTGTGCGCTGTACTTAATAAATTTAAAATTGGATTTGAATTTATGTTAAAAAAAATTGCTGCTGTCGATGTGTTTTAAATGCAATATCATTTTTTATAACCTCTACGACTGACATCGGCGAATAAGTGTCGTAAAACAAATACATATGATCTTATCTCCATGTTCAGCGCCTTGTTCCTTTCAAATGAATGCAAAGCAAATGTAATCATAACAATCACAATATTGAAATAATAAAAAATACGAAGTATGTGTGTGGGGGAACACCCGCGAGAGGCTTTTTTTTGTTTACCTTAGAGCAAAAGGATAATTCGATAATCGATTTGGTTTTTTATTACTTTCACTGTCCTATTTTGGAGCCTTTTGTTGTGTAGGCGTTGTAGCTTAAAAGCATTTTCACAACCTTACCAGACATATCTTGTGCTCACGTTTTAGTAAGAGTTTCATACTTTGACTAGTATATATCTGGTATCCTAATATACGTTTTCGTTTCGTTTTAGACGAAATTAGCTAAAAATTATGATGTCCAATATTTAAACATTGATGTTCTTGGTAAGACCAGTCTTAGAGATTTCAAGCTTTATACCTCGTTAGGGTAGGTAGACATAATGGTTTCCATTTGGGACTTGACAACTTTGAACTTTCACTGTAAGCGCACCCTTAAACAAATAAGCAAACTGTCAGTGTCAAAACATTCAGTAAAGACAACTTTTCTTTATAGTGAAGTACACGAACGAACAACGTATACACATAATTCAAATTTACTACAAAAATTCCGAGTCGGTGACTGGAACTTCAGGAGCGTTTATTCATCGCAAAATCATCCTCAGTCAACAAACAGAATACGCGTTATTGGTCAAGTGAAAATCCTCATGTGCTTCAAGAAACACCACTTCATCCACAAAAAAATAACTGTATGGTTTCCATGATGGTGGTGTCATTGGACCGTTTTTTTTCGTTGGTGAAAATGACCGTCACGTTACAGTCAATGGATATCGCTACAGAGACATGTTTCAACGTTATTTCTTTGGTCAAATAGACATTAATGATATGTGGTTTCAACAAGACGGTGCGACACACAGCGGGTCTAACAATCGACTTATTGAAATCTAAATTCGATGAACCAGAAATGGTCCTGTCGATTGGCCGCCAATATCGTGTGATTTAACACCTCTGGATTTTTTTTTAATGGGGCTACGTTAAATCATTGGTCTATGCCAACAAGCCGGCGTCGTTGGAGGAGCTCAGAGCCAATATTGAACGAGAGATAGTGGCCGTTTCCGTCAAAATCTGTGGCCGAGTCATCGAAAATTGGGTTCAATGAATCGACACCTGCAAACGGGCTCGTGGTGGACAAATGAACGATGTCGAATTCAATACCTAAATGTTTTGATGTACTTCAAGCCAATGATAAAATTTTCGAGATATCTCAAATGGTTTGCGTTTTATTTTTGAAAAAAAGTTGTCAAGTCCTTATTGAAAAACCCTGTATATGCAGTAAGACATATTTTACTTTGGTGTTTCATTTTTAATTATATTTAGGTTTAGTTTAAATTAAAAAGTCACATATTTTTTTGTTTTGCAAAATTTCTTTGATAAACAATTTAAGTGGTGTATTTAGATATTTTACATTAAATAGGCATTTGATCCGCCACATCATAAAGTACTTTAAGTTATGTTGTGCGCTTAAATATAAACACGGGTAGCATATTTCCTTAGCATAAAGTATTCACTCATAAAATGGGAGCCATTAAAAGCGACAAAAAAACTTCTTTATCCATGTAATAAAAACATTTCTCGTACGTTATTTTATAACCACATTTGTTCGGATATATAATTTGTAATTACTTTTTTATGCCCAAGAAAGAAAACTCTTGAATATACAATTTTCCTACACTCTTCTTATGTTGACCATTTATTCAAGTTTATTTTTATGTTTTTATTGTTTTAATAATATTTTTAGTATTAATACGTTAAGGCAAAGCAACATTTATCATTTCCAATACACTTCATAACATTCTAAAAGCAAAAGTTAATGCAAAAATGTAAACAGATTTATTAGACAAGTAAAAAAATGTCGAGCACATATCCTTAACGACAGGGGGGAAAATTGACGATTGGACTTATATATTGACTTATATACGTAGAGAATGTATTTTTTTAAATCACATCTCGTGGTAGTGAAATGCAAAAAAGTTAAATAGTTCTATTGGCTAAAGGCTCTGGAGTGAATTCTATATCTATATATATCATCATATCAATTAAGGAACCTCTGATCCAGTCAGGAGTGGAATCCTTCCTGACGTAATGGATCATATCCATGCTCAGTAGCAGGATCATACATACATACAGGAGCTCTACAGTCTTGTCCGACTGAGGCCCTCAACACTACCATCTTACACCTATTACCTCCTCACATATTTATCAAGTATATCAGAGAATCTGGGTGATTTGTTACTAGACCATACGGACCATACTATACTGCAGACAGTACCTGAAGGCATGATATCATCATCTACTGACTACTGCATTTTTAAATTTCGCTTCAACTCCTCGTTTAGCGTCGAGCTTCCTAGCAGGGGAAACTGGAAGAATGGGGCAGTAAAGATGCAGTTTGACGCAACAATATTCACTGACGGATCCAAGATGAAGGACGGAGTCGGTGCAGGTGTCTATCTAAATCCTTTTTCTCGCGACCTGAAAGAGCTTTCAGATTACAGGGTCATCGAGTTGATCTCGTATCTGAACGCTACAGGCTGGATTTAAATGACTTAAATCACATCACAGGACCTCGCAAGTGTATAAAAATTTAAATTTTTCATATAAATTCTCTAATCGGAGATACACATTTTTGCAAAATTTGAATAGGGCTAGTTTTTACAAAATTTATATGGAAGCCCTCGGCTCTGGGGTTCGATCACTTTCAAATTTTAAGAGAAAGTGTTGTCACCGGAGATACACATGTGTTCAAAGTTTGAATAAAATCAGGCTTTAGGAAGTGGGTCAAATATTGGTAACGAGATTCCACCAGCCAGCCTCCGACAAACAGACACATGCCGACAAGAAGTTAATATTGAGAATTCAATAAAGAAAGCTGTAAACATTTTTGCTGTACAATTCATTTTGTAATTAGTGTGTGAAGCACTTCTGAAACAAATATAAATTTCGAGTTTAACAAACTTCTTGTTAAATCAAAAGACTATTCATTTATTTCTCTATGCTCTAGTTAAACTTAAGGTTATTTATATTGTACACTAGCTGTTCCCGGGCACTTCAATACCCGTACACATGCCAATAATTTACATTGCAAATTTTATAAAAATTGGTTTTGTAAATATGTTTAATATTAAAATTTTACTATAGCCTATAGTCCTATAACCTTCCCCCACCTGCCAATAATTTACATTGAAAATTTCATAAAAATCAGTTTGTAAATATGGCTGATATTACATTTCCCAGAGGGAGAGGGTTACTATTGTCTATATAACCATCCTCAACCTGCCAATAATATACATTGAAAATGTCTGAACAATCGGTTGGTAAATGTTAGTTTCCATAAATAACAACAGCACAAAATTTCATTTTTATTTCTATAGATTTATAATATATTAGATTTATAAATATATAGCAAATAACACTTTCTGTTATGTGTAAAAACACATATAAGTGTGTGTGATTGAGTGTTGCAAAAATTTACAACGCAAAAGTTGTCGTGTTGCGTCCCTCCTCCCATCGAAAACATCATAAATTCCTTTCAAAAACTTGAATATGCACATATGTTTCCATTGATAATGTATACGCAAATTTATATCCTTCCATTGATAACATATACATAACTATTTACCTTTCATTACATAATGTTTATGTAATGTGACCAATGTGAGGTCAGGACTACGACGCAATAACAATCCAAGCCCGCACAAGCAGTTTATCTGTAAACATTGCCAGATATAGTCAGTTTTACGTTATAGAGCCAATCACTTTAAACTTTTTAGTCCGTAGTAAAAATATTAGTCTCATAAAACTGTTATATTTTACGCTTTATTAAACTTCACTTTTACTTAAAAAAAAACTTCATAATTTTGAAAAAGCGTTAACAAAAAACAAATTCGTTAGTTTTTGACTTTTCACACGACGTGTAACGAGTGTCGCGCGTCGTGTGTGGCGCGTGTAATGCATGGAAAAGTGGAACTGTTTTATATCAGCTTCTACTAGTCAGAATGAAGATGATGAGACTTGTTTTAAAACAATTGGTTAGCGCTCGGCTTGCGATGACGTAATTTGAGGCGCGCGTGGCGTGTTGCTTGTTATATATGAAAACCGATTCTTAAGGAGTAAACTTCAGTCGCGTGTCGGAGCTGACACTCACTTTTTTTTTTATTTTTCAGAGTATTCGGAGCTCTTTATGAATCAAAGTATGTCTCGAACTTTGCCGTTTTCGAGATCTGAGATGTTATTTTTTAACCGCTTACCTAAGTATTTGTATACTAATGCCGGACAGGAGCAAAGAATATGTTCTATTGCCTCCTTATCCTCCTCGTCAATGCAGCTTCTTAGAAGTCATTGTATTCAACAACCATCCTTCTCGCGTGTTTTTCGAGAATTCAGTGTTATGTCAGTATCCCCACAACCGTTTTTAGTCACGTCTTTGTCGGGAGTATAGCGAAGTTGAGCGCTTTGACCAGACCTGCCTTCATATGTTACGTATATTGATATTTTCCCACCTTACATTTGTTACAGCTTCTGCCTCTTTTCGAAGCATAAGTTTTAGAGTCGTAATAGGGCTACCCACCTCCGCTAGCAGTTGGTGAGTCGTACCTCTTTAGTGCTCACCCATCTCGTTAAGGGAGGAGTGACAGCTTGACGCCACCTTTGATGTCAGTGAGACTGCTTGCAATGATTTTATTGGCGCCTGGCTGTCCACATAAATGATAATCTTCTTAAAATATTGTACACTACGCTTCAACCAGATCATAATCTCCTCAGTCGCTATCACCTCAGCCTGGTATACGCTGCAGTGATCAGGGAGTCCGATTGAGATGCTTTACTTTGCCGCCTGTCACAGAAGACTCCTGTTCATACGCTGCCGTCTAGCTAAGAGCAATCCATAAAAAACTGTGCTGTTTCCCATATCGGTTCTGGATTCAGTCTTCTCTGGAGCGTATTGTTGCCCGGAAAGCGTAACAGTGGTGTCATGTAGGCGAGGTTCGTCAGGTCCTGCTTTAGTGATTTAATTATAGTAGAGTGTCCCGTTTTGGAGACTTTTTCACTGATATACAGCTAACAGCCGCGTTGTCGTATTTGCCGTCTTCTGTTTGCCAAATATATCTATTGGAACGGGGTGGAGCATAAAGTCTAGGGCTCGAGTTGGTGTTAATCTCAGCGCCTCGCTTATAAGAATGCAGACCGTTTTTAAATTCTCCATATTAACTTCGCGTGGGCGCCGTGGCTCAGTGGAAATGCACATGGCTACTGAGCAGGAGTTTCGTGGTTTGAATCCCAGTAACACCAAAAGTATTTTTCACGGTGTCCTACCTCTCGCGAATGGGTGACAAACGTTCTGAGAATAATAACTTGTCAAGGAAAGCTTCTCAATTCGCCGTTCAGAACCGGCCTTAAAATGTAGGTCCCTTCCATTTGTGTCCAAAAATATACCTGTGCAACACAAATGGTCGTGAGAAGCTAGGCCTTGTACCGCAATCGTCCAATCCAATCCGCTCCGAATATTATTATTATTATTATATTAACTTCTCGTGCCTGTGGCTGGCTGACTGGCTGGTCAGATCTTGTGATCAATTTTTAACCCCCTTCCTAAACTCCGATTTTATTCAAACTTTGCACATATGCCCTTGTGTATTGCCCTTGACAAAATTTTATATTAAAATTTGAGTGTGATTGTGTTCTGTGTGGGCTTGAGCGCTGTGAGCAGCGCTACTTGCTTTACGATAAGGGTTGTTTTGTTGTTGGGTTGCAGAGCTTTGCATGTGTTTTTATTTTTCAGCATTTATAGTAATTGAGTATACTTTTGATTATTGGTGAGTTCATTTCTTTTTGAATATATATGTTTTTTCAGACTGGCCTCTATACGCTTACCCCCTACAGTAGTGTTGGTCTCACTACCGCTGTGTAAAATCAGTGTACCAGCTCTGGTTTCAAACCCTATTTTTTACGATTTATTCTTTGGCTTTCTTACCTGAGTACAAAGCAATATTCGCCTTATTTACTCGTTCTATGATATTAGGTTGCCTGTCCAAGATCGTGCTATAAAATCTTGATTTATCAGCAAAAACTAAGCAAGTACCATTTAGTGCTGGCGGGTCATTTGTTGGAATTTTCCTGGTGACTAGCTTTGTCTAACGCTACATCATCAGCATACGCTACAACTTTTATCCCTTCTTTTTATAATGGATCCCCCCAGCTCTGCGCTAACCATCCTGCTTAAAAGCATATTATTGATTAGCCTGCTTGTAGGGTAGTCCACCTCTAGGAGTGATAGTCCTTCACTCCTTTAGATAATGTGAAATTTTTTCCGCTTTTGGGATAAAAACTACCTTAACTCATTCCACTTCCAAGGAATGTAGGTCAGCTTTAGGCACCTAGTGGGCCTAAGTTGTTATAAAGTCCTCCCTAATGTACGCAATATTAATATGGTAATTTATACAACAAATAATCCTCAACACCTGGCAATGATTTTTATTTTTTTTATTCCATTTATACCATAACGAACGTGTACATCCACACACGACACACGAGCGCTAAACTCTCAATCTTTATTGCGTCACTGAAAAAGTGAAAGTGAATTATACTCAACACTATACATACGACTATAAAACAAAATTCATGTCCTTGTTCTAAAGGAAGAAAGAGAAGGCAAAAATACGAAAAGCCTATGAAGAGTACGAGAGTAAAAAATGTCCTCCGAGTGCGATTACATAAGCTCCTGTAGAAACTCTCACATGTTTGTTGGGTTTGCTTTGGAGTTCAAGGTCTCACCAAGGCCGCACACTCGTGAAAAGCACTTGCTTACTACGTACCACCCTTATTTGATGACGGCAGCACGAGCCGCCTGCAAGAACAACTCCACGAATCATCATTTTTTTTTTCTTTCATCATTTTTCGCTCTGTCTCTCTCTGGAGGCATTCGGTAAGCTCTTTATCTTTTGCATTACCATTGAGAGCATTGGTAGGCGTAAAAGCTTCAGCCTACAATAATGATGGTTAAAGCTCATGTAAATATTATCCAACCTGAGTGTAAAATGAAACCAAAACCAACTTTGTGATTAATAACAATGGCGGGTTGGTAGAGCAAAAGATAACTCTCGAAACAGCTGAGGGTAGATTGTGGAGGAGCCTCCAAACAGCCATTGCCATTCATATGCCAACAAAATTTTTGATCGATTTTTTACGCAGCAAACCTAAGGGCTGGTTTTTCGTTTTTATTGCGCAACTCCGAAAGTTGGAACTTTAGTCGCACGTGTGATACCCTCTGACATTTTTTGTATGCGTAGGAGTAATTGTGCGTGTATGTGTATGAAACAGCTATGTATTTTATAGTCGTCCTTTTGTTTCTGAATATAAACAAACTGCAAGTGGTGGCGGTCTGGTTGCCCTTCCACATTTATCTGTGTTGGAATGTTCGGCAAGGATCACAAAAATTGATTAAGCTTTGTTCTGATACAGCAATTGGTTTTTTTCTCGTGGCATGTATTTTTGTTGACTTTTGGAAAGGGATACAGACGATTTTATTTAAGGCCTTTTGTGGTTATCCTATTTTGGGAAATTGTTACCTTGTGGGAAGGGTTGTTATCAGCGGTAATCTTCTCTGGCTGTATATATAAAAATTTTTCACTAGACCTTAATTGGTCCAAATGCAGATGTAGGATTATACCGCTTTAACTTTTGACATTTTTGACATATTTATTTGTTATTTTGTCGCCTGAATGAGGTGTTAGCAGCGTCTTTTTTAAAACTATTATTTAACTTAACTTGTCTGTCTGTCGGTTTTAACGACTTTTTTAGCTTCTTTTGAACCACTTTTTACATGACCTAGAGAGCTGGAGCTAAGAGCAGCTCCGTGGCATTCGCCATTTCGTTTGCACGTGTCGCGTGTGGCGTGTGTGATCCATGGAACGTGGGTTAATCTTTGATATAATCCCCATGTTTTTTAACCACCTTCCACACATCTTTGAGAGCTGAAACTTCGTGAGTAGCTTAGCCTCATTAGGTGTTTCTGAGATTCCGCGTGTGGCTCGTGTCGCGATTCACTTGTGGCGCGTGTGATCCGTGGAAAATGGGTTAATCTTCGAAATAGGTTTCCATCGCGTCGACTTCTTTGAGGTCTTTATAACCACCTTTCACATGACCTCTACATATATGGTTTTTGGCCGCTAAACCAGCACTTCAACTCCATCTGAAGCATAGAGAAGCAACAAAATCCCTCCATCTGTCCCAGATTTGCGGCAAGGGGCTAAGCTGTGGCCACCTACGAACATTTGACCTCTATGTTATTTTTGGTCTTCCAACACCCCTTACACCCTGAGGATTCCATTCAAAAAATTGTTTCGCGATGTTGTTGTATGGTTTCCAATCCAACGTCATTTTCGTTGCATTATCTATTTTGTTCTGACCGGTCCTATTCTACAACTCGACGTTTGATATTGCTTGTGGCCAACATCTTCATAATGTACCGCAGACACAGATTATCGAAAATCTGCTTGAGATGTTGGCAGAGCATTTCCATGTTACACAGCACTTATAATAGCACGTATTTTACGTTCGATTCGAAGAGTCTCAACTTGGTGTGTAATGATATTTTACTGGAATTCCCTACAGGAGAGAGGGTTCCAAATGCACAACGTGCTTTTTTTATTCTTTATCGAGATCTGTTCCACCATTAATTGCTATGCAACTGCCCAGATAATTGAACTGCGTGATTTCCTCTATGGTCACCTGCCTTAGAATAATTTTTCTGTTGAATGTGTTGGCCTGTATGCATTATTTTGCATAATTCATTATTCACACTAAACCTTAAACCTTAAACCAGACACCTATCCGTTAACTTACAGTGAGTGACACATTTGATATAAGCCAGCAGTGCTATTTGCCAGGAGACAGATATCATCGGCATAGTCTATATGGCTAAGCTTAACAAATGGTCTCCATTGGATACCATGCCTCTCGTTTAATCCAACCGTGGCATATATCACATCATCAATTTGCCAGTAAAGCAGTAAAGGTGACAGAACAGCTCCCTGTCTTACACATTGACGCACTTCGAAAGAATCGGAAAGCTGTCCACTGAGAAAAACGAAATACTGCGTTATTGTATGACTCTTTAATGAACATAAACTATCTTCGTAGGAATACCCCTCGCAATAATCGAGTTCCAAATGCATTCTCGATTAACCCGGCCGAAGGCCTTTTATAAATTTTACTAAAATGGGGTAGAGCGGTGATTGGAACGGGGACAATTGTTCAAGTATAATTCTCAAGGTATTAGTGCGAAAGCCAGCTTGGTGCCTCTTGAGTGGAGACTCGTTCCCGGACTTTATCCTTTCGAGTATAATAGTTGGAATTAACTTCGGGAATATGGACAGAACGGTGATACTACGCCAGTTATTGTAGTTTTTGTTTAGGTCTTTGGTACCTCAGCACAATTACACCAATCACTGGGATATGTTTCATTCTCCAACACGACCTAGAGAGCTAAAATTTTGTGAGCATCACAGTGTCATAGGCCATTTCTAAGATCCCGCATGTGACGCGTGTCGCGAGACGCGTGTGGTGCGTATGTTGCGTGGAAAGTGTGTTAATCTTTTAAATAGGCCCCATTTTTCAACTTTTTTGCACACAACCTATAGAGCTGAAATTTGTCGCACTGTGACACGTGCGACGCGTGTGACGTGTGTAGATGTACACACACATAAACGGGTATACCCGAAAAACAAAGATTTTAAAGTCTTTTATTTAACTTGACTTGACCCATTTTTTGTCTGTATTTTCAATTACTTTGAGGTCCTTTTAACTACCTAGAGAGCTGAAATTTTATGAGTGTCTTTAGTCCCAAATATAATTATTTATAATCCGCGTGTGGCGCGTGTGATCATTGGAAATGCCGCCATTTTCTCGTTCTCGTTGAGGTTATTTTTAAACACTTTTCGCATGAAATTTTGTGAGCAACTCAATGTCAGGGGCCAATTTTGATATCACGGGTTTGACGCGTGCGTGTCGCGTATGGCGCGTGTGACGCGTGGAAAAAAGAAAATACTTTGAAATAGGTCCGACCTGAAACACGAAACAGATATTTTGGCGATTATTACCAAATACTGTGTGGCGTGTGTCGAAAAACGAAGTTTTTTTACATTTACTTGTTTTATTTTAAGGGTCGTTGTTTAATTAACAGAATCATCGGTTGCAAAATATTGACTTTTCACTGTATTCATGCGGAATAACAGTATATTTACCCTAATTTTAAGATTTTCAGTTTTAGTGTCATAATAGAGTAGAATATTAAAATAAAAAATGTCAATATTGAAGTAAAGTGCATAAAAATACAATCAGTTTAATCATCTTGGTTACATAATGGAACCAACATGTAACCGTTAAGTGAAAGTTTCTTTCAATCATCAGCCAATGTTCAGTTCACAAAACAGTCGCTCATGTTTCGGTTCTACATGCAACAGTACAATTTGTGTAGCGGAAACATTTAAATTTTCCAAAGATTTTTAAATAAATACTTAATAGCTTAAAAGTACTTAATGTTTTAAATTAAAAATGAATCAATATGATAATGATATAGTTCAGAGTTAATATAAACTCGTAGCTGAATTGATTACAAACAAATTCCGTCGCATCTCTTGCGCTGCCAGTCGTAATATGCGTTGGCATAAGCCAAAAATAATCATTCCTGCTCGGCAACCACTGCCGACCTCCTCCTGGTCTTGGGAGGCTATTTTTAATTTAATTCTCCCCAAGGCTGGTTAACAAGACGGGAATTTCTATATAAAATGCCATTAACCGCATGTGACTTTTGCATTTTTTTTTAACACAAACGACAGTCTGGTTATGCATAGAATTTCCGGTAACAGAGAAGGAGGATGCGTCGAAAAAAGATTGGAATCATGTGATTGTGGCGGCACATGTATAATTTACTTAACTTTTTACCAGAAAAATTCCTATTATTATAATACATAATAAAAAATATGTTCTCACGCAAAATCTCTCAAAAATCATCTACAAATCTTCGACTCCGACTTCTGTTTTTCGTTGCTCTGGTAAATAAATTTTCACATCAGAATAAAATTTAATAAATAAATATATTTATACATAGCTAATGCAATAAAATTAGAAAATATACTTTTTGGTAGTCTATCTTCTAATTACCTTGGCAGTGATCCATCTTTTACTATTATTTAAAAAAATTCATGATTTTTATTTTCAAAAAAAAAAAACAAATTTCTTTTTTAGAAAATATCACGCGCTTTTTTATATTTTGTTTATTTGGCTACAACTTAATACTTATTGAGAAATGTTTAGTTTCCACTAATTACGCGACTATTTTATTTTTGTATTTTTTGTTCCGTTGTTCTTCTAAAACTACGAGAGAACATTGTCCATTGTGGTTGTTTTTTAAGGAAATTTCAATAATATTAACATAATTTTGTTGTTGGCAAAAACTATGTAATGACTAATAACAAACAGAACGTGTGTACTCTACATTACCTTGATTCAGTTTTATGTCTGCTATAGTGGGTATTATTCCAAGATGACTTCACCGAGGGAGAAACAAACATTGAAACGACGTACTAAGCACAATAATTTATCCTGCCATTCTACAATTTACATGCAAATAAGTTGGTAAAATGTTTGCTAAGTTCCATAATGCACTGTGTTTTTTTTTTGTGTCCCTTATTTTATGCTTAAGTTTGCAAGTTGGCAAAACTACAATTTCATTTGGAGTTGTATAATTTTCCGTCTGCAATGAATGCAATTCAAAGATAAGAAAATACAAAACAGAAAAATACTTCATTTATTTGCTGCTCTTTGTTCAGTTTTATTATAGTTGTGCTTATTTATCCATTTTGTAGGCAACACTGCTTGGAAACCTAAATTCAGGAAGTTCTGTATTCTACAAACTGAATCATGCAAATAGCTACAAAGACCGGGTTTGTACATATACTTGTACATTTTCAGGTCGCATGAGTTCACTAATCTGTGACCTGTTGTGACGCGTTGGTCCAAAAAATTAAAACTTTTTTATCGTAAATACATTTCATCTTCCTATCAGGGCACTATATATTATATGTTTGTATATAAATTTATCCATGCAATATCTATATATGTACTGCATTGTCACTTGACTGTGATACTTGTAACAGTCGTTGACAAAAAGATCACTATGACCTGATATTTAGATCTGATACAGTATGACATTTTGTTCTTTCATATTTCATACTTATGTTGGGTAGAACGTATATTGCATTTTAGGAACTCTCAAACCGGCACTGAACTACCTTTTGAAGCTAATGGGAGTTTAGGGTTGAACAATCCTATTTTCCCTTCTCTAGCATGGATCCATTCGAAGAACTCTGAAAGAATTATATAAGGGTGGTGCCTAGTATTGAGTCCCCCCAACTTCAATTTGCACTTCAACTCAAAGATAAACTCAAACTTCAAATCAAACTTAAACTCAAACATCAACTTAAACTTCAAATCAAACTTCAACTCAAACATCAACTCAAACCTGAAATCAAACTTGCAAGCAAAACATCAACTCAAACTTCAAATCAAACTTAAACTCAAACATCAACTCACACTTCAAATCAAACTTCAACTCAAACATCAACTCAAACTTAAAATCAAACTTAAACTCAAACATCAACTTAAACTTCAAATCAAACTTCAACTCAAACATCAACTCAAACTTTAAATCAAACTTCCAAGCAAAACATCAACTGAAACTTCAAATCAAACTTAAACTCAAACATCAACTCACACTTCAAATCAAACTTCAACTCAAACATCAACTTAAACGTCAAATCAAACTTAAACTCAAACATCAACTCAAACTTTAAATCAAACTTCAACTCAAACTTCAAATCAGACTTTAAATGAATTAGAAATACTGCCACGTAACCAATTCCAACGCTCAGTCACTTCATCTTGCTTCACATATTGAAGTGCGATGTCGCCGCCTGTGCTTGCGAAAGTCAAATACTCTATGGGACTGATTTACTTTCGTACTTGTCAAGTAGCTAGAGTATTAGTATTAAATTGATCTCAACATTCATACATCCGCTGAGGCTGATAGTATTCCTGCCATAGTTCTGAAGAGGTGTTCTTCAACGTTGGCATTGCCACTATGTAGACTTTTCCATTTCTCTGGAGTCGTTCCGAGAAATCGAAAAAAATGGCGAACCGTCACCAACCTTCTCGTATTGATCCATTGCGCTAACATCCATACTTTCCAAGATCATGGAAACTCTATTCACAAATTATGCGAAAGTAAAGTTGTTTCACTCAATATTTCCAAGGCATTTGACAAAGTCTGGCATCAAGCTCTTTTGTCGAAAATGAATGCCTAAGGAATTGATAAGGCGCTGCTTGATTGGACTAGTAACTACATTTCTGACCGTCCAATTCTGGTCTTACTGGACGGCTTCAAATCCAATGTTCAGCGGTTTAACGCCGGTATTTCGCAAGGCTCTGTTTTGTCTCCGACACTCTTTCTCATTTTCATTAGTGACCTTCTGTTCGCTACTTCTGATCCAATCTATTCTTTCGCTGACGACAGCACTCTTAGCTGTTCATATGATTTCGCGCTTTCTGTACGTCCCTCTATATCGCAAATGTGGAACTTGAACAACAACGTATGTTAAGCACGTTAAATTATGTCCTTGAGTTTAATTATTCCATGAAAAAGTTCTCACTTTGGTAGGGCTGTTTGTCTTAGATTTAAGTCAGAATATTTCACAGGCACTGATTCAGAAAAGTTTTTATCTAATAGCGGAGATCTCCTTCCAAGTGGTGCGCCAATAAAATATCAAGAACTCAACATTGGACTGGAACGTGCAGTCTTTCTACATGCGTTGAAGCTACACTACAGGTGGATTTCACTTCAGCGATATGCCTTACGATATCATCTTCAGTTCCTAAACTGACTTTCGACTTTCTCGCGACCTTTCTTTACTTGCTTCTCCAGACATCGTTTCAGTACTCACAAGATTTTTTTTAAATTTTGATATTCGATTTTCACCACTACGATTCTCATTAGACACTTGCAGCCTGCTGTTATTAACAGCATAGTGTGCCCTTTTAGGTTTTTTGAGATATTATGGAGTATTTGTAGTTG
Organism: Nephrocerus scutellatus; assembly: GCA_947095585.1. NCBI lineage: Eukaryota > Metazoa > Arthropoda > Insecta > Diptera > Pipunculidae > Nephrocerus > Nephrocerus scutellatus. Next base: position 113,498,949 of record OX352761.1, on the reverse strand, counting down.
CCAACAGCCTTTATCTTTATTTAAATCAGTTCAATGTCAGTTTTGTTCAGTATCTGCTTATATTAAATTATATATAAGGTTATTTGGTTTTTTCATTTGGTGATTGAAGACAAAGTCGAGTTAGATAGGTTTTGTAGCTTATCATCGGAGATCGCCAGTTGTATCCACTTTCTTATTGATTTTTTTTTTAGCTTGTTTATTATTTTATGTTTTGTCTGTCAGTACGTGACAGAAGTCGGAGATTTTTTTCCGGCTTCCTCGGAAGTTGAATTTAATTTAATTTTGTTTTCTTATTTTTCCTTTTGCAAATTGTATCATTTCCTTTCCAATAAATTGTTGTCGATGACAAATCAGAACGTTTTCTGAATATAAAATTTTGATTTTGATCAAAATCTATGATTGCTGGGGGGTGGGGAATGAATAAAAGTCTGACGGTGCGTTTGTGGCGAATAATGAGGAAATCCTGATTATTCCCCATTCACGTGGCTCATGTGTTTGCTGCGATACTTTGACATATGTCCAGAATTTACTGTCTACTTTGTGTCAATCCAAAACCGATTTCGCTTTTAAATTAATTTTTGTATTCATTTCATTAATTTTTTTAATTTTTTTATTTAATTTTTATTAACATGTAATGAAGTTCTTGTAAGTTTAATTAATGTATATATGTAAGTAAGCAATTAAATATCATGTAACATATGAACTTTCAAAAGAAATTTTAATCATCATCGTATAATTTTTTGTTCATAGTGATTATACTTTATTATGACTTGACTTACATTTTTTCTTTCGTCTGAAGTCCAAATAGAATCGCATGACTATAACTACTGATGACCAAAAGCTAATCAAAAGGTGAACTCATTTGAAATTACTCAAAATATTATGAAATCATTTTATCATTTCGGTAATGAAGGACAGTTAGTCACTGGCGTCGTCAACCATTGACCATTTATTCTCAATTTCTTATAATAGTATCAAACCATCGAAAGACAAAACATAAAAAGAGTAATATATTTCTTGCGTGTCAATTGATAATTACCAAAATTACAGTGTAAATATATAAAAGAACAATTTTAACAAAAAGTAAATAAAATATCGCACACAAATTAATTGAATAATAAAACTTTACAATCGATAATCTACTAGGAGTATATGAATGGTGAATTATTCATCACTATCGTTTGGCATCAGTTTAGTATTAAAATGCAAGTTATTTGAAACCTGAAATACATAATTTATCTTTTGAATAATGAAAAAATTGAATTGCCTTCACCTACCTACAGCTACAGATATAGTTGTAGTGGGTTGGTGTGATAATATGAGAAAAACCACGCCAGATCACTCAGACCGTCAGTCCATTGTACTCGTTCCCAGTAAGTTCAATGTTCAAATCTCTTTGTTACTTTAAGAAAGCGCAGGACTTGTTTCTAGTTTCAACGACCGAAGTTCTTCGATCGTTATTATAGCCCTTTCAAAGACGTTCATCTGTAGCCTAGAGAAAGCAGGACATCTACAAAGGAAATGTGTATTTCCTTCATCTTCCTCAAGGCAAGACTTACATATTGAATCCAATATAAGTCCCAACTTGAACACATGACTTCCAGTCGGCTTATGTCCTGTAAGTAAACCGACCATGCTCCGACAGTTCCTTCTAAATATTCCCAAAATGAACTTAGCGGTGTTTTTGTTCGGCCTATCCACAAAGTGCTTGATAGTTCTACATGTATTGATGGAGTTCTAACCCTGTTCTGTTCGGCTTCCATAATTCTTCGAATACCAATATTAAAGCTTGCCTGACTCAAGTCTTACATTGGTTCCGGACCAGTAGGAGTATCGAAAGAACCACTTCTTGACTATCTTACAAGTGCATCAGCAAATTCATTTCCTTTTATTCCTGTATATCCCGGAACCCAGATAAGAGAGACGGAATTCTATCTTGAAATAGAGTTCAGTCTTCTCTTACATTCTAGAACCATCTTTGAATTGACACATGGTGATTCCAGTAGAGCAGTTTGGCTGTCACTACATATTACAACGTTTCGTCCTTGTATATATTTAGAGACATCCCAGTTGGCAACTTGTAAAATAGCAAATATATCTGTTTGAAAAACAGTTGGCCGTTTTACAAGTGCGAATGCTTCTTTAGAATTCACTTCCTGCGCCAGTGTCCTTTCATCTGAGAACCATCCTGCACCAGTTCCTTCATCGGTAAGAGAACCGTCAGTGTAGAATATGGGTTCGAATTTTCTAAGGATCTCAATTGAATTGTTCCATTATTCCCTGTAAGGGTATTGAACTTTATGTCGTGTCGTGTTAACATAAGAAATGGTACAGTACTGTCCACAGGCATCAGAAGCGTAGGAATTTGTTCCGAAATCTTTTGGAACATGTTTCCATGCCTAGTCTAATGCTCACAATGCCAGACCATATTCTTGCGAAGTCGACATATAGCTTTTACCGCTTCCATCTGAATAACTATATCCAGAGCTTGCAGTGCATTGCGAGCATCTGCCGAATTAGAGCGCATTGCGCCCGCCGCCAGGCAGATGTTCCTTTGAAATTTGTTTTGTAACCTCTTAGCCATTTTCAGACAAGTTCTTGGCAACTAAACTACTGCCGCATAGGTGAGAATGGGTCTGATTATCGTTAAGTACAACCAGTGTACAATTTTCGGACTCAGCCCCTCCATGATTTACCAAATGCTCTTTTATATTGAATAAAGGTAAACTGAGCTTTCGATATTCTCGATTCCAGGTGAATCTTCCACATCATCTTGCAATCTAGAATTACTCCTAGATATTTTTGGCTTCCATGGAGATTGGCAAAGTGAAACATTTTAGTACAGGAGGAATAAGACCATCGAATTTACGCTTAGGAGTAATAAAACTGCAGTAGTTTTACTCAGATTTGCGGATAGTCCATTTCTGCTACACCAATTATCCAACCGATTCAGAACATTCTGTAGATTTATTCAGGCGGCTATAAGGGATTTATTGGATGCAATAAGACCTACATCGTCCGCATAAGCTCGTATGAATGTATCTAATTGATTAACTTCTTCGAGCAAAGAATCTACAAAAAGGCACCATCGAAGCGGCGAAAGGACTCCACCTTGTGGGCATCCCTTGGCCACTTCGACCTTAACTTTAGTATCCATATTCTCGACTGTCTGAAGAAGCCAGCGGGAATGCATGTAGTGAATCCATCTGGTTAAGGTTGGTTCCACTCCGTGCCTCTCAGCAAGAGTTGCACATCCAGTCAAAGGTAGCGTTGTCAAAAGCTCCCTCAATATCAATAAACACCCATATGGTGAAGGCTCCGTTCATGATGCTCTTTTCAATCCTGAAAACAAGACCATGAAGAGCAGACTCACAGCATTTACCACGTTGATAGTCGTGTTGATTCTCATTTAACGGATTTCTTGTGAGCAAATTCGACCTAATATACATCTCAACCAAGCGTCCAAGACCTTTCAGTACAAATGATGAAAGACTGATTGGTCTGAAGCTTTTAGCTAGTGAGTAGTCACTTTAGCCTAGTTTCGGGATAAAAGCCACTCTAACATTGCATACAAATGTAGGAACATACCCGAAGGCCAAACTAGATGTATATATCAGCTACATATAAAATATTGGCATATAGAGCAATGTTGCTTGTATTACTTATCAAAATCGAATGCAACAACTCTTCATTGCTGATTGTTGTTTCCACTGACACTATCCACTGTCTATTACCGCTTCGGCATTTCAATTTCTTTTCACTTTCTTCTTTATGTCCTGTATCCCCTTATGGGTCCTAGGGCCTCTACTACGCCTACGCGCCATCGCGTGCGGTTCCTGGCAATGAGCTTCAGCTCTCTCCAACTCTTCCCCAATTGCCGTGCCTCCTCCTCAACTGTTCTGCGCCATGTATTTCTCGGACGACCCGTTCTTCTTCCATCCTGAGATAACGGGTTCCATTGCATTGCGTAGTTTGCTATGCAACTGTCGCCTTTTCGGAGTGTATGACCAATCCACTGCCACTTCCGTCGTTGGATGGTTCTGCCTATTGGTTCCTGACCCGTTCTCTGGTAAAGATGTTCGTTAGAGATACGGTTAGGCCAGAAAACCCTTAAGATGTTCCGTAGGCACCTATTTAAAAATGTTTGTAATCTTTTTGTGATAGCAGCGGTCACCTTCCAAGTGCTGCGACCATACAACAGCACATTTGAGCGGAATAGTCGCAGCTTGGTGTTTAAGCTGATCGCATTGCTTCGCCATATCATGGACATCATTCCAAACACCGATTTTGCTTTGCCGATTCGGTTGGCATTTCAATTGCATTTAGAAAAAGTTTTTTCAAGAGTTTTGATATGCAGTGGCCTAGTGTGTGGTTGCTTCCAGAATCTTGCCAAATTCTGCAATTTGAATAACTTTCGTTTTTAAAATAATCTGGCAGGAATAATAATTTTGCTTTATGATGAAAGTTACGGTCTGACTCTATTCATTATGATGCCTTCTAGAAACATAATACAACAATTAATATTGGAAAATATATAAATAAATTACATATTCATGAAAATGTAAAATTGGCAATGAACTGAAACAAATTTCTTTTAATTTACTTCGCGAGTCACTACTACACAAAGAGTGCCTCAAATAATTTGTAGCTTGTTCTATTTTGTACAATGTAGCAAAGAATTTAAATAAAACGACCTTGCTTATCTTACATATTTCCATTCTTTTTTAAATAAACAAAGACACTTTTGATGGCTGGTGTACATTTTTGTGAAATTTAAAGTGAAATAATTTTTTTTATAATGATACTATATGATTACCCGGCGTTGCCTGGTCCTGTCGAAAAGCTATGGATTCTACACTAATATTATTCGTTTTAGGATATTTTTACATTTGACTCCACCTCTAGTAGTATACTAGGGTTTGTAGGGGTGCTAAAGGTTTCGTACATCCGCTTTTAATCTAGTAGTGCCCCGATAACTATGAATATGACAAATGATCGAGAGCAATAACTATCATGAGAAAGCTTATCAATTCGCTTTCGCAATATGACTTTCAATTAAAGTTCCCTTTGATTTGTGTATAAGACGCACACAAACGCAAGTGTTACGAGAAGCTACGTCCTGGACTACAACGGTCACCGGTTGCGTCAAATATTATTATTAATTATGCACTACCATGAATCACGGGAAATCATTAGCGATAACCAGCAGTACGGTTATCAATGGCACCTTCTACTGGATGATTTGATATCATAGCATATCTGACCGAACAGTGGAACCAAGTGATTCACAAATTTGGTAATATTTTCAAGACATTTAACAGATTCTGACATCAAGATGTTTTGTCCAATATTAGTACCTATGGAATCAATAAAACCATGCTTGTTGATTGGATTAGTAGCTAGTTTTCTGATCGTTTAATACAGGTCGTATTGGACGATTTTAAATCTAATATTTTCACCCTAGAGGAGTATAGGGCGTCATTCAACGCCTACGTCCCATCTTGTTTACAGTTTCCAACGCATTTGAGCTGCCTCCAACTCATTCCCAAAGAGATTGCTTCCTCTTCGACTGTCCTGTCGGTGATGGTTGTAGACAGTCCTACTGTCTACTGCTTCTTCAGCCATTGAGGCAAGATGTACTGTCGTATTATTTTTTTCACGCGCTATTGGGTTTCTAGCTCGGTACTCTCTACTGTTGAGGCCGCTGCAATCCGAGCCTTAATTGTTTTACGCTCATTGACCGATATCTGAGTGCGGTGGTTGTTTTGCCTTTCACAAATTACAAAAACATTTTCACAACATTCCAATGGTCATTCACGCTCTCCTATATTGTGCTGCTGATTATTTCTGCGTCTAAGGCAAGATGGGCACTTCGGGCTCGCTAAGCCTGTCAGTATTGAACTGTTTTATCTACGAAATATTTTTGATTTTCATTAATGAGCTCCGGTCCGCTAGTTCTCATCCAATTCATTCTTTCTCTGTCGACAACACTTTCAGTGTAAGTTCCCCGCACGTCCCTCTTCATTGCAAGTGGAGTTGTTCCAGTTCCACTCGAACAAATATTGAGCTCGTTAAATTTGGACCTTGGCCTACACAAAAGAGTGGACTTTAAAGCTTCTAACCAAATGCCGTCTCCTATCATCAAAGCGAAAGGCAAACATCAAACCTTTATCAATAACTCTTGTATCGATGAAACCGATAAGCTCGGAATTCTCGGTATGTGCGTCAATAACAAGCTTTGTTGGAACGACACCGTATTACTCATCGCTAAAAACGCTGCAAAATTTTGAGGTTTTCTAGAACGGTGCAAAAAGTACCTCACTCACTCTAACTTGGCTACTATTTACAAGGCGTATATCTACTAGATAGATAACACACCGCGCGATAAAAGTTATTTGGTGACGAAAATATCGACTCACTCTCGAAAATCGTAGGATTTTTTTGATTTTTTTGTTGCCTTCCGTGTCGGTTTTCCCATACAAATTGCAAATCAATACAAATTTAATTTTTTATTAAATATAAATAAATAAAAATATTTTGCACAAACAAATTTTTGTTTTTATTGTGTGGTTACACACATTGCTGTGTTTTACTTAATTCTATTTAAAATGACGATCGTAGCCGGCACACGGGTCATCTAGTAATGTTTTCATTTATGTATGTAGTATGTTGTCATTTTTTATCAGTGCATATTTGAATATTTTTATTTGTAGCAACAAATTGCATGACTGATCGGACGTTACATTCTACGATTGTGCTGATCTGCAGTTTCTGTTTTTAATGCGATAATTAATGGCAAAATAAAGTTGTATATTTTTAGTCTATTTATATGACTTATTTAGGTTGTATGGGGTTGAAGAAAGATTATTTGCATGTGCTCTCTTAATCTTAATCTTATAATTTTTTGCATATTTTAAACTTTTTTCTTTACCATTGGGTCAGGGTGAGTGTTTGTTTCAATATTTTTAGCAATGAACCTATCTTTCAGACTGCCTATGCATTTTCTTCGAAACTCCAAAACAAGAAATCTGATACAAACTATTATTAGATAGTAGTTTATAAATAAACTAGCTTTTGCGGGGCGCTACGCCACCCGCTCATATGAATCCCCGCCATGCCATCACTACAACGAGAGGAGTGTACTACTATTGCCTAAACCTAAACAAGGTGCCACCGCTATCTTATTCGCACTATGTGATTTACCGAGATTTTTTTAAGACACATATTCTGTGAAAGTTTCAGCTCAATCGGATGTCTAGTTTTTTAGTTTTAGTGTCGTATTACAAACCAATAGATATTCATTTTTATGTATGTAGATTACTAGTTGTTAACCCCGGCGTTATCCGGGACTCGACGACCCCCACCCCGCAGACACCGTTAGCTAAAATAACAGGCGTTGTTTCGCACACCCTACTGACCCCAACAATTCGACCGTTTCCACTAAAACCACCACACACTATTGAGACCCACCCTCACCTACCTACCCGCCCCTGACTCAAAATTGTAGAATCGTGTGTTATGGTCGCGGGTTCATACATAAATCACATGGAAAACGGCATTTTTTCAGTTTTCCCGAATTTTCCAAGTTTTTCCAGAATCCTATTATCATCCCCGGACTATTACGAACATTTTAAAAGTAAAATGGGCGTAATCTGACCAGCCGTTTAGCCGTGAAAAGGTAACAGACAGACAGAGTTACTTTCAGATTTATAATATTAATACGGATAGTACGTACAAAGCAGCGCAGCACATAGCACGCAGTCATTATGATGGCGCTATATGGCTTGATATTCGTATAGCACAGAAAGCAGCGCAGCGAACAATGCAGCACACAGCTCACAGTCATTATGATGCCCGACCGCTTTTTCGTCGACTTTAGTTATTTAGTTACCAATTAAATTGGTCGCCACTAAAGGCCCTTTAATTTAAACTTTTTTTTTAGCGAGCGTGTTTGTTTGTTTGTTTGTTTGTTTGTTTGTTTGTATGTTTGTATGTTTGTATGTTTGATTCTTTGTCCGCTCTCTACTTTCATCAGTCAAAATTCTATGAGACTTGTTTTAAATTGCTTCTCGCTCGGCTTTCGATGGCGTAATTTTGAGTTTTAGGGGTAGTTTTAGAAGAAATATGTAAATATATAGAAATAATAGTTTAAGAAAAATATAAAAACGGGGGTTTGCGGTAAAAACTCCTTATTAAGTACTTATACTTAATTACAACTATCCATGGCGAGCTAAGAAGCTCCAGTTTACTGTCTTAGTCATAAATTTTATATTTCTAAAACTCAGACCAAAATTTTGAAATTAATTAAATCAGTTTTTGTTGTAAGGAAAAGGAGCATGGTCTTATAAATCGTTCTATCACTTTGTAACATTATTTGTTAAGTATTTTTTTAAATTCGCATTTTTCACTTAATTATCATAATTAATTTTGTTTATATTAACTACTAACACCGATTTGTTGTTTACAAAATCTACAGTGAAGTTAGTCCCTCTTTGTCCCTCCCAATTAACAGATCCAGATCGTTTAACATCTTACTGAAAAACGAACTTCACACAAATGTGGCACAAACGCAATCCACTATCAGTTGATTATTTGTGTACGCTGCCGGCAGTCTCGTGAGCCTTGATCGATGTTGTTTTCTCGGGCAAATAAAACGCGATAATTAGTACAATAATTAAGGTTTCTCCCTTCCTCTTCAGTTTTTTACAGTATTCACACCCTCAGCGAAAGGTGCGCTTGACAGTCAGATGAATGTAAATCGACGAGCACCGAAGTTTTTTACTTATCGTAATTAATTTATTAAAATTTTATGATGCCTTGTGTGGGTTTCGGATGGGATGAGCTTACAAGGGTAGTAGGTTGAATGCTGACGCGATTTGTCTCCTTCAATGAAAACTTTTTCGTTTGAAAATCGATTTTATGTGAATACCTGATACGAGTATATGGTCTTTTATCTACGAGTATATTAGGGCTAATATTTGTAATGCCGTTCTGTTCTTCTTTTTAGTGTTTTTTGTCAGGTTGCCATGCCATTCTTTATAATCTATAATGTGTATTGGACGGACAAGTTTCACACATACTTAAGTGATTGAAACAATCGTAAAAAATTTAACACAAATTCAGGAAATACGGCATGTACCTACATGATGTGCAGATGCCTGGTATATGTATTGCATCCTACGTACGATATGAAAGATTGTAGCTGGTAATAATCTATAAGCCTAAGACTTTGTGCAAAATCACTTTCTTGGCTGTTAAGAAAATTAAAAGCAATATTCGTATATTCATCCTTTTATACAAAAACAAAGTGTACTCCGTAATTCTGATGCTTGTATCAGGTTTTGGAAACTATATTTCTAAAAGGCTAAAAATAATATCGTTTCTTTTGATGATGCTTACAATTAAATTCGCTCATACGTCGTAATGTTAATCTAAGCTATTGTGGGATAATCATACAAAGAATTACATACATATTTACTGACACATTGATGGATTGCCTTAACTGTAATTTATGGTTGTTGTTCTTTTTTTTTTTTTTCATTTATCTTTCTCAATGAAATGTGTGATTACAAATAAAAGACATTTGCATGTAAAATATTCCGGTCACTACTTGTTTTTTAAAATGACAAGGCGCAGGTGTGAAAGCCAACAAAAAAAATCAAATATCATTGACGTGTATAGCTAAGTATGTATCACCTTTCTATTTTGGAAGTACCCCAAAAATGTTGAGAAATTATTTTACGTCTCAATTGGTAATTCGTAAATCAATATTTTACTTGCGAATAATAAGTAAGCAGTATGAATATTGCCAGCGAACTTTTTACACAGGAATATTTAGATTTTGAGGTCGCTTGTGATAGCATAAATCTTTTATTTTTAAATTCTCTATATTAAGTTCGCGAATTAGGAATGAATGAAGACGAAGATAGCAAAAACGTTTTGATCAACGGAGAGCGATACAAAGCCAAATTTAACAAGTAAATATAAGAAAAAATTTCGTTTTTCGGGTACAAACTTTATGTACAGATCGACACACGCCACACACCATTTTTGCGAAAGGTGGTTAAAAAGAACCTAAAAAAAACGAGAAAATACCACACTTCCACCCATCAGAACGCGCAACACGCGAAATGCAACCCGTGTCAAGACTCTAGGTCGTGCGAAAGGTGGTTAAATATGACTTCAAAAAACGAGAAAATTACCAAATGGGTGGAAACCCATCGCACGCACCACACGCGAAACCCGAAACTCGTCAAATGCGGAATATAAAAAATGCTATTTGGGACCTAGACATTCGCAGCTCTCTAGGTCGTATGAAAGTTGGTTAATAAGGACCTCAAAGTAGTAGAAAATACAGACAAACATTGACCCCTGTTCAGTGTGATAAAAGTGAAATAAAAGTTTTTAAAAAAGAAACCAGCCGATGGCTCCGAGTACTAAAATTGCGATTCACTCTACTCAATCTCCTGGTTAATATAATTATTCAAGCCTCATTGTCATAGTAAATTTTTTGATTTAGTTTCAACGATCGAAAAAGTTGGCATTACTGTATCCTTTTTATTATTGTTACGTTCATAAGAATTTCTGCATTTTCTGTAGAAAATTGACATAAGTTTAAAACAACGTTTCGGTGATGGTTTCTTTACGCAAAAAAACACACGAATTTCACTTTTTTCCATTTGCGTTAAAATTTACGAGGTTGTCTGCTTTCAATGGCTGTCAAACACAAACTAAAAGACGTTGAGCAGTGTTGCACTTAAAGTTACTGTGCGGGAAATTCAAAAAGTCACTGACTTATCAAACAGCCCTCGTATATTGGACCCAGTATAAGTTTCAACTTAAACATAAGATGAGAAAACTCCGATGGTCGGGTTTAGCGATTTTTAAAAGTAATTTGGTGGCTCTGTGTAACTCCATAACATTGATTATACAATTACAATACTGTTTGTTTAGATAATTCTAACTCTGTTCTTGTTTGGTTTCCATAAATTTCTTTTTCGAATATCATTTTTAAACTTTGACTCAAGCCTATCAATAGTTCCTGACATATATGCACACCCCAAAAAAAATTATTACGAATTTTGTGAATTAAATGGTTACTATTGGGCTTTAAAGATAATTGCTTAGACTGAACTACAACTATCCATATGGTGAGCTGAGAAGCTCGCTTTACTATCTTAACTTCATATCTTCCGCTCAGTGCTCCAACGCACTAACCACTGAGCCACGGCGGCCACAAAAGTCTTCTCTTAAATTCGAGAATAAACATATAGCTGTCATCCAGCAGAAAAACTTGGCTATATTGCAAAGTTCCTTTTTAATATCCCTCCCGAGACACACCAGTTAGAAACTTGTAAGATATCAAATATTTCTGTTTGAAAAGCAGGTTTCCAACTATTCAGAAGCGAATGCTTTTTTTAGAGCTATCATGTGCTCCGGTTCATTTATTAATGAATGAATGAATTGGTTCAAATTTCATATGGATTTTCTTGGCTGAATTTTTCCAACTTTCCCCTTCTAAATAACAAATCCTCTATCGAACATAAAAAAGGTATCCACATTCATTAAGATTATAGGAAATGTTCTAAAACCTCCTCAAATATGTTTACTACATTTGAAATTTTTGAAAACTTTAAGCTCGGATGATCGGCTTAACGAAGAAAACCCTGTTTTTGGGGGTAGGGTTATGAAACATGACCGCGAGCAGAACAGGCAAGCCTTCACCTTCACTGTGTGCATGGAGAACCACTCAGAGTTTAGGGATGGTAAATTTATTAAATACATTTTCAAATCAGCTTGTGGCTTTTTTTTGTGGAGTTCTTATGGGAATACCATACAGAGCTAGAACTGTGGGTTTTGTTAAGAAAATTTCTTTACTAGTAGGTGAAATGCGACCGACATAGACAAATTAGAATAACTACGCTTGTCCAACTGGGAATGGAATCATAACTGATACGTCCGACACGCGAGGCTAACTCTTCACTGGGCCATTGAATAAAATTTATTTTTATATTTTCGTATTTAAGAATGCTTTTAAGTATTTTTTTTTCTATAATAATAGCTTATTGCCTACTACTATACGTAAACGAAAAATATTTCATTATTTCAATTCAAATTATTGCATTTTACTCATCTATTGCATAACACCAGAACGCAACTAATTTCCATTAAAAACAGTTCCAATCAGTAGATACTCAAGATGCTCGTTTTTTTTCTTCAACTTGAAATTGAAATACATACGAGTATGTATAGGTGCACAAATTCTCGTATCTATCCTCGTGGCAACCTAATATTTTATCATTAGCACATTAAAACGGGCGTAATAATTTAGACGCAATAACTCATCTATGTATCTAATGCGAGAAAGCCGATCCAAGTCAGGCGCATTTGCATTTGCGATATTTATCTTACTATCCCCGCCCACAGTTGTTTGATTTCTCAAGGCCCAGCTCGGAGTCGTGTGTCAAGTGTGCTACGTTGAACATCTTCCCATCTTTGCAGTTCTCCTCTCATATAATTTCACGTCCATCGCTGTCAGTGCTGAGGACTGACAGGGTGTGCAATAATAACTGCTACATGCCACACATTTTCTAACAATAATAAGTGAATTTCCACTACCTTCGAACAACGTACGTGCACGTACTACGTTTAGCTCTCTCTCTTTCAAGCTGAGTCACCAGCCTCAGACGAGCCCCCTTTTTGCTACTGCGCGTGTAGTTGGTGCAATTTACGTCAGACATAATCTCTCACACTATACATTTTAACGTATCAGTTTCTGTTTTATAAAAAAAAAACTACAACTGACCACAAACAGAGGAGATACGAACAGTCGATCGACCGACAACAATGCGCAGTAATTTTATTTTTGCAGTCTATCTTCATTTAATTACATAAGTAATGGCACAACTAAAGTTTCACAATAAAAAGTGCTTTTGCGCGATATAAAAAAATGAAGATTTAAATTTAAATTTCATAATTTCACAAAAAATTGCGTGGCTTGCTGCTATATATAACCTGTGTATCGTTTAGTAGTCGAGCGTTGTACCTTTCATATATGTCGATGAAAAAAAATCCGCAAAATTGCGATGATGATGATGACGGCGACTTCGAACTCTTTTAATCGATCTTTTACGCGAATTATGATGAAATCGGTGATTAGGTTTCTGGTATTTTTTCCACAACTAACCTGTACAGCGAGGGGGGGCATATCATGAATTGTGTTATTGAACTCCCTTCTATCGATGTTGGTTTAATGATTGGCTTTTTACTGACTCGAGTCGAGAATAAGTTAGCAACAACGGCAACATGCATGACTACGTGCTTTTGGTCGTGTCGTAGCTCTGTTTAACTGGGTTGGCGGTCTCTTTGGTGCTTTGCTTCGTAAGTACATACATATCTGGAAAAGAGCATACCATTCACTTATCCACATTTATGGATAGCGGTTGTATATTTCTATTCTATGATTTGTTTAGATATGCGTTGACTTTCTCTTTGGGCTTCCGTCTAAGCGGATCTTTATCTGCTGATCAAATCTTTTATGATAAAAACTACTTTTGTCACACATTTGTGACTAATGTGTAGCGTTAGAATTCCTCGAAAGCTTTTTGTGTTGAGGTTTTCTTTGACACACAATAGTCAGTGTCCACAATTTTTTTTGTTCATTGCACTTGCTTCAGACTATGCTATTTACTACTAGGCAATGGTATCCATTTGACGAATCACGAGCACTGATTTACTCTAACTTAATCCAATACACATAAAATTATACAGTGACGTCTATTAATTTAGAAAAATTAGATTTTATCGAATTTAGAATTTACCGAAAAAAATCGAAAAAATTCAATGTAACAAAATAGAGGAAGACTTTTTTGTATTGTAACTCAAAAACTATTGGATATGAATGAAATAATTTTTTATCTAGTTGGGTATTGTAAGGTATTGCGTGGATCGGAGTTAAGTGCGCTGCCATTTGGTGTTCGCTTAGCAAAAAGTTCGTAGGGCGACGGAATATACTGTGGGTCACCGAGTGCTTGGTGCACAACGCACAGTTTAAGGTCAGCCATCCACTGCCTCGCTCGGTATGTATTATTCAGCGGCGTAAAGAATTTTGGCTTTGGCGGCTTCAACAGTTGGGGGTGGTGGATGGGGGTTTTGAGGCTTTGTTGTATTATCCATTCTCCCCATAGACCCCACCCACAGAACCACGTCGAAATTGAAGACATATCTAAGCGTAATTTAAATCCCCAAACTCTATCTATGAATAGATCCTTCAGCTCGCCTATTTCCTGAGGGACTCTTGCATGCTTTGCGTTGGAGAGGTATCACTGATAAACTAATAGTATCCGTCAAATAATAAGGCCCCGGGATCTGATGGGATCCCAGCGGAACTTATTAAAATAGGAGGCCCCACATTACACCAAGCAATTCATGAAATAATAGTGCAAGTATGGGAAGAAGAAGTTATGCCAGAAGACTGGCGAAGAGGCATCCTGTGCCCCATACATAAGAAGGGAGATAACACAAAATGCAGCAATTATCGTGGTATAACGTTGTTGAGTACCGCGTATAAGATTTTCTCCTCTATCCTTCAAGACAGGATAGCCTCATACGCTAAAGTCATCATTGGTCCATGCCAGTGTGGCTTCATCCCAGGCAAATCAGTTTCAAAGAAGAAGAAAAGAAGAGAAGAGTTTCAAAACTCACTACACCATCTTTTTATAGACTTTAAAGCCGCCTATGATAGCATAGCCAGAGTAGAACTTTATAAAGCCATGAGAGAATTCGGCATCCCAAATAAACTGACACGACTTTGTAGGTTGACAAGGGGATGGACTGACCTGCGTCCTCTTCAACCTGGCGTTGCAGAAAGTGATCCGAGACTCTGACGTAACGGCGAGAGGAACAATCCTCTCCAGTCCATTCAGATACTGGCTTACGCAGACGATATTGACATCGTTGGTAGAAACCAAAGATATGTACAGGAAGCTTTCATCCAGATAGAGCAGGCGGCACGAAATCTGGGGCTGCACATAAATGAGAGCAAAACAAAGTACATGGTGGCCACGTCTGCGAGTAGAAGATCCAACATAGGTCCCTCAATTCAGATAGTGGAGCGCGAATTTGAAGTAACTATCTCGGGTCAAATATAGCAGCCGATAACAGCATGGAACCAGAAATACGCGCACGGTTGCTTAAAGCCAACAAAGCCTACTATAGCCTGTCAAGACTCTTAAAATCTAGGAACTTAACCATAACATCCAAGCTGCTGATATATAAGACAATGGTCATACCAGTACTCACATATGGATCCGAGACTTGGGTGCTTAGCAAAAAGCATTCTGACCTCTTAGCCGCGTTCGAGAGAAAAGTCTTACGGAAAATTGTTGGCTCCGTATGTGAGGATGGACGATTCCGGAGACTCTATAATGATGAGATCTACGAGCGTTACCGCGATGTCGATATCGTGAAGAAAATTAAGCTCGGTAGGCTCCGGTGGGCAGGACACCTAGCTCGCAAGAGCGAAGAGGATCCTGCTCGGAAAGTCCTTTGCAGTAGGATTTATGGAACACGACAGCGAGGCCGGCCAAGCCTACGCTGGAAGGATACCGTAGACCAGGACGCCCAGAGTTTAGGGATGCCAAACTGGATGACATCGGCTCGAAATCGGGACCAGTGGAGAGACTTTTTGCGGGAGGCCAGGACCGGACCCCGGTTGTAGAGCCAAATATGATGATGATCCGTCAAAAATTACGGAAATAACCTTTTTCACTTGAGACCCAATACTCGTATATAATTACTACACTAAAAAAATTAAGTAAAGTAAGTTTTTGTTTTGGATAAAATTAAGTTAAAAAAATATGCATATTTATTTATTTAGTTCATGATTTCTTTAATTACACTGTTTTTTGTAAATATACTCGAGTTATTAAGTAAATCTCCTTGACAATCTTTATTTTACGCTAGAGTCTCGGATCACTTTCTCCAACGCAAGGTTGAAGAGGACGCAGGCCAGTCCATCCCCTTGTCGGAGCCGGTTATAGATATTGAATGGGCTTGATAGTGATCCGGATATTTTTACTTACTTTACTTTTTTTACATAGTCGTGTCAGTTTATTTGGGATGCCGAATTCTCTCATGGCTTTATAAAGTTCTTCTCTGTATCGCGGGACCTCCTGTTTTAATCAGCTCCGCTGGGATACCATCTGATTCCGGGGCCTTATTATTTTTGAGCCGATATATCGCTCTGCTTACTTCGTCTATGCTTGGTGGCGGCAGCATAGTGTACTCTACGGAGCCTCCAATTCCTCAGTTGGCTGGCCATGAAGCAACTCATGAAAGTGCTCTTCCCATCACTCTAAGATGCTCAGAGATCGGCGATCAGATAACCCTCTTTACAGTATGTGCAACGCGGTGTATAGGTGTAAGGCCCCTTTGGTAGAACTTCCGCGCCTGGTGCGGTCATCGCTCTCTGTACTGTTCAAGTTCAAGGACGAGATTCTTTTCGCAGGCTCCTTTCTTTCCCCGGTGAACTGTTGTTTCATCTTCTGAGCTCTTTATATTCATCTTCGCGTGCCCGCGTTCTAAGATGGTGTCAGCAGTACTAATGACAGTATTCTTAAGGCGTGTCCATTTCTCTTCTACGCCTGACATCTCAGCCCCAGGACTTACTCTCCCTGCATTTAGGGCGAGTCCTATTGCTTGACCGTTGTTGTTTCTGGTCTCGTCTTCGTTGCGAAGGACAGCCGGGTTGAATCTGATTCGCGGATGCTTTCTTTCTTGATGATGCAATCCGCGCTCGGAGCACCACACCAACAAGATCGTGGTCCGAGTCGACGTTTGCACCTCGCAACGTTCGTACCGTTATCAGGATCGAGTTGTGGCGGCGGTCTATCAACACGTGGTCTATCTGGTTGCGAGTAGCTCCATCAGGAGATACCCAGGTGGCTTTGTGGATATTTTTACGCGCAAAACTTGTACTCGCAACGACCAAATTATTGGTTGCTCCCATCTCTATGACTCGTTGTCAATTGTCACTTGTGTTCTCGTGCCAATGTACTGCCTGAATTCATTGTTTTGCTGACTAGAAACCCCACCCTGAGCACATGATGTCTTGCATGACAGCTATAATATATGTCATATTCTGATTTTTGTAAGACACCATTCCCCGTCCACCGCATATCCAGAATTGCTGTTATGGCAGCATTATTTTTGGACAGGGTATCGGCTTGCTGCTGTGCAGCTCGAGTTCTATACAGTGAGCGTACGTTCCATGAGCAAATTCTTAAATCGTTAAGCCGTTTTCGTTGCCGTGGTCTTCGTCGCACATCAGTGTATCCGAGGCTGATTTGGGGTTCTGTAATGCGGGTTTTTACGGGCGAGGTTATTGGCCTGCGCCAACCTTACTTTGTAGGTTTTCTGTATTGGAGGAAAATTACCAGCGGCCACCACGTGGAGGTTTGATCGCTTTTCAGAGATAAGTTACGGACACATTTTGTGTTATTCCCCCTATTTTGCTAATGGCTGACCGCAATAATATAGAGAATTTAAGAATAGAGAAATTTTAAAGTTAACTGGATAACAAAAGTAGTCATACTATTTATGTACTAATAATAAAGAAAATATAAATATTTTACTTTTTATGATGTCGGGCCTGTTTCAAAAGAAATCCTTCCATTTTGAATATTCCTTTTAAATACGACGTATATCGATATACTTGCATAGACTTGCAAACAACATAACAGACTTACGTTTGTCAAAATATGAGCGTCCTGTCATTAGCAATTTGGCAGATACAGCAGCGTGAAGTTAGTACCACTTCGATTGCGGAACCCTTTTTAGTAACAATAACTTATAAAGAATGCAGCTTTCAGCGACAGCATTATTTCAACTGCATTGTTCCATCTACAAGAGAAACTATGGTCGAATACAGAATGCACAATTTGCACCTAACGTGTGTGGAGTGATTTTTCTTATTTCTTTATGTAGCCTGTCTGACTTTTCTCCTGAAGGAAAGGGAAATTACAGATTTTACAGTTTATTTATTCTGCTGCACTATTCTGAGCGTTAAATAAGCAAGTTGTGACAAGCGTCTTCTGAAATCACATTCCTAAAGAAATATCATTTGTGTCTGCAACTTCCAGTTTAACTTTACAGAATGTTGTCTGCAGTGTCTGCAGCGTCTGTACCAAACAGATCCACTTACTAATGTTTCTTCAAGAATTTTTTTCATAAAGATATTTTTTGTTGATGACAATGGTTTAGAGAGCCAGTATTCGTAAAGACGAAAGTACAGCAGAAATCAAGATCATGTCTTTCTATTGCAAGGTCCAATGCTTACTTCGGTGTACCACTACCGATCATGTGTGCAATTGTAATTGTGTTTTGTTTCCTTAGGCCAATTCATTAACATGCTTCACAGCAACAGTGCCCTGAAATAAAACAGAACAGTACCAGCCCATCAATCCAACATTTGAGGGCAAGAAAACTGGTCTTTCCTTGGGCAGATTTAGCGAAGAAATCTGCGATTTTTTTTTTCGTTGAATACATATGTGTCTCTTTAACGTATGTTGAGCTCATGCTTCATGCAATTTCTGTGGATGCCGTCAATATTTATGATGCCGGCAATTTTATCAGCAACAAGCAGAAGGAACACCATATCACCATATCTCACATGTAAAGCGTTTTTGATATGCTTTTGAATTTTATATGCGCAGCGGTGTTATACGGGCTGTGTTTGCTTTCGATTGTGCGGTAATTATTCCACAAAATTATGTTAAAAATAGCATACGCACTCTTGCATTTCTTGTGTACTCGTACATTGTATGTGCCTCGATTGGGGTTTTCTTTTTGTGGCCGCAATCCTCCGCGTTTTATGCATCGAATAAATTCGGCAAATTGCAAGCGGTATTTCTGCATTCGCGTTGGCATTCTGTTCTGCGGTGTTCCGGATTTGTATTTTTGTTGTCTTTTTTTTGATTGTTTTTTATGTTTTGGTTTGTTGCTTGGTGCATGTATCTTGTTTAACATTACATTCACGTTGTTTGCCGTCGTCATCGCCTTCGCTTATTTCTTTTAGCAACAACTGGACAACAAAAACCAACAAAAAACGTTTATGGTGTGGCTGGCTTGCTGCTGGATAGGTAGGCGGTGAATGTGGAACCAGAACGACGAACGGCTTATTCAGAGTTTCGGTGATGAGGAATAGTAGTTGTACAGCTTTTCAAAGAGGCGGGGTTCAATGACTTTTACTTGTACGACGGTGAATTTGTCTGCGGATTGCACTCCGTCCTGATTGCGAAACCTATTTATTCCCAAAATTGATTGAGTTGCTGTGGTTGATTATGTGGTGCGTGGGGGCATGGGTCAGGCAAACCGCAAACACGTTTGGTTTTCTTAAGCGGATTTTGTATGAATGGATGTGTGTGTGTTTGTGTGTCTTTTTTTTGTAATGTTTGAAGTTTTTTTTTATTTCAACAATCGTTATTCTCTTTTCAGTTTTTATTTAAAAAAAGTTTTCATTATTCATTACCAATTTTAAAGTAAACTAGCCATTAGTTATTTTTTTAAATAATTTATTTTATCCGGTTAAATGTATAATAATAGTTGGTTAGAAAAAAAACTTACAAAGTAATACTTAAAAATACTTACCTGACCTGATCTGACCTGACCTGAGGGGTTCTCATTATATTCACTATTTTTTTTATCAAGCGATATAGTTTTTTTTTTTTATTTTTAAACCATATTATTGTTTACATTCCTAGTTTTTTGTAAGGAAAAATGGATGAAAAAGCTTTAAAATGTATTTAATTTTGTTCTTTCTTAAGACTGCTCAAAGCTACTTGAAACTAGTTAACAAAACTAAACAAAAAAATAAAACCAAAAACCTAAATCCCTAACATAACGTTGAAACGTCCTATGCCACCAGTACATTTGGCCCACAAAGTAGTGACCCTGCAACATAATGCACACGACGCTGCCACCGCTTCCTTAACCTTAGGGTTTAATGTCGACCACACCTTACTTGATCCACCAGTATCCGCTTGTATTGTTTTGAATACGATCTCGTTCGGTTTTGTTACTACAGTATCACCGCAGTTAACATCCTGACTACCCAAATTCGTTCAAGCGAATCTTAAATCCAATGCCATTATCCATTAATAACACTTGCATCGAGGAAACTGAAAAACTCGCAATTCTCAATATGTACGTGAACGACAAGCTTCGTTGTGGAATGACCACATATTCAACGTCGTCAAAAATGCTGCGAAATGTTAAGGTTTTCTAACCAGGTGCAAGAAATATTTCACTCCCTCTGTTCTGGCTATTATCTACAAGGCTTTTATTCGCCATAATAATAATATTCGACGCGACAGACCATTGCGGTCCAAGGCCTAGCTTCTCGTGACCATTTGTATTGCGCTTGTATATTTTTGGACACAAATGGAAGGGACCTACTGGGTTAGCGGGGTTAAAATCTAACGTTTGTAAAATTAATTTTAAGAATAAACAAAGTGTAAAGCAAAAATTTATTCACAAATCCAATTGTTGATCAGCAAAGAAAACCAAAGAGATCAGTAAATCTGTAATATCAATATGAATTCGACGTCTTCCTATAGAGGAAGGAAATAATTATTTTTCTGAAGTCTTTTAAAAAAATTGCCACACACAAGATCAGTTGGCATTTAACATTTTCCATGAGGTTTCTCATCATCAAGTGCTTCTGCTATCACATAAAACTTTGTTTTGTATGCATATCACGCAAGTAATAGATGTGTGATGAAATGAAATGCGCCACAAGAAGTTGGGAGGATGTTTCGATTATTGGTTCAGACTTCTTGCGCACAATTCACAATGCATATTGGATATGGTTGTATGCCGTGAACTTGAAAAAAGCTGAAGGATTAATTCTTATAAATGTTGAAATGACAATTTTAGCGTCGCAAGACAGGAGGCTGGAGTACCTTTCCGTTTCGATTCATTTAATTTTTTTATATAGCCCAGCCGCTTACAAATCTATTTATCTATTAGCTTTCTGAAAATACATTTTTGTTGGTTTCTTCCCCTGACTGGAGTTAAAAGTCTTTTGCATCGGGAAATAAATCTCCCACATTTTTCTTTGCAATAGTACATCATTCTTTATGTTTTAGTAATCCATTGCAAACACAATACATTTCCAAATTACAAATTACAAAAATAAATACTCCTAACACATGTGAATATAATTGATTTTAGAAGATACTTTTTCTTCATTTGTCATCGTTAGTTTTGACGTTACAGTGCACTCTTTCATTTTTACCAATTTACCATTATATTTGTATAATTAATGGTACAACAGAGACTATAAATATCCAAATTACAAAAAAAAAACTCCTAGCACATGTAAATATAATGGAATTTTTCTTCAATTGGCATCGTCCGTTGTGACGTTACAGTGAACTTTTTAATTTTTACGAGTTTTTAATGCAGACTAGGTTGGAAAAATCACATAAGTCGTAGTTTAGAATTTAGAAAGAGACAACGAAAAAGACAACTCGAAGACTGTTCATCCGATGTAGCTGTAACTTTGGGTTTTGATTGGGACGGTTGTGCTGGGTGTTTTTAGGGGGCTGAGAAGTAACTATTTTTTTTATGGTCTTTGGCTGGTATTGGGGGTGTCTTCGGCTCTTTCGCGGTCTAATAGGGTCTTGTGCGGTCTGATATAGTTAAAACTTTAGAGGTGCTGATGACGGGTACGGGATGTTTCTAGTGGGGTGACCGATGGTTTTAGGTCTTGGAAGGGATCTTGGTGGTCTTTGAGGGCTTATAGTGGTGTTTGTTGATTTTTTGAGAGTCTTTGGTGGTCTTGGGTAGGAGGAATCTTGATGGTGGTCGTGAATGGGGTTTTGAGACGTCTTAAGTATGGTTTTTTATAGGAGTAGTGGAGGGATCTTTACGGGTCTTTAAGTGGATTAAAGGGTGGCCCTCTTTATGAAGTTTAAATGAGGTTTTTATGTGGTCCTCGAGGCAGGTCTTGATGGGTTTCTTGAACAGAATTCTGATATATTTTGAAAGTGATCAGAGCAGGGATCATACTACGAATCGTTTTCATAAATACCATGTTTTAATAAATTTTCAGAACTTTTAAATACATAGTACAATTCTTCATATTTTATTCAGATGTGTATCACCGACATTTTGTAAAAACACTTTTTGTAAAAATATAGCTGTGATCTGGGTCGGGCGACTTTCAATCAATTTGTTTCAGCATTCCCGTCACTACCATGGACATTCTGCTCTCGTCAGTGAATATGACAGACTGCCCTTCGCGAGTTTAGATTATCAGACGACTTAACAATTACATTTATTAGTTTAACATTAATAGTAAAGTACTATACAGTAATGCCCCGAACTCACGCGATTGGTGGGTCCGACGAAATTTCTTCGTAGCAAGCTAATAATTTTTTTCCTTGCTTCGTAGCTGAAACGCGGTCTTCGTTGGAGTCTATGTCTTCTAAAGTTTGATATGTTTTTTTAAGGCTCTTGGGTTTTCGGATCGATAAATTGAAAGAGGTTGCAGTCACCAGCTGCATTGCCACCAACCATCACCGTTAACTGATCATTGAAAACCTTAAAGCCTGAAAAGGTTTTTGCTTCTCGTGCAATAAAAGTTCGTTTAGGCGTCTTTTTCCAGAACATGCCAGTCTCATCCACGTTAAATACGGTTTCACTGCTATATTCACCGTTTGCTATTATAGCCTTGAGTGTATCGGGGAAAGAAGACGCGGATTCTTTATCGGCATTTGCCACTTCTCCAGTATCCGCGATGCTGTACCAATTACAGCGAGATTTAAATCGGTTGAACCAACACTAGCAACAAATTTTTCACCTTCTCCCCCTCCCTTCCACAACTCCTTCTCTGTCCCAAGCATAAAGCCGAGCATTATAAGGGTACAAACCCCTTTAATCGTGCGCAAATTATAAAAAAACCAAACAAAAAACGCAATGGTCCGCTCCGGTTAACCAGAGCCACTTGCACGTAACCCAACACTCCATTTCCGATTCACCGACCCACTCCCCACCGGCTCCCTCCGTAACAATCCCGTCACTTTTGAACCCATCCAAGGAGCCTTCCAAGACCGCTCCTAACGAAAACCACCAATGACGCCTAATACCCCAACCTAAAATATCCCATCAGAAGCATCACTCCTCCATCATCAGCAACCCTCCTCTATTATCAGCACTCCTAAATTTTAGCTATATCAGACTGCCCAAGACCCCAAAGAGCCAATAAAATATTTATTTAGCGGGCCAAGATTGGGTGTTTTATTCTGGTCGTTGATCTGATCGAGGTAGGTAGATCATCAGGTCAGCTGGCAGCGCAAAATATTTAGGGTCTGTCTTGGGAATCTTGGGATGCTCTGGGATCAAAAAAATCCATGCCTCACATAGTTATTCAATAACCGCGTAACAAAAAATCTTAACTTTCGTCAATCGTAGTTGTAATCGTGCAAGAAAAACGCTGAAAAAGAGAACAAGAAAAAAATTGAAGAATCGCGTAACTCCGAGTTCGCGTAAGTCGGGGTGTTACCGTATTATAAGAATTGCTTTGATTCAAAAGATGTTCTTAGATCCAACGTCACCAGATTGGTTGACAACAAATCGCGCTGATTAAGTTGGAGTTGGTTTAAGTAAATGTGACTCCTAGTTATCATTATATCATTTTGCAATTTTTTAATTTTTTTACATATTATAACGGCGGCACAGCTACCTTTTTGGGGAATTTCCTGTTATTATAATATTTGTGTTTCGATTTGAAATTTCATTAAAAATTGCAAGTCATGCGAAAAGAAAATTTAATAAAATAATAATAATTATATATGAATGTAAACGAGTATTGAATGGGTTTGTATTCTATACTCGTTTACATTCATATATATAGCAGAGCTTACTTATAATAAATAATTTACTAATTCTAATCAAAAGTAAGTAAGACTATCAAATGACTAAGCAAATAAAAAAAAAACTGCATTGCAAAAAAGTTAGAAAATAGCGGAAGAAATTAAACAAATTTTTTACTGATTATAAATGAATTTTTTTTAAAAAACACAATCAGACCACTTTAAGTGCTTTATGCTACATACTACATATGGAAGGTATGTAATAACTTTAGTGATAAGCACAAATTGTCGAATAGAGTAAAGCTTTGTGAAGAAATTATATTATTTCTTGTTGGTTCGCTCCGATTCTCTGAGCAATTATGCGTAGTTGTTGAGAGATTTTATTTATTTTATATATAGACACAAAGAAGCAGTGATTTAAAGCGAAAATAAAAATTCCACTCAACTGATAAGTGATAATACAATAAGACTCAATTATAACTTACAATTGAACTGGAGCATTTCTCTGCGCTATACTTAAATGACTCAATATACAGAATTGTAGTGTTGTAGTCGGTTAAGAGAACTTGCTTTACCCTTATTTCTCTTTTTTTTTTAAGATGTAAATTAATTCGATAAAAGCACCATCGCAAAAGTGATGGCGATTATTGCACTTTTTATTTGAACTACGGTGTAACGCTTTTGGACTCTGACTATTTGCACAGCATTGAACTTGGTATGCAGAATTCAACAACCATACTATTCATTGGAATATTCGCGTTTGATAATAAAATTTAAAAAAAGTAAAATTTTTGTTGGACTTGGCAACGTTTATATCGGTAACGGTTTGAAGAATTTTAAATAAAATGAATATTATTTTTATTTTCTTTCAAAAATTACGAACAGTGACTTTGTAGTTAAAAGCGGTCAATAGTTACAGGGTGTGAAGTGATGTACGTCAAAGTACGTCTCTTCCAATTAAAACGCTACGTACACCACAGTGGTTGACAATAGACCCCCATCCCATACGATTTTTTTCAATAAATTAACCAAGAAATAACTAACCCCTTTAAGTATTTACCACCTTAACAGATACACCCTGTATACTTATATACCTTTCAAGTTCTAATGCTCAAGAAAAAGTTATGACTAAAAGCTTAAGTTTGAATAGAAACTTTTTGATTCTCTTCTTTTTCTCCTTTATTTATCTTATACTCTCTTTTCACTATTCTCTTTTTTATTGTATGTAGTAAAACTGAAAAGTGTTGCGGTCGTGGCCAGTCAGTGGGTCGTTTATTGTGATGCTCGTGTAATTAGTGAGTTGGAAGAGTAAAAGCATAGTCTGAAGAATGTCTGCTTATGCAAGAACGATTTTTCCCACGTTTTTATGATAAATTAAATATGTAAATAATAGAGAGTTGTCATTTTTGTCTAATAAGGATAACAATTTTCAACTATTTACAACATATAGGTACATTAAGTTTTGCTTGAATATAAACTTTTTGTTAGCTTTATCTCTCTCTCTTCATATAATTATATTCAGCAAATACTCTTTCTCTTGTTCTATTGTAAGTGTAGTGTCAGTGGCACAGTGGGTCGTGAATTTGGAAAGTGAAAAAGTGAGTGAGAATAGTTGGCCATTGTGTGATTTATGCCTGCTGTGATGTGGCCTGCAACTAAAAGCATCACCTCACCGAGCACTAACACTGCTGGCTCGCAAAATTCTATAGAGAATTGAGCTATTTCCACGGAAATTTGTCGTTGTCGCTCGTTTCGTTTGTTAGCTTTTTGCTAGAGCTCCGAAATTCATTTCGTTTGTTTGGTTCTTCGTGTTGTCGTCGGCGCTAAGAAATTTGCACATCGTCCGCGCAATATTTCGCAGTAAAACAATAAATTAATAAATAGAAAAATTTATAAAAATTAATTGCATCGAAAATACAACAACAACAAAATATTTGTTTCTGCTTAATTTTAGTTTCTTCGCTTCTTGAATTCTCGGTTTTTTTTTCTCTTCACTCTTCTTTGCCATAATTCGATTTTGTCGGCACATCGTATGGATTGATATGAATAAATTTTTTGTGCCAATATTTGCATGCCTTGAGATAGTGTAGCAAAAAAAATAAAAATATTTGTGAAAAACGCGACAATAGTGCACGCGTTGTGTTTATAAGAAAGGTATTAAAAAAATCTAACACATAGCGTGAATAAAAATAGCAAATAATTACATAAACAGTTTTTCGCAAAATCGGTCTGTAGCGATGTTTGTTGTTTAACTTTTTTTTTTTTAATTAAGGAGTTGAATTTTCAAAAAAGTAACGATTTATAATTAAAAAAAATTTAAGTTTTGTGCCAACTTAATAATAAAATATTAAATAAAAATGTTGATTGACATAATATGTATATGAATTAAAAGGATAATCGGGATAAAAAGAAAGATTTCATATTGGATACTAAAATACTAAATTTTTTTTGAGTGTATCGCTTAGAATTTTTGAAAATAGCAAAAAGATCAACAAACCAGCAACGATTAATATCTTATATATATCTTAATAATATACATTGATATTAAGAAGAGAAGAAAATATCTATTGGTACTCAGTTGCGTATTAATTTATGAAGAAAATAAGAAAATAGTAAAAATTTGATAAAAATATAAACGGTTATACAATACGAATTTACGCAGCCATTAGAAGATTTACCTCACTGCTGTCGTAGTTGTCATCTGTTACACAACAAAAGTGATTTGTTTCCCCCTCTTTGCTCATTGTTGTTATTCTCTTCTAATCAGCATTTATTCAATGAACGCAGTCAGTCAGCCAACTAAATAGCAGCAATTGTGGTTTTGTAGCAAAATGCAATTCAAAACAAGACCAAGAGGACTAGAATTTTATTCTCTCTTCTCATTCTCATCCTCATATGCATCAGCAGCATCTTTACAATCGATTGTCGTCTTCCTCATCTTAAACATCAAGAAAAAGTTGAATATATGTTAGTGGGGTAGAATAAGCCAGAGAAGAAGAAGAACACCGCAAGAAAAAACTTGATTAGTTTGTCGTAAAGGGTTGGCTAAGGCGCAAATGTGATACTAGCGGCGTAATAGCAATTTACCTCTGTACAGTCAGTTTGCGTTTGTGCTGTGCATACAATGTTCAATGGTCGTGTGGTTTTATTGGAATAGATGTGTGTGTGTGAGTTCACTTAATGGATTAGCATCAGGCGACTTATCGCTCGACTGCAGTCGCTCGACTGGAGCAAATTTGGCGCCTTGCTGCAATCGCATCTCTCATTTGTGGCGAACATACTTATGACTGTATAAGCACATATGAAAGTTACAAACTTATTCAGTAATAAGCTACACTGTGGTTCACTAGATTAGAAGCACATCGTTTCGGGGTAATACAAAATCTAGTTTTAAAACATATTCAGAACAAGATGACGGTATATTAGAGACATTTTTAAAATTTTTATTTAACATGACTTTTCCTGTCTGTCGGTTTTTTCGACTTTTTTTAGGTCCTTTTTCAACACGACCTAGAGCGCTGAAATTTTGTGAGCAGCTCAGTGTCCAGGGACACTTCTAAGATTCCTCGTATAATGCGTATTTTCGTCATCGAACGTCTCGATTCAGCAGAAGCACCATGCTTAGCTGCTACACAGCATTTTTAGGCATCATTTTGATCAAAGAAAATAGGTAGGATGACTGCAAATCATATTTTCCATAGCATAGAAGTTGTTGAAGAGCTTAATTCACTGATCAAGTAGAATTTTTTCATGGCACTTTTAAATGCAATTACATTCATTAGCAGTATTAATTTATTTCGGTGGCACTACATTAACTCTAACATTCACATATTCCTCACCTCTTGAACGCTTTTCCTTTCTCATACTCTTCTTCCAGTTGCTAGATTTTATCACTCTTTTCCTATACTTAATTGGACGTCAATAATTTCTGTATTCACATTGTTTTGTAACTGTGACTGGTTTTCATCCTTTAAAAACTTTATTAGTTACTCCGAACTTGAATCTTGAAATGGATCTTCTGTAATGGACCCAAAGATTCCTGTCAAAAAAGTAAAGTAAAGGATAAGAAAACTAACTAATAAAACTAATCAAACTATTTCGTGAAATCTTATAATACCTTACCTAGACTATCTATATTTCTTAAGCTTTCTTCTTGTTCATTGTTCATATTTATTTGTAACTTGGAAGACCAAACAATTTACTAAAAATGCTAAAATGGCGGAAATATGACGGAAAAGTTCTCTTAGAGACATTGAAATGTGCAGGCTTATCTACGGAGCGACAAAAAAAAAACAAAAGTATATCCTAATTTCATCATGACAGTGAAGTTTCAGTTTGAAGTGCCAAGGTGCCTATCTTACATAGGCCAGTTTGGCTCTTAAAATTTTGACCATTAAACTTAACACCAAAACAATATTTTGTGCCGCTATCTATTGAACAAATATTGAATCACTTTTTGGCCGTTCTGGTTCAATCAATACGATCATTTATAATAGTTGAATCATAAACTCAATATCGCAACAAAATTCAGTTATGTTCTCATAGCCTCAATTGTAAGCGTTGTATCTTTCTAAACGCTTAGACAAGTATAATTTAATCCTTCTCTGACAATGTCAAACAATTTTTTACTCATTCTTTAATAAAAATTTGGCAAACCTTTTCTTCTTTACAAAATTTACTTTTTATACAAAAATTGTATGCCTCTAATCTTATGAACCAATTTGAATGCATGCCATTTTGACTCCTTCTGTTAATGTTTCACAAAACTGCCTATAGCTTGTTCCCTTAAAATTTTGTTAATCACATGAACCACTGTTTCTTTTACAATTTTATTTCTCTCACCGGGAAAATATCATTTTTAAATTCTCTATATTAACTTCACTTGCCCGTGGCTGGCTGGCTGGCTGGCTGGCCAAATCTTGTGATCAATTTTTAACCCACTTCCTACAGCCCGATTTTATTGAAATTTTGCACACATGTATATCTCCCAAGACAACACTTTCTATTAAATTTCTCGGGCCGCGGGGTCGGGGGGCTCTCATACAAATATTTTACAAAATTTACCCGATTTTCTTTAAATTTTGTACACATGTGTGTCTTCGATGGAAAACACTTTTTGTATCTGGAGCGATCGGCCCCTTGGGGACCCCAATATATAATTTTTAAATATCGCTATATCGCATCAGATCACGGCAAAGTCTGAGCTCTGTGCTTTGTGAGCAGCGCTGTTCGCTACCGCTGCGTGAATGTGAATGGTGAATGATTTTGCCACAAAACGAGCACGCAGTGTGTGTGTGTGTGTGTGTGTGTGTGTATCCCCGATTAGAGAATTTACAAGAAAAATTTTAATTTTTATGGGTTGTTTTTTATTACTTTCAAAATTGCCGCTTCTAATTTAGTGAACCGCAGTGTACATACGATAAGCACATATGAAAATTACAACCGTATTCAGTTATAAGCTATAATAAGCACCGAGTTACTACCCGCTCTTCTTTCATCATGTGACAGTTGTATCAGGAGAGACTTTTTTGTATTCGGTGATGATTGTTGATTGCCTATTTTTGCTATACCTATGGCTATGTTACAGTCACATTATCTCAGGGATGCCGTATACTGTGTAAGGTCTTCCAATATAATAAAAAAGCTTCAGAGTATACGAATGTTAAACATGTAAATGCATATGCATTCTTTGAATACAAAAGACAATAAGTTTGTAATTCATTGTGTTATATAATATCGCAAAAATGTACTTTTTCTGTCACGATTGATGAAACATATTTTAAATTTTGATTTACCCCAACCATGTCATATGTACTTCGGTATATACCGACTTCTGATGTGTTTAAAATAAGAGAATTGACTTTTTGTTATAATGTTGGACCCTAAGTTGTTGTGGCACAGCTGTTGTTCTTATGTGGTTACACAAAAAGGCAGAGGAGCATTTAAAGCATAAAAGGTAGGAAATTTGCCAGAAAAGTAAAAGAAATTTTAGTTTATGTTCATTAGTTATCTTATCGCTGTTTGAGGTGTGATAAAAAAAGGAAAGTACATAGTGTATTGTATTTGAATAATGTTATATACTACAGTGCGAAGTTCCTGAATAGGAATTGGTTATTAATTGTGAATGATGTTGAACACACTTTTTTAAATCTTATTTTGTAAAATATCATGTTCCATTAAACATTTGACATTTTTTAGTTAAGCGAAGTTAATTATTTTACTAAACATATTTCGTCTTATCAAACCAAAAATTTCTGGTTTTTGGTAATCTTGCATTTTAGCCATTTATCGCTGTTCGCCATTATCTTTATTAGGGTTACGCATGTGATTGTTTTTAATGATCAGATGATTAAATACACGACGATTATAAATAACTGAATTGCATACAGAATAAATTCTTCTGGCCAACACTTCTCACTTCAAATCTATTTATTTTGGACCACATGCTGCTTTTTGGGATCACTGAACTCCACGCGCCTTGTTTACACAAGAGCACACATCGGAGTCAGCACCACCATTTTTTGACATCCAGCTGCCCAAATAACAAAACCTTTCGACTTCCTCTATCTGATGTCCGTCAATCGAGAGATCACATGTTCCACTAGCGTTAACGCGAAGTAGTTTTGTTTTTGAGACGTCCAGGTCTTCTAGGCGGTGAAAATCATTCCATGGCAAACCCGATGGAGTACGGGTTACTATTTTCATCACCCAGTCGATAACAATTGTGAACAGCAATGTTGAGAGGGTGCAACCTTGCTTGACTCCCGAGTAGATGTTGAAAGGTGAGCCAAGATGACCGTTAGGAATGACGCGGCATGTTGAGTCGCGGTACAGCTCCTTAATGATGTTAATGATTTTTTCAGGAACACAATAGCTGGACAATATCTGGCATATCATGTTTCGGCCCACGCTATCAAAAGCGCGCTTATAATCTACAAAAACCATATACAAAGGCGAGCGATACTCAACTGACTGATCAATGATTATACGCAGGGTGTTAATGATCAATACAAGAACGGTTTGGGCGAAATCCTGCTTGTTCATTTCTCAAAATTGGCTCTAACGCATTCCGTAAGCGCCTAGCTAATATAGAGGAGATCACTTTGTTTATGGTGTTTAGCAGGGAAATTCCTCTACGCAGGACATGACATTTAGAGCCATCATAGGTTGCTTTATTAATAGCTATTAGATTATCGGGTATACCTCTTCTGCGCAAGGCGAGCTAGATAAACTGTCTGATGAAACTATCAAACTCCTTCTTAAAATCGATGAACAGCAGGTGCAGTGGTGACCGGAATTCAAAGCACCGTTTAATAATGACCCGCAGGGTGTTGATGTGGTCTACACAGGAGGATCCAGTATGTATCTTCCAGATGTTCCTTAATGTTCGCTCAAGTACTACTTTGGCTATTACCTTTGCAACTGCAGAAAGAACGCAAATGACTCTCCAGTTTTCGCACACCATAAGACTACCTTTTTTAGGGAGCTTGACAATCATTCCCTTCTTCCACTCGTCGGGGAAACTTTGTACCTCCCAAGCTCTCTCTACAAGAGGATATAAAAGCTCTGCTTATGTCGTTGGAGCGGCACACAGAAGCTCTGCGGGTATACCATCAAGTCCTACCGACTTGTTGTTCTTTAGTGCGTTGATCGCGATCGATCTCATCTTTACTGGGAGTTGAGGTACGAATTCGGGAAATTGTTACTGCCGGCAGCTCCGTTTGATTTGGGTGCATATCGTTAGCGAAGACACGGTTAAGGACTGTAGAGAAATGCTCCTTCCATCGCTTGAGCTGATACTCATCTGAAACGAGTACGGCCTTATCTAAACCTTTCACCGGATGTTGCCTAGAGCGGTGACCACGTGTCAGCTCTTTGGTGATTCTGTAAACGGTTCTGCTATCGTACCTGCTCGCTGCTTCCTCTGCTTCTGAGGCCAGGTTGTTAATATAATTACGTTTGTCACGTCTTACACTACACTTCTCTCATTTTGCTTCGATACAGGGACTCTAGATCGATCCTCGCTGCTGCTGGGGTATCTACAATACGAGCTTTAAGTAGCTTACGTTCTTCAATCCGCCTCCAGGTATCCTCGATAAGCCTCGTGCTGTACCTTAATGGCTTCTACCTACAATACTTTCCGCTTCAGATGTGAAAACATTTTTCTACTGATCGCTGCTGATTGCGATAAATGATCCCTTAATTGTTGGCGTACTGAGGGGATCTTTGGCCGGTCGATGTTATACCTAGGCATTCGGATGATATTGCGGATTCTTTGAACTGATGCAGAACGTAACTGGACAGTAGCTACCATAAGGTAAAGATCCCGAACCATACCCAAGTCGGCTCCTCGTTTGTTCCGGACCTTTAAAAGACAGCTCCTAAAACGTCGGCTGATCGCCGTCGATTTGGTTGGGTGATGATTGCCTGCCAGTTGACACCCAGCTGACTTTGTGGCAGGTCTTATGCTCAAACATGGTGCCACCTATGACAAGGTGGTCGGTTTTGCAGAAATCAACAAATCTTTCACCATTGTCATTTCGTTCGTCGAGGCCGTCCTTTCCAATCACATGTTTGAGTCCTTCGTTGTCGTTGCCTACCTTGGCACTCAACTCAACGATGACGATATCTCCGTTCGGCGTTGCGTTGAAGACAGCGCTTAGTTGATTGTAGAAGTTGTCCTTTCATCCTCAGTCGAAGGATTCGTTGGGCACTATTTACTATGCGGGTGCCAGGAAATTAGGCCTCTGCGTGATGTTGGCGTTAGCAGCAGACCTACTCCAGATTCACGGGGACTGCCAGAGGGTTTGCCGGAGTAGAGTAGCACAGTGTTACACGTTGGGGCTTGGTACTCTCCCGCGTCGAACCATCTTACTTCACTCACTCCCAGTATGTCCAAATTATATCGAAGAAACTCACGTTCCAGTTGAAGAAATCTGGCAATTTGAGGTCCTTCACTCCCTAAGTCAAGGAGCGTCCTCACATTCCAGAATCCAATCTTAGTCCGGGTACAATAGCCAAAAGTCGTCATTATCATTTCTTACCCGAGGCGTTGTGACGGTTTCAGTAGCGGGCATTTTTTCGGTACCGCAGGGTACTTACCCACGTTACCTAGACTAGAAACGCTAGACCGTTCGCACTTGAAATTTCAACCTACATATATAAGGATTTATACACATAGTTTTCCGGGGATCACCACTAGGAGGTAGAGCAAGCACTACATCACGTACTTGATTGTTGCGCTACTAGCTCAAAAGAAGGTTTGAGCAGTCAATAGTTTCCCGATCAATCGCAATGTAAGTCTTTCTTTTACTATGTAAAATGAAGTAAATACTAAACAAAAATGTACTTACAAAAGATAATTAGGTAACAATTCGAACGATAACATCATAATTAACAGACAAGAATAAAATTTAAAAATAAATTTGTGTAAATTGAAAAGTAAAAGTGAAAAGTGCTACAAATGGATTATAACGATAATAATGTACAATAATGAGAAAGACAATGTGCTGCGAAATTAAATCGACAAAATAAAGTGATGCACAATGAAGAACTATGCACTCCTGTACAGTGACATGAAAGTGATGCACAATGAAGAACTATGCAGCTATACAGTGAATGACTGACTGCATTCAGACTCAGACTCATTCCGTTTAATTGTTTCCAATTGTTCGTATATACATAATAATTAATATCAGACAAAAACAAATGAAATATAAGATAATACAATTCCTTCTGACAACAAATGACGTTTATCATAGTCTTCTTCTTAGTTCTCTTCCATTCTCAACTCATTAACATTTTGATTATTTCCTATGTCTATACGTACAAACGGTTATCGTCGCACGAGTACGGTGCATTGATGGCAATAATTTTAAAACGTTTCGTTATTTATTAAGCATAAATTAAGTGAAATATTTACTGCAGAAATTTCTGTTAACAATAGAATCATGAGAATTAATTTCAAATAAAAATTCTTATTGCAGTCGACGAGATGAGATTTTTTTTTTTTTTTGAAACTTAATAAGCTTAAGTGTAGATTTATTGCACATGTGTCCACACACGTGTGTCTATTACATAATATGTATATTTATTTGTTGATTAATTTGATAATATAAGAGTATTCAAATGCATAGCACTTGATATGCAAAACAGCGCATTCTCTTACTCGTTTAATTTTGAGTGCATTTCGAGTGCATTAAGAAGCACAGTGTGTTAGTGAAAAGAGAAACCGCGTCAAAACGTCCAACTCTTTAAAATTATAAGAGTGACATATGCGTATGAGTATGTGTATGAGAGTGTTTGTTGATTTTTTTTTTTTTGCTATTTTCAATATGTTATTTAAAAGTTTATTATCAATCACGTGCTGTGAGTGAATAAAGTGAATTAATTTTCTCCGCAAAGAATTTGTTTTTTCTCGCGGATAAAATTACAAAAAAAAAATCCATATAAAAAAAACAAACAAATCGAAATTTTGCAGTTATCTTGAGAACAGCGATGAGATATACTCTCTTGCTCAATACGAAGCAAGTAAGCAAGTTGAAGAGAACAACAACAATATCACCAGCATCGGCAGCGACAAACAACAGGAGGAGCAGCAGCAGCAAAAAGAACAACCAGTTGAACAGGAAAAATTACAAATTCAGCAAGAATTAATAAGTGCAGCGTCAATCATTGAAGAAGATGCAACAGAAATCATTGCTGCTAATGGTGATGGCGTTGGCACACTAAAAATACCGCCACTATTACCTCCATTGGCAGAAGACTCTGAAGAAAAGTCATCAGGTCCACTTTCGTTTTTGTCGTCGTCACCGTCGTCATCGTCGTCTTCTTCGTCGTTGTCATCATCATCATCATTTGATCGCGAGGATTGTGTTGTGAAACGTGAAAACATTTTAATAACGAAAAATATAATCATCGATAATAGTAATAAAGTAATAAACAAAAGCGGTGCATCTCGTGACTCCTCATTGTCACCATTGCGTCGAAAATTGCAATCGAATTGTTCAATTGGCAATAAACAATCGAAAATCATTGTTGAAGAAAAACGCCCCAAATCTGTGACTGCATCAGTTTTTCGTGTTGCCGATTCTTTGCCGTCGTTGAAAAAGCTACAGTCACAGCTGCCGAAGCGTTCCCAACAGCAATTACAACAAACAACAGCACAACAGCCAACTTCATCAGCTGCAGCTACTAGTGCTAGTGGTGGTAATAGAATATTTTTGAATCACCAACAATTGCCCCAATTGAATGTGGCGTCAAAGGCACAATCGGTAACCGCATCAGTTTTTACGCCGATATCACAATTGCCCAATTTATTGGCCAGTCGTTCGGCTCAATTTTTCATACCACACCAATCAACGCCGGGCGGCGGCGGCGGAACATTGCCACCGGCACCAAAATTACTGTCAACAAAAACATCAACAATAATTGTCAATCAGCAGTCACAACAGCAGCAGCAACAAAAACAACAGCCGCCACATTTGACTTTTGTGTCGCGTTCTGAAGATATGAATAAAGGATATTTATCGTTTGCCGAGGATGCACAAGAGTTGACAAGTGAGTAGATTTTTAATTTTATTTTGCTTATTCTATTATATTCCCTTTCATTTTCCCGCCCCATTCCAGTGTTCATTACTTCTTTAGAATTTAGATCACAAAAATTGCATCATATTCTGTGATTTAGCCATTTAAATATTCTTTACACGACCATAGAAGAAAGTGACTGTTTCCTACGCTATAACCTACCATCGAAAGTAGCCGTTATTCACCCTAGTGAGTTAACATATAAAATACTTCTGTTAT
Organism: Nephrocerus scutellatus; assembly: GCA_947095585.1. Taxonomy (NCBI): domain Eukaryota; kingdom Metazoa; phylum Arthropoda; class Insecta; order Diptera; family Pipunculidae; genus Nephrocerus; species Nephrocerus scutellatus. Next base: position 113,463,268 of record OX352761.1, on the reverse strand, counting down.
TTACTGCAGTCACAGCGAACACACATTCCCAGAGTAATTTTGCATTGCGCACAACCGGTTTAGTAGAAAAACCGGTTTCGGTGGTGCGAAAAAATAGCGTACTCGCTTAAAAGTGATTATCGTCCACTTTCCTCGCTCGTTATGTATTATCCTATTGCCTTGATTTTCCTCATTTGATGTGATATCGGGTTTATCGTTGGTATCAACTGAAAAATTTATTAAAGAAACTCCATACTTATTTACCGAAGGTGATAAGTCCAAACAAACAACAAATATTATATCATATTCGGGGGAGCTGATAAACTCTGTCACTAAGGACATACTATCCTTCATTAGGGAGGTAGTACGTCTCTTAGACTAATTTCACCCTATGATACAATATATCTTATTAGGTCGCAGAGTCAGCTACATGGGCCAGGGCCATTTTAAAAAAAACCTACATTTCTATAGGGTGTGGCTGTATGGTGGAAGCAGTTAATCGTGACAAGCCAAGCAAAGTCAAAAGTTCAGTTTTGTACAACTCCCTCCGTCGCACCAGACATACTGTTAAACCTTACAACCCTTACAACCACTTAACATCTTCAGTAGGTAACAGTACCTGCTAGCACGGATTTTCACCTCAGTGCAACATCCCAGTAGACTAAGAATGAAATTGTGCACTCCTCTTTTCTGCCTTCATTCCAGGATTCTACCGGGTAATACAGACTATACACCATATCGCATAAGTCACCATCAAGTCCAGATCATTCTGGGAATAAGGCGCTCACTTGGAATACTTACATTTTTACACAGACGGGTCAAAACTGATGACGGGGTTTACGGAGGTGTTTGTCTCTAAAAGGCTTAATCTTAGTCTTCCTTTCCGCCTTCCTAATCACTGTAGTGTATTTCAGGCAGAGAAATTATGGCGATTAAAGTAGCATTATTATCCTGGCTGCAGATGAATGTCAAATCCGCTACGAATAACCGCATCTTTTCGGATAGCTAAATTGTATTGTAGCCTTAAACTGTTGATCATCTCTCAAGAAGTTGGTGGAGTAGTTTAACATTCAGCTGTGTTTGTTGCCGGGGCAATGAAAAGGCTAATGAGCTCGCCCAACTTGGAACTACACTCCCCATTTTACCTGAAAGTGGTTCTTTAGGCATACTCGTACCAATTGCTACATGCAAACTCATATTTAATGCTACTAGGGAAACTAACCATAGGAAATTAAACGGGAAAATTTGTCTAGCAGATCTTGTCCAAGCTGGATCCGAAATGCTCCCTAAAAAGATTGCACACCGATGCTATAATAGGTATCATCACCAAACGACGAACGTCTGCAGAAGATGCATGTACGATGAGGAGAAGGGGACTATTCTATACCTTCTCTGTAAACAGCCCTCTCGAAAAAGTAAGTTACACCTGGGAGTTTTTGGTTACAATGCATGACCTTAATGATCTGACTAATACTGACATTAGTAGTCTCTTGCGCTTCATGCACGAGGCTCTAAATGGTTCAACGAGTAAGGGGAATAATTTTCTGGATCAAATTGTTTCGGCTTTACTACCGACTGCCACTTTAAACTAAACTTTAAACTTTGCTCACCATCCGTATAGCAGCCTACCTTGCTTGAACGTAACTTGCTTTTATCGGATTTGCTCTCTACCACTATATGTGGTGGGAGTACCCCAAGAATTGCTTCCATACCCGTCGTGGGGTAGGTTCTCATTTAAAACACAGACCTCTGCACTTTTTCCAAGTCCCTTCTCGAGGTTGTTAGCTTGTTTCTATTCGCTCCATTGCGAATCGTTAGAATAACAACTATCATGGTGTACATCCAGTGCATTATACGGGGACTAACTCTACAGGATTTTCTTGGCCACCCTTCTGCACACCATAAGTGCTCTTTTTGTTTTTTGCAGTATGTTGGTGTTGATGTTTATTCATTATGCGTTAATAGCAAAAACAAAATCACATCACATGTCTTACGACATCTACCTATTTGCTGTTTAATTAGATGCATTTTTCGTTGTGTTTAGGAAATTGCGGTTATTGGCTGTGTCGATATGGATGATTTAAAGGAAAAAGCCATCAGGATGGTTTTTTCTGTAAGTTATTATTGATAATAATATCAAGGGATATTACACAAAAGCACCCTGTCTGGAAGTGATTGGAAATTAATGTCATATTATTTAACCCAATTAACTCTTCACATAACCACATGGCCGGCCGTGCTGTCAGGCGGGTATTTTTTTTTCTTTTTTGATCGACAAATATCAGATCATGCCTTGAATTGGCATTAAAAAAATGTTCAAAATGTTATTTCGTTCAGCTTTTTTCGCTTAGGTTACTCCCAAATAATCGGTCAACTGACAACAAATAATAATTATTATTATGATGCCATGAAATTTAATTCATATGTTTTTTCCTGATTCGATAACAAAACGAGCGAGCTCTGAGTAGATTATATTTTGCAATTTTAATTTTATAATCCTTATCAAGAACCAATAAAAGTTATAATAATTAATCAACTGCCGACATGTAGAAGAGCAACACAACAATTGAATTATAACTTAACTTGCCGTTTACCAGAGAAGTGCATTGCGATCAAGGCTATCGATAAGCAAAATAAACAAAGTTGCTCTATTAACTAACTTAATTAGTAGGTCTGTTGTTTTTGTTGTTATTGTCAATATTATATCGCTTATCTAAGCTTCAAATACTATTAAATAATAGTATTTCATAAATATTACAACAATGTATGTGCAAGCGCAAGGCAACTATATTTCTTATCCCAATTCATTTTTTTTATATGTTCCTATTTAATGTAAGTTCTTGCAAATATTATCCTTATCCACTGACAGGGTTGGTTATATATTGTCCCTTTTTTCTCAATTATAAAATTTGTAATTATCACTTACTCCTCTGTGATACTTGTTCCGCCCTATAACAGTTCTTGGCTGTCAGAGTTCACAAAAAGTGAATTGATATTAGTAATTTTTAACAAAGTGTACATACGAGTAATTTTCGCAAGCACTTCAGGATATTATGCATATCTTGATATCTGACGGGCAATTATTTTCATAGAAAAAACAATTGTATATATTGACGGTATCCTTGCCATCAACACCAGGTTATCACAGCCTCGCTTAATACTTAAAAACAAGTAAATGTAAAAAAACTTCGTTTTTCGGGTACAAACTTTTATGTATACATCGAAACACGCCACACAGTCACAGTTATTTGGGTATAATCGCAAAAAAAAAGTCGGGCCTATTTTAAAGTATTTTCTTTATTCCACGCATCACACGCGCCACACGCGACTCACGACACGCGTCAAACGCGGGATATCAAAATTTCAGCCCTCTAGGTCGTGCGAAAGGTGTTTAAAAAGACCTAAAAAACGAGAAAAATCATTGGCGCGATTTCAACCCATCGCACGCGTCATATAAAAAATAGACTAAGACACTTACAAAATTTCAACTCTCTAGGTCGTGTGAAAGTTGCAGTTTTCTAGGCAGTGTGGAAGGCTGTTTAAAAGCACTTCAAAGTAGTCGAAAAAACAGACAAAAAGGGGTCAAGTCAAGTTAAATAAAAGTTTTTAATACTGGTGTTAAGTATCATGTGCCTTGAAATAAAAGCCGAATTTTGAAATTCTGTCGAAGTTCACTTTAATAATGTAAAATTGCTTAAATGCTGGTGTGCCCCAGGGCTCTATTTAGTCCCTTACATTGTTTTTCACTTTTGTTAATGATCTCTACTTTGTGACTTCTAAGCCAGTTCACTCTTTTGCCGATGACAGCACTCCTCTTCACCTCCTTATATAAATTTTGTGGAACGACCCTCACCCTCACAGGTGTTACTCAAAGAACTATGTGTGTTAAGCACGTGCAATTCTGACCTGGACAGCATAATAAAATAGGGAGAGATAAAAGAGTAGAATTTAACGCTTCCAAAACACAATGATGGTCTTCTGGAGTCCAAGCGAATCGTAAACCCTTAGTCATTATCCATTAATGGCACTTAAGTGCCGAAAACTGAAACACTATACATCAATGACAAGCTTCATTGGAATGACCACATTTTTGCAATCGCCAAAAATGCTACGAAATGTTTAGGTTTTACAAGGCGAACGCCCCATTATAACAATAGACGAATTCGTAACTATAATAACAACAAATACAATAACCAACATTTATGTGCCAAAGAATCATTCTCATATCTTTTGATGATCCTTTTCAGCTGGGTTTCCTCCTTTTCCTTCCAGTTCTTTAAACAATTGGAATTGGATAACAACAATCAATCGAATCAAACTCCTATAATAAATAGCCCAGCTATTAGAAAACTGTCGTAAAAATGGGTCATTGCTGTCAAAAGCCCACTTTAAAAAAAAACTAAACGCAAAAAACGTTAATTAACATTGAAAAGTTTTTAGTATCAGCATTTTGTATACATTTTTTAATGTTAATTTTCAAAATTCCACACAAAAACAACACACACACAGCGAGAGTAAAATTAATTTGCATTTAAAATTGCATACGGAAGTTTATAATTTATGTGAAATTTATGCTTTTTTTCTAATTATCAAATACTACTTTAATATTGCAAGGTGCACAATGACTTGTAGAATAAATAACAACTCATGCCTTTGACCTGCAGTAAGCGAAAGAACACACGGTATTTAAGAACCGGTATTGGTTAGCTACAAAAACAAATACCTTTTGAAAATATACATACTAACTCAACATTTGTTGTCAAAACAAATTACTGAGATTATTTTCTTGCAAATTGCTTGCTTCATCTGTGATTTTTGCATCAGGCAAAGTGCAAAACTATGAAAGATTTTAATGAAAGATTTTAATAGGATCACAAGCCAGGCCGTCTTGTATACGCTCATCATCAGTCTTTGTTTATTGTCTATTTACTTGAAAAATGCGATCACAGCGCTTTATTTGTAAGCTTTTCGACTTTTTGGCAGTTCTGTTCCAGTTACTTGCGTTGATCAGAGAGTGAACATAAAACGCATAAACAATAGATAGCAGTAGATTACCTGCACATCGCTTAATATAAAATACGAAATGCATATGTACATTTTTTTATGGTTGAGTTATCATCAATTGTATTGCGTGCTGTCGTGATTGACAACGAGTCACGCAATTAGTACAAAACTAAAAAGTAATCGTAATTTAACAAGGTGCCATAGATTATTATCCAGTGCTCCCTGCATTCTGCTTGACTCAACTCTATACATCTGTCTGTCGCTTTATCTGAAATTAATTGCAATCTAGATAATTGCTTAACTCCCTCTTGTTGGTGACCAATTGTTTATCTGATTCATTTAGGTGATAGAAAAGTAGAACACATGACAAACGTGACAATTAACTGGAAATAACGCGTATGAACTTTCGAAAATGAACGCGACACTTAGCTTAATTACCATTTGATTGCGTAATCGTTATAAGTATTATACGTCATGCTAAGTTTAAAATGTAAACTCTAAATAGGTAGTTAATCTTATCAGCGTGATAATTCCAGTGTCGAAAAATGTTTTAGATTTGTGTGTACTCCTTATCCTCTGAACAACCTTTCTAAAAATATGACCATGACTAGTACTGAGGTACATAAACTACAGGAGTCTATATCATACGTTTTTCAAAATAAATAAATAAAAGTAGCAGACTTTTGTGTAAGAATTCTAATTTTTTTAATTTTTTTTTCTACAGAGCATATAGTGAACATTCAGGAGTTTTATAATAGAAAGTAATACAGTTGGCAATAAAGAATTTATTATTAAAAAACTAGTTTAAATACCCAAAGATGCTCGGGTGCCCCCAACACACTGTCCCCACCACAAAAATACCCCTTACCCCATCAGGCTGACCACCAAGACCCTCCAACACACACCTTGAGATACGCCCAACCCCACCACACACCTTGAGATACCCTCTCCCTCACCACATGCTATCAACACTATGAATCAAATGCACGGTCTTCGAGTCACTCTCATACAAACAATACCTAGCCCGCCAGCACGTCAATCCCCTCAACACCATTACCCCACAAACATCCACCCCAACTGTCTCCACCACATCCCAAAGTTTCAGCGATATCGGTCTTCGAGTTAAGAGTGAACAGACAAAGTTTCATTTTTATATATTAATATGACAAATTTATAAGTATTTTAAATCGTCCGCTACTTTTCGGTACGTTGTAAGCAGTTGTAGAGACGTAGGCGGTCATAGTTTTCTATTCCCCATCAGTGCTGTCAAAAAAACTAAAAGTACCACGTTTCAAATTTTAGGGGAGTATTTCAAATAAAAATGGGGTACACCTATACTTAATGTTATAAAGAGGTAATGTTGGTTTGTGTGTACGAGTAGGAGGTAATTTTCAAAACTACTGGACCGATTTCAAAAATTATTTCACCATTATTTAGAAAGCTTTACGGTTTGAGGTTGTTTTTATTTTTAACCACACGCCACGCAGTGCCTCGCATGTGTTTTTATTTTTCAGCATTTATAGTGGAATTCAGTATACCTTTGGTTAAAAGAGAATTTACATGAAATTTTTTTATTTTTATGAGTTGTTTTTAAATTCTCTATATTAACTTCACTTGCCCGTGGCTGGCTGGCTGGTGGGCAGAATCTTGTGATAAATTTTTAACACACTTCCTAAACCGATTTTATTCAAACTTTGCACACATGTGTATCTCCCATGACAATACTTTCTATTAGAATCTGGGCTCCCTCGAGCCTCGAGGCCGGGGGGCTCCCATACAAATATTTTACAAAATTTACCCGATAACTGAACTGTCACTGAAACATGTATCTTGTTTTTATGTCAACTTTAAACCAATTATTAAAATATCTGCGAAAATTGAAAAATTAATTGTCAATAAAATAAAAATTGTCGACAACAAGATTCAGTCAGTGCCATATATATATATATACCTAACGCAGTAACTTAATTGATGAAAACTTTTTTATCGTTGTTGTACAATTATCACTTAAAAGTTATTTACATTAAAAAAGGTTATAAGTATTGAAATGAAAGCGTCATCCTTTTATAAAGCCGCAGTTGATATTTTGATGTATTTTATAACAAAACAATTACTTAGCATAAAAAGGGTTAAAATATCAAAACAATACAATGGTTTATTAGTTCAAAAAAATGTCAAGAGGCAAGTATAGTCAGTCGATTAGATTGTTTACCCAATCAAATAAAAGTGCCCAAGATGTGGCTATTCATGTTTACTTACTTAGTTGATTGTGTAAATGTAAACATTAAATAATTGACGGGAGATCGTTCTCTCTCTCTCTCTCACCATTTAAAGAAACTAAATTTTGTTTTTGGAAATATTTTATATAAGGTACTATTTTGTTTGTTTGTTAAAGTTAATAAAGGTAAAAGTTTTTGTAATTATTCCCTTTTTTCTAAAAGGGTGCTTCAATAGGGGCAAAACAATTTTGAATTTTAATACAAAAGCACCCTATTACAAATTACTACCGAAATTCTGAGTCGTTGGTCGGAACTTTAAAAGCGATTTCTTACTCCAATTTACGGTCGTAATAATCGTCTCACCAGACCGGCTGTGCGTGCTATAGTGGATAAACTCGAGTCAACATATTCACTATTAAATATCCCTATGGTAGTGAGATAACGCACCGGTAGAAGTACCGCAAATATCGCAGCCGTAAGTGCTTCAGTTCAAAATGACTCAAATCAGTCAATTACACAGTAATTGGGAATCCCTCAGTCCACATTTCGGCGAAAGATCTCGGCCTACACCCTTAGAAGATCAAATAAGCTCAATTTCCAGATCATTTGATGCTATGAAAAAGTTCGAAAAAAATCCTGAATTTCACCGAAAAATCATCATCAGCGATGGAGTTAATTTTTGTCTTAATGGCTTTGTCAATAAGCAAAATATGCATTGTTGGACAACCAACAAACCTACATGTGCGTCAAGAGACTTCATTGCATCCACAAAAAGTGAACGTGTGGTGTGGGTTTCATGCCGGAGGTGTAATTATTTCGTCGATGAAAATGATCGCCATGTTACGGTCAATGGAGTTCGCTATCGTGACTATTTTTGTCCAGAATTGGATAGACTTAACATCAGTGGTATGTGGTTCCAACAAGATGATGTCACATGTCACAACAGCTGGTCAAACAATTGATCTATTGCAGGGGAAGTTCGGTAATCGTGTTACCTCAAGAAATGGTCCGGTGGAACGACCAGCTCGCTCATGCGATTTAACGCCGTTGGATTTTTATGAGGTTATTTAAAGTTGATCTGATCTCGTACCTGAATGCTACAGGTTTGTTATAACCATTTCCAGATAACTATCATGTCATAGGGTCCTCCGAGTTCTGTGGTAGCAGAACGGCGCACTCTAGCGCTATTTGAGGCCTCGCTAAGGCGTCGCGGACCACCACTCTACTTAACTTTCTACCTTCGCTAATTCTTTGGTTTGTGCCAACAACCTCAGAGGAACTCAAGAAGAATTTCGAACGATATGTGTGGAAGAGTGTTGGAAAATTGGATCCAATGAATAAGATCGCTGTAAAAGTGCTCGCGGTGGTCATGTGAACGAGATCAAATTCCATACATAAATATGTACTACACTTGGAATAAATTTCAGCCCGATATCTCAATTATTCTATTCTAAAACGCTTTAGGAGCTACCAAATGGTCTAACCCCCGCAGTCTAACACAGAGTAGCAGCGAGTTAGCACTAGCACATTTGTTAACTTTATTTTATTTGATTTAAATGTGTGTTAGCTTTCACTGTAGCTTTCACTGACTTGTAACAACGAGCAGTTAACTTAACTCAGCGAATTTGGCATGTAAAGTTCGCTAAATTAAAAAAGTAAAAATTAGTCTTTCTTTTTCTAGTAACTGCCTATAAACGATAACTAGATAAGATTAAAGGTAATTGAAGTAAATATGTGGTAGGCAAATACATACTAATTGAGGTATGAACTGTCTTTGACTTGTAAACCTAGCTAGACCCAAAATTTTTTAAAAATGGGTCAGAATATTAAAATTTAACAACAATAATAAGCTCATGTCAGTGTCAGCTTATGGAATATATTTACTTTTGTACTATTTGGTGAAGTGTGGGCGTTGGGCGATGAATAGACTTAATATCGATTCATCCTGTGCTTTAAGCGATAAAGGCCGGACAGCTGACATAGAGAAAAATAGGTTTATGATCCAGAAAAGATAAGAAAAGTTATCAAACGGACAAGCACTCTCTCTCCATTTGCTAGATAACACGTTTTTTAAAGAGCGGATAGTGGTGTTTTATATCCTTCTTTTTTATATATATGGTTCTTCTAAAAATACTTCACGTTTGCTTCCTTAGCATTTAACCCCGTATCTGCTGACTGGTGGTACTACCAATTAAGGCCATCCTTCGCATGGCAGGTTGATTTCTTTCTTAGCATAGCACATCCTTGTGCTTCTTGCAGCCCGTTCATGTCGGCAAAGTTGTGCTGCATCACGCTGGCTATGAATTCGTTGATAACATTCCAAGCTTCTTTGGTGCTCACTATTGCCTAAATGAGGCCAGCCGGACTGACTGTCCCTCCAAGTAGCAGTTCCAGCAGGCGCCTCCTGTTATTGAATCTCACGCACTCTTGCAGTACGAGCTCTGCATTATCTATACTGCCCTTGCAATAAAGACAGAATGGTTCATTCAAGTATTTAAACTTGTGAAGATACTCACGAAAACATGACAAGGACTGCGTAAGGTAGTAATTGACTTTTCCATGTTTCCTCGCTTGTATGTCTGAGATCAGCGTATGTGTCCACCGGGCTTTTGTAGATTTGTCTCATCTACGCTGTCACTCTATTTCGCTACGATTACTTATGTCATCTCCTGTTCGCTGACCTCCATTTGATTTTTGGTTTGTAAATTCTCCGACTATCGCTGTTATTACAATGATGTCAACTGACATTCTGCCGGCTATGACTCTTGCTGCATCGGTGGAGATTATCTAGAATGCGCAGCATATTCTGAGCGACGGAAGTCTTAACGTTGCTGTGGCTCCTTTTATATAACTGGTGCAACAAGGCACCGTGCCGATTTGACCCTTATTTTTTTCTTATAGTTTTCTTATCGGCTGCTTGCTTTGGCCCACCGATATTGGCAAAATCTTCGAAAAAGCTATCCCTGCACGCGATGCTTTTTTACTAGCATGCTCTTGAAACTGAGCCTGTGATCCAGCAGGACTCCGAAGTATTTTGTGTGTGGGCTTGATGTGATGTTATTTCCACCGACTCGAATTACCACTCTTTCCACCTTTTTTTTTTGCTACTTATCAGTACAGTTTCGCTTTGGTAATCCGCTAGCACTAACCTGGCTTCGTGTAGCCAATCAATGGCATCCCGGATTATTTTATCACATTTTTGCGTCTTAGCAACAACCACTATAGCTTTAGCATCGGTTTAAGTTTCTACTCCGATTGGTCGTCTAATTGTTCGATTATTGTTATTTTATGGCTGTAAATGTCTAAATGTAATACCCGCATGAATGACATCGTCTTAGAAGAGTTCCGCACATCCTATTTTCTAAAGCGCATCTTATGGATGCAGTCTCAACAGCATCGTCGCCGCTAACAAGCACAATATTCTCAAAAGATTAATGGATAATTTTTTCCTAACGTACCAGAGTATCTAATAGAGAATTATTATCTCGCGAGTGATCTGTATATCTCGTAGTGAAAAATAAAAATTCATTTATTTAGTACTTATGGTGTGATACACTTGGCAAATAACATCTGACCGTGTAAATAATATACTACTGTTACGTAGTCGTACGTTTCTAAGCCGTCGTATAATGTACACATACAAAACAAACCGCAGGTCTTACTAATAGTTCGAGTACATAAAGATCATGTGTATGTGTGCCTATGCCGCTTTACTTGCTTGACAGGGAAGATAAGATTTATCTGTGGCTATGTGCCCGCCGCCCCTCCCATATGACTTGGTATTACTATTAGTATTTTTATAATACATTTAAGCTACCATTAAGCTAGTTTACCCATTCGTAACGATTGCCATAAATGACTAAACTTTTCTGAAACCCATTTTGACAGCAGAAAATATATCTTAAGCAGGTATTAGCGGAATTTCAATTCCTTGTTTAGAAAAAGATTAATAGCTTTATCGGGTATTTACACGACATGTTAGGGATTTTTTTATGAATAACCACAAAGCGTAGCTGCTAATTAGTTGCAAGTATTCATTATGGCACATTTTTATTCTTTAAACACACACCATTTCAGTTTTCTTTTGAGGAGTGTGATGTGTCACTGTAACAATTTAGCTCTTTTAAGGATTAAGGTGTTTGCAATCCATTTTTAAGCATAATTTAAGATAATAAAAAAATTCTTTGGAGCATTGAGAAAAAGTTTTTAAATAAAAAAACTGCTCAATCGCGTTTACATCGCAACTAGTCCTCTATATGTGTGAGTCGATCTGTATAAAGTTTGGTATTAAAAGTGCAAAATAATTTAATAATGCGTCAGATTCGTGTAAATTTGCGAAATTTTTCCATAAAAACCTAATTAAATTTTAAAGTCATTAAAAATAAAGACGAAACACGTTAATGTTATTTTGCGCAGGTATTTAGTACTAGCATTAAATAATTAAGAACAAAATTAATTTCGTCTCAAAGTTGTTAACTTGTATATATGTATGTTGGCGAAAATTACTGTAATTATTGCAAATTATTCATCGCGCTGACATCACGTTCATACCAAAATCATATCCTGGGTCACTTTCGGATTACATTATCTACGAGCTAAAGTATAGTACTATTTTAACAAAAACAAACTCGTAACTTCTGTTTTGTATTAAAAGCGATGAAAATCGCTTCAACAACGGACACGATCAGTTGAATTGAATAAACGATAAGACTACAATCAGCCATTAAAAAGATGTTGCTACAGAAGCAGCATACAACTTGGGGGTTATCTGTTGGAACCAAAATGCTATGTGCTTTTAAATTGACTTTTTCCGCCACTAACACTAATCCTCTTGTCTGTACCTCCAAATTTCGGGTACGGTAGTCGCAAGTTTCAAGTTTCAGTTTCCTGACAGTCAATTATTTTAAGTTGTAGAAAAACTTCTTTACGTGTAGCTCTTTCCATTTGCATAGTTCGAACCCGCAACCAAAACCATGGTTATGTTCTCAAAGTCACAAAATGTTATGTGCTCTTAAATTGACTTTTTCCGCCACTAACACTAATCAATCCTCTTGTCTGTACCTCCAAATTTCGGGTACGGTAGTCGCAAGTGTCAAGTTTCAGTTTCCTGACAGTCAATTATTTTAAGTTGTAGAAAAACTTCTTTACGTGTAGCTCTTTCCATTTGCATAATTCGAACCCGCAACCAAAACCATGGTTATGTTCTCAAAGTCACAGAATTTTTTTCTTGGTGAATGGTTTCCAAATGAATCGAAAATCTACATCCGGCTGATTATTTGCATTCTTTGTCATGTAATGTGTGTTTGGAGTCCTGCAGTACTAAAGAGCGCAATATATAACGTAGTTTCACACTAATTAACGGCGGATAATTAAATTCGAAAAATTTCCTCTAAGCTATTTGTTTTGCTTGCTCTTATCGGCACAACACAACACTGACATTGAATAAGTTTTCAATATTTCGAAACGCGAAAACATGATTGTTTCGTGCCGCGGAATATCAGACTGACGAGCTGTCAAAATTTCAAGCAAATCGTTCAAAGAAAAGTTGCCGTAGCAGCTTATGATTTAAAAACAAACCAGTAGATTGATTGCCCACCATTTAGAACGCCAAACAGAAACCATAAGATAGAAATCTTAACTCTACCCAACAAATGGAAAGAGACATAAATGAAATGTTTGTAGATCCGCATCGACAAGATCACAACGATCACGCACTCAGAAACAAAACCATGCAGACATCTTGACAAAAACAAAAAATTTGCAAATTTTCCTTTCTTCAATTTTTCTATAATGGCGTGATGATTAGAATTGATAACAATTTATTTACGCTTTTTTTGTTGTTTGTTTTTGTTTTTAGTTCGTTTTCAGTACTTTAGGCTGAGGAGATACGAGGATTGTCAGCCACTGAAGCTGGCTGTCTGACGTCTGAGTATTTTTGTTGTTTTTATATAAACTTATTTATATGCACATATCTTTTTAGTACCATAACTACACTGTGCAATTGTCAATGACTTGTTTTTATGCTGATCAACTCAAACCAAGTTTGATGTTTGTCACTGATGTACTTGTATACATTCGAAGTTCTGTGTTCTAATCTGTTTCGAAACGAAATTCGTGATATGTCTACTCGTATAATATTTTGAAACGTTACTTTCATTAAATATTTCGTGACTTCGTCGAATTCTAGAAGCTTTCCTAAGATAGTGACAGTTATAGCTCTCGGACATTTGTCAGAAATTCGCGAGAGGTGCAACAGTTACAAAGCATTTTTGGTGTTTTTTTTTCCTGGATTCGAACTTAGAATATCCCCGTTCAATGCACTAACAACCACATGACGCCTTTCATATAAACACATACATAGATTATTTGATTGGTGTATACTTATGTATTAATCCTCCTGGTGTTAACATGGGCGCCGGCCGGAGCATTTCCAGGTGTTGCACCTATATATTCTAATTTATAGCTACTCATCCTTAAAATTATATAAAATATAGTCAAGTCAAATGACAAAATTTCTGACAACAACCGCTGAAGCTTTTATTCAAAAAATGAAAGTTTACCCTAAAGTGTATAAAATACATAACCATTATTTTACACAAGCTATGTATAACAAATAACAATGAACATTTAATACAACTCTTTATTTAATTAATTAAATTGTATATTTTCTTCTGCCAAGCCAAGTGCAAGTGCACCCCCTTGCACCCCGCTGCCGACACCCACGGCAGTCAAATTTAACTTATCCAACTAATAAAAATGTTCCATCAAGTGTCAAAATCAGCTGTAGTGAACTCGTTTAATTGGGATAAACTAGTTTTGAATAAACTAGTGTAGCACCAATAAAACGGGAAAACGGACTTGAACTAGTTTAAGTATGCCAGTGAGTGAAGCAAGAATATTAGGCTGGAAAGTCTACAGTTTCAAAACTCACTAGACCATCTGTTTATAAACTTAAAAGCCGCCTATGTTTCACCAAATGGGCATGACTGGAAGGATTAATTTTTTTATTTATTTCCAATAGTGTATTCGTATTATACATAAAAATGAACAAATAAATATTTCTTTATCACGCGCATTGCTACGTTCTCCTTGAAGTTATGTTCACATTCACCTCTGATTAGAAATTAAGCAATCAAATTCTTCTCCTACATTTAGTTCCTCTAATCGCTAGTAAATTTTATACATAAATCCTAGAAAATTGTGCCTACACAAAATTAGACAACAAAAATTGTACGGCACACACAAAACAAATCACTAATCCAGCATAATCGCTGATTTGTTTAGTTTTTGTTTTTCTATTTTTTTTTTTCTTAATGATTGGCGACACATACCCTCAGTCAGTTCATGCATTTATATTTTTTTTTGTCAAAGTTACAGAAGACTGCTGCCAATTTTCGCCCGATCCCATCTGAGCTCAAAAAACCTCTCTCGCAATTGTTTATTGTTTATCCCAGCGAAAAGTATTTCCATCACATGTCACACTACGGTACTCGTACGTTTGTTTGACGGGTGGGTTACTTTTCACTTTCTTTTTTTTATTTATTCAAAAGGAATGAATTTTTATGCATTTTGCCTATTTTCGTGTTGTTGTCAGATACATTTTTTTAAACAATTTAAATTCTTGAAAAAATGTTCGTTCGACTCACAAACTCATTCACTCAACAGTCAGCAGCTGACTCGGCCGATGACACCTTTTCAATATAATTAATTACTCTATCTCTCTCTCGCTCTGTCTTTGTTGAAATAATATCAACTAAAATAAAATCTATTTTTAGTTAATACCAGAAAATGTTTGTCAGATAATGAGCTAAGAAATACGTTGCACTAGTATTACGTAAAGATTTTTTAAAAGTAAAAATAATAGCAAATGGAACCCTGAAATTTTAAAGTTATTTTTTTAATGTGACAAGGAATGTTTAAATTTTTAGTGCATTGGAATCTTTTTTGGACCATAATGAAAACTAAGGGCGTCTTGGTTTAGGTCTTCGTTGTAGCGATAACTTGTTCTGCCACCCTTTATACAAATAAATCCTATCTCGAGGGAACCGAAGAGGTTCCTCATCTCTGAGAGCCTTATTTTTTTCAATAATATCATATTGCAATATCGCTTACAGATTTCGGTGTGGAGAGTATGTGGATAGTCTTTTTTTAAATAGATTTTATTTTACTTATGATTTGTTTTAAAAGTTACAATAGTTTTCTTTCTTTTATGTAGTAAAAGGAAGTATAGTAATCATGAAAATTTTCGAACCAGGGATTTTTGCAGAAAAAGCGAAAATAAAAAAATCTCTGTCTGTCTGTCGGCTGAAATTATCGTGATGAAAATTCATATTTAAACTTTTTAGATAAATTGTGAGGGGCCAGATGATTTTGACAGAAATATGACAGCAGGAAGTGACAGTTTACTTAGACAGTTTTTCGGGTATTTGAAATTAAATATACATATATAGGAGCCCGTCGGCCTTGGGGACCGATCTTTTCCAAATTTTCACATAAAATTTTAATAAAATGGGTTAATTTTTAAAAATATAGATGGGAGGCCCTCGACCCTGGTGTCACTTTCAAATTTTTACAAAAAGTGGTACATCGGATTAAAAACGTGTGTATAAAATTTGAAGAAAATTAAGTAAAATTTTTAAAAAATTTGTTTGGAGCGACCTGACCGGGGTGTCAGGAGGAGTAGTTTTGAGGGTATGGTAAAGAAATTGCGTGTAATAATTTGATTTCAATACGCCAGAGCAACTTTGCAATAACGATACACTTGAGTCACATTGGACTTATTTAAGCGTCCTAGTCCTTGAACGTCGGGTATAAACTCACTCCCAAAAAAAGTGTCTTCTCGCACCTTTAAACGTCACGTAGGGTGCAAATAAATGGGAGTTAATCGCGATGTTTATTTTATTAATATTTTTAAAACGCCACGAAATTTTTAAGCACCATCGATAGTTAATGCCAAAATAGGTAGGGAGCCAGTATTCAGGCAGTACATTGGGACTTATAGCTTACACGAGAACAGTAATGACAATGTAAAACGAGTCATAGAGATGGCAGCACTTCCAAACTGAATTCGTTTCGAAAGTAACTGTCTTGCAATCACAATGGACCGTCTATTGGTCCAAGTGGATCGGCTTCCTGTCGACAGCCACCCCAATCTAACTGCAAATTGCGACATAATTGGCTGTGTGTGGTTCTGTGAATCGGCCGCTGCATCTCTTGAGAAGATTTCCCTTAGTTGGAGGTGTTTTTTTTATATTAGGTAATAGAGTGTTGGTTTCCAATTTTGATACTTTTTTATATTAAGTTGAAGTTCAATCCCACAGCTTTGCACTAGCTCCAGCTATTCCGCGTACCAGCTTGACTGGTTGGAAATTAAAGTGCAGTTGATTGTTTGGCATCTTAAAAAGCTTCAGCATATAGTGCACTTCCACTTTTACCGCTTTTATGAATATCACGGACAGGCCTCTCTCATCTCTCATGTATTTAGGTGGGTGTATTCTGTTGCAGTCATTCCATTGAAATGTTTTTCCAGCACGCAAACATAACTATGTCGTCTGCGAACATCAGGGCCTTGATTAATGTAACTGCGGTCTATATAACTTCGGGTAAAAATCAATTAGGTTTGAAGAGTGCAAAAAATTGTACTACTAGTTAAGACGAATATAAAATGATCCACGGTCGAATATCCTGATTTAAATCCTGCTTGAAATTCTTTCAACAAATTAATTTTCCTAGTCCAATAATTAGGTTGTAAGCGGTCTAATTCTTGAACTTTAGCTCGAAGTTTAGCTTGAAGCTAAGAGATGATGCTAAATCAAGTTTTTGAAACGCTACGTCCAAATACCCTCCACACAACCCTGACACAGGTAGCTATTGATCACTTAGTAGTTTCTTAAAGAAAAACAAATCAAACATATCGAAACGAAAAACGGATCACTATTTTGTGAGAGAAGGGGCACATACTTCCCCGATTATTTTTTATTCCTTTTGTTTTTGTGAAAAACTATTCTATTTACTATACGAAGAATTGTTATTCAATCAAAAAATGACGTAAGCAATGATTTTTTTTTTGTTTATTTTCTCTTCTCTGTTAATCAAAAATTATTCACAAAACGAAAAGGGCCTAAATACGTTCGTACACAGTACATTTTTAGTGGCCTCGAAAACAATTTATTTTTCGTTCGTCCGAAAATTTGTCTTTGTCTCAAAGAAAACAATTTTATTAGATTTTGATTACGTCCATCATCAAAAACTCAGTCAACAATTTAATTGAAATAAATTACCTAATTCAGTTTTCAATTTGCTCCAATTGAGAGGTGTCAATTGTCGCACACGAATGCACCACCATTGAAAGCCTCCAAAAAATCACACATCACATTCTGAGTAGCACCGAGCGAAAGCCCCTCGAAAATCGCATGAAATTTCGAGTGTCGTGTTTATTGAATTAACAGCGTGTTTGAAAAGTAAAGTTTTCATATAGCAGGTGAATTACGAGGGTTGTCTGAAATACAACAAATGTTTTCTTCAAATTTATTTTTATTTTGAAGTGAAACTTTTTTGCGGAGGGGCTACAATTTTCAATTGTTACACTGTTATTACTCTGTTGTTCACTTTTGTTACACTGTTATTACTCTGTTGTACACTTTGGTTACTGTTATGCCTCGTTTTCTTAAGTTATATTTTATATGCATGTAAGTATAAATGCATACAACTACAAATATAATATATATATATATATATATATATATATATACATATTGATATTTTATTATATTTTATATTTTACTACGGCCACAGCTGCATTAACTAAGTCATTTCTCAAGCGACTCGTATGAAACTAGGAATGTAGGACAAAGATGCGAGTATATATATGCGAGAAATTCTGGGATCTGGCCTATAGGTTCTGGAATTTTGGGAACTTAGCCATATCTGTAGCGGTTCGTCTGAAACTCGGAATGTAGGACTAAAATGCGACTATAAGATTTGGTCCTATTGAAATTCTGGGATCTGGCTAATATTCAAGAGATTTGTATGAAATTAGTTCTACAACATGCGACTATAACACTTTTTCTTATATTATAAATTTACTCTTGCTTCAACTTGAGAGGAGAATAGCAGAATTACATTTGCTATTAATGCTGTAAACTATTTTCTTAGCTATTATCTCTTATTAAATAAAAAAATCGAATAATTTATCTCTATCTAATAAGCAAGAAGTTTTACTTCTGTCACGCGTGGACTCACGCACACACTTTTTTTTTCTACATAGTCTCTTTGTAAGTCCACACACTTCTTCCAGTGATGCTCCCATCTCTTTAACTTGTCCCAGTAGTGCTTGTCGTCTTTTTCTGCAAAATAATTTTTTACGAAGTTGATGGCCTCCGCATTTGTCGAAAAATCTCTGTCCTCCAAGCGCAACTTTTAGTTTAGAAAAACGTCGCACTTGGCGCTAGGTATGGTGAGTAAGGAGGGTTTCGCCACATTAACCGCTAAGGAGTGAGACAGCGCATTCTCTTGGTATGATGCGTTATCAAATAATGATGCGTTATCAAATAATGATGCGTTATCAAGTAATGATTCATTGTTAAGTAATGATGCGTAGTATGCACCTGTAGTGGTGTTTCCTTTTTGAAAATATTCGATTAACTGCACTGACTATCCCAAAAAACAGTCAACATCACTTTCCCAGTCGAAAAACAGCTTTTGCTTTTTTGGAGCCGATTCTCCCTTTGCAGTCCACTGTTTTGACTCTACTTTTGTTTCTCGGTTATACTGGTGTATCCAAGTTTCATCTACAGTAATGAGTCGGAGCCAAAAACTCAGATTTATTTGGCCTGAACTGCCACAACAGAGCGTTGGAAATGTTCGTTCGAACACGTTTTTGGTCTATCGTACCACCCCACAACGCACGGACAGCTTTCTCACGCCTAATTCTCCATGGAATATGTGACACTGACACATTCGGTGTAGCTTGTTGCTTGATTACTTTCTAAAGTTGTCAATGATTGATGTAGGGTTGTCCATATTTGTTGGCGTCTTTGATGCTTCCAGACTTGTAAGTGCTTCGTTTATATATTTCTGGAATAGTGTATAGGTAGGCTGTCTTTCCAAATCATTTTTGGCAATAGAGTAAGTGATTGTGCATTTTCTTCGACGGATATTGTACCTTAATATCTGCACATTGCACCCAACTTAGAAGAGGCATGTAATCTGAAAATGTCATCATTGCGATCTTAAAGTCAGATATCTGTAATAGATTATTGTTCTGGTGGTTGGAGTATTTGGATGTTCCGAAGGTTCATCGGTCTCCTATGTTGATTACGGGCCACGTTTAAATTCAGTTGCCAAAATTTTACGGTGTTTATGGTGCAGAGTCCCCATACCAACTTGTCTTTGATTTGCGTAGGCGTTTGCCTTTCAAAAGTAAATATTTTATGACAAATCGATACTCGGTTTTTTCTATTTTCACAAAAACACTCACAGTAAGTCGATACTCAAACGATTGCCAAACAATAATTGCGCGTCCGAAATGGCTGCAATTTTGGGTGGGTACCAAACACATTCTCTAGCTAGGTTCTCTTTTACCCTCGTGTATGTAAAACGACAATCATCCACCCTAAGAACTCCCCTCTTCAAAAGACTCCATTTGATATCCCTTAAAATAACTTGAAATAAATCTCTTGAGAAACAACTAACCCTACTAAAACTTCTTGATTTCAGTGCTCAAAGAAGAACCCGACGATTTAGTACATCTGGCACCAACGGCCGTAGACGCCTGTTTACCATTGGATGAATCCACACCATTATTTGGCGAAATGCTGGTAGGATTAATGTCATCATATGGCAGTCTCTTGCCAGATGATATTAATTCGTTGGACTCGACGGCATCATCAGCGGCAGCAACGTGTCACTCAAGTGGCAACAACACCAGCAACAGTAACTCGACAACAGCAACAAATGGCAGCAACAACAACAACAGTAAGGGGCACATCGATCCGTTCATTAATTACCGGGAAGAATCAAACGATACAAACTGCTCGCAGCATTTACTTTCGCCATGTGGCCCGTCAAAGGTAAGTACTTAAAAGTTTTTTGTATAAATATTTCAATTCCTAATGTACATACTTACTTTTTCATACTTGCAGAGTCCCGAGGCTAGTAGCCTACCGTCATTATGCAGCCCCAATTCACTTAGCCAAGAGGATGAATTTGCATTTATGACAATGAACGTTGACGATGACATAGACTTGACAATGCGTGCTCCATATATTCCAATGAATGAACAGGATGATTTGCCCCTACTCACGGATGATTTAATGTGGAGTGCATTTTCCGAAGAGTTGACTATACATAAAGATGATGCCATGCAATTTGATTCGCTGAGGCAACAACTTCAAGCACAGCAGCAGCAACAACAGCATCAATCATCCTGTAACGATAGAATTTTAGTTAACTACCATCAGCATCAACAAGAGACAAATAATTTAGCTATCCATTCGCCAACACACTTGTCGCAGCACCTGCAACATCAGCAACATCAGCAGCAGCAACAACATCACCAGCAGCAGCACCACCAGCATCAGCAACAACATCAATTACTAAATTCGATATGTTCATCACCAGCGTCGTCAATATCATCGCTATCGCCATCTCCGCCTCTTAATTGTAGCCACAGTCAACGTCAACATCAGCAGCACCATCAAAATTCCACCACAACAACGAATGACTACGGTTCGGAGTCAAGTTTGGCAGCATTGCTGTGTTGTGGTTCTAGCGTCGTCATATCAGATGATAATGATAGTGGAATTGGAAGCATTGGAAATTCAATGTCACCACAACAGCATCAACATCACCATCATCAGCCAAGCCATACAAATGGTGGTGGTGATTTCAAATTGCAGAACCTACATCAGCAACTGCGACAGCACCAGCACCACCAGTGTGAGCAAAATATAGGGGATGAAATGTCTCTTGATGGTGGTGGTGGTGTTGGTGATAGGCTCGGTTTGGGTGACGCGTCCAAAAAAGATAACTTCGAAAGTGCCACAGCGAATCTGTGTGATTCAATAGATGATGCATTTGAGAATGTATGCAGCAAAGATTGTAAGTATACTTTTGGAGTTTGGTTGTTTTTCTTTCTCAAGGTGAATTTTTGCAAAAACACTAAAATAATACTTAAATAATACTTTCCAATGTAATTAAGGAATCGAGAAATTACCTTTTTTTTTGGTGTAGTCCCATATGGCCGACACTCCGGCCTTTAAAGATCTATTGTATCAGAAGGGTGTGTTTATTCTAAGAAACGTATTACCTCCTAATGAAGGATAGTACGTCTTTAGTAGCAGAGTTTCTCAACTCTACTGCCGAACATATTTCTTTATGGAAAATACGTCTCCTTAACCAATGTAATGCTTCACAGAGAATGTGCTTGAATTATTCGTTATCCTCCGAGCAGTACCTACGTTCCGTAGCTTTCTGATGCTATCATTTTCAATATTAAGGATTTCCTTGTAGGAAAGGGCCTGATTATTCGTTTGGATTGTCTCAGCCCCGGGATATTTTCCCAATGGGCTTCCAAATTTTAATCAGAGCTGTGGCAGCAGACCAGTTGATACCACAGTAGGGTTCAAGCCATATCGGCGCAGATTCTGACCCAGCCCTAGCTAGTTCATCTGCAGATTCGTTACCTTCCCTGATGACTTACACGCTGTTATGTTTGGCAAGAGCTTGCAGTGCAGCATTTACCTGATTTAGAGTCCAATAAGGCGGACGACAGTGTTTACTGGCTATTTGAAAAAATATATTTTCTCGCGTCCTTAGTGCCTTTATTAAGTTTTATCCTAGCGCAGATCTCGATGGCATGGAGTTGTAACGTGTCTGCTCGGGTGACGCTTGCCGGACACCCAGTGTTCTGCTTTCCGGAGTATTACGATTAAAATACGGTGTTTATTTTTTCTAGTCGTAGGTTTTTTTTTACTTATTTATCAAAATCCAAATATAAGTATACTTATTAGTTAAAATTAATCTAATCACCACTCATGCCTTTTCGGTCGGAATGAAGAAAAAGGTTAGCCTGTTAGCTGGTGTAGTATAAGCTACCCCAAGTATTCAAGTAGTCTTGTGAGCAACAGAGTTGGGACACGAAGCTTTAGGACTACACGTGAGTCCAATCGGTCGGAGGACTTTGAGGGATGTTCGAACGGAAAGAGGTTGTGAGTAGCGTAGCGACGGTGTGGGGACACGACTCCACTAAACTACAAAAGTTAGCGCAAATGTCGTCGTAATTGGCAATATTATAAATTGAAAGTTAAGTTTAAATAAGCTCACAAGCAAAAAGAAAGTTTTATGGACGAAAACTCCGGAATGGTATCATTGGGCGGTGTTGTTGGGACACGACGTCCACGGTACCATGGAAAAAAGTCTAAATTTAATGGGATCAAGAGATCTGCAGTTTGGTTGAACTTGGTTGGAATTTAAAGTTCCAATATCAGGGTATATTTTTAAAGACAGTTATACTGTCGGCAATTCGGCAATTGCGCTATACACACATCGTAGCACTATTCGTTAGTTTTTTACGTCTGTACGATATTTTCTTAAAAAAACATTTGGACATGATGATGGTTTGAACCTAAGACGTGTTGAACGGTAGGCTGTGGTTTAACCCATCTAGCCACTGTGCCGTATATGCTATATATCTGTGCGGTTTTAATGGAGTAATTTTGCTCGGCTCGGCTCATTGCCATTGTTATCGATACTTCGGTGTTGGGTCCAAAGACACCAGCTCCAACTCCAACTCCAGATTCCAGTTGTTAACCAGACCAGAACTCTAGCGTCCAGTGCTGGAGTACCATTAGACCAGTTTGCACGGTCCAATATTTCTACCTCAAATAACCTGCCGAAACAGTATTCCTTGACCATAATGTCGGGAATAGTGCAAAACATGTCTCTTTCGGTAATTGAGTTCAGGTGTCCCACATCGTCATCTGGTTTCTAGCTGCAGCTGCATCTAGCGGCCCTCTTTGTAGGGGTGAAATCCCTACAACAGCTCCTAAGGCAGGTACGCATGACACCCGTGATACCAAGACAGGCAGAAACGATGATCGCGTACGTGTTAATGGGCTCACCATTATTGTACACATCCAGTGTATCATTTTAGGATGCAGAGTCCAAGTTCTGCAGTTAAGGCATCTACTGGCCCACATGGCCCTAGTGTCGCATTCGATGGCGGACTTGATATTGAAAATTCCGGCTAAGCCGTTTGTCAGGGATGACGCCGATATATTTAACCTCACTGGAATAAATTAAAGTGGTGCCTTTGATAGTGATAGGTACTAGATTGACCAATCTTCCTTTTGTTAAAGGCACTAGAATGGTTTTGCAAGGATTGATTGATAGTTCTTCTCTGCTGCATCATTCCAAAAAGCCAGACCAGACAAACCAGAAATTGTAGAGCTGTGTTTACCACTAACAAGAAGCGCCAAGTCATCCGCATAAGAAGTGGCGATGAAGCCTGATCTATGTAGACTTAAAGATTGTCGATGACTAGTGGCCACAGAAAGGGAGAAAGGACTCCTCCTGCGGTCGAAGACACAATTAGCAGACACAGGGCAATTAGCATATTTCTCATTAAAGGATCGTAGCATGTATTGATTAAAATAATTAGATTAATGTGTCTCCTTCCTTAAACTACAACGTAAGTGCGAACACGTGACCACATTATTGTGTGTGCAGTTTTGTATGCAATTGTGTAATTTGTAATGTCATTTTTTAAAAAGCTGCAAACCGACACCGGATTGGCTTTTATGTTCATAATTGATTAAACCAATTATCTTGGATTACACCCATTTTCTTTTGCATTATTGTCCAGGTTGTGTTATTGAGCGGGTGTTACTGCAAAACTATTCTCACATCTCGTGTTTCACTTTAGTGTGACTTCGTCAGCCAAGAATAAAACCAACTCTACGATTTTACATGTTTGGTCTGTATGTCTCTTTGTCTGTCTCTCTGTCTGGGAACAATGAAATCAAATATTTCAAATCGGTTTTGCGATTCAAATATGAATCCACACTCTTATGATTATTAGACTTCTTCTATACGTTAAGGCTCAACTATAATGGACAGCAGTGGGGTTATTCTTACTTTAAACCCGAATGAAAAGCTTAGGTAATTTCTCTCTCGTAGCATACGATTCGAGTGTAATGAGTCGTTCACATCAGCTAAGTGAAGGACATTCGACTATAATGGTTGAGCATTTAGTTTGTATTAAAAATACTCTTCATTTTGCGATAACTTTACGTATTATGTTTTTCCGAGTAGGAAACGTATCGCATATCTTGTTTCGTTTACGATAGATTAACTATCAAATGAAATGGCAAATGGGTTTATTAAGTATTACTTAGTTTATTCAAATTCTTTAACAAAAATTCTTTGCCAAAAAATTACCTATAGTTTACGTATCAGAAACATATCGTTTTTAACGAATTGCTTCTTTTTTTTATGCCCTATACCCTATGCATGCTATTCAAGAGATTCCTCTTCATTGGCCTTACAACTGGTTTTGGCCGAAATACGAGTTTATTGCTAACTTCAAAATGTAAATGAATTTTTGTTGAGTACTTTATCATGTATTCCTTTTATTTACCAGCGACAGGCCGTATGTACTTCGTATGTGTAAAAAAAAAGGAAGACAACAGAAGTAAACAACAATAGGAAAACCACCGTAATAACATACATTCTATTTTTAAATGTTCAACTCGCATTATGTAAACCAAAAAAAGTTCAAATATCTCTCCGCGTAGAAAGGCGATTTGTTGCTCCTCGATTATTGTCCCACAACTTGCATAGTCATCGAAAGTTGAATTTTTTATTTACTTAGTTATTCACTGAACGCCTCTATCTCTCCTTTTGCTTTTGTTATGTTTGCTCTTAAGCGATTCCTGTAGTGGGCTTGTGTGTTTCTTGTTTTCACAGACAAAAATTATAAGCAAAGAAACCAACAACCTACTTTTCCCTCGAGCACAAAATAAACTCCTCACGACACAATGGTGAATGCCGAAAAGTACAAAGATAAAAAGTATGTGGGTGGGAAAGTACACTTGTTGTACTATAATTATAGTAGTTTTTGTATGTATTTTAGAAAAAACCGAATGAAACTATTTTAGTGTCACGATTTTCGTTCGATGAGACTTCATACGAGGGTTACCTTTTATATTTCGGGACTAGAGAACAAAAACAAATATAAACTTATCGAAAATGACTTTATTGTTTTTTTAAAATAATTTCCATGAAGATCAATACACTATTGCATGCGTTTGAACCAATTTTCGAAGCACTTTTTCCACTCCGATTGAGGTACCTCCGAAACATGAATTTTGAAAGCATCAACCGCTTCTTCAGGTGGCGAAAAATGTTGGGAAAGTGATTATTTTTTTAATATTTAACATTTTTTTTTAAATATTTAACTAAACATTTCACTAAAGTTAACATGCAAACATTCACCAAAGAAAAAAAACTGCCAATTTAAACAAAACAAAAATTAATGAAATCAATTAAATAATTAACTTATTTTCTCTTCCAATCCATCTCGTCTCGCTTGCGCACCTTTTTATTATCAACCCACTTTGCTTTTAGCTTCAAATCTTGACTGTTGGAGTGATTTACTTCAAATGAACACAACTGAACAACTGTCTTCACCAACTCCATCGTTGTCTTCGTCTTCTTCAACATCAATAACAACGTCATCATCCATCACATCCTCAGCTTCGACGAATCACCTCGATGATTTGACAAAACCAAACAACAGCAAACAACAAATACAACTGCAACAACTGCAGCAGCCAAATCATCCGCAAAATATCATAATAAATACGGGACTAACAACCCTTCACGTACCGTTGAATTTGCTTCAATCGATGAATCGTACGGCATCAGGCGATGGAGGAAATAGCACCGATAAATTAATCATAAAAGATGCAATAATTAGCAATAATCGTAAATTGACAACAAACAAATTGTCAGCTGGCTGTTCGTCGGCGACGGCAACAACAGTAACCACTTCCTCAACAACACGCCCCTCGAACAACAACAGCAATCACAGGAATCAGACCTCGACCAAAGCGACAATAGTGCAGACGGCCATCTTGCAACAACAGCATCCAGGCAATAAACGGCATTTGTCATCGGTATCGGCGGCATTCGAAACAAAACGATTAAAGAATTCGACGACGACATCGATTGAAGTTAAAACTTCGCCACATTTGCTGCAACAGCTGATGGCACCAGTTACGCTATCAGCATCATCGTCGTCCGTTGCTGGCGTCGAAACTGCAAGTGTAGCACAACAACAGCGTCAACGGAAAAGCGTTGTTGCTCCCACCACAAATGCAGTGACGACGCAGCGATGGTCCGGCGGTGACACCCATAATCAACAAGCTGGATCAAGTTTACAACAACAACAACAGTCTTCAAATTCGGTTTTAAAGAATCTGCTTATAAGCGGTTGCGATGTAAGTGCTGGTTACTGTATAGTTCCGATGCGGCCGAAAAAGCTAGCAAAGGCTTAAAACCAATTTAAATAAAAACAATATCTTATATATATCTCCTCCCCCTTTCGCTCCTGCCAAGTTCCTGTCACGTCACTTGCCTACAATTGTTACTCAATTGTAAACTGCAAAGTGAGTTCCTTCCCCTTTCTAACGAATAGCAGGTAAGTTGGACCAAGTCAGTAACCCCGGCCAACTTAACCGACCGACATTCGTTCGCCATAATCGTAATTTGTCAAATCAATAATTGTAATGTTGGCCAAAAAAAGAAAATGTACAATTGTGGAGAAAAACACATAAGGAAGAGCCACAGCTACAAATCGACATTGACAATTATTTTTAAAAACATTTTTACATTTTGTAAATGGATCGATTTTATTAACTTTTTATTAGTTAACCAAAATGTTGTAATATAATTGCATACAGTTATGTTATAATGATGATGATACATATTATTACTTTATTGTTATTATTATTATTATTAATATTAAGTAGTTTAAATAAATAACTAGTAAATAAACAAGAAACTAGCAATTAGCCATAGAACTGTAGACTTGTTGTACATTTATGTATATTTTAATTCAAGACAAACAAACAAATTATGTTCATTATTATTATTATTTTATTCGTATCTGGAGATTAATTTATGTAAATACAAATTTTCTCAAGATACGTATATAAACAACAATTCTCATTTTAACTTTAACGATCAAAGAGTAAAAGCAAGTTATTTTAATTAACTTTGTTTACTTTGTATGTATATTTAACACTTAAAACATGCACAATAATAAATACATCACAATGCACAACTCAGCACAAACACAATAACAAGAATGATGAACAAATCGCCTTAATGAGTCGAGTTAAGGTTTCATCGAATTAAGAACATGCAGAATTAAGAACGTCGCAAATCAACTGACTGTGTGGTGTGTATAACCTTCGATCAGTTCTATTACTACGCTTCCATGACGGAGTTTACCCAGAATTAACTCAGGTTTATTTGTATGGAAACACTTATTAGAATTGGGTTTCGTAACACCTAAACAACTTCCACGAAACTAGATATATTTAGTTTCCATGTCAGAGTTAACCCAGGGTTAACTCGGGTTTATAATCATGGAAACGAAAATTCGAGTTAGTTTCGTTTAACCCAAATTAACTCCACGAAACTAGAGCGGCTGAGTAAGGTTTCGCTGGCATTCAAAAAACAACAACGCAGCACTCAAATAGCTCTAATCAGTTCATATAAACGCTACCAGTTAGCGCCGCCATGTTATTAACTCGACGAAAACCTAACTCGACTCAAGCTCGGTCCTTGGAAACGTAGTAGTACAATGCTCGCACGCGTACACGCAAGGCGCGCTATAAAACAACACATGCCAATTTGACAGAATGCTGACTGTCATTTTAATTTTTCAAACACAAGTGTTGCCAAACTCATGCGAAGATAATGAATGCAGTTTTTTTTTTTCAAATAATGAACGAAAAATTTGCAGGTTTTATGAATTTATGAACGCGACCTGTATTACAGGCACGTCGTCGATGCTTAAAAAATGCCTTCTACATCAGTCCTTATTTTAGTTCGTTCTGAAAAAACCAAGCGGAGAGCAATAAATTATGAAACAAATATTTAATAATTTTATAAATTGCGATTGGATAACTAACAACAACTGCGACTTTAATTTTTTACTGTGATAGATTTTTCCTTTGGTTTTTTTTTTGTTATAAATAATGTTATATAGTATAATTATTATTATTAATGTAAAAAATTTTGTTGTTGAGACACTAAATAAATCAAGAAGAAAAAAAATACAAAAATTCAACGACGACTGCAGATTTTATGTAAATATATAAATATAAAGGAAATGTAATAAAAAAGAAAATGAGATGAGATCAAAGTTTATAATTAATCGAAAAATTATAATACAAATAGAAGTAAACTAACAACAACAACAACAAAAACAAATACTGCACAAAAAATAATTTAATCGAATTGTGGTTTCGAAAACGAAAGCGAAAGCGAAACGCACGTTATATTTTCTCAATTGTAACTGTTTTCTGTTTCGGTTTTAAACGATTCTCCCACATTCTCCAAGTTTTGGACTTAGAAATGGAGATACAAAATTTTCCGTCTAAAATACAATTCGAGCGCTGATGGTACAAAAAAAAGGAATAAATTCGTAAATAAATAAATTAACCACCTACCTACCTACCTATCTACCTACCTACATACATACATACATACATAATATCTAAATAAATAAATTTTATTAACAATTAAATAAAATTTTATATGAAAAAATATTTATACGCATATGCCATATATGCAAACAAAACAATGAGTAATCGGTGGAAATAGATAAATTAAATAATTCACAAATGAATCTTTAGGACAAATTTACTGGTTTTTAACTGCTAAACATACACATATAGGTACAGCCACAAATAAACAAAATAGTATTTTTGATTAAATGATTATTTTTTTTTTGCTTTCTGTCCTGTTTAATGTTTATTATATTTCCTTTTAAAGTTTAAAAAGAAAACTCCGCGCTCATATATTTGAGATTAAATTTTTTTTGATTAAATGATTATTTTTCTTTTGCTTTCTGCCCTTTTTAATGTTTATTATATTTCCTTTTAAAGTTTAAAAAGAAAACTCCGCGCTCATATATTTGATTTGAAGCTATTCTTTGAAAGATCGAAGACCTGATTTAAGGTATCGCCATCATTTTTGGCTTTGACATCGGTGTCCGGTCCTGGGCTACCCTAAAAAATACTCGTATATACTTTTCCTCAATAGTCATTGCGTTAGTTAAGGACGTCTTGTTCCTCTTCTGCATATCACATAGCCACCAGCAATGCATTAATAATGAAGTCAGTTAAATTCGGCGCCTCTGCGAATTTAACGAATTAAATAGCCATCAGTATATATCCTAAAGCTCATCTTCGGACTACAGAGACTTTATTTTTTAACCGTACAACACGAATGTAGACTACTATCCTGAGCTCTCTATATAATTTCTACATAACCACCTACGGCAAAAATACTACAATGTCGTCCCAAAGGTAGTAAATTTTTTTGCTCATTCGTGAAAAGAATCAAAAATACCAGCCCAAAACAACCAATCGACGGAAGATCATAAATCGCTTTTCACAGATCTAGGGTGGAATAATATAAGTCGATAGTTGATTGTTGATCATCCAAATAAAACATTAAATTCTGACCTTGACAGCATAATACAATGGGGAGAAATCAATCGAGTAGAATTTAACGCTTCCAAATCCCAACGCTGTCTCCTGTCGTCCAAGCGAATCCTAAACCCCATGCCATTATCCATGAATGGGACTTGCATCGATGAAACTGAAAATCTCGCAATTCTCGGTATGTGCGTTAACGACAAGCTTCGTTGGAATGACCACATATTTACCGTCGCTAAAACGGCAGCGAAATGTTTGGGTTTTCTAGCCCGGTGCAAGAAATATTTCACTCCCTCTGATCTGGCTACCATATACAAGGCTTTTATTCGCCCAAAACTTGAGTACAATTGCCATATCTGGTCTGGTGCGCCTAAGACTACTTTGCATCAGCTAAATAGAATACAAAACCGCGCGATAAAACTTATCGGTGACGAAAATATAGCGAAATCAATAGACTCGCTTGACCACCGCAGGAACGTTTCTTGCTTGTCACTGTTTTATCGTTTCGTCTACCAGCGGTGCTCAAGAGAAATAGCCAGCTGCATGCCACCTTGAATTCAACCGCAATACTCGTGGCGCTCTAAATGCTCATCAGTTTACCCTCAAGTCCATCTTTGGACGTACAGTTAAATTCAGGGATTCGTTCTTAAGCCATAGAACACGTAAGTTGAATGCTCTGCCAAGCTCTGTCTTCCCACATCACTATGATCCACAGGCATTCAAAACACAAGCTCATAGACATCTCCTCTTTTCTCCTCCTCTTCCTTAACGCACACGCTGTGCCAAGCATATAGCCGAGCATTATAAGGGTGCGAACCCCTCGAAGCGTGCACGAATTATAAAAAAAAAAATTGCTCAGAATTAACTTAAGGAATAAAGCAAATATTCTGGAACTTTCTAACCCAATGTACCTATAAGACTCTATGGATATGCATTAATTGGTTATTTTCGACATATAAATTATATATTTTCGACTAAACCGAGAAACGTTTATGTATATTTTGCGGTTGCTCCATTTACCATCAGGAATAAGATCAACATATATTCCACCTATCCTTCAACTGGCTGAAACTTTAAATGTTCTTGGAGGTGGTGGTTACCAACGACAAGTTGTGGCTGTTTGGGCTGCACCGATGGGTTAAAGTACTTTAGCTGAAATAAGCGCTGCAGTTATTAAGAGAATGCAGTCAGTTCTATGCCCACTTTTGATTAAATTTTTAGCGATCACTTTACGCAGAACAAAGAAAAGTTGATAATCAAAATTGACAATCAAAACAGTGAGAGTCAACTATCGCCTTAGCCGATTCCACCCCTGTATATTCAGGTAGATTTGCCACTCTTTTTACACCAACGACTGATGGCACGTGTCACACAATATATCATTCGATTTGTGTTCACTGAAAGCAGTGTGACTTTTCTTCTGGAATACATATTACACTCGTCGTCGATTTCAACGCTTATTTATAATGAGATTCCAGCTGTCAGCTCTAAGGATAAGGCCAATCTGTTAGCTGCGCATTTTACAGCTAGCTTCACGCTCCAAGATTGTACCTCCGAGTATTGAACACTCTATGGGTTAGATCTACATTCGTAATCGTGCAGTTGCCAGTGTTTTAAACGATTTCAGTACACACAAATCCCCTGAGTCAGGTGGTATTTCCCTATTCTTAATAGGTGTTCTTCCAAGCTGACATTACCATTGCTTAAGATTTTCCATCTTTTCAGTCTTTGTTCAGCCTATACCGAAAAAAGCGAGCAATCGTCTTCTTCCTTGTACTGACCCATAGCACTTACACTCATTCTTCAGCCTTTCATCTAAGGTGATGGAAACGCTGACCAATTATCTGCTTAAAAAAATAACTTGAAACGAATGAAATCCTTAGTGACCGGCAGTACGAATTTCGTGCTACTATGAAGAGTGCAAATGGTAGAAATTTATTTGCCCTCAAACTGTGCCTCGCGATCCTTAAAATGAAGAGTACGAGTGTCCCTTTGTCCCTTTTCGGCATAAAAACATTTTGTTTTTCAACATAGTCTCCTTTAAGCTCGATACACTTCATACAACGTTTCTCCAATTTTTTGATGCCCTCCAAATAATACGATTTCTCGAGCCCCTCAAAAAAGTGTTTGTTTCAGCGATGACCTCTTCATTCGACCCAAATCTCTTACCTCCAAGCCATTTCTTCATGCCTGGTGTGTTGTGGTGAATCCAGGTTTCATCCACGGTTACGAAAAGGCGCTAAAACTCAGTCGAATGTTTCTGGAACATCGCCAAACACACCTTTGAAGTTGTTGTCGATTGTGAGCAAACGCGGCACCTTTTCATTTTCATGTCCAAATATTTATGTAAAATCGAAATCACTGAGCCATGTGATAAGCCTGTGGCCTCTTCAAGCTCGAGCACTTTCACTCGCCGATCGTCCACTATCAAACCATGGATTTTGTCGACCATTTCTGGTGTGGTGACCTCAATTGGATGACCAGAACGTTCGGCATCACTTGTGCTTGATCGACCGCGCAGAAATTGAGTAAACCAGTGGTGAAGGGTTCCAATCGACGGTGAAGAGTCCCCATAATATTTATCAAGCTTTGTTTGGTTTGCGTGATAGTTTTTTCTCGCAAAAAAATGTGTTTAATGAGCACTCGAATTCACTTTTTTCCATTTTAACGAAAACGCTCGTAGGCGTCTATATAAAATAGCTGTCACAACAAAGCTATTTGACAGATCTGTCTGAAAATTTGGGTGCGTTCTTTTGAAAGATGATTCTAGACAAAAAAATGATAAATGACGACACAATTTGTGTTAACTTTCATTGACTCATTGACCCACCCTCGTAGATAGATCTTTCACCTCACCTCATCTAAGTCGCGTTTGTTGCAGGTTCTCCAGTTCTATTTGTAAATTAGCAGCCTTAGGAGGTATCGGTGGCTTTTTTGTATTTGGTTGGTTTCTTGGCGATGTTGCAACTTCAGGACATTGTTGATCCATATCATCATCAGATGTATAACCACTCTCGGGAGTACTTGTTTCTGATTTGTGATTTGTGGTTTGGTGGTGTTTGATGTGCATCTTCCCATTCACTATCAGGTGCACGATTTTGATCGTCATCCTCGTCATCACTATCACTCGAATAATTAGCTTTGAATCGAGACTGAAATGTTTTGGACAAAGCATTCATAAGATCTTTTTGTTGCACATCTCCCAGTTTATTAAACATCTATCCCTCCATCTTGTCAGACTTTTCCTTGTTCGTGAGCTCTGTTTCGTTTTTTATTGCCTCAAGCAAATCATCATTAGCTTTAGGCTAGGCTACTAGGTTTCTTTAGTTTTACATTTATCATCTCTGCAGACATATCAGCATCACTTGGTAGAGGTGGAGGAGGTGGCGGTGCAGCACCAGCCACCTGGTGATTTGATGGCATATCTCACCGATCAGTGGTACCGATCTCTGCATCAATTTAATAAATAATATAAAATCTCTCCACTTTAAAGAAAGAAAAAAATTTATGTTCTTTAATTATTTTTAAACATTTAAATCTCTAATTAAAATAACAAAAATATTTAGCAATATACATACTCTATGTTTTTAATTTATTTTTTAAGTTTTTATTATAATTTTGGACTACATATTATTATGCTAGGAATATTTCTTAATTTATTTTTAAGTTCAAACAGAAACAAAGGAGGAAAAAAATAACTAAACGGCAGCAATAAAAAAAGGTCATATTATAACAATAAAAAATACATATAACATTCATTATTAAAAACACAGCAAATACACAAACACAAAGAAAAAATTAAAATTTAAAAATTAATTTAAAAAACAACAACAAAATAAAATATATTGTTATAAAAAATGCTTTTTAAAGTTTGTTTTACTTTATCATTTAATATTTATATATTTGCTATTTATGTTAATTAAAGGTTTTTTTGTGGTAACGTCTTTGATAGTCTCGTAGTTAGTATAATTTCACCTTCAATTTTGAGCTCTTGTCATGTCGGAAGTTAAATTTTAATTTCTTTTTTCAATTGGATTTTTATATATAGATACATATGTATACATATGTTTAAATTATTTGCCAATCAATATTATTGTTGATTTTTATTGGGTCTGTGGGCGCCGTGGCTCAGTGGTAATGAGCTTGGCTACTGAGCAGGAGGTGCTTTTTACTTCAAAAACGTGTTCGGTTGCTCGCTAAGACTGCTTCTGGATATCGGAAACTGTATTTTACTAAACAATATCCTTGTATCGCCTACTCTGGCCTACTTATACAATAAATTACGCTTCACTCGGTCCTCTAGGAATAGCAACCTTATTATACCGAAATATATTTTTTTTAATTCCTCAAGGCACCTTCTCGTTCATGTCACGCGACTGTGGAATTCTTTGCCGCCTTCTCTGAAATTAATAGTAAATGAATCGAGCTTCCGAAGGGCTATCTACAATCATTAAAATTTGCAATAGTCCTTCGTAAATCCTGCAGACTTTAAGTATCTTATTAAAAAGGCGACTATCGAAATGGCAACCATCGAATTGGCGCGTTTAAAAAAGCGACCTATAAAAATGCGCAAATCAAAAAGGCGGGCGATTAAAAAGTCGACCATCAAAAAGGCGGGCGATTAAAAAGTCGACCATCAAAAAAGCTGTCTTCTAAAAGGCGACCTATTTGTTGGGTATTTTTGTTAATTAACTTTTTTATCGCACGCATTTTTGATCGTGCGCCTTTTTGAATGTCGCCTATTTTTGATAAACTTTTTGATTGTGGGCCTTCTTGATGGTCGCCCTTTTTTGGTCGAATTTTTAATCGCGAGTCTTTTTGACTGTGCGCCTTTTAGATGGTCGCCTTTTTAATAGTAAACCCAGACTATATGCTGCTTCCTTTTCTTTACTTTCTTTTGTTTTCACTCTATCCCTTTTTTCTACTTTGTCTACTTGTGTAATTCTTGCGTTTTCTTCTGTCTTCTGTACTTTATACTTAAGATGATTGCGAGCCCTAAGGGCGAAGCTTATATCCAGAGGACATGCAAATTTTTCAACGAACATTTGTACATTTGTACGTTTGTTTGTCGTGTCGTATATCTCGGCTTGTACCAGTCAAAATTTGATGGGACTTGTTTTAAAACAATTCGTTAGCGCTTCGCTTGCGATAGCGCAATTTTTTCATTCATAGGGGGACTACCCCTGAAAAAACTGAAAAAAATACGCATCGCTGTCGATTTTTTTAAGCCTGAACGTTTGCAAAGTAAAATGTGGTTTTTTCAGTCTATTTCAGAAATCGCTGAAATTACTGAATGGCCTATCGCTTATGAATGAAAGACATACATTTTACGTTGCATACTATTAGGCTTCTAAGATAAATAAGTCTTTAGACTGAACGTCAACTAAATATACATACACGGGTGTGTGTAGTCACTCGCATAGCA
Source organism: Nephrocerus scutellatus (assembly GCA_947095585.1). Lineage (NCBI taxonomy): Eukaryota > Metazoa > Arthropoda > Insecta > Diptera > Pipunculidae > Nephrocerus > Nephrocerus scutellatus. The sequence goes on along the minus strand of OX352761.1, from coordinate 113,427,905 downwards.
GACTCGTATATCCCGGCTTCTACCAGTTAGAATTTAATGGGACTAGTTTTAAAAAAAACTAAAAAAAACTAAAAAACACGCGTGTAGCGCGTGTCGAGTGAGGCGCGTGTTTTACGCTTACATTATTAATTTCGCAGTGAAAAATTACGAAACTGTGTACACTCCACAACAAGTTAACACATTAGTAAATAGAAGTAAAATTATTCAGGATGATTAAGAAAACATCGAGTACATTTTTATCAGTACACTGCTCGCTTAGGTTGCTATAAAAAACAGACTAATTGTTATTTTTGAGCTGAGTTGGTTTGAATGGAAAACATCTACTCAATCGAAATGTTTTGCTGACATTCTTCTTCCTTCTCAACTAGAAAGAAGCAAATGATTATGGGTGGAAGTGGTATTGATGTGTCTCAATTTATAGTTCCCTATGTTATACAGTACATACTAAATTAGAATCGTCCTTTTGGTCTACAACTTATTAAATGTGTACTCGCAACCGGATAAACAACTATCATTTATTTGTCTTTTACTTATGCACTTTTCGACCAGAATTGTTTGTGTGTGCACGAGTTACAAAAATAGACACATAATTTTGTAACGCGCGGACAGATTTTTCATGTTAGTTTTCCTATTGTCTCGACATAAAATTGTTCACAACAACAGTTTGTATTACTAAAATTTAATAGAACAACAATCCAAGAAAGTTTTTCGAAAGATTTCGTTCTTTTTTTATTAACTATGGCTATCGCCAAAAATAGAAAATAAAAAATTCCTCGCCACATACACTGCTTCTTAAAACAGGACTACAGTACAGTAAAGTAGGCTGTTCAGATACACATCGTAGTATTGATTTTCACCCTAAACTGTGCCGGAATGTAACTTAAATTTGTAATACGTCAATGTAATACGTAATGCGTACTTTACTCTGTGCGTTTTGGATGTTGTGGGAGTGGGTGGAAGAATAATCTTGCACATCAGAATTGTTAGACGTATTCGCATTTTTGCCATTTGAGTTTATATCCTAAACAGTAGAAAGAGGATTAGAAATTCGTACAAACTTTTTCATGTAAAGCAAGAGTGTGTAGTAGTAGAAGTTTTGCTATGTAATCTTGATAGAGAACTATAGTACTCTCCATAAATTTTGCATATGAAAGAAAAATATTCTTTAAAGTTGTTGCACTCGATATATCTAAGTCATTTGACAGAGTCTGGCATCAAGATATTTTGTCGAAAATAAATGGCTATGGAATATATGAGGTCCTGCTTAATTGTACTAGTAACTACCTTTCTGAACGTTCAATTCAGGTCGTATTGGACGGTTTAAAATGCAATGTTCACCGCATAAACGTCGGTGTTCCACAAGGCTCTGTTTTGTCCACGATACTCTTTCTGATTTTCATTAGTTATCTCTTATCCGCTACTGGTAATCCATTTTATCGCTGACGACAGCAGTCTTACCTTTTCATATGATCTCACGCTTTCTGCACGTCCCTCTTCATTGCAAGTGCAACTCGAACAACAAACTAGAACAGCGTAAGAAGGTGTGGACTACAAAATAGAGTAGAATTTAACGCTTCCAAAACGCAATTCTGTCTTCTGTCGTCTAAGCGCAATTTAAATTTCCTACCTTTATCCATGAAAGGATTTTGCAACAAAAGAAACTGAAAAATTCGCAATACTTGGTATGTGCGTCAACAATAAGCTTCGTTGGAACGACCAAATATTCGCCTTTGCTAAGAATGGTGCGAAATGTTAAGGTTTCCTCAAATATATTCATATATCCCTAATTTCCTAACGCCCACGCTGTGCAAATCCCTTAGCGTGTCTACATTATATTAAAAAATTGTGTAGTCAAATTTTTGGGGTTAATTTGTATAGCAGGTAGCTCAGCCCGTTGACGTACAAACCCCAGAATTGACTTCTAAGCGAAAAGATTTTAAAAAACGGGAATTCCGTGCCCAGAACATTCAAAATCGAAGCCTTTCACAAGTATCACTGACGGTGCGTTTTGAAACGTCAAACGTTTTCTAAGTGACTCCATTGGCTATTTTACCGGACCAGTATTTTCTCTCACCTGTCATCCATTTATACTGATCTTAAGTGTTACTTGGCGTTCTATGTTTACGCCATCTTTTCAGCGAATATTTTGTCTGGCCCAAATGTTCCATGTCCCATGAATCATATCGCATAGGACTTTTTAAGCAGGTTTCTTATAGTTTCCCACGTAGCGTTTTAACGTTTATAGTTTTCGCCCGTGTTTTGCGACTGATTCCCAGAAAGCGGCTGCGATTAATCCAATACCGATTTCTTCGGGCAGCTATCTCAGATGGAGGCATACGTGATGAAGTCATCCGCGAAAACCATGCTCCTTGTTTCGGCTGTATTGATGGGTTGATCCGCCATGTAAACACGGAAGAGGACTGGGTAAGTCTGTTACCTGGAGGAACTCCAGGCACTGTGGAAAGCTCTTTCGATATCTAGTCAATAGGCTACTGTACTGCTTTTGTCGTTCAGTCCTTTAGGGACGTCACCGTGAAGCTTCAGCTGATGATCTAGGGTAGAGTATTCCTCTCGAATGTGGAACTGAAAGGAAGGAATTAGGTTTCTTTGCGAACAAAACGTATTGATCTTTTCATGGATCAAGGATTCCAATACTTTATTAATACAACAGGGTAAAACTATTGGCCGGCAACCAATTTACGCTGGTGCGGTCAGTTTTCTTGTGATCTGGTAATACTTTGGCAATCTTTCAGTTGTTTAGCAAGAAACCGTTGTTTAGGTTATTGTTGCAAATGATTGTTAATATTAGAATCGCTAAATTCGGCAGCTTTTTAAACAAAAAGTTGGAAATCCCGACAGTGCCTGGTGATTTTTTGGAGTTTCCACTCATAATCCAATCGCTGACAACAGCAGTCCCGGTAAACATATCCACGTCTACAGATGCGTTAGCGAGATAATCTTCGCTGAACCACACTACAAAATTTGCATCTTTCACAAGACTTTCAGCTCTTCTCTCTTCTACGAAATCTGGAAGATGCGTTGCTGGTCGGTCTGTAAAGCTGCTTTCGAAATGATAGGCAAAGATACTCTCTGGTTTTCCGACCACAGAGTTCAGAGGCCCTATCATGATTTCCGCTGCGAAGCAATTTTCACACGATATGGTGAATTTAGAATCACCAAACACGATACCTTTCCGCCACCTATTTCGATATCGAGAAAAGTTCCACCAACAAAATGAAGGCATTTTTTTCGATTGAAAATTTAATTTTTTTTATTTTTTTTACGATCGACAGTTTCTTGTCAAGTCAGTCAGTTAAATGAGTGCGTCTCTGACTTTAATGGTGCGTTTATAATCTTTTTGATAGAGGAATTCATGATACGAAAGTTGAAGCGGGTCGAAATAGTATATTACATAACGAGCGAGGAAAGTGGAGATTATCGTCCGAGTTGGAAGCTTGAAACACGAGGCGGAAGCCGAGTGCGGCATTCTAACGAGCACGATGAGCACTTTTCTGCGAGTAATGTACACTATTTCCGTTTTTTTCTGCTAAACCGGTTATGAGCAATGCAAACTTACTCTGGGAATGTGTGTTTGCTGTGACTGCAGTAAATTACAAAAGTATTTTATATGTTAACTCACTAGTGTGTATAACGGCTACTTTTGAAGCTTTCGTCACTTTCGTCTATAGGCGTGTGAAAAGAAGATATCGAAATAGTTTACGACTTGCGGCGGAAATCATGATAGGCCCCCACTTTCTAAAAAGCACCAGGGCCTGATTTGATGTCCTGATGATTAAGTTTCTTATATCGAGTATTTATAAAATTTGACTCAGCGACAAACTTCCGAGTTTGCCAAAGAAAAAGCCTTAAATTTCACTCCTCTTCGAGCAATAAATGAGGACAAGAAATGATAGTAGTTAGTTATGTAATACGAATGCGTACATATCATTTTCTGCAGCAGTAATTTGATGTAGCAAATTACACGTTTTACTTTCGTGCCACCATTACCGAATCCCCCTAAAAATGCGATAATAGGATGGTGCCACTTTATGCTTTTGTTTGCCTCATTTTTTTTGCTTTTTTCCCCATAAAGTTAATTCTAGGTTATTTATTCAAATTGCTTGAATATTATATAAAAACTTTTTGAGTTTGTATTTTTCAAATATATATTTTAAATATATTATTTTATAGCAGTATTATTTCTATTTACAACAAAGAACAAAAATAAGAAAAACATATTTATCTACCTCGGAAAATTCTACCTCTTACATAAATGCATAGAAAAATACATATATAACAAAAAACTCATAGTCACCCCACCAACAAATAACCTCAAACTCCTTATATATAAATATACATTCATTACAGTACATACTTACATATAGAAGAATAAATAACGAAACATTATTTATCAATAAATAAATAAATAATAATATATATTACCTTAATTGAATATAAAGGGCAAAAACCCTCAAATAGAAAAAATTTACACTTTAACACATTTCTATCTGTCTGATATTAATTCTGTTGAAATAAAGTATCTTAGATAATTTTATGCTCTCAAATATTTTGTAAAAGTGTAATTTTAATTTTGAGAGCTCAAATTATCGGTATATAATATTGTAGAATATTTATTGTAAAGTAAACATAAGACTTTAGATGGGGGTATTACTTTACAATAAACTGTATGTGCATTCGAAATGTTATTGATTTGTTTTGGCAACAAAAAGTGTTATTGAGTAGAAGAACTTTTAGCAGACGTATTTTTTGTAAATAAACTATTTCTTTTTGTTCATAAATATTAGTTATTAATTTAATTTTGTCATTTACAGAAGGTTTTTTACGATTATTTGAACATGTCGCCATTTGTTCCCGGTTAGTCTTATTATTACGATGGTTGTCTTTTATATTTCAAGACTAGAGAACAAAAACGAATATTTACTTATCGAAAATGCCTTTATTGTTTTTCTAAATATTTTCCATAAAGATCAATACAAACTTTCCCCACTGCTATTGAGGTACCTCCAAAATATGCATTTTGAATGCATCAGCCGCTTCTTCAGATATGGAAAAACTTTGATCTCGCAATTTATTTTTTATTTGTAGGAATATAAAGAAGTTATTTGGTCCCAAGTCATTTAGAATCGACCGTTTTATGTTGCACCAATGGTATGTTTTCGACATGTCCAGTTATGAAAAAACAAGCGACCATTTGCTTTGAAATGCTTCGTGCGCGAACAACTATTGTTGGATTTGGCGTATATTGGAACACCCATACCGTCAACCGCTCTTAGGTGTCGGGCTCATACGCATAGATCAAAGATTAGTCATCTGTCACGAAGTTATAGACATTTTTGAATCGATCATATTTTTTTCGACACGAGATCTTTATGACGATTAAATGCTCTTGCAATATTGAATGTATGCTGGTCCCACTAATGCCAAAGGATGCCTTAATCTCACGATAAGTCACATGGTAATCTTGCAGTATTATTTCATAGACAGCATCAATGTTTTCCGGAACAATAACCGATTTTGGACCACCTTCTTCGTTGAGCGCACTACGGCCACGATTGAATTCTGCTAACCATTGTAGACTCTTAGAGTGAAAAATGCTATTGATTCTCTATCTTCTTTATCTATAGAACTTCAGCAAACTTCGCTGAAATGCAATTATGTTTCTCTATGTTTTTTCTATTTTCGAGTACAATTTAGGAAGGGCAGCCTCGTTCACTTAGAATTGGTCGAATAAACTGAAACGTTAAAATTGCTGAGTTGGTACCACAAAAAAAAAATATATTCAATGTTTTTGAATTTTCTAGAAGACACCATTTCAATCTACCATTTAAAATATGAAAATGTAGTGGATACTTCATTCATCATTCATAACTTACCGTGGTTAGTGCGTAGGACTACTGAGCAAAAAATTCGAGGTTAGAATCCCAGAAACACAAAAAGTATTTTTCACTGTATCCCATTCCCATTTCATCTTGCGAATGTCTGACAAAATTCTAAGAGTAATAACTTATCACGAAAAGCTTCTCAACTCGCCCTTCGAAAACGGCCTTAAAATGCAGGTCCCTTGCTTTTGCATGCAAAAATATAGCAGGCACAAAACAAATAGTCGTGATAAGCTAGACACCGCAATGGTCTGTCTCGCTAAATATCATTTTTATTATTAAATAAAAAACTTTAAATCTATTTTTCTCGAATTTGCTGACTTTTGAGATGTTTCAGTTTTGAACTGGGACAGCGACATTTCAATTTTGATTCTCATCTAGATACAGTCCGGTTCAATAGATTACCGCCACTCAATTCTGAGAAGCAAAAGTCAATTTCCAGCCAGTTTGTGTGAGATAGAAAAAATTGTGAAATAGAGAAAGAAAGAGTATTTAGTACTGAAAAAAATGAAAAATGAGTCAGAAATTCATGACTTTGTTTTGGTTCATTTGATTACCGCCACTTGAAAAATTACATGAAATAATAGCATTATGTGTGATTTCTTACCAAAATTGTATTTTTTTTTAAATACAATATTAAAATATAATTTCTAATATTTAGTGGAACTTCCATTTTTCAGAATAACTTCTAAAATATGATCCTTAAGTGATTCGCACAATGACTTTAAATAATTGTGTGAAATTTCTGCACAGACCGCTTTAATCTCTAGAATCAGCTCTTCCTTAGTATCATACTGTTTCCCTAGTTCGTATACTTTAAGTGTGAGCCAGCCCCAAACATGTTCTATTATGTTTAAGTCCGGCGAATATGGTGGCCACGGCAATAGCTGGACATTTTGGCTTGTGATGTACGATTTTACAACGCGAGCTGTGTGTATTGCGCGTTATCTTGTTGGAAAATCATGGATTTTAGGAAAAACAGATTCCAGTAACGTTTTGTAACCTTTTCCGGTCATTTTTGTACTTTGAAACACCAAATCAATTGTGCCATAATAAGGGATTGAACCCCAGACCATTACGCCCTCTTTTCTACTATGATGGCGATTCAAAAACACTTCCTCTTTCCTAAGGTCATGAAAATAATAATTATACCCATCTGGTCCATCCAAATTCATTATTCTTTCATCTGAAAATACGACTTTTCGCCAGTCATTAACACTTTGACCTTGCATCACATTACAAGTCATGTGCTTCTTTGCGAATTCCAATCGTTTCTGCTTTCGTCCATCATTTAGTGGTGGTTTTTTCTTTATCTTCAGCCGCTTCACATGTTTTGCACTTAAAATAGCACAGCGGACAGTCGATTTAGTGCCATTAACACCAGCTTGGAGGGCAATTTTTGCTGTAGAAAGAATTGGAGGCCGATCTAACAATTTTTCGTTTACCCTGAGGTGTAAGTGCCGTTGAAACCCTTCCTTTATAATTTCCTTCATAAGATTTTGTATCCTTCAAATAATGTAGTATGGCTTTGTGACCTCGTCCGATCCTGCGACATATAGCACGGCCTGAAAGCCCTTCCTGATGATACACATCTATTTTGGCCCTTTCTGATAAAGTTAAACACTTTATCTTACCCATTGTTAAAAAAAACTGACTAGCAAAAATACTAATTTTTGACTTCACTTTCAAATTTTCAAAAAATAAACTATTCAGATTCATAAAAAACGACAATGTGTTCGGTGGCGGTAATCAAATGAACTAAAGCAAAGTCTTGAGTTTCTGACTCATTTTTCAAAACAAAACAAAAAACACAGTTATCTTGATGTCTACGATTTTTGCTTTTTGCTATTGATTTCAGTACTAAATACTCTTTCTTTCTCTATTTCACAATTTTTTCTATCTCACACAAACCGGCTGGAAATTGACTTTTGCTTCTCAGAATTGAGTGGCGGTAATCTATTGAACCGAACTGTATATCAAAAGCAGAAAATCCTATATTGGCTTCTTGATTTGCTGCGCTGGGTGTACTGGGTGTACTGAGTATACTGTGTACTGTGTGTACTGAGTATACTGAGTACACCCACTACACCCAGTACATCCAGTACACCCAGAACACGAAGTACACCTAGTACACGCAGTACACTCAGTACTCCCAGTGCAGACAATCAAGAAGCAAATAAAGGAGTATACTAAGTACTAGGTATGCTGGGTATATTGGGTGCACTGTATTCATAATGCTATGAAACCAATAGTTAGATATCAATTTTATTTTGCTCACAATTAGTAGAACTTTTGTTAAATATTCTTTGTAGAGTTTTGAAGAATATTCCAATGTTCACTTTCTAACACCTTCTCCTTCACTATTACTACTATGACTTTGTTGATACAGAAATTTTTTTCAAAACCACCACTAATTAGCTTTTCTTCACAAGAGATCACAAGGGACTGCTAATGGATTGTCTGTCTGTCTGACTGCTTGTGGTCAATTACTATTCACCGGAAGTACGTGAACAGCTCTTTTAGCGCTTGTCTTGTCTTGCCTTGATATTGCCCCCTTTTTCATTTTAAAAACAAATACCATACCAACCAACAGTGTTTCTAAAGGGAAAAGCTCTTAAATAACAAATTGTGTACAAAACAATCTGATGTACCAAAATGTGAACTTCTCATCCATTTAAGGTTAGAAGAAAAGTTCTTATAAATCTGTTCCTTTCATATGCTGATTAAAAAAATTCAACCTTGAAGACACAGTGGGATACATATTTTTATTTTGCATGTTTATTATTTCTATGCCTTATGATGACATGAGATGACAGGAGAATAATAAAGGACAACAAAATGGAAATGGAAAGGATGTGAGGTTGGTTTTTTTTCTCCAAATCAACCGCAATCATAAGCTGTACAGCGAAGGGCGGCAGTCATACGTACGTATTACGACCATATACGTACGTATGACGGCCGCCCTTCGTTCTACAACTTAAACACCCACACTACGTTGTATATGAAAATATGAATGTCATTCACAGATTTACGCTGCTTTTGTGCATACAGGGTGGTTTAAATAGAATGATGAACTTATGTTTTTGATAGAAAATTCATATATATTGGGTATTTATTTGATTTGATTGATTTGCAAATAATTCTGGAAATAGTTGATAAATCAGTATAGCAAATTCATATTTTAACAAATTTACCAAGTTTTTTGTTTGAAACTATTCGATATTTATTCGATTTGATGATTTACAAATATTTCTGGGAATAGTTAATAAATATCTGTATACAACTTTAATGCTTCGGAATGTGTTTGCAAAAATGCTGTAAGATTATCTTTCTTCGGCTGTTGCAATTACCATCATTCAAAATTATCTTTACCCTGTTTATTATAAAAACAATGCACTTTTATAGTACCACCCAAGTATGTTGCTCACTTGAGATTTGAAAAAACATCTAATTGAAATTCTTGCCGCAAGCTAGGTACATATTACATTGTATTTTTTTTGACGACATGATGCGTTTTATGTGTTTACTTTTAATTTTGATATATCTGCTAAAAAACAAACACATATGTATAACAATAAACCTACCTTATTCCACAATATACATCAGTACAACCTGTATACCTCATATACACCAACGTAACGAAATTATCAATTTTGAACAAAACTATTACCGAATACCTCCCACAAATGAATAACTTTTCGAATGCAACCCGAAATATAAGTGTAACAAATAAAGTTTATATAAGTAGATAATAACATAGGGATATTCGATTTATCACAAAATATTGATTAACTAATAAAAATTAATAGAGCAATCATAGACATTTATAGCTTAATTTTAGAGAATCATCACCGTAAAAAAAATTTAGTTAAATAAAACGAATACATAAAAGACTGCGAGCATCATACACTTTTAAATGTAATTACCAATTGTATATTTATAATATATTTAACTAAGTAATATATTTGTGGCTTTAAATATTTGTGCGTGGAATAGTAAATAAAATTCGAGTCGAGTCATAGGTCTTAGAAGAATACAAACAATTAAACAATAACCACAGAGTACATTCGCATTACCTCCCCTCACATTCGTTGATGTCGTAATTGTATTACCTCTTGATGTATATGTACTTAACTTACTAGATTGTAACTAAAAATAAAATAATATTAAATATGATAGAGTACTACATAAAGCAATAATGCTAGAGCATATATAGAAAAATAATTGTTTGGTTAATTCTTATAGAATATTTCGAAAAGGAAAAACTGAAATAAATATTAATAATCATTATATTATATGCGTAGTGAATTTTTGAAATAAAAATCCACAAACCGGGCGTAAATTCGAGAGTACGAAGCATAAGAAGAAGTTTTTTCTACAGAAAGTGAGTAGCTGTGTTGTGTTTGAATGCTGTATAGGCTGCCCATATCATATATTAAATTAAATACCTCAATTAAATAGAAAATTAACGAAACGAATGAAACAGTTAAAGCCTTTAAAAGTTTTTGAGAAGTACGAAAAGTGCTAATTAAAATTTGTAATCAAAACTTTAACATATCCTTTTCTTTGTTTGACTTTTTTATTTTTGTTTTATAAGCCTCCAAATTTTTTTCTTTTAATATATTTTTACATAACATCGTTATCACCGCATTTTAGCTAAGAAATCGCAAACATGTCTCCTTGTTTCTTCGGATATTAACAATATAAAGGTTCCGTCAACTTGAAGTTCGTTTTACAAATGTTTTTTAAATAAAAATGCAACAAATGACTAGTGCTTTATTTTCAACAGTACATCTTCCGATTAATAATGGACTACGATTTTATTCAAATGACTGCTTTGGTTAAATCTGCATTAACCCATTCTCTCGACCCAATTTTTTAGTATATTTTCCATCGTTTGAGCCTTTCACAAAGTCACTTTAATTGTCACTTTCCAATGCCTCAATCACCTCTGATGATTAGCATACTCGTAACATTTGTCATTGACGGCTCCCCACAAATAATAGTATGACGCCTTTGGACCATATTCCACATCAAACAACCACTTATTTTGGGTGTATCGGCTTCTCAATTGTCACTTGTAATTTCCCCAAATACGGCAATTTTGCTTCTTCACAAAACCACCGAGATTAAAATGAGCTTCGAATTTTGTACGCAGTTTTCGGGTAAGTTTGGGCAACTACCACTACTTTCAATATTTCTCAACGTTGGTTAAGCGTATATCAACTTATTTCGTTTAGCGGGGAATATCATACTGAATTTCTGTCAATTGATAGACAGGCATTAGAGCTATGAGTTGCGAAATATGCGCTACCCGTTATAAGCAATACTTAAGGTTAAACTTACGTCAAATGTCAATTTTTGGTTTTTAAGTGGTGGATCTTTGTGATATTATGTATGCCCAAGAATGGTTTCATAAAAATTTATTGAAATACATTTTCATATCTGATGGTTGCCTGAAGTGCTAAACTCTCGTGCTAGAACAAAGATGTTCAGCCAGCATCGGCAAACCATTTACACAATTTCCCTTCCCACTGTCACTTGACACATTTTTGAAAAGCTTTAAAAATTAGTTAAAAAATGCTGCAATTTTTTTTTTCACTATCTACAGTGACGATCTCTCTTAACGGGTTCTAGTTTCAAGCTGATGTTATCAAATAGTCGACTAGATCGTCACGTTCACTTTAGCAAAAGATTGGTGTGTTTTTCGGGGTGTTATGTCATTTCTCTTCATAATGCGCGACTTATGACCGATTTTACAGTGTGAGCTTAATGATAATAATATTTGGCGCAACAGACCGTTGCGGTCCAACGCCTAGCTTCTGGGGACAATTCGTGTTGTGCGTGTTATATTTTTTCACACAAATTGAAGGCACCTAGTATTTAATGCCGTCTCCGAAAGCCGACTTTAGAAGCTTTCCGTGACAATTTATTACTCTCGGACGTTTGTCAGACATTCACGAGAGGTGGGACCGTGAAAAATAGATTTGTTACTGGGATTCGAACTTCGAACCTCCTGCTCAGAAGTTCACCACACTAACAACTAGAGCCACGGCGGTGAGGTAATATTAAATAAACTGCCGTGGAAATTTAAGGAAATGGTAAAAGTTTGTAGCGTGTCACAGTCCAATTGTGACTCACGTTTAACTAAATTTGATGTTAATTTCATGGATTGCTTTTATTCGCCCTTTTAGCCACCGCTTTTTCACCTTATTGGCTATTTTAAACATTCAATTAAAGACTTAATCACATAGACTGAGTGCACAGAATGGTTCCTTCAATTAAAAATGCATTATTTCTCAACTGTTTTTCCTTTAATATATAAATTAAATTGATACCATTTTGTTTTATTTCCTATTCTGACTGATATTTAATGTGAAATAATTTTTGCAGTTTAATTGCTTAGTCCGGAACCTATTAAAAAATAAATTAGATTATTTAATTACGCTTCCTGTGACGTTTAACTTCCACTGAAGAACATGATTTTGCTTTAAACGATTTTTTAAAATCTTGATAAGAGTTTAAATGAGAGTTAAACACACACAGTGAAACCGGGGCTTGGAGCCGATCAAGCTTTGTTATAAACGTGATTTTAGCATCGAGATAGAACCAGTACGACTGGTTTTTATAGTCTGTATAAATAATGATTATTATGATCATTGAATTGACCCAAGATAGTTGAAGGAAGAGCTGGAAACTGGTTTATCTTTAACTTTGTATAACTCCGCGCGATACAACTTGGTGGTTGAATGTAAAATGTTAATATAAGCCACACTTACAACCCGATTTTTACGTAATTTGCAATGTATATTATTGGCAGGTTGGAGAAGGTTTTAGGCTATATATAAACCCACCACCATTCCCTCTCCTGGGAGGGGAAAAATCTTTTTAAAATCTTAATATCAACCACATACCACGAACTGATTTTTACGAAATGTTTAATGTATATTATTGGCAGTTGGTGGAAAGTTATAGGTTTTAGTACAACCCCCTTCTCCATCCCAGGGGGTGTATGTCTGCTGGTAGCAAAGCGTCCGGGAACAGCTAGTGTTAAATAAATTGGGTAGATCTAAAATTTTAATATCAACCACATTTACAAACCTATTTTTATGAAATTTGCAATGTATATTATGGGCAGTTGGGAGAAGGTAATAGGCTATATTAAAATCCGCCATCATTCCCCCTCCCTGGGTGGGGGAAACTTTTTAAAATCTCAATATCAACCACATATACGAACCGATTTTGATGAAATTTTCAATGTATATTATTGGCAGGTGGGGTAAGGTAAAGGCTATAGTACAACCCCCTTCTCCCTCCCAGTGTGTTTATGTGTGCTGGTAGCAAAGCGTCAGGAAACAGCTTTTGTTTGTTAAATAAATTGTCAGGCTCTTTGATCTTACACTCCCGTCTAATCCCGTCCAAGAATACTTTTATTTTAAAAAAAGCTTTTTCTTAAAGTAAACCAATCTTAAATAAATTTTACTGCCACTACATTAACATATTTACATATTTTGCTCCAAAACAATATCGATAAACGTAGTATGACAATGTAATCGTTTACCTCCCATTTATACTAGAAATCTTTCACCATTCGAAAGATTTGGTGTTGTTGATTTTTTTGTCGGGTAATTATTTTGCGGTGAAGTAAAACCTTATATAAAGCTGTGTCATAATTGCACTTTTAAGTTCTTGTTATTTCCATTAGCCTTCTCCTGCCTTTTTTATTTTATTAAGCTAAAGATTTTGCGTTAGTCTGAATTATAAACGAAGATAAGATATTAAATTAAAAAAAACTATAAAAAATTCATTCTTAACTAACGGATTAATGTACATACATATAACGGTATTAAAGGAAGAAAAAATGATATTGCTACAGGCATTATATTTTAAATTTTCACAAATTTAAATGATCGCGTTCTGAATTCGAAATGCAAATTTCAGGCGGCAATGTCCGTCTTATTATACATATTATAAATATGCTGAATTAATTATAAGCTATAGATGTAATGTGTAATTATATTTAGTTGAACAAATACGCAATAATGTCGTAAGTTCGATTAAGCGAAATCGTTTATCAAAAATATAAAATGCCGAAATTAATATTTAGATACTTATTGATGACTTGCTAAATCATTAAATCAAAAGGAAAAAACTAATAAATTATTATGGTGCAATATTAATATACTAATGCAAAAAATAAATAATAAAACAATTGAAAGAAAAATTCGATCAATATAGAGTTGCTACTTTGGTGGTTTTTGTGTTTTACTTAAGAGGGTCAGCGAGAGAAAAATGACAGATATGGTCTATTCTAGGAGAGACGAGGGCGAGTTCTAGTTTGAATGGAAAAATTGTTTAGACAAGTAACATGCCGACATAGAGATAATAAATGGCATTAAGATCCAGAGGTTTCGCTGGTTAGCGTGATAGTAAACTAACAGCCAGCCACAAAAGTCTTCAATTTGTTGCCTACACCGAAAAACAGAGAATGTCTAAAGAAGCACTTAAAAGAAAACTAATGGAGAAACTTCATGTGAACAATATTTAGCTACTATGCAATGCGTTTCTAACTATTCTGTGGTAATTTTTTACTGTTAGCACCACTTTTTTATCTACTAGGGTTATTATTAAAGAAAAGAATCGCTTTTATAACACAACAGTTACGGGTGTTCGTTCTATTCATAATAAGGTTTTATTTCATGTCTTACACGTTTTTGATGTGGCTTCTGTGCCATGGACAACATCAAACGATATTTATGGAGTATTGTCAATCATGCTCTTAACTCTATCCTACACGTTTTAACCATATTCAAGATGAGGGATGGAGTCTGTGCTGAAGTATTCTCAGAAGAGCTTAATCTTTCAAGGTCCTACAGCTACCTGACTATGCTAGCATCTTTCAGGCAGAGATTCTAGCGATACGGGACGCATGCAGGGCTCTATATTGCAGTACCGCAACAGCTGGTAGGGTTGCTATATGCGTTGACAGCCAATCTGCAATCAAAGCTATTGCGAAAATCAACAATGTGAAACTTGTCGGACTTTGATAAGCCAAAGCATAGATTTAACCCTAGTAGGGTGCCGGGGCACAGCGATATTGGCGGTAATTAAAAAGCAGACGTACTTGCGAAGAAGGGTGTCACATTGGACATTGACTACACGGAGAGAGTCTGCTGTCCATTGAGCTCCGTGTTCTCACCTTCCTTACCACCACAGCTAAAGTAGAATTACTTGACCGACTACACCACATCGAGAGCGATTAGGCCTTCTTATAATGAAAAAAAATCCAATCACGGAAAGACATTTCCAGAGTCTTTGCTATAATCACAGGCCATTGGCCACGCACGGAAACTGGGACTCATCCCGCATAATACCTTTTGCAAGAGTTTTCATTATCTCTGCAAATGTCCTGCCCGGCGGCTTCCGACTTCGCAAAATGAGTAATTCCTTCTTTGCCGACCTGATCTCGTACCTGAATTCTACAGGTTGAATTTAATCAACCCACTTACCTATTACTTCATTAGGTCTTTTGATGACCGTGGTTTCAAAACGGCGCACTGAAGCCCTATTTGATCTATTGTCAATCATCGCTATTGTTTTTCTTTAGCTCTTGTCATGTCTGTAGACTGCATTATATATCTATACGCATATATTATATATGTCTATGTATTATGAATACCTAATTATTACTGTCTCCGACAATTAAGAGTCAGTCAATAAACGGAAGCCAATCATCGGACAACTGTGTTCCTTTGTCATAGAGTATGCGAACACGGTTATTCTAAACGTAGAAACCCGACCCTTTTAAGTAGACATTGACTTGTTTTAAGATAATGCTTGAGGACCAAACATTGCGTCATGAAAGCGGTTCATTTTCATTTATATTATTACTAGCTGAGTGCCCCCACGAATTCACAACCTCTCTTTCACTGGCCACTTCCACGTGATTTTCATCACTATCTCTGCGACCCGAAAGCAATGAGATTGACATTAATATCGGCTCTCCTTCTATCGATCCCCTACCCTATACGAAAACTATGAAATCGACATTCGGGAAGGTGGGACTGTGAAAAACATTTTTGGTGTTTTCCTAAGATTCGAATTTTGAACTTTTGAATTTTAATATTAGCTGCGTTTAAAGTTCTTTCATTGAAAGATTATCTATAAGCTGTTTTGGAGCATGCTTTAGCTTTAGTTTTTAAGCTCTACTTGTATGAGTATGATCGTACATAGTCTTTACCGGAGAAAAGTTCACTTTATTTAAGTTGTAGTTTTTAGTTAGAATAACGCACTCTCTTCATCTTTTGTAGGTCTGTAATTCAAATCACATACAACTTCAATGGGTTATCAAAGTTTTGGCTTTGTGCTTTTCTTAAAATTTTTATATTTTAATACTTTTTTTAGCTCGGTCAAATGCTATAAAATGATAAATATAAAAACAATGTGTGTGGGTATCAATCGGACAAAAATCCTATTTTTGTAGCGATTAAATGTTACGTGTAATGTTCCCAAATAAAGTGGATTTTTTTGGATTTTCTTTATCTTCTGACTTGTTTTTGTGCTTGGTGTACAAATTCCTAGTATTTTACGGACAATGTCCGGTATACAAAAAACTCAAATACACTGATAGGGGGATGTGATTAAACCTTCCTTAAGGGTAGAAATAAAAAAAACCACAGGATTAGCAATAAAAGTATCAAAAGTATAATAAATAACTACTTACCATTTTGTAATGAACACAATCCTTAAGGTGATAATTCCAAGTGTTATGACCGTTTTTAGTCAATCAGACGTCTTGCAGGATACAGGGGATGTATTCGATTCAAAAAATTGTATTTCCCAGAGGGTATATGTCTGAAGGCACTGTAAGAAAGCCAAGAAAGCCATATACCCTCGTATATGTATCAACTAAAAAAATATGCACTGTAAATGGGAGTTAAAGAAAACAACAAAAAAACGAATGTTTGAATTGAACAAAAGAAGTAACTGTCTATGTTGAATTTTTCAAAGGAGACGGCTAATCTAATATATAACTAATTGCAACGGATATTCTGAATATCCCTATAATACCCTCCTACAGCACATGCATTTTTATTACCGTATCTATATCGCTTTAACACCACACATTGTCTCACAGGCATCATTCTCTTTAAGTCGAAAAGTTATTTTCTAGAATTGAAATCGTATTCAGTCGTTTTGAACCAATGAACTACATTCGTATTGGAATCACATGTTCACATTAAACGCCTGACATTAAGTAAACGTAATGCACACATCAAAATTATCTTGCACACCAATAAAACCAAAACCAATAGAAGACGAGTAAAGATATATTCATATATAGAAAAGTTGTACATTTCATTGTCGATGATAATGTATGTGATTTACGTTTACTGGGTTGGATTAGATAACATGATTGTGTGTGTTCAAGTAATGCGGTTGGATTCGGAAAAAATACATTAGCTTTTAAGAAGATACTCGTACATCTTTTGTTCTTAATCGAAAATACTAAAGAATTGATTTTTTTTTAATGTGAGACTAAGCACATATCTGCTCTAATAAATAAACAAAAGTACAAAAGTACTCAAGCCCTATTTGAGGCCTACCAACATATCTATCTAATAAATAAACAAAAGTACATCGATTATCCCATGTTCATCGGTGCCATGTTGAACGTAGCTACTCTTCTTCTTAAATATGTTTACTAAGGTATTATCTAGACACAGAAAAACCTTTTACCAGTTCTTTTTTGTTGTTTGTGTGTTGCTCATTTGTTACTTTGACCACTTAAAAGGCGCTACTATCTGTCTAAAAAGAAGATATATAATCACTATCATCGTATTTGGCTGTGAGACAGAACTTTGGTCCTGGCATCCCACACAAAATATTAACACTGGTTCCCAATTCGAGCCGCTGTCATCCAGTTCTGGGCATCCTTCAAGCTTGTAATTGGCATGCCTCGCTGTCGTGTCCCACATCTTCCACCGAAAATAACATTCTCAGCAGGATCCTTTTATGTGGACTTGGTGTCCTGTCCATCAGCGGAGACTTTCTGAGCTTAATTCTCTTTACAATGTCCACATCACGGTATCGCTCTTAGATCTTATGTTTATATAGTCTCTCAAATGGACTTTCCTAACATGTGGGGCCAACAATTATATTTACAACTTTCCTCATGAACGCGACTAAGAGATCAGAACCCAAATTTCGGATAATTATGTAGCTAGTGGTATGACCATTGTTCTATACCCAGCAGCTGAGTTGTTAAATTCCTAAAGACTCTCGACACACTAAAGTAGGCTACGTTGGCTTTAAGCAATTGTGCACAGTCATCGACTGCTACAATTTACCTAAGATATTTAAAGGATTGCACTGTTTTTAATTCGCGCTCTACCACCATGTACTTGGTTTTGCTCTCATTTATGTGCAGCCCCATATTAGGTGCCTTATGCTCGATCAGGATGGTAGCTTTTTGTACAGCTCTTGTTATTTACCAATGATGTCAATATCACATGCGTAACAAAGTATCTGGATGAACTTATAGAGGATTTTTTCTCTCGCCGTTTCATCAGAGTCTGAGATCACCTTCTTCAACACGAGGTTGAAGAGAACGAAGGCCAGTCGAATTACGGTTTATATCTTGAATGGTATTGATAATAATTCGGATAGCTTTACTTGGCTTATAACATTAATCTTGGTCAACCGTCGTCAATTAAAGTGTCCCCATTAAAAATGTTATAGTTTGAATAATTATAATTTTTTTATTTAATGTTTTAAGACAATCTTGAAAAACATGTCACCGTTCGTTATGGTTACCTCAGATGGTGCAGATGATGGTTCCAAGCCTTTCGACGATGGCATTGTACGATGCACGAATGTGTGCACGCTCCCGCACGTTTTTATATATATATGCTAAAACATAAAGAACATATAGAAAAGTCCATCACATTGAAGTGTGTGGATTTTTGAAGGCCATTGCTGCGAAGAAACAAACGGTGGACCTTAATTTTGTAAAATTGTTATGTCAAATGAGCTTAATGGGTCCGACGGAGTACTGTAAGAAAGTCCAGTAAAACGAATTGTTCGTGTGCCCAAGAGATTAACGCATCATTTATTGCTTATTCATCTCGATAAAAACAAGCGGAAAGCGACAATTTGCTGTAACATCAGCCCAAACTATCACAGGAGCTGGCGCTCGCTTCCCAAATTGTCGCTTAACTTCCCTCCAACCACACACGATCGTCTTTGTCTAGAGCACGTTTCTAAACCGCCGCGACCCCCAGGGGGGTGTTCTTCATTATCCAAGGGGTCGCGTCGGTCCGAAAGTCAGGAATAATTAAACGATTATAAATGAAAAAAACCTTTTATTTACATTTTTCAATTCATAAAAAAAATTACATATATAGAAAAATATACAAGCATAAATCCATAATCAATAAGATCCGTTGTATTTGTTTTACATTTAAGTGCTTGTCTATTCGTGGGTCAACATTTGAAACATATAAAAGTAAATTGTTTTCGAGTGATAACAATCGATTTTTGTATTTGATTTTTAATGCCACTATGGAAGAGAAGCTTTCTTCACACAAATAAGAAGTGGCGAATGGATTCAATGTTTTCAACTAAGCTGTTATATCCGCCGAGCAAGCCAAAACTTATTTAAATCTTGAGATGAAAACTCTAGTTGCAACAATGTATTCATCAAATGGATTAAGAACCCATCTTTTTGAGAAGTTATCACTATCATCTGGGAAATAACCCACTAACTGACTTTTCAACTTACGCAAATGTGTTTTCATGGTTTCTTAAACGCGATCAAGGATAGGATTTATTAGGATTTGTATTTTTTTCAATATAATTAGCAGTTAAACCGAATAATCCAGATGCTAATTTTTTTAATAAACGCTGTCTGCCACTTATATTTAAGTCATTTAAATGTGAAAATATATTGCTTGAGTAAGCCATCATTGTTAACGTCTCGTTATCTTCGAAAAAAGTTAAAATAATTTATTCCGGGTCAACAAATCTCCGTAAGACTTTTCTGACGAACGCAGCTAAGAGGTCAAAATGCTTTTTGCTAAGCACCCAAGTCTCGGATTATTTGGGATGCCGAATTCTTTCATAGCTTTATATACTTTATATACTCTGGCTATGCTATCATAGGCGGCTTTAAAGTCTATAAAAAAATGATGTAGTGAGTTTTGAAACTCTAGACATTTTTTCATCACCTGCCTTAGGGTGTAAATCTGATCAGTTGTTGATTTGCCTGGGATGAAGCCACACTGGTATGGACCAATGATGACTTTACTCTCTCTGTATTTAGGGCGAGTCCTATCGCTTGACCGTAGTTGTTTCTGGTCTCTTCGTTACGAAGGGCAGCCGTGTTGACTCGAATCTGATTCGCGGATGCAGTCTTTTGTGATGATGCAATCCGCGCTCGGAGCACCATACCAACAAGATAGTAGTCCGACGTTCATTCATTCATTCAAACGAAAAATATTTATGTCATAGCAACAAAGAAAACCAAATACCTATAAACATTATGCAAAAACTTGTATCATTCAATACTTAAATATTTTTTTTAAATAAGGAATTTATTTTTTTTTATGGAAATTCTTAACTTTAAATCTACTTTAAAGAAAGGAGTGCTTAGACTTTTAATCGCGAAATAACATTACTTTAGAAATGCACAGTTATAATAATAAACTTAACTTCCCTAAATTCTTTCTTTAATTTTACATTTAATAAAATGCCCAATTTATTTTTCAAGCAAGCAAGCTGTAGTTTACGGCTTTATTTTATGGTTGATTATAATTTCTCATACTTCTTACACTACTTCATACTTCTTCCTATTCTCTTATGTTACCTAGCAGTGTAGTGTAGTGTAATACCCATCACCCATCGTTCTTCCTGTGATTCTCTATTTCTATTTCTCTACCCACTTGTGCAGAACTTTCACTTTTTAGTCTGGAGTTTTTTGTATGACATTTGTTGTGGTATTGTGAAAGTGTTTTGGGTTGTTGTCCTCTTTATGGATGAGTTTGTCTCCAGCTCCAGGCCTGATATTTGGGTGGTTTTGGTGGCATAAGCGCTTCATTTTTATTACGCAGTTTATTTTCGCTCCTTGATATACTTTCCCCGTAAAAATCTCTTTATTTGTCGCTGTTCTTTTTTTTTAATACTCATTGTGGCAGCTTTTCATGAAATTCATGCATGCGCATAAAAGCTTCTGGCACATTTTCTCTTTACGACTGTCACGAGAAAATAGAAATAGAAATTGTGAATGAATGTTCTTCCAATCTTTTCGATGATATCCACTGCGTTTGGGTGTGTGTGGGGGGATTTACGTATCTCTGCATCTACTTTATTATACTCCAACTTTTTTGTTTTCATTTCGAAGGCTTTTACTTTTGGTCCATAAAATTAAATCCAATGAAATTGCCGAAAATGGTTGGTTGACTTTGTTTCTGTAACTAATCTTATGAGAAGAAATACTCGTAATATAATAAATAGGATATCATTTTGAGAAACTAGTAATTTATTTTAATAATTTAATATAACGGCCACAAAGTTATTCTTTTGAAATATGTACGTTATATCTAACGGGTGTTTTTTTAAGAGGTTGCCGATTTTTTTTTTGAATAAAACACATATAAAATTATGAAATGACCAAAATTTTTTTTTATTTGGTAGATAATTTTTTGGCATTTAACATTTAAACACAATTTCTGGCATATGGCTACCACGACTATTTTTCACAAATGTCATTTTTTTTTTTTTTTTTTTTTTTTTTTTTTTTTTTCATAATGATTTGCCAAACAATACTGAGTAGAAATGCCACTTTGAGCTGTCAAAACAACTGTCATAAAATAAAACGACATCTATCGGAAAAACAAACGTCCTAAAAAAACACCCGTTACAATCTGTTTTTTATAGTTTAATATTTCTTAAGGTTCATTTTCATATTTGTAATCTATGAGCTTTTTTAAGTGAGACTAAACCTAATTATTTTTTTAATTAGCGCAGCTTCGAGGTACCAGTACCCTTATAATACCTAGGCTTAGCGTAGATTTGGAAAAATTTGGATAGAAAAAGAGTGAAGTAGTTGTGGTGGATGGAACTGAAAGGTCAAACCCGAGCACTCAAAAACTAGAATATTGTGCTCCTCAACCAACATTGTCAACACTACATCTTGATTACTTTCTACATCACAATTGTATACATGTGCATACAGCAACGGTATATCACATGTACAGAATCGTAGCAAGTGTACCTATTTGAAATATATGTATAGATTATCATTGTGTTGTGTTGAACTGATTGGGATGAAAAATAATATTTAAGCTTTTTACATAAATTGGGAGGCCCCAGTTAATTTTGGCAGAAATCGGTCAACCGGAAGTCACAGTTTACCTAGACAGTTTTCGAGTTTTTGCAAATATGAGACATCTGTTGAGTGCAAAAGAAATTTAAAAAAAATGTAAAAAGGTTCAAAAAAAATCCAATATACATTTACTGAAGATTCCGTCCTAGTCCGTAAAAGAAAGTAGTGTTGTGGCCACACCTCAATTTTTTTTTTATATAAATTTATTGCCAAGCGAGAAATCCCCGAATGACCTGCGCCTGTGTCTAATAGTCTAATAAAGCGAGAGGACTTCATTTTAAATTTTAAATTCTCTATAACGGTAATAAGGTTATTAAAATATAAAATAAAATTAAAAAATCGAAGAAATGTAATTTAAAATTCCTCACGCTTGTAGCCGGCTTCAAATTATTTTCTAAAAATTCTCTCTGATTCGTTGAAAAAACAATACCAATACGAAAAAACACCACGAAACTAAAACGACGCGAGTCCAAATGCTCTAATCAATCATGAATCGATCATCGTCAGGAAAAACTACAAAAAACCTTAACCAAAAAAAAAAGAAAATATTTACAAGTAATGACATAAGTAAGCCTTCAAAATTTTTGAAAACTCTATTAAACAACTTGGTCCTACAGGAACTAGTTGACATCTTTCTTGAAAACCACAACTTGACAGTGAATCCTAACCAGGCCTAACAAACAAAAAAGGCATGCACAACTATTGAGCCGATGATAGGCTTATCTAAATTCAGCTTCCAAAAACAAGGTTTCAAATTTAGTTTGCCAGAAAAGAGTAAATCTCTTATTTGCTGTTTCTTTTTGGTTTTCCGTAGTATGTCCTCAAGAGTAACTACAAAAAACAGTATTTTGATAAAGATTTCCCATTTCGTTGTTTTTTTATAGTAGATCCTTAAAGTTTGCATTCGAACACGAATATTATGTAAAGGGACCCTTAGTTCAATTGACCCAGTGCAATTGACAATCTGACGGTGGCGAAGCGCCTCCGAACAGCTAGTTACAAAAAAATAAAAATTTTTTAATATAAAAATTATAATAATAATATTCGGCGCAAGGCCTAGCTTCTGGCAACCATATGTGTTGTGTTGAGCATGTATATTTTTGCCCACAAATGGAGGGGACCTACAACTTAGTGCCGGATCCGAACATCGAATTGAGAAGCTTTCCGTGACAAGTTATTACTCTCGGACGTTTGTCAGACTTTTGCGAGAGATGGGACACCGTGAAAAATACTGTTGATGTGACTGGGATTCGAACCACGAACCTCCTGCTCAGAAGCCACGCTCTTATCCACTTAGCCACGGCGCCCACAATATAATACAATATATAATTACAAAGATGAAAATACAGTGCATTCTCGATTGTCGCCACTAATAGAAATCGGGGTAGTAACAATGAACGAGGTTGTTGCTATAACCGAGTCAAAAACTTCGTTTACGTCTAAAACTTTGTTTACGTCTCGGTCTCGCATATCCAATCTTGTATTTCGTCATTAGAAATCGGTTCACTCCGAGAAATATTAAGGAAAGTGGTTATGGATTCTACCACCGCGCGTTCATTCATAATTCGCGCTCAAAGGTAGCCCATCTTAATCATTCCCATCACTACAAGGAGACATCAAAACATTCCAGCATTTCTTTATTGAGCTAACCTGCAATCCATCCAACGCGTTAGCTAGGGGCAAGTTGCATTTCGGAGAGTAAATGCTTTGATTTTAATATCCAGGTCGAGCCCTCACTTCCAAGCAAGTACGCCAATAGACTTTTTTATAATGCAGTTTTGTTGAGTTTATTACATTTTGGTCCATTGCTTGAAATTCGCTGGAAGACAGGCCGACCTCTTTACACCAGTGTTTAACTTGTTTAACAGCAAATTGCATTCGTTCTCTGTTATCATGCTCTCGAATTTGCCACGAACCATTAGTATTAGTTCATCTGCATAGCTAATGTTTGCTAAGCCATTATACTTCAGCCTGGCGAGTAACTGGTCAATCACTAATAGCCACAACAGGGGTTATAGGACACCACCTTGTGGACAGCCCCTGGTTGGCTACCTCGATAACAATATTTTAAATGTAAAGGAAATAATAATAATCTATCTATATACTAACTGACTATGTCTCTCACGCACAATTGACTTTGTCCCTCACAAAGTGGTTCTAAAAATGTGAATTTTAACAGAGACACAAACCATAAAATTGACATTAAATTGAATAATACAAACTAGAGGCCCGTTTATTCGTATAACAGCCTGCAGCTATACTTGTTTTTTATTAATACGTAAGTCATAATTTTTCCTATTATAGTTGTTCTTCTACCATAAATTCAAGACGTTACCATTTAAAAACTTGTATCAAATACAAACCAGCAAACTAGGATATGATTATATTTAATTATTATATTATTATATATTATTATATATAAATAATATAAGTATATTTTGTTATGTTCTTTTAAGATTAGTTTTAATTAATGTATACATTTCTTCTAAAGAAAATAATAACTTAATAAAGCTGTATAGTAAAAATTATTTTATTTAAGAATATGTTTTAAAGAAATATAAAAACTAAAATCGATCCATTTAAAAAATTTAAAATTGTTAACAGCTTACCCAAAAATTTAATAATATCAATGAAAATTAATGTTATTTTTAACATGTTCCCCTTCCAGCAATAACCAAAAATAATATTATTAATATTTCCAGTAAATGACAATTTTTATTTACCCAAAATTTAAATTGTGATTTACAAATTATGAATATATATTTTTTTAATATAATTTGTTTTTATATTTTCCTCATAGAACACCGTGGCCGCTATTGAGACAAAACCAACGACCACTCCACCATATTCAGCTGTGCCGATGATAATGGACGATTGCGATGATGAATCCATCGGCATGGCGAGCCCGCTCCATTGCGACACATCGACAGCAAAAATCATGCGTAGTTTCCGCTCTAATCCAATGATAGGTGGGCCAAGTTTGTTACTTTCCCCAACTATTGGCAGCGACGATTCCAACCCGCCGGGTCTGACATCATCGATTACATCCGATTCCGATTCAGCCAGTGACAGTGGCTTCGATGATGCAAGTGGTGGTGTTAAAGAAAAATCACTCAAATTTATTGTCAACAGTCCAACGCATCATCATCATCAGTATCCGATTTACAATCAGCAGTTTGTTGGTAATGGAACGCAATCACGCAATGTTCGTCAGCTGTTATCGTTACCAATAGAAGAAGGCAATGACAGTAATCTATCTACTACTAAGGGACTTTTTATCAGTAAAAATCAGCTAGCGAAAGATCTACCCAAGGAGGCAACCACCAGGACTATAACACCACCCCCAGCCCCACCACCACCACCACTGGACGATGAGTCCATCTCATTTGTCGACAACATTAATCCCCTTTTGACTACATTCTTGATGGACCTGTGCAATGATGATTACAATATGAACGAAACGGACTATCTGGAGGATAATGAAATGGCGCAAGTCCTTAATGAGTGGACGAATGAGCTGGCCTAAACGCCATGATACATTTTTTTTCAATCATATTTTTAAAGCATATAACAATTAATTTTATTTTTACTTCTGCATAACTTTATATTTACTCTGTCTCGATATCAGCATTTATTTATATATGCATGTGGCATTTTTCAACTGATATAGTCCCCAACTTCGACGTTTTTTTTTGTTGAATCGAATCGAATAAACCCAAATGCTGCCACTCGATCGATGTTGGTTATAGTAATTGTTTTGTTGCTATTTGTGTCATTTTAGATATTGTTTAAAAATTTACTAGAAATCCTATCAAAACCATAATTAAATGCTGACGCCATATTGTTGATTGCGAAATTTTTTTTATAGAGAAAAAAAATATTGAAAAAGTAAACAAAGTAAAATTCTGAGAAATTTTTTTTATTAATTAGAAAAATAATATTACATACATGCATGTATATACATAAAAATATACAAACAAAATATGTAGTTTTGTATGAGAGGAACACTTTCTATTGCTTGAATATGAGAATTTATCTGTTATTATTATATACATACATATGCCTTTGTATACAGATATAATATACCTATATATATACTCGTACCCATGTACAACATATTCTTACAACAACAAAAATAAAATAAAAACAAAACAAATTAAAGATACTGCAAACATGGTGCAATTTTTAAATAAAACTTTTAATTTGTTCATGCGTTGGTCGTGCTTTAAGAGAGTCAAGTAACTCTCGATTGGTTACAGTTTCATTTAAAACAAAAAAAAAAAAAAAAACAAAAAAAAAATTTCTATCGCGGTGTGGGTTCACTTTTTAATTAAAAAAAAATTATTACCTTATCTTATCAAAAATCGAAGACATAAATGTAAAATTTAATGTGAAAACTGTCAGGACAAACAAACCACAAAAATTTATGATTCTAGGCTGGTTCATCGCATAGCAATTCATCGCAAGCAATTCATCGCATATGAATTCATCGTGGCAGCACTTCATCGCAAAGCAATTCGTCGCAAAGTGGTAATTCATCGCGCAATAAAAGGATTTTATCATCGTGAATTATATGGCAGTGTGTCAATGATTTTTAAAAGTGCTTTTTAAAATGTAAAACACCTATCTACTCGTAAAAATAAATTAATTGAGCGCACTGTATTTTACAGTGTGTCCATACGCGGTTTGGGTAGGGGTAAATTCTATTTGTGATAAACGGTATTTATGTTGAAAAATGTTGCGATGAATTGTTGTTACGATAAATTGCTATGCGATGAATTGCTTGCGATGAACCAGCCTGGTACGATAATTTGTATAATTTACAACAAAAAGTCTAAAACAACAATTATTCAATGCTCAATTTTTGGTTTAATTTAGATGCAATTTACGCTTTAAAACATGAATAAGAGAACATTTTCGATACATAACGTAAAGTAAAGTGAACCTTGACAAAATTAAAAAAAAACTAGAAATTTTAGTTATACTATACGTTGACAAGCAGAAAACAATTTATCATGAAATGTTAAAGACAAAAATAGGGCAACTACTCTACAATGTGTTGTCAACACTGTGCCAGAGTTGGTGTGGTAATTTGTTAACGCAACATTTCCTGTTTTTCAATCAACATGAGTCAAGTTCTTGAGAATCTCAGGTAATCGGACTGACACAAGAAAAAATCATACACCCACACCACAGCACACTACACCGACCATAGCATACAATATCACACACACATACTCTTAAAATATTTGACACAAAATACATACAATCATTGAGAATACACTCACATTCATATATGTATTTAGTTTAAGCATTCTATATGATATATTTTATGATCTTTGTTCGATTTAATTCTCATGTTTTTTTGTTTATTGTTATGAGGGAAATTGTAATGTAAAATGCATTTCAATAATTAGTAATAACAAATGTGTTAATAAAATTAATGATATAATGATTTGGATAAAATCCCTGTTTGTTTTTTTAATTGCGCTATTGTGATCACAGGAGATTGTGAGTAAACTCAGTGAAAATAGTTCCTTGTTGCTCGTCATTTGTGATGTTAATAACAGCTGATGTTACCACACCATAATTTCTAAATGGTGCGGCCTAGTTTAGCAATAGCAAGGAGGGCGTTCCAAAGGTACCTTTGGAATTAAATCTATTGAATTCTTGGGAGAATTTAATGTGAAGATGCGTTTTGATAATCGATTAGGCAACGAATGCTAATCAGAAATAATAAAAGCAGATTTTTGTTGACTTGTCCGCTAGTCCCGATGTCATCTTGTTATTGGCATTGGTAAACTCTGAAAGGCCTAGCCTACGCAAACCTTTCAACAAATGGCAACTTGATCATCCCAGCGATGGTGTCTCATAAATAATTCCTAAAAGGGATTCTCTTCGCTCATATGACTTATATGTCCAGTTGCATTGCAGAATTGTTATAGACTTCCCCATCGAACACAGCTTAAAATTCAGAGTACTACCCAACTCTAAAATTCGAATAAAAATACAAGCACGACACGACACCAAAAAACTTATTAGCCAGTGTGCGTAAGTTTCCTGGCCTACTGCAAAGTCGGATTGTGAATTTCGACGGATGTTTATATTTCGTCGTAATAGCTAATTTTCGATCGAATATCAACAAGAATGGAAAAGATGGTGCGTGTTAGCTCCGACGCGCGACTAGAGTATTCCTTAACGAACGACTATCTTGGAATATATACAATAGTCAAAGTGGGTAAATAAACGTATCTCTTATAATACTGAAAGGCATATAGATTTGATAAAAATATATTAGTTATACTAAATAAATACATATATGCCTATCATGAATTCTATCGTAATCGAAAATACACTACAAATTCCCAAAAATATATCGTAGTAGATTCGTAGTGGAAAATCTGCTACTAATTTCGAATTTCGTGAAATTTGGTATCACTGAATCCGAATGAAACAGAAATTTGACCTATTTTTCTACGACAAGTAATTTGTGTCGGGAACGTTGGGGAAACGGTTGTGTTTTGTATAAAAATGTAAGTATTTACCAATTTTTTTAGTTCTTAATAATATATGTTGCTTTAATATGGAAAATACAACTAATAAAACAATACGAAAGTCTTTTCCAAATGATGAGCGAGAAACCTGACATTGCCCAAGTAACAAGTCAAAAGTGATCTAAACGCTGTCTGTATTTGTATTTGTTTCGCTCCACGCAAGACAGAGTCTTCTTTCTGAATATTTAAAACATTTTTGAGTGATGAGGAAAAGGTGGATTGTGCCAGACCAATGTCATAGTCGTTACCAACACTAAGTTGGTATCCACCTATTGCTAAAAATCTTAGGAAAGACACGAGCCGACATATTAAAGTTATTGAACACAAAAACACACCCGGATCAAACTCATCTTCCAGCTCATCTAATATATATTTGAATGCAGGTTTATTAAGTCAAAAATTTCTTTGAAATCTGTAAGTTTATTTTTCTTTTTAAAACATAACTTTAATTCATTAATTTCATTTTTTTATTTTTTTTTTAAATTTAAATTTAATTTATCATAGTAGTAATTATATTTATTTTATCAATGATGTTATTAATTATTAGACCAAACTTAATTAGAATTTTATTCGAATGAGATGGATTAGAATTTCATACGTTGGCTCATCTAAGTCAAATGGATCACAAGAGTCTGGGAGTATTTTTCTCTTTATTTTAGATTTCGCCTGAAGGACCGCAATGACCAGCAAACAGCAATGATTGAAAATGAATATGAATTTTCATCCCGATTAGTTCAGCCGTCTGTATTTTAGAGTGGACACAGACAGACAACATCAGACGCGCCACACGCGTCACACACGGAATATAAAAAATGGTATTTGGGACTTAGACACTCACAAAATTTCAACTTTCAAGGCCGTGTGAAAGGTGGTTTAAAAGGACCTCAAAATAATCGAAAATACAGAAAAACGGTTGAATCCCCGTTAAATAAAAGTTTTTAATAACAAGCGTTGCCCGGCTGCACACAAGACCACTGCCGCAACCACATTAAAAGGCTGTGCCCCCCCCCCCCCATAGCTGATCACTCTCCCACTTATCCCACTGAGTCCACCCATCTACCCTTTACGGACATAATTTAGCCTATAACCCCTGTACAATGGCGATTTTCAACTCCCTAGGTCGTGTGGAAGCTGGTTAAAAAGGACTTCAAAGAAGTCGAGAAAAAAATTAAATCCATCACACGCGACACATGCGTGCTATTTTGGACTTAGACACTCACAAAATTTTAGCTCTCTAGGTCGTGTGGAAGGTTTTTAAAAAGTACCTCAAAGTGTCAAAAATACAGACAAAAAGGTGTCAAGTCGAGTTAAATAAAAGTTTTTAAAAAAAGTAAACAATGAGCTATACTGTAATATAGCGTATAGTAAGTCGCTGGTTGCAGTAATAAAATAAAAAAAACAGCACTGGAACAACAAAGAAATAAATTAAGGTCCTATTGGCGTTCGCTTTGCAGTGATAATTCTGATAAAAGGATTAAGAGGAATTCTAGATGCTTTTAAAAGGTAAGCGAAACTGGTTAGAGCTATCTTTTTTAAGAAAACACAATATAAACACAAAAAATACTATTCTCCGACTGCTAAAAGATTTCGGCTTTAATTGGAATTTATTTACCTACAAGCCAAAAGAAGTCGCACAATTAATTCAAAATAGTTTGTCACTTGACTCAATGTTACACTAAAACTAAATGGATTACAAATTTAGAAAAATTGTCTTTTTATAAAAACTTCATACAATAACACAGAAGTAGAAAATTCTGTGAAGAAATAAATAATAATATTAAAAATAAATTTTTAAATAAAATTAACA
Source organism: Nephrocerus scutellatus (assembly GCA_947095585.1). NCBI lineage: Eukaryota > Metazoa > Arthropoda > Insecta > Diptera > Pipunculidae > Nephrocerus > Nephrocerus scutellatus. The sequence goes on along the minus strand of OX352761.1, from coordinate 113,397,260 downwards.
TAATTCTTGGCTAAATCCAATAGATGGTTTTCCGGATCGGACCACATGCAACTCGCATACTTGTAATCGCAAAAAGCTGTATTTCCGGTACTTTTCCCAGTATCAATTGCATCGTATAGTGATGTTCCTTCTAAAAAACGCAGTATCCATTGTAGGCTGCAAGTATCACAATATTGTGGTTGACATAATTTCCTGCCGTGTACCAAATTCAATTAAATTACCTGGACAAACCATCAACAATTTTATGGAAACCTGTTGCATGACCATTTCGTACGCTGAGGTCACACTTTTGAACATACGAACAAATTGCCTTCTGAACACAAGCGGATAAGTCAATACCGTTCTCATGGAATTTCTCTTTCATTGTACTCCACAGGTCGTTTAATGTGGTTTCTGAAAATATGCATGAAAATTATAGAACTTCTGTAGCTGTAAACTATGTCATCATAAATTTCGTTCAATTATTACAGGCACCGAAGCTCGACTTTGATTAAAGTACTTTTTACATCGCCCCTTCAATTATGGTATGTATTTTCGTTTTTGAAAAAGCCCTTCTTTCTTTGTAAGTCATTATAAAATAATTTTGATGTAAATAGTCAATTGATCTAAAACATACTCAGTGAGTAATATTGTAAAAAAAATCATTTACACGTCTTGTTGCCATACTGTGTTCACTGCTGTGTAATAAGCGTTAAATAAACACTCTCACCTGTCTCACCAAAGTCGTCTACTAGAAATCAAAAATCTCCTCTAAAAATTTGTTTTTAGCTTACTCTCTTCGTGGTCGTGCTGAGAGCGAAAGCCATACCTGTTCTTGTAGAGAACCTCCAGCTTTTCGACTTTAGCTGAACCCGACAGATAACAAAACTACCCTACCGTAACATTCTATCTTCTGATTTATAAGTAAGGGTCGTAAGATTATCTTTGCACGTGTCCAAGACGTTGGTACTCAGAAAAAACGTTATTCGGTAGATAGGCGCCGAAATGACAAAGTTCTTGAAAACTGGACTCACAGGATGGCTTACTGTGAGGCCAGGAGCCACATGAACGAAATTGTTTTTCCTTCTTAAATAGCAGACTCTTACCTTCACAATAAAATAAAAAAATATTGATGTATACTCATTTTATAGCAATTTTAAAAATAAACTTTTAATTTGCCCACCCTTTAGTAGCAATGCGACCAATGTGGATCTATTGCGCTTTTCCCTGACTTGCGCTATAGGGACAGTGCATTCTCCCCCTCCATACCAATGGAACTTAATAATATGGAGTGGGTTTAGTGAATGCCGCGCAGACTCCGAGATTTATTGGGTTTTCATATAGTCTCGTCTCTGTCGGATCCTTGCTCTGCATTAATTGGGAAGGTTCCACGGGGTCTCCCCATCTTCTCCACAAAGCCTGCAGCTGCCAACCTCTTCTAATTTTAATTTCCTTAGGTGCCCCTTTAGTCTATAATGTCTTGTTAGAAACCCGGTAATGATTCTTACATTACTTCTACTTAATCCCAATATCAAGCGAGATCTCTTTGGTTTATAGTTCCCCAACATTTCCTTTGTTTGTCGTATGTCTGGGAGATTTTCCCATCTTACGGAAGCCTCCTTCAATTTTGCAAACGAAAACGAACCCGTCATATTTTAGAACGGGATGTTATAGTTCCCCAACATTTCCTTTGTTTGTCGTAGGCCTGGGAGATTTTCTCATCCTACGGAAGCTTCCTTCAATTTTGGAAACGAAAACGAGCCCGTCATATTTTAGAACGGGATCTTTAGTTTATAGTTCCTTTGCTTGTCATAGTCCTGGGAGATTTCTCCATCGTACGGAAGCCTCCTTCAGTTTTGCAAACGAAAACGAACCCGTCATTTTTTGGAACGGGATCTTTAGTTTATAGTTCCTTATTTGCTTGACATAGGCCTGGGAAATTTTCTTATCCTACGGAAGCCTCATTCAGTTTTGCAAACAAAAACGAACCCGTCGTATTTTGGAACGGGATCCCTAGGTCATTGGAACACACACAATTTTTTCCATGTTGTTATGAATCATCTAAATCTAGAGTCTAGTTGCGAAGTTGAGCGTGATAGCACTCACTGCTAAGGCTGCCAAGCGTCACGAAACCCTGGCTGTGCAGGTAGCGAAGCGCCTCCGTACTGCTAGTTTACTTAAAATAGCTTTACATTTAATGATAAAAACGTTTCTAGGATGTCGTATAAATAAATTAAATTTTTTTTTTATTTTTTTATAAATATCTCGGATTCGATTGCCTGTCAAGTAATTTTTTCAGATTTTTTGCGAAAAATGATTTCATGATTATGGTCAATCGACCCCGAACCTTTTGAGACAAATTTAATAAAACAAAATTGGAACTTGAGACGATTGCGCTACATTTAATGCAAGACAACTCACAGAAATTCTGTGAATTATTTTCAATCACCTTAAAAGTGTTCATGAGTGGGTTTAAGCTATTATATAAATATAAGATAGATGGATGATTATGAAAAGCTTACCAATTCGTGCACCTTTTGAATTAGTGTAAACCATTTTGAATGGGTCCAACAGATTCGCAGCTTCTTCGACGTCGTCGAGTGCTCTTGAATTCACCCGAGAATCTACGTCGCTTTTTGAGAGCGTTCCAAACTTTCGGAATATACCACCAACAGTGCCTCCCAAAAGGGCAACCAAACCACTCAACACCACAGAAGCTGCATTCACATTCACTAGAGCCTTCAATAGCACAAGATGGTTATTTGTTATTACAAAATAAAAACTTAACCAGCTTTTTTATTATTATTACTGTACATTTTTATCTGCATCTCCAGTTCTATTTAAAGGAACAGTTATAAATGGTATTAATAAATCCATGCCGACCTAAATGGAGAGAAATATTATTACGATTGTACGAGTATTTATAGTTGTGGGGATATTGCAAACTTACAATAATCCCGAAAGACACATGGGTAGGTACTTACAAGCAGAGTATGATCAAGAGGTTTGAACGATATAAAATTAAGTCCATTTCCATGCTTTCTATTTGCTCTGTTGAGAAATGGATCCGTCTCCCGAAGCCAAGCTGAATCATTTTCGTATTGCACACAGGATCCAATATCAGCTAAAGCTATCCACCATAAAGCAATTCCTAAAGTAGTTTTTCTTTTGTATATAGAGCAACTCATATTGACGACTGCTTTACTGGTTCAAAACCTCTGACTGACTGACTTAATTAAATAGTAGGTAGAGCACGTACTGCTGACACTGGTTGCTCCGAAATATTCTATAGGGTGAAAAATAGTTTCTTTTTGGTGTCTCAATTTTATGCTTGGAAGCTTCGTAATGAAAGTTATTCTCGCGTTATGATAATGAAACTATTAAAACAATTTGAAAAGTTTGATAACTTTTCTTAAATCAAATACTAAGCTCGGTGTTAGTTAATTTATGGAAACACCGATTATATATTTTATTTACCGTAACACTGTTCGTAAGCCCACCTTCTGTTATGAATATAAACAAATTGCGGGTAACTAAAAAAACAAAAGCTAATATCTTAATTACCTGAAGTTTAAAATTGAAAAAAAATAAATTATTTCTCACATATGTCACTGTCACTGAAATCAAATGTCAAGGAATAATGTGCAAGTGGCATCGATTAAAAAGCAAATCTTAGTAAGTAAACCTTTCGAAATACTGAATACAAGAATATCATTGAACCAAGTGGAGTATCACCAATGCATTAAAACAAATGTTAACTCCTTCACTTCTTTTTATAAGTTTTTAGGTCTACTTTCATGGTTTTTATGCGTAGATCTGTTTGCTTATAAACGCCTTCTTCACATACCAACACAAACAAATTCTCTACACGCAATTCGAACCTAACGGTTTTTCTTGAGTCGAATTGGGTGCATTACAATATGCAACTGAATTGTGCTCCCCAGCAATGTGGTTCCATTTGATTAAAAACAAAAATAATTAAGGTATTTGTAAGATAATAATAATAATATTCAGCGCGAAAGACAGTTGCGGTCCAAGAACTAGCTTCTCACAACCGTTTGTGTTGTGCATGTGCACACAAATGGAAGTGACCTACACTTTAATGCCGTATCCGAACGGCGAATTGAGAAGCTTTCCGTGACAAGTTATTAATCTTGGACGTTTGTTTGTAGGACACCGTGAAAAATACTTTTGGTGTTACTGGGATTCGAACCACGAACCTCCTGCTCAGAAGACATGCACTTATCCACTGAGCCACGGCGGCCACCATCTTTTCTAAGATAAGATTTTCTAAGAATGGCCATAGAAGCCACTGCGAATAAAGGCTGGAAAATGTGCTGGAATATCAGTTCAAACCAAACCATCAGGAAGTTACTTAACTCAATCTATGAAATATAAAAAATGTACTCTGTATTGTACCTTTAATAAAATGACCGCATATGAATGGAAGTTAATACATTAAATCACAACAGGTGGTCCAATGGTGTGTACCGACTTTAGACCCAAATGTTTCAGCGGACATACCGATATATAGAAAAAGTAATCTAAAGTTAGTGCTTTTGGGAGCCGGAGCACTTTTTTGGCCTCGTTTGGCCAAGAGACTATTTAGGACATTATTCGGGGACAAGTAATGAATGATGTATGTATTGTCAAGTATAAGCAAGCTGGTGAGCTCTTTCTCAGACAGTAATCTGAACCTGTCTCCATGGTGAAAGTACATATGTACCACACCACAGCACATTTTTGTGTGGTTGAGACATATGATAGTACACATGGAGATTTTCACTCTTGTAAAATTTTAAAACCTACTGTACGTCCTATTACTTCGCTGTCATTAGATAGGTGGAGCGCAACCTATAGGTTAACTTTATCCAGGACACAATCGCTATCTTAAAAATTGGCTGTACAAATTACAACCGAGGTCTGGTTCTGCCCTGCCGGGAACAATTTCACTACCGGTTCCGATTTCGAGCCGATGTCATACAGTTTAGCATCCCTAAACTCTGGGCGTCCTGGTCAACGCCGTCGTTCCAGCGTAGGCTTTTACATCCTCGCTATCATGTCGCATAAGTTTTACGTCAAAGAAATTTCTGAATAGTATCCCCTTCGCTCGTGTGAGCTACCACTCCAACCGGAGCCTACCAAGCTTAAGCTTAAGCTCGACAATGTGGTAACGCTTGTATCATCATTATTGAGTCATCGTCATTCCTTACATTCGGAGTCAGTAATTCTCCGTAAGACTTTTCTCTGGAACGTGGCTAAGAGTTTGGAGGGCTTTTTACTCAGAACCCAAATGTGCGTTAATACTCGTAGGACCATTGTCTTATAAGCCAGCAGTCTGGGCGTCATGGTAAAATTCCTAGATTTGAAGATACTTGACAGTTTTAAGTAGTCTTTGTTTGCTTTAAGCAACCGTGCGTGTATTTCTGGCTCTTTTGTGTTATAGGCTGCTACAATTGACCCGAAATACTGACTATAGATTAATTCTCTATTATTCTGAAACCAATGTTCCAACCGTGTTCGTTAGAACACATAATACATTCGTGGTACAGTGGATTCCACTGATTGCACTGATACCACTCCGTTCAACAATACTTTGTTGTCGTAAGCCTGAGGGCTCATTCGAACTTTACGTTCAAGTCTTAATTTTGCCTAATTACTACTTTCGAAGTCTAGTGGACTTTGTGTCATTACACATCACACCGTCGCCCACTACACTACAACGAACTTTTCTTATTCCGATAGCACTCGACCTTCGACCGATTTGTCTTTCGTGCAGTCCCTTAAGCCTCGTGTCATCACACCGTTGCCTTTTGGCTACACTAACGTACAGGATCTCGAAGCCTTAAGCATTTTGGGGCAGCCTATGCTAAACCAGCTATTTGACCACCTTTCAGTTCTGACCTGCTACTTCCATACAGTAGCGCTGCCATTGACGAATGACGGCGACATTTTGCATGAGTAGTGGGTAGAAATTATTTCAGGCATAAAGTTTTTGTGTATTGATTGTTAGCCACCGCTTATCAGAAGATTTACTTATCAATTAAGTATTATTTAGTAGAAGAAAACCTACATCTATAAATTACAAACATCTTCTTTCTTAAATACTCTGTATTAACCTTGCATGCCCGGTTGTCGGTAGCTTGCTGGTGGAATCTTTTAATGTATTTTTAACCCACTTTCTATAGCTCCATTTTATTCAAACTTTTCACACATGTGTATCGCCAGTGACAACACTTTCTGTTAAAATTTGAAGTGATACTGCCGCGATCTCGGCATTTGTATGCGTCACCCATACAAATTTCTTAAACAATGTGTATCCCCTATGAAAACACTTTTTATAAACATTTTGAAGTGATTGGGTTGGTTCGCGTTCTTCCTGCAGTTGCAAAGGTAATAGCCAAAGTAGCACTTGAGCGAATTAGGGACCAGCTGGAAGATACACTCGATCCCGAACAAGCAGGTTCCCCCTGTGTAGACCACATAAACACCCTGCGGATCATTATTGAACAGTGCGTTTAATTCCGGTCACCACTGCACCTGCTGTTCATCGATTTTGAGAAGGCGTTTAACAGTGTCAACAGACAGTTTATCTGGCTCGCCTTGCGCAGGAGAGGTATACCCGATAAACTTATAGCTTTTATTAAAGCAACCTATGATGGCTCTAAAAGTCATGTGCTGCATAGAGGAAAGTTGTCAGAGGAATTCGAGATCCTAAGTGGGGTACGACAAGGTTGCATTCTATCGCCGATACTTTTTTTGTTGGTGATTAGCGATGTACTTCGCGCAGCTTTATTTGCAATTTTGAATTTTTTTGGGTTGTTTTTTGTTCATTTTGTAAAACAGCGACAAGAAGTACTCTGGGTGACCGAGGAGTGTCACCCGAGCGGATACGTTACAAAGTACATAAACAGTTGGTGTGGTTAATCTTGGAACTGGTTTTTTTTACTGAACTGATCAAGCTAAATGCAACCTTAAGGTCCAAATCGATAGACGTTACTACAACTACAACTCATGCTATTGCAATAAAATAGAGTGCAATGGAACGTTGTAGTAAGTCATCAAAATCCGTCACTAAATGATGGCTTTTAGTCATAGTTACGTCTATCGATTCGGCCCTAAGAAATTTTGAAAAACATTTGACATCACCAACGCTGAGGCATCAAAAGCGTAGGCCATTCCACTACTCACTAGCTTAACAGGTGGAAACAATAAACATTTAAATCGATATTTATTAAATAAGTTTTGTTTAACCAGGTAATTTTACCATAAACTGCATTGTAAAGTCAATAATAAATAATTTTGAAAACAAACAAAAAATACGAATACAATTACATCATCATCTAAAGTAATTAAAAGCCAAATCCATGAGCTTGCTTTGAAGGTTCGAAGACTTGCAACTCTGATAAACATTACCACAAGTCAAGGTGCTTTTTGCAGAATAAACGGCATCCTGGACAGCAGTGCCGGCCAGTAAGTCCTGCACAACATTCCAACTATGTACAGATAAGACAGATCATTTATTAAACTTTAATTGTAATTGCTCCTTCGCCAACTACGAACCTTGTAAGACCATCGATAATTTTATTCGTCCCAGTTCCATGTCCGGTACGTACATCTTTAGCAGCCTTTTTCACAAATTCACAAATCGATTTCTGAATGCATGCAGCCATGTCTATGTCGTTGGCGCGTAATTTCTTCTCAATCGTATAAATAAGGTCTTCAAATTCTGTTCTGACTGTAGCGAAGATGAAAGGGTTATTAATGATGGTGACAAAAAAAGCATTTAAACTTTCTTACCAACATTGGTGCTACTGCCATCGTCCGGCGAGTTTCGCTGCGAGGTTAATTTCGATGGATTCATTAAACTAAATACATCATTAGTTATCCGGGAATTCCTTTTAAAGGCATACGGATAATGTGTTGCACTAACAGTGGTGGTTAACGATTTATAAATTGCCCCAACAGAGGTCCCAATTAAAAAGAGTACCCCAGAAATCACAAGCGATGCTGTGTTCAAGTTTACCAAATTCTTTAATGCATGTCCGGTCGCATCCATACTACGTTTAACAGGAATTCGAATGAATGGAACAACGAATTCTAGGTCAACCTACGGGAAATACAAATGATTGTGTTGTACTAGTTACGCATATATTGCTTACACCTTACGCACCTTAATATCCTTATCGTCAGCTTCAAACGAGAAAAGCCTCGATCTTCTAGATCTCATCGGAACCGAATCAAAGCTGTGGAATCTATATGCCGATCCAGTGTTGTTGCTATATTCACTTCTTACACTTTCGCACAAGTCAATATCACTAGCCGTTAAGAGCACCAAACCAATGTAAAACACAAAAACTCCAACATAACGCCACAATCTTGAAGCAATGCGTAACATCGTCAACATTTCGCTTGTTTATTGTTTCACGGCTTTGAGGCATCTGAATGTGTTAACTGAAAATCTAAGTCCCTACAATAAATTGTCAAATGTTTTTTTTTTTCCAAATGCACGGTTGATGGATCGCATTCGGTTCACACATATCACACAAATGAACCATTTGTTTTGATTCGTTTCGTTTAGATGATTATCAGAGGAAACACGGAATTCTTCAAAAGTTTTGTTTATGTTTAGTCACTCCAGTCACTTATTGGCGATATGCTTCGATGCCCAAAGGAAGTACAATCGGCTGAAGAGGGCAGCACCTTGGAAGGGTTTGCATAAATGCACGATGGAAATAATATGTACATATATTCAATAAACTTTTTTAAGTTACTCGTATTAAAGATTTGAAAGAAACTATCCCATTTTTTTATTTTATAAAGATGTACCAAATAAGATTCTAATCAGAAATTATGGTTTTTCTCAGGTCCTAATAAAATAAGCCATGAAACGGTAGCACATAAAATCCAATGCAATGTTTGTGTTTTGATTCAACCGAAGATGCACATCTTTATATAATAACAAGTAAATGTAAAAAAACTTCGGCTTTCGGGTACTAACTTTTATGTATACATCGACACAAGCCACACTGTCCTTTATTATTTGGTAATAATCACCAAAAGATATGTTTTTGAGGTCAGGCCTATTTCAAAGTTTTTTCTTTTTTTTACGCATCACACGCGCCACACGCGAAACGCGACACACGTCCCAAAAATGATTTTTGGGACTTAGACACTCACAAAGATCGTGTGGAAGGTGGTTTCAAAGAACCTCAAAGAAGTCGAAAAAAAATTCAAGCCATCACACGCACCACGCGTCACACGCGGAATATAAAAAATCCTATTTTTGAATTGGACTCAATAAATTAGCTTCCTAGGTCGTATGGAACGTGGATAAAAAGAACCACAAAGTAGTGCAAATATTATTCGCACCATAAGTTCATTTAGTGCTCCTATAAGTTCACCTTTTTTGGACTCGGTAGATGGCGCTGGAGTGGAGATATTGTTGAATATGGATGTATGAGCATCACACCTAGACCACTTGACATATTCAACCTAAGTTTACACCATATGTTTGGTTTGTGACCCTAAATGTTTATCTCTTTTTGAGTACAGTAGGTGGCGCTGAAGTCGAGATATTTTTGAAAATCTATATATCTAATGTATAGAAACGTTCGCAACAAAGCCTTATTTACAGCATATGTTCATTTGGTACTCCGATAAATTTATTTTTTTTGCACCCGGTAGGTCGCGCTGAAATCGACATCATCACGCCTAAACCACCGGACTTATCGAAGCCATATTCGCACTATATGTTAGTTTGGGGCTTCGATAAGTTTATGTTTTTTAACCAGGAAGGTGGCGCTTAAGTTGAGATATTTACGATAATTTCAGTAGTTTGGTTATACGTTTGCACATATAAAATGGTCAGCCACCGCGGTTGTGAGGCGGGGGCTCATTTGTGCGGACTGACCTGACCCATGACGAAAACAACAGCAACGAAAACGGATTAATGATTAAAAAAATTCTCATAGAACGTATGGAGCTGTATAAAGCTAGAACTGGATAGCAGGTAGCCGATACCAAACTGATATAATAGTAATTCAGGAGATGCGGTCGACTGGAATGGTGTCTTAGAAAACACGGAATATTACATCAACTGCCATACAATACACCATCTTCTTGAGGTTGGCTTCCTAGGCAGCGATGCAAAAGATTGGAGAATAGACATTCTGTGTTCCATACATAAGAAAGGAGATATCACAACGTGCAGCAATTCTCATGGTATAACGTTGTTAAGTACCGCGTGAAGGATATGCTCCTCTATCCTTCAAGACAGGATAGGCCCATATGCTAAAGTCATTATTGTCCTATATCATTCTGGCTTCATAACAGACATATAAACAACTGATCAGTTTTTAAACTTAGGCAGCTGATGGAAAAATGCATAGAGTTCCAAAACTGATTTCACTATTTATTTATAGACCTTAAAGCTGCCTATGACAGCATGGCCAGAGTAAAACTTATAAAGCAATCAGAGAAATCGTCATCTTAAATAAATTTACACGACTATTAAGGTTGACCATGACCAATGTTATTAGCCAAGTAAAACTATCCAGAATACTATCAAGGCCCTTCAACATCTATAACGGTCTCCGACAAGGGGATGGAGAACGAGAAACACGCACACGGTCCCTGAAAGCCAATAAAGCCGTCTTTAATATATCCAGAAATTAGCCATTATATGCCAAACTGGATAACAACGGCTTAAAATATGGATCCGTTTCAAAATGTCAGGATCGATCTCCGATTTTAGAGCATAAGATGATGAAAGACTCCCAAGTTTTTGCGATATGGACAGAGAGTTAGTTTTTTTTGTAAATTAAAAATTGTGTATTTGTATGTCTCATCTAGTTCCACTGTGCGGCTGCAAAATGATTGATTGCTCTATACCAAAGTACATGAATTATTATAAAAACGAAAGTATATGTCATTTAAATCTTTTAACTTTGAATATTGTCTTAAATTTTGTAAATAATGGAACTATAGCAGTCTGAAATATTCATATTTCTACTCGTAAAAGGGAGAAAAACCCCATAACTCATAGAAACACTTGTTTGTTCGAACGTGAAATGGAAAGTGGGAAGTAATTAAGTGTTTCTTTGTATATTTGAATTATGCATATTTTAAATATTCTGAAGATAATCAATTTTGCATAATAATTTTGGTTTTAAGCTAAACTAGCAGGGCTCAAGAGGAACTCAAGAGTATTTTTTGAGTAATTTTCACCTGCTTCTTTATGAGTTTCGGTCGCAATATAATCACTTATCAACAACTGTACATAATTGAATTACACGGCGAGGTACATGCAAACTTTGCCATTATTCTCAATACTTGAGTCTAAGCGCAGGGGTGTTCAAGAAATCACTTTACACTATGGTCACCCGGGCATGAAAAATATTTTTAATTCTCGTAGGCATTCAAAACTCAAGCTCATAGACATCTCCTCTTTTCTCCTCCTCTTCCTTAACGCCCACGCTGTGCCGGGCATATAGCCGAGCATTATAAGGGTGCGAACCCCTTGAAGCGTGCGCGAATTATAAAAAAAAAAGTAGATTCGTACGGAACGACAAACGATCACGTCTAAGCGACATCGCAACACAGCAAGCCGCTGATAGTGGACAATACAGCGCAATCTACCAACTCGCTCGTAAGCTCGCCAACAAGAAACACCACATCAACTACCCTATTAAGGCAATAGACGGCTCTTTGATCCTTATGGAGGAACAACAATTAACCCGCTGGAAAGAACATTTTAAGAATGTTTGGAATTGTATTTCGCCAGGCACGTCCATCAACCCACATATGCACTAATAGGCAAGATAACATCAGCGTCGCTACTCCTTCGTTGGATGAGATAAGGACAACAATTCGTTTACTGCAAAAACCTTTACCTTTTTCATATACAAATGTTTATGAGGGATATTCGCACACGAAATGCCCACAATCTCCACTATTTGACGTTCTTTGCGATTATTCAAAAGATATTGTGGATTTTTCAACCATTTCTGATGTGGTGATCTCATTCGGATGAACTGGACGTTCTTTAGCAAAGATGACCGTGTTCATTTAGTTGACATTTTTGGCATTTTGCTAGCGATGGTGCATAGTCCCCATTAACTTGAACTAATTGAAAATATGTCTTTTAAAGGATAGCATTGAATTGAATTTATTTAGTAATGCCATCACTCCCGAAAGCTAATTACATATACCATTGCCTTTGTACACTGTCGAAGATTTTCGGTAAATATGAAGATAAATAAACTGATAAATTTTTTCGACCCAAATTTTTTTTTAATTTTTTATGACTTTTTCGCGTAAATCGGGCGATATGGCGCCAATATCACGATCGATTTTGAGACATCAGTACCAAGTCAGCATTATTGAAAAAAGTCCAGAGGCGTCAAATCACACGAACGAGACGGCCAATTGATTGGTACATTTTTTGAGATACACAGTCACCGAACTCAGACTTCAATAACGAGCGAGCATGTTCCGATAGCGATCTACATTAACTGTGACTGCATAATATGGGAAAACGAATTCTCCAGCATACAACCTATATGGTGAATATTAGATATAACCTGGATTGAACGGTTAGAAAAATAGCTACTGACCAATCAAGCTGGCTTTTATTGTTTCCATAGGTACTAACTTTCGACTGACAGAGCTTGATTCCAAACTCTGTTCAAATATTAAGTGCCACAACTTGGCTTTCACAAAGTTCGTGAATAGACTGTTTCCACTCTTCGGTAAGATTGTATGTCATCCTATCATCAGTAGAACGTTGCCTTCGAAAACTAAACTGTTGGCCACTAACGATTGCCTGGATTTGAGGAAATATAATCATTTGCAAACGTTGTAATTTTCCGTGATTGAAGGACAAGTATAGAGTGTGACGCCCAAATAGAGTTATTATAGATGAGTTTTGTTTTGTGATAACCCTAGTCCAAGTGACTGACACCGCGCCCTAAAATATCTATTGTATCAATAGGGCATTAATTTTCTAATAGACATACAACTTTCCTAATGAAATATAGAATGTCTTTAGTAGCAGAGCTCTTCAACTCCGCTGCCGAGCATATTTCTTTATGGAATATGCGTCTCCTTAACCAAATAAGTGCTGGGCAATCGCAGAGAACTTGTTCGGATGACTCCTCATCCTCCGCAAAGAACCTACATTCTGTCACAGAGCCCACACAATTTGTGTACCAGTTAGAAAACTCACTAGCTTCCTAATAATGCCTTTATCTAAATACAGGATTTCTTTGTATGAGAAGGATCTGATCAGTTGTTTGGATTGCCTTAGCCAAATAAGTGCTGGGGAATCGCAGAGAACTTGTTCGGATGACTCCTCATCCTCCGCAAAGAACCTACATTCTGTCACAGAGCCCACACAATTTGTGTACCAGTTAGAAAACTCACTAGCTTCCTAATAATGCCTTTATCTAAATACAGGATTTCTTTGTATGAGAAGGATCTGATCAGTTGTGGGCGTTCATAGGACCTGAACCCTTTTGTGGCGTCAATTGGAGTGCCGCCACAAAGCTGATTAACTGTTAGGCGGGCAAAATTTACCTGGCCCGGGGTATTTTTCCATTGAGCCAGGCGAAGTTTGCCCGCCCAACAGTTAATCAGCTTTGTGGCGGCACTCCAATTGACGCCACAAAAGGGTTCAGGTCCTATGAACGCAGTTTCCGAACCAGCCCTAGCCATCTGCAACTTCGTTGCCTGCAATACCTCGATGACCTGGTACCCAACCGAGCTTAACCCTGTTGTGTCTGGCCAGAGATTGCAATGCATCGTAGCAGCTTTTAACTGTTAACGAGTCCATTGACTTGGACGACAGAGCTTTGAGTGCTGCCTGGCTATCTGAATAGATATATATTCTCGCGCTCTTAACGCCTTTACTAAGGTTTAACCTAGCGCAGATCTCTTTGGCATGGAGTTCAGCCTGGAAGACCGTGGGACTTACTCCCATTGGTATCAAGACCTTTGAAGACACCAGCACCAACTCCAGATTATAGATGAGTTAAAAATTGGGCGTCCCAATTGAAAAAACCATTACAAATTGAAATAAAAATAAAAATTAAAACTCAAATAATGCTACTTTACATCAAGTGAATGTACAAGGTTTATCACAAACATATTTACGGACTCTAAACCAATAACAATTTATTTAAATCGCTCATTTATGCAATCATATAAAATGGACATACGAAGCATCTAATATTTATATTGCAGTAAGAAGCATTTACCATCCTATGTAGCGATCGTCATCGTATACTGTGCCTATAATATTTATTCGGAGGGCTGACTTCGATTTAAAATTACATAAAATAATACAATTTTAAGTACTATACATAACATACAACTAATATTGGCCGCCCTCAAAAAATGAACTAATACTTTTTAACAAATACTTCTTTCAGTTCAACTTCGGATGGGTTCACTGGGCTGTCATATTGGAGAGAGCTTGATTGCTTTCCACTACGAAAATATTCTTCGATTTCGAGAAGTGTTCGTCCTTTTGTCTCGGGAACCAGCAAGTATATATAGGCAACGCCTACCAACGAAACAGTTCCATAGAAAGCGAACACATTCTCTGTGCCCATCACATCAACCATATTCGGGTACACTTTGAGCACAGCGAAGGAATACATCAGTCCAAAAAACATTGTCATACCAGAGGCTGCTCCACGCACCCTTTGCGGATAAACTTCGGAAGTCATTAGAAAGGGAACGGTCAGTAGACCCATTGTAGAGAAAACGATATGTAGAACTATACATACTGCCGGTAGCAGAGGAATGTTCTCTTTTATCACAGGCAGCCAAGAGCTTATGGATAGCATAAGCATACAGACGGACATTCCAGTTGCTGAGATTATTGCAGCCGGCCGTCGTCCCCATTTCTCGAGAATAATCCCCATAAAACAGGTCATTGTCAGCCGAGCGCAGCCAACGAGTACAGCGCATAGCACCGGGTCAATATCTACTCCTGCAGTGGTCGCGACTTGTACAGCGAACACAATAATCACAACAACTCCGGAAAATTGCTGGAAGCCAAAGAAACCAATCATTATGAGAAGTGGTTTGTAGACTTCGGGTTCTTTCAATGCCCGGAAAAATGAATGCTTCTTCTCTCCATTGGCACCGCTACCCATCTGAGCGGTTTTCCTAATTTGACTCAGCTCCGCCTCAAACTCCTCATAGATTGTGTTGTCTATTTAAAAAAAATATTTAATTTTTTTATTCATTTCCATTCTTTCCTGTTCTTCCTGTGTGTAAATACCATTTTTACTTAGGCCGCGGAAATATTTCAACGATCGACGCGCCTGCAGCTCCTTTCCTTTTTGCATTAGCCAACTGGGACTTTCCGGCATCGGAAGAACACATATTGTGGAGAAGATTTGGTAAGCACATGAGATAACTGCAATTAAGCGCCAGTTATTCTAAAATAAAACACAATTAAAGGAACAAAATTACAAATTGTATTAATTATAGCATTTTGTTCTCAACTTTACCCTTATGAAATAACCCAAAATATACATTAATAAGATGCCACAGGCTAGTCCAATAGATGTTCCCAATATTAAACGTCCCCGAATTTTTGGCAAACTTATTTCAGCAGAGTACACCCCAACCGGTGTAAAGCACAGGCCAATCATCAGACCTGATGGGTGAGAATGCGTGTAGATCTGCATTTACTTTAGTGACGCAATCGATCGCATCTACGAGTATCATTAACGCATATTTACCTGAAATGAACCTTGCAATCATTATCTGAATTACCATCGCTTCCTGGGTAGCGTGCCACGATGACGTCGCCAACAGTGCCCATCCGACAATTCCAATAATATTAGTTATAAGCATTGTGTTCTTGCGTCCAACGCGATCCATCAAATAGCTAACTAGGAGGCCACCCAAGGGACAGGCCATCGTATTGATGGAAGCTGCAACCAACATTGACGAATTTCGTAACATTTCCACATTTTGAAAAATCCATCCCTACCGAACCACGATGCCTCCGATTGTGAGAGACAATATTCCTCGTTCTTGTCTGTCAACTGGGCAAGAGTGACCGACGGAATTGCAACGGCCATTCCACTACCAAGTACTCCAGTATTGCCTAAAGCTACCATAATTTGCTGAAAGTATTTTATTAGATATAACAAAGAGTTGGGAAGATGAAATTTTGCTGCTTCACTTACCTGACGAAAAACTGCTTTACTTCGTTCACCCATAGGTTTCGGCTTCACTTCGCCGATGCCGTTGTTTATTTTCTTCAATCCGGGTTTTTGGATAATTTCCACGTCTTTGTGCTTTCCATTTGTAAGACCTTGTAGTAGTTCATTGTTGTTGTCTTTGTCGGTTGACATTTCGTCGATTTTTTATAACTATAGTCAGGTACGTATACCTTGAATGGGTAGTAAAATATAGTGTTTTTTTTTTATAAATATGATATTAATAATTAATTTATACATTTTATTGTGTGATCGGAAAAAGTAAAGTGCATTTAGATATACGGTACGGAACGAGGTTTTATCAAAAATACGTAAATGCGGCTTATGAGTCCAATTATCACCAGTTTTTGGACTTTCTATATTAACTTTGCTTTCGAATGTGTTTGTGGCTGGCTGTCCAAATTTTGTGATCAATTTTTAAACCAATTTTATTCAAACTTTGCACACAAGTACACATTGAAGATACGATGACAACACTTTCTAAAATTTGGAATTGATTGGGCCCTAGAGTGGAGGGGCTCACATATAGATTTCTTAAAAATTATTATTTCGCACTTCAATAAAACGGTAAACTTTTAAGTGTATATTTTCCTTGGTATTTGTTTTTATTTTTTGGCGTTTATAGTGAAAATTCCGTTTGGAGTCGAAGGCAACTAGGCGTTGAACAACAAGTTGTTAACATTCTGTTAGTTGGTCATTAAATTATGATACCTCATCTCTGGATGCTTTGTAGCATAGACGAAATGTAGGAAATTTTACTACGGTAGATGCTCCTCAGAAACCCCTTCTCTAGTTACAGGTCCTTATGTTAGCAACGTTAACACTCGTTTCAATTCTTATCGACATAGATTTGCCTTAAAACTTTTTTCATGCCGAACCCAATATTTGAAATCCGCCAAAGATATCAACTTTATTAAAACGCAGTTATAAAGGCTAGTTGTTTTTTCTAAAAATTTAATCCTAAACGAAGTATCTATCGGTAGCAGATAAATTTCCGTAAGCATGGGTCAGGGTACACCAAAGTAAGCTTTTTCTGAAATCCCCGATAAATGATGTCAACACTGGACCCTTAGTGTAGAACGATTTTTTTTCATAGAATATACCAAAGAATCACTTCCCAAATTATTATGCACGGGGACACCCTGTATAATGACAATGAAGTTTGTCGCGATTAAAAACTTTGCTATCAGAACTTAAAACCATATGTCTTCTAAGGAATAACGTTTAAGGCATAAATGGTCGATTACAATAGCCTCTCGCACGTAGGATCCTATATTAAAGAAACTGAAAAACTCGCAATACTCGGTATGTGCGTCAACAACAAGCTTCGTTGGAATGACCAAATATTCGCAATTGCTAAGAATGCTGCGAAATGTTACGGTTTCCTTAAACGGTGCAAAATGTACTTCAGTCCGCCAGACTTGGCTACCATTTACAAGATATATATTCGCGCTAAACTTGAATACAACTGTATTGTCTGGGCAGACCACATTGCATCTTCTAGATAGAATTCAGAACCGCGCGATATAACTTATTGGTATCGTAAATGTCGCGAAATAATCGAATCGCTTTAACATCGTAGGAATGTTTCGGGCTTGTCGCTATTTTATCGCTTTTTCCACAAGCGGTGCTCAAAAGAATTATGAATCCCGCCCATTCTCCAACGCAACCGCAACAGTGCCTCAACTCGAGCTCATGGGTCTACTATTAGACCTATCTTCGGACATACCAAACAATTCAGAGAATTCTCTTTAGTCGCACAATAATTATGTTTCCGCATTTGTGTGATCTACAGTCATTTCAGACACATTTGGATAGATATCTCACCTTTTCCATTCCTTAAATTCCGAACGCCCATCGCTGTGCTAAGCATTATAAGGGTGCAAACCCCTAAAGCGTGTGTACATCATATAAAAAAGAACTAGTGTCAAAATAAAACGAAATGCTTGGTCATGTTTGCCAAACTTCAACAAATAGTTATAATGAAATTTTGTCTGCATTAGCATTATTTGTATCTATTTTTAAATTCTCTATATTATTTTCGCGTGCCCGTGGCTGGCGGACTGGCTGGCTTGCTGGTCAGATCTTGTGATAAATTTTTAACCCACTTCGCAAAGCCCGAATTTATTGAAATTTTGCACACATGTATATTTCCGGAGACAATACTTTCTATTACTTTCTATTTCGCACGACCTAGAAGGCTAAAATTTTGTGAGCAGCCTAATGTCAGTGGCCAATTTTGATATCACGCGTGTGAAACGTGTGAAGCGTGAAAAAAAGAAAATACTTTTTAATAAACCTCAAAAACAGATAATTTTTGATTTTGTGTGGCGTATGGCGTGTGTCGATCTATGAATAAAAGTTTGTCCCAAAAAAAGAAAAACAAAAGTTCTCATATTTTTGATCAAATCCCTCAAACAATACTTCCTTAAGTTCTCCTACTAATATACTACTTAGTTCTCCATATATACTACTTAGTTTGTTTTATAGGATAGAGAACAAAAAGTTGTATACAATCCTTTAGAAAACCCTCCCATTGCTATACTTCAAAAATTTAAAGCTAATCGAATTGAGGCAGCTACAATACAAATTGTTTATCTGTCTGTCTGATAATTTTTTAACAATATTGATCTAAATTGATCTTTATTTAAATTAAAATTAGGTTATGACACAAATATCAAAGCACTTTCATATTTACAGAACTAAATTTTGTTAAAAAGGTCGCCTGTGCAACAGGAGCGCTGATAATTGAACTTCACTGTATTTTCTTGTAAGTTCAAGGGACATTAAGGAATTCGTTGCGAATTTCTATAAACTGCAACGTGAGCAAACGAAGGTAAACGAGGAAGTAGCGAAGCTTTCAGCCTGTAGAGCATCTAGTTTGGTTCAATTTTCTACTTTACATTCACCGAACATTTCTTCTTGGTTTAAAGGATAAACTCGACGAATTATGATTTATTTTTTCAAACAAAAAATAGACGTTCCCAAATTTCGTAAATATGATAGCCTTAATTTTCGTTGAAAAGCTCTGTATTCCCGCAATATTATGATCCGCAGGGATTTAAAATGTAGGCACATCGACATCTCCTCTTTCTTTCCTTGATACCTTAGTGCTCATAAAACCCTTGAACCATTGGAAATCATTCACGTGGTCTAGATGACAAACTATCCAAACTATGAGCAATCCTCAGTTAAAATTACACGATCAATGGATAACTCAAAATTTTGGTAGCAATGTTAAACCTATTAAGCCATTTTTCTCAAGATGACTTACAAAATGTTGGTACAGAGCGTCTATTGGATTGATTTACTCAAAACATGGTGAACATTATTTATTATTATTATTATTTCATTATAATAAAGCACAATATTTTTTAAATTCTTTCCATTTTTTGCACAAAATTATATGCCTGATATTATCCAAATACACGATAATTTTATTTTCTTATATTCTTATGTTAATAATCAATAACTTTTACACTTTCCGGGAATACTTCATCGAAATACGGCCGCGTCGACGACTGCAGGTTTACTAAAAAACGTATTCGCAAACAATAACAATACAACTGTTGCCTCCAACGCAGACTGGTTGGTGGTACAATAATCGTGAAGCGACTCCAATATCCGTTTATGAGACCGAGTGAGTCACCTCCACACTATTCCTCCGTCCTATTATCGAGTTCAATAGAAAAAATTGCAAATACATACCATTGTTCAATATAATTCTAATAGAACCTAATTATGTAATGAATTCCTTTGCCTGTCATGCAAAATATCATTTACCGATACTCGTAGGTTCTTCGTAATTGAACTATAAATATCATATTTCGAGTGCATAGTCAAAATCATTTGCTATATGTATATACATATAGTATCAGTATATTTGTTTATTTAATCGGTAAAACAATTAGTGGAACTTCTTTGTTAGGGCAAAAACATGAAAACGTACCGTTTTTTATGAGACCCATTTCCACTCTGTCACTCTTCTCGCGAAAAGAACAATTCGATTAAGAGTAATTTTTATTCCATTCACTGATATTATGACCTATAGCTGTGCAGATGCCCAGCCATACACGAGTGTAATACACATAAGATTGAAGGAGCATTTACACAAATACCCAATTAAAAAATATAGCAGATATAACAAAAGGCCTTGGAAGAAGGACACGATTTGCGCGTAGCGTTTTACTGAAAAAGCGAATTTCAACGGAATATATAAAAAAAATTCCCAAGTAATAATTGTATCATTGTATTAATTACACGAATGAAAACAAACGTAACCAATAGCGACACCATCTACGAGTATTATAACGATTTTTCTTATTATGTATTTTTTGTTCAATAATGACTTTTTCTTTTTCTTGACAGGTGCAAATTGGGCTACGAGTAAAAGATAAATCCGCCAAACGGCAAACTTCTCTAAAGGCTCAATTTTAATGGGCAGCAGTGGGTTTATTCGTCTGTCAAAACCCAACGAAAAGGTTAGCTAAATTTTCTCATTATTTAAGTTTCCCATAATGAACTTTAGCAACCGCTGTCATAAACATTCAACAAGCCACGAATATTCTTGTTTAGTAAAAAATCCATTAATTTAAATAAATTTAAGCTCTTCAATTAAAAATTATAACAATTTATTCAAAATTGAATTTTACACAACTATTTTACACATTTTCTCTCAGCTGTCAAATTACGGCATCGCTGAATGTCTCACTTTATTAACCCCAGGTAATTTAGCGAACAACATTTGGCGAACCCGACCAAAATCCCATTATGGTCACAGCATACGATTCGCATGTAAAGAGTCGTTCACATCACATAGATGAACCTTAAAGCATGAATTATGATTGACTTTTGCCAACATGAGCATTCATAGGCGAATTTGCGAATACACAGAAAGTATATTGTGTGGTTATAATAGAGCTAAACTCCGATTCGGTAAGTTTTCGTTCACTTCGTGCGGATAGACGCGAGCAATTCAGGTCGCTCTTTACATGTGTAAATTTTCCATTTGTCAAAAACAGAGACAAATGCTAAAAAAAGCTAAATTTCATTATAACTATTTGTTGTAATGTATCAATAATTTTGGCACTGAGCGAAACTCAGGTATTCGATAAATCTGACTCATCGGAATTTAATCTGCCTGGTATATATATAACTTGGTGCCATTATTTTCCCCTCGACTCGGACTCGCAATCTATGTCCGGAGTGATGTTGCATTTCCGCTTTTGCCTCGACCAGCCAAAGTTCCAATACGGAATTTAATTTTGCTCAAAGTAAAGGTACAAGAGCGCAACATCCACTACTGTTTCCTATTACAGGAGTCCCAACTTAGACGGTGTTTTAACTCAGAGCAAGTTTGATGCACTGTCGGGTTCAGTCTCAAGAATTGTCACAAAACATCGTAAAAATGAAATCGTGAATTCAATGTACACAATTCTGGGTGGCTTCGCCATTCTGCCCAATCAACAGCCGAAGGAAGGTGTGTGGAGTTATCGCTGAGTTTAATCACCTAACTTAGCTTGTAAATGAGCCTACACGAATACTTGACATTGCAAATCATTCCGCAAATACCCTTGACTTGTTCCTTACCTCTCGTCATGATAAATACTCCGTCAATGTATTATTGCCTCTAGGTTCGTCAGACCATTGTGTAGTATCACCTAATTTCTCTTTTATAAACCACGTAGTTAGAGAAAAAACTCCCAAAAAACAGTATGGCAATACGAGAAAGCCAATTGGGACGGCCTTAACAATTTCTTTGGGAGAATTAACTGGTCGCTATTGTTTCGCGATAACAACGTGGATGCCGCCGCTAATGCAATCACAAATATCATCCTTATTGGACTTTAGACTTTAGAGACTTTATCCCTTCCAGGAATAAGTCGGTTAAACCAAAGAAAGATCGATGGTATGACTCCAGCTGTAAAGAGGCTTCTAGGTTTAGAGAGGTATGCATTCGGTTTTACAAAACAAACCCTACTGAGGAAAACCGAAAAAATTTTAAACGAGCCAGATATGATTGCAATGCCCATTTCGGCGAGTCAAATCCGCCCTACAAATCCGCTGGGCCAGATGGTTCTGAAGAGGTGTTCTTCCAAGCTGGCATTACCATTGCGTAAGCTTTTCCATCTATCCTATTCTTCTGGACCCTTCTTGAGTGCAACCGATCACCGATCTTAATTTCGAGCTGAATTAATCCAGTTTGGTTCTTAACATACATATTGCCAAACGAAAGTTAAAATGTCTTATTGTCTGCAATAGCCGTCCATTATTTATCTCGTTTTTATTTTGCTATGTAGATTCTTGTGCGATACTCACAAAAATTGACCTCCCATCACCTTATCATACCAGCAAGTAATGAGCATTGAATGCCAGAGACAAGTGATAAAATAAGGTTTCATATTGTCCTACTCTTTGTACATAATTTACGTATATACTTACAAAACATCGCGTGCATTCGGCTAATATCTTAGTTGGTTAGAATTAATTTACATTTGCAAAATTTGCGGTACAATTTGTAATTTGGTATTACGTTTTTCTAAACTGTTTATAATATACAGAAAACATTTTCTAAACCAAATGTTTGCACATTTTACCATTACATTGTTTTTTACAACTCACAGACACGGTTATAAGATAATTTTTTAAAAACATTTGCGAGTATTTTAAGCATATTTTCACTGCGATTTGGAATTTAAAAATTGCGCTAAATGATATTTAGAACAAGGCGAAAAATGATTAGATTTTGATAATTGTACGTGTCTGCCACACAACTAACTTCAAAAATTACCTTTCTTGCTATAACTCCTCATAGAAACCTCAGATGTAAAAAAATTTCAGGTTGTATGATGCACTTGTTACTTTGAAAGCCTGTTCACCAATTTTGTCTGGTAACTCCCATACAAATTCACCAGATAATCGAAATTTTTAAACTTTCCTATTTTCTTACTTTTGATAATGAACTGATGTTTTGTAATTCCCAGCGTACATCATTGCGGTTCAAGGCCTAGCTTCTCGCGACCATTTGTGTTGCGCATGTATATATTTGTACACAAATGTACATAAGAAGGGAGATATCACAACGTGCAACCATTATCGTAGTATAACGTTGTTGAGTATAAGATTTTTTCCTCTATAGCTCATAGCAGGATAGCTCAATATGCTAACATCATCATTTAGCCCATATCAGTATGCATTCCTCCTTAGCAAATAACCAGTGATCAGATTTCGGACAAATGTTTAGAGTTTAAAAACTAAATTGTAGGTCCCTTTCATCTGTGTGCAAAACATATTGCCAGAGCCATAAGAGAATTTGTCTCTCCAAATAAATTGACACGACTATGTAGCTCGACTATGACCATGTTATAAGCCAAGTTATAACGGATGACTATCAAGCCCATTCAACATCTATAACACTATAACGGTCACCGTAAATGTGACCACAAACCCAGAACCCCGAAAAAAACACCGGAAACACCAATACATCAAGTCGACTCACATCTCTCACTTCGTGCCAGTGGAGCCAATCACACCCGATACCTGGCCCCTGTCCGAGGGAGTACATATTCCCAGGAAACAGCGACAGTTCCTGATCGATGGAGTCTACCCCAGAAGCCCTAGATGGATTCCGAGAAAGAATTCTAAGCCGCTACGGTCGTCCACAACAAGTTATAACCAACAACGGAACTCAATATAGAAGCAAGCAATTCCAGGAACTCTTGGCTGAACTCCATATTGAGCAAAGATTTACGCCTCCTTATACACCACAAGCAAACCCTACCGAGAGAATGAATCGGTTATAAAAACCATGATCGCAAAATATTTCCGACAAGACCATCGAAAGTGGGACAAACAGCTCCTAGAACTAATGCTGCGTCCCTACAACCTGTAATTGGTGAAAATAATCGGATACTCTGTTGGAACGGCGAAAGAAATAATAATTTATGAGTCCATCCAGAGTTGGACAATTATTGTGATATAACGTTGTTGAGTACGACGTATAAGATTTTCTCCTCTATTCCTCAAGACGGGATAGACCCATTCGCTGAAGTCATCATTGGTCCATACCAGTGCGACTTCATCCCAGGCAAATCAACAACTGATCAGATTTACACCTTTAGGCAGGTGATGGAAAAATATTTTTATAGACATTAAAGACGCCTATGATAGCAGAGCCAGAGTGGAACTGTATAAAGCCATGAGAGAATTCGGCATCCAAAATAACAAAATAACACGACTATGTAGGTTGACCATGACCAATGTTATAGGCCAAGTAAAAATTTCGCGATCACTAGCAAGGTCATTCAACATCTACAACGGGCTCCGACAAGGGGATAGACTGGCCTGGGTCCTTCTCAACCTGGCGTTGGAGAAAGTGATCCGAGACTCTGACGTAACGGCGAAAGGAATAATTCTCTATAAGTCCATTCAGATACTGGCTTACGCTGACGATATTGACATTGACATCAGTAGTAGAATCCCAAGAGCTGTACAGGAAGATTTCATCCAGATAGAGCGGCACAAAATCTGGGACTGCACATAAATAAGAGCAAAATAAAGAACTAGGTGGCCACGCCTGCGAGTAGAAGATCCAACATTGGACCGGCAATTAAAATAGTGGAGCAATATTGCAATCCTTTAACTATCTCGGGTCAACTGTAGCAGCCGATAACAGCATAGAACAGCATAGACGAATTTGTTTGCCACGCGAGATAAATGATCGGAAAGATTTTTGTATTATTTTTTGTGTGGAAACCCATTTGTGTTTTCTTTATTGCAAGTGGCGCGCCTTCAGCGGCCAATGTGTCGATGAGTGGCGATGGCGGAAGAAGAAAAAAAGAGGAATTGAATTGTGGTGCTGCGGTTTCGCCAAAATGATGACATCTTTTCAATAATAATGGCGCAATACCAGTCCATTGTGTCCAGTGTCCAGTCGCAAGACCCCCGAAACACTGCCTAAAGACCACCCAAAATATCCTCTAAAGACCGCCAAAATGACTACCAAGAGGCCATCAAAAGACCCTCGGCAACTTTGCACCTGGTTTTTTGAAATTCCATTTTACCTTTTTTTTTAAAAAAGAAATTATATTTATTGCCTAGTGAAATTATTTCGAGTTGAATTGTGTCTAGTTGATGTGCTCCGAGATGAATTGAGTTCTAGTGGAAATGTTGGTAGTGGATTGTTCGAGTGGAACCACCGGTTACATTGCATTCGTTTCGAGCACAAGTAGTTGAGCAAAACAATATTCATGTTATAGCTTTATCTTCGCACAAGTATGAATCTGTTTGATCATAGTAACTCAGCTGACATAAATGGATACAAGACTTGAATGTCCAGTAAAAAGCACTTAATTACCAAAATCGAATAAATCTTTCGATTAACATAAAACGTAAATAAAATAAATAAATTAATAAGCAATTAAAAAAAATCACTTCCGCTTGATCAATACAGAAACTGGTTATATTTTGTTTAATATACTTTTGGATGCACGAACTTAAAACCAAGACCATCGTCAACACATCGCGTGTTACAACTTAGCAACCAGGTCTTATTGCACTCCTGTAACTCAGTCGAATTAATACAAATATGTTAACGGTGTTGTTGCCAAACGACAGCTGATTTACTTCACTATAAGAAAATTGGTTTTACTCGTAAGTGGATACAAGGTCACAAGGAAGTTGTTTTGCTTCGTTCTATTTGTGAAAAATCAATCAAAATAGATCGATCGAGCAACCACATAGAGGAAAAGTGTTAGAGCTAGATTCTCACGAGCATCTACAATTATCCAATATTTTTGAAATTGCTATTAACCCGCTTAAAAAAAACACAATCTTAAAAATTTATCAATCACAATTTAAGCAAATTCAATGTGTCGTTATCCCCTGCATTGCTGCAAGATATTGTTATTATTTGAAACAATAATCATTTCAAAGCTTTGCTTTGCTATTAGAATCGCAACTGCAAGCAAAGTACCGATCGGGTCTACAACGAATGTTTAATTTTAAAAAAAAATGTTGTTTATTTTTTTAAATATATTGGCAATGCAATCTGCATTGATAGTCTGTGAGAGCGCACGTTTTGCCACTAGCACACTGTGTTAATACTATATTTGCATTATTCTATTAATATCCAACGGTAAAATTCACTTGAACTTGAAATTAAAATAAAAACTTTTTTTTTCGTAGTATAAATCTTTGTTTTGTTTCAACAACAAAAAAAACTACTTAGGTACAACAACAAAAACATCGAGAAATAAACCTTTTACTTTTACGATCAATCACACCCGTCGCGTGGTGTAGCTATTATTTTGATCACAACTAACAAGAACTTAAATTTTGCGACTTTTTATGGCAAGCAATCGCGACTAACTGACTGATGAAGTATGAATTGACACTGATCGAAGCAAGTGCCGCCAACCAATTGCATTTCCAATGCTGTTCAATTGCAAATGTTTGCTGAGTTCATATAAATTTTTTTGCCATACTGAATATATAGTAATTGTTTATATATATTAATAAGAACACTCATTGGTTGAAAACTGTGGCACTTTATTTTGGTTAATGAACTCTTGAATTAGACTATGAAGCAATGACTCAAAAATGCCGTCGACAACAGCATAGCCATAGTAGAACTTAATAAGGTCTTGAGAACATTTTTGACATGGAATAAGTTAAGGAAAGAACACGTCAAATTAATATCTGTGACAAGTTTCGACAAGGCGTTCGAGTAACTAGCCACGTCTGAAACGTACTCTTGAACAAATGATCCAAGTATCTATTAGATCTATTGCTATGAACAATTCTTTACAAGTTTATAGACATACTAGTTGTTAACTCCGGCGTTACCCGGGACTCGTTGACCCCCACCCACAAGACACAGTTTAAACCCACCAAAAGCTAAAATAACAGGCGTTGTCTGGCTGCCCCTCACACCGTACTAACCGCTCCCCCACTGAAACCACCACACACCATTGAGCCCTACCTGGATTACAATTTTTTTTTATATCTGATCAGCTCTTTAGCCGTGAAAAGGTAACAGAAAGACAGACGGACAGAGTTACTTTCACATTTATTATATTAGTTATGAAGTATGGAAGTATGGAAGTGTGGAAGTATGAAAGTATGGAAGTATCGATTTAGACAAATAAGACAAATCTGACCAGCTCTTTAGCCGTGAAAGGGTAACAGAAAGACAGACGGACAGAGTTACTTTCACATTTATTATATTAGTATCGAAGTATGGAAGTATGGAATCATGGATTTATGCGACGATATTAAACTCGAATATGGAATGGCTGCAAAACTTTGTACATGGTCTACCTCGAGTGCTTAGCCTATTTCATTGTAAGCCTCAAATTTAGGTAGTAAAAACAAATTTGGAGAGTCTTCAGCAACGAACTTTAATGCGATAGTTGATTTGGCGTAATAGATAGTTAAGGGTCTAGCGCCTAGCTTCTCACCAACATTATTGGTGTGCGTGTTATATTTTTGGAGCACAAATTAAAGTTACCTACAATTTAAAGTCATATTCGAAAGGCGAATTGAGAATATTTCTTAGTTATTGTCAGGCATACACGAGTGGTTGGACCGTGAGAAAACTTTTGGTGATATGCCCAGAAAATCCTGTGTTGTACAAGACATAGAAGACGGCAGCAGATGAGACCAAGATTAGTTTTTCTGTATTTAGCACACGATCAAGAGACTTGGAACCTTATAATACCTAGTCATAGACACAGAGTGTGGGCTGCAATATGGATGGATGGATGACGAAGAAGAAAGAGTACACAGAACATCAATAATAAGTCGGTTAGTTACAGTAATGGAACGCAAATTTGGAGGTAATGCAATCCTTTAAATATCTTGAGTCAACTGTATAACATGATAGAACCAAGAAGAAAATCCGACTGGTTGCCTCAAGCCAACAAAGCTTACTGTCTATCAATACCCTTTTAAATTAAGAAATAAACCACACCAACCAAGCTGCCGGTGTATAAACCAATGGTCATTCCAGTACTTATATACAGCATCAATGCTCAGCAAAAAAACTCTGACCTCTTAAATTCTTCCTAATTCTTAAATTTCGGAGGTTCTACAGTGACTACTACTAACTGCAATGTAGATAACGTAAAGAAAACTAAGGTCAGTTAGCTCCAATGGGCAGGACACATAAACTCGCATAACTGAAGAAAATTAAACTCGGTGGTCTCCGGAGGTTAAAACATCTAGATGTAATGAGCGATCCTCTTCGGAAATGATTTTGTGATACGATTTATGGCAATGAATGAATGAAAATGAATTACATTGGCACGGAGTCAAATTTTTTTTCTGAAATTTAGCACCGGCCCACAGTTGTAGAATCCAAATTTAACTAAATGGCCAAAGCGGCCAAGCGGGACTTCCTAAAATTATTTAATTTTTTTTTTTATTAAATCTTTTCAAAAAACGTCGAATAAAGAAACTGATATTAATATCTTTCCGCCGAGTGTAATTTTCAATTTATCCAATCGCGGTATATTTATTGATTCAATAAAAATCTGTTAGTTTTATGAAAATCAAAATGTCTGTCGGAAGTAGATATTTTTTGTTTAACACACACATATGTATATAAGTGCTGAACAAAATTTGGTCAAGTGATGCATTTATTTTCTTTCTGGCTTTTGTGGCCAGTTGTTTTTAGGATTTATGGAACACGACAGCGAGGCCATCCAAGTCTACGCTGGAAGGATGGCGTAGACCAGGACGTCAAATGCCAAACTGGATGACATCGGCTCGAAATCGGGACCGGTGGAGAGACTTTTTGCGGGAGGCCAGGACCGGACTCCGGTTGTAGAGCCAAATATGATGATGATGTGTTCATAACCATTTGTTGCTATGATGTTATTATTTTTTTTTTTTTAGTTTTTTTTTTTATAGATAACGTCTTTGTCTTGTCCCTTTGCATTTTCTCTTAGACGGAAAATCAAGACGTTAGTGAACAATTATTTATTATTATTTTCTAAATATCTAACTTTTTAAATTTGGTTGTTATTATTTATTAGGAGTATATGCCAATTGAACTTACTCACCTTACACATAACATGTGTGCATTATTTTTTCAGCTGGATAATAAATCAAAACAACCCCACAGCTGTGTCGCGTTCTTGTGTTTGCTCATAGAGACTGATGTGCCAAAAAGGTAATTGCAGCTCCTACAGGTATAATTTTTTATGTAGTTTAGTACGATTTTCTATATAAATAAATGAATTTTTGTTTGGAAAAAAAAAATAAGTGCTTGTAAAGCTGACGAGTACGAAGTGACGATAAAAGATGATTGATAGGAAATGTAGCAAATGAACCTGTAGGTAGTCATTATTTTTACCAATTTTTATCGCGTTTATCACTAAGCTCTTGGTGTTGGTGGTTTAATTTTTCTTCTGTTTTCCTAGTTTAAGTGAAATTTTACTAATCGTTATTACCTGACTGGCCTTATTATCATTTTGGAAGTTGTTTATGAAATAATTTGTCAAATGGTTCTGTTCACAAGACGCTCGTTTTTGAAAATCCCGCTAGTATTACCGATTTTGCAGCGTGAAAAATTTGCATTTCTAATTGTATCCACTCTTCCAGTGAGGTTAAATATCTCGGTGTCATCTTTGATAAACTAAACTGCTAAACTGGAATAATCATATAAAGTCCGCCTTCGAACGCGCCACTAGGACCTTGTGGGCCAGTAGACGCCTCTATGGCAGAACTCTATGGGGAACTAAATCCTAAAATGGTACATTGGATCTACACAATATTATGGTGAGACATATTATCACGTACGCGGGCATCGTCCCCAAAGTTCTTGAACGGAAAACGGCAACTAAGCTTCAGAAGCTACAAAGAGTTGCATGTCTAGGTATAACGGGTGCCATGTGCACCTGCCCTACGACAGCACTAGAAGATGTTGTAGAGCTTCCACCCCTGCCAATCTTCAATAGAAAAACGGCTGCTAGATGCGACCAGAAAATTCTTGACTTAATTCCTGAAAGAGACATTTGATGCACTATCCCCGACATTATGGTCAGGGATTACTGTTTCGGAAGGAAATTTGAGGTGGAATTATTGGACCGGGTAAACTGGTGTTCCGGCACTGGACGCTAGATGTCTGGTCTGGTTCAAATTTTTGTTCATGGCGAGGTGTCACTGGTAAGTGACAAGGACCACCCGTCCGACGTGCTTAGCCGAGCAACCGCGAGCGTGTCGCGACGTCCTTGCCAGTGGCAGAACCCCTAGTGGGACCTCGCTCCATAACACAGATGGATCAAAGATGGAAACTGGAGTTGGAGCTGGTGTCTTTGCGCCCAACATCAGGGTCTCGATACCAATGGGAAAAAGTCCCTCGGTTTTCCAGGCGTTGGGCTTTAAGCTTTTAAGATGGGTTACAGCTTGAAACATTCCCATCTCAAAAGTATGTTGTGTTGTGTTGTGTTTTGTGCGTTTAGCTCAAAATTATATGCACATTCCAAAATGGAACTAAAATAGATAACAAGATTAAAATGCAGTTATTGCATATAACCTTGATGTGGAACTTCAAGTGCAATCATAACAAAAACGTTCACCAGAGTCTGCATCTGATAATTGCCAGATTAATGCAGCAACAGCTGATTAATTACGATTTTTATTTTAATTAACGTTAAATTGGATTGATAAAAAGGCCACCAGCTTTTCTATTTACCTATTTCAACAATGATTCCTTTACATTTTTCATACTCATAGTTCAGAAAAGATCAATTAGAAGTATTACGAGAAATGATCATAAGAAATGCATGTTGCTGTGCAAACAATTCTCATGACATCAATTTCTATTAATTTAAAATGGTTAACATTATAACTGCAATTCATTTGTTATAATGTAGACATGAAGACAAAAAACAATTAAAAATAAACAGAAACGGAGTATTTTAGTTTCTTATGCAGTGAGTAGAAATGCCAATAGTACCTACTTGTAGACGACCAGTTATATAAAAAGTATGGAAATTAGATCCAAACCATCAAATCAAATATAGTCAAATTATTTTTTTTAATTATTTTGCATTTTTGATACAAATTGTTATACATAGATTTTATTATAACTTTGTATACGATGAGTATGTCTATACATTTTGAAATACAAAAAATTAAGTTTGTCCATTTCAGTTAAGTTTTGTGCTAATAGTTGTCATTGCTTGTGTAAATGTAATGCCTGATATTGGATTTATTGATTTATTATGTTTATTTTTTATGTGTTATCAGTATTAACAATATTTTGAAAAGTTATTACTTTCGTTTTAATTTCTTCTAAGACAATGCAATATGAGCTGTAGTTATTAAAGCGGAAATAACTGAGCCATTTAATGACAATATAAAAACTAAAGATCTGAATGATAGCTCGGTTTACATTTAAATTTGTCGTAACTTTTATATGAGCAAAAAAAATACCAGTATTATGCTTGATTTACACTATAGCCATGTTACAAAAAATAAGCAGACGGCTTGACACTACGCGAATGTTATAGTTATTTAATAGTAACATGGAAAATGTTATCTATAGCATTATGGTAACATTGAAAAATATACTACTTCTCTCGTTTGGCTAGCCACAAATTCAATTTAACTTAATTTAAATCATTCTGGGAGCTAATATTCAGGCAGTACATTGGCACCCATAGCTGACACGAGAACACATACGGATTGCATCATCACGAAAGACTGCATCCGCCAATCAGATTCGAGTCAACACGGCTGCGAGTAGAAGATCCAACATTGGTTCCTCAATTCAAATAGTGGAGCGCGAATTTCAAGTAGGGCAATCCTTTAACTATCTCGGATCAACTGTAGCAGCCGATAACAGCATGGAACCAGAAATACGCGCACGGTTTCTTAAAGCCAACAAAGCCTACTATAGTCTGTCAAGACTCTTCAAATCCAGGAGCTTAACCATAACATCCAAACTGCTGATATATAAGACAATGGTCATACCAGTACTTACATAGAGGACCCTGCTCGGAAAGTTCCTTGCGGTAGGATTTATGGAACACGACAGCGAGGCCGGCCAAGTCTACGCTGGAAGGACGGCGTGGACCAGCACGCCTAGAGTTTAGGGACGCCAAAATGGATGACATCGGCTTGAAATCGGGACCGGTGGGGAGACTTTTTGCAGGAGGCCTGGACCGGACCTCGGTTGTAGAGCCAAATATGATGATGATACGTGTAAACGCACACAAGCAAATTATTTTATTGTAGGATTATTGTTATTTGAAATCGAAACAACCCAGTTACTTTCAGGGTTGAATGTCAGCGACATACCAGTTGAATCACTTGTATCTGCTTGCGTTATCTTCCAGTTTACATTACGATTACCCAAACTTATTGAAATCGAGTCCGCTTGATCGTTGCCCTTCTAGCAACATGGCAAATCATGACACATTGCCCGAGTCTGACAAATAGCCCAATGCATCCAGATGAAAGAATGCGTTAGGTGGCGTTTTCAATTTTTTTTGTCGTATTTTTTTTTTAGTGTCGTGCGTTTATGTGCTTTGTTTTCGAAGTCGATCTTCTAAGATAAAGCACCTAGAACATCCTGAAGGGTGGCATTCTGTATATAAATTTTGTACAAAATGTATCATGAAATATGCTGATTAAATATTTTGAAATATTTCACTTCAAATTTATCCAAATTGGCATACTTTTAAAGAAATATTTCGGTTAGCATCAAAAAGCTACGACCGGTTAAGTTTCTTGCAATTTCCAAATGATTGGCGCCACAGGGTGACCCATTGTAAATCAATATGAGAGTTTTGGCAATTCAATCTTAATTATATATAATTCTGTCTAACTTTAGAAGCGGTACACTGATCATACAAAAAGTAGCCACTATCAAAGTATATTATTTTCAGTTATGCACGTACGTGTAGTATATTTTGCCAATACCAATTAATTGCAAATAAAGACAGAACAGTTTTGTATTTTAGTAACATCTGAATTTCTGATATATATACATAATAACTTTTTCAAATACTTTCTTTTTCACAATATATTTATGATCGGCTGACACCAGTCGAAAAGATTTTCTTTCAAGTTTATAATTTTCATTTGCAAAAACTGAAGTCAATTTGCAATAAGAATACTCATCAACAAAGTGGAAAATTTGGACGTGGTGGGCAACAGCATTGTGGCAAGCAGCAACCGTCCAATGCTGCGCCCGCGCTGCACCATGCTGGAGAAACGTAGCAGGTGTTACATGGGTCTGGTTTCCTGCGCCGGTCGATCATGTGGAGTAATGGTTTTGGCATAAGTCCCATATTTTGGGTAATAAAATCCCTGAAAAAAAAAATTTATTAAAAAAATAAAGCTCCAAGTAGTATGTTTTAAGAAATTACTAACTTTTTGTTTTTATCTGGCGCCACATCTCGAAACTTTTGCTTGACAGGTCTTCCGGCGTATATCTTAATGGGATTCGATCTGAATAGAAGAGAATAGCTGTATAATAGAGTTTGTGGAGCCTGCACAATTATTACTTAATAAGTTTGCCTGATTCCAACCCGGGCTTTCTTCCTCTAAAAAAAAAATAGAAAAAATATGGATAAAATACATTTGTCCATTAATAGGGTACACACACTTTTCTGGTTCTGTCCCTACCCCTGCTACTGGTCTCTGAGGTCTAAAAGGTAGGTTGATTTTGATTGATTCCGATCCCGGCTTTCTTCCTCTGACATTAAAAGGAAAAATAACAAAGAATTTAATAAAATACTTTTGTAAATGCACACGCTAAACGCACTTTTCCGGTGCTATACCAAAGCCTACCACTGTTCCTGGTCTCTTAGATCCAGACTGAGGCATTAAGGGCATCTGAGTTTTATTCAAATTCATTGCTCTATTCGGGCGCCCATGAGATTTGGACGCAGCTTTATCACAACAATGCTTAGATGTTTCCGGAGGATGTAATTTGGCTATATGTGGGCATATGTAAGGTTTCTCACGTGGACATCTGGGTGGTATTTTTGAATCGCCGCCACCGATTGCGCACAAGTTATACCCGTACGGTGGTTTCATGTACTTATTCGGTGGTTTTGGAAATACGGGCTTACAACTCCAATCATCCGAATCGTATTGTGTTTCGTGATTGACCAAGTTCGGTTTATTCTTAAGGTACGGTTTAATCACACCCGCCGGTGGAGTTACCCCAAAATCGAACTCAGCCTCTGAATCAGTTGTGTCGGACAAAACGAGCTGATCTTTTACATTAGGAATACAGCGGCAACGACACGCCTTTTTAAGCTCAAACTCGAGTCGCTTCTTATCCAAGTAGTTTCGGCAATAACACTCTGACACGGGCTTATGGCAAGTGCACTTTACAAAACCTAGCTTCTTGAGGGCCCGTTTAAGATCACTTATTTCAGACAAAAGGGGATTTTTCGTAATCCGAAATTGAATTGGTTTCATTTTCAGATAGGGATCTGCACACTCCTTTAACAGTGTTGCATCCTTAAGTGGTCTCATGGTAATAAAATACTGTCCATTCTTCTTGCGAATGTGCAAAGTAGGATGCTGAACAAGTGGATCGCATTCTTTGTGATCGACACGTTTGCGGCAGCTATATCTTGATACATTAAGTGTATCAGCTGGGTAGTCTTTCAGGAAGAATTTCATAATCTCTTTGATGGGCTTTCGGATGGCCCCTGGCCGCCAACCACGGCGAATAGCGTTAGTGTCCACATTCCACAGCCAACCCATATTCTGCGGTACCGATTTTCGATTGGTACCACTTTCACGGACACATGTATTGTGGCCAAATACTACACCTGGATAGACGCGGTTTGTTTTGAAATTGAATCTATCAAGGCGGAAAGATAATGTTAGTTAATGGTCAAGAATGGGCTGGGTGTAATAAATAAAGTTAACCTTATAAGAAAATGTATGTATGTATTTATTATATGAAAGTAATTGCGTTGCAACAGGCCGGCCGAATATAAATCCAATGATAGTGGCCCTCGAAACATGCAACCTAACCTAGCCTACCCCTGTAGGTAAAATTCAGCCCTTACTGTATGATACAATTTTTTTTGTAATGATGCTTGAAGAATAAGGCAGTCAGCTGCTCATGCATAGTTTAGTATAGTGTCTAGTGGAATTGCGCTAGTGGAATAGGCCTAAAATCGGACCCCAGTTGTAGAGTCAAATATAATGATGATTCTTGCATAGTAGTTTGAAAGATGTGTTCCGTTAAATGTTGAAAATTAAAAAAAAAACTTAAATATACACAAAAATGAAAATCAATTTTTCGGATAGCATAACAAATGAAATGCAATCAACAGTATTTGTGTGTTTAGTTTGTTATGCGTAATGCATCACATCAAGTAATGGCTATTTATGCTAATCGTTCCAAAAAAAAGTAAGTTCTTACGCACTAAGGTGTTTGGCCCCACTCTCCCAACTAACAACTTACTTTTTTCCACGGCACAGTTTTGCCTTTGCTTCTGCATTGAAATTCTTTGCCAGAAAATCTTTCCGTTTGACTTCATCCTTTCCAATTGTCAGCCTTGGTCTTGATTTAGATGGTTGTCGCATATCTGCAGAGACAGAAGGCTTGCGTAATTTCCGTTTTAAGCATTCGCTAAACTTCTGCAAAGACTTTTCACATGATCCACCAGTTATGGGAAATGACCTCTTAGTTTTATTTGGCTTTATGTTATATAAGTCACGCATTTGTGAAAATACTCTGGCTAAATAGGCGCGAGAATCGCTACTCGATCGGCAAATTTTGTAAGGATCGGTGCGTGAACATTTGCGAACAACACTGTTGTCGTCCGATGGCCTCTCGTTGGGCTTACGACAACCTTTGGGTGATTTACTCTGGAACATCTCGCGACAGAACTGTTTAATTTTACAGTGTGCACAGATCTTGCCATTTTTACAAGTACAACGGCTAATTTTTTTCTGTTCCTCGTCAGGATTTTGCGAGGTGCTGTTCGCAGTGTCTTGATTATATTCGTGAATAATTTGCTCAGCAGTTAGTTTTTCATTGTAGGGTTTCTCCGAAAAATATGGAACAGGCTTGTAGCAACATTTTGGACATGCTGCCAACTTGGGAAGCCATGAGATATTTGCCTTACAAATTGGACAGTATCTGGCAAAAGAAGACATTTAGCTTAGAAAATTTTTACAAGGTGTTTGTAACGACTTACTTGGGTCTTTCAATTGTAGTTTTTGAACACAATATTGGATTTGGGCAAATGTTTCTGATTTTTCCATTAACAAATGCTGATCCTCTAACGGTTCCTAGCCGTCTGGTATCAGCGCAACAACAGCAGCATTCTAAAGAAAGGAGTAACACAAGTTACTAGCCGATTCGCGTTGGCTATCATTTGGAAAAGAAATGTTAACCTAAAGTCCGGTCTCGGCTTGATCCTTTTTCGCTAAATTTCCTGCTTTGTTTAGGGTGCTTCTTATTGCATGTAGATTTTTCTATCATTAAAGGAAATTAATTTAAATAAAAAAAACTCTTTAAATGCTTACCACTTTTTGAGGTTCCAGCACTTGAGCACATGCCTGAAAACTGCTCGTAATCGTTTGATTTCTTTGATTTGCAGCAGCAGCCACCAAATCCTTTGTCCAGAGCCTTTAATGTAATGTATAGTTTATTAATCAACCCCCAACCATTGAAAACCTCACCTTATAATCGCAACACATCAAACAGTTATTTATAATTTCCGGTGTCTTTACGTGCTTTCCATTCAGATGGCGGTATTTTGAAAGATCCAGCATAGTTGGACTCTCACAAAGTTCACCTTCCTCAAGAGTATTTTGACATTTAGCATCCGCTTCGGCTTGGCCTCCCAATAGAAAGAATACATCATGCGGATCGATGAGTTTATCAAAATGGGAACGAATTTCCTTATTTATGTCAACACCTTGGTTTTCAGTTTCGTCTTGGTCCCTATTCAGTTAGATTTTTATTCGTACGAAATTTTTATTAGATATGCAAATGAAGGCTATAAAGTCGACCGAATATATTTTTAACCTTTCCTCACATACTGTGTGGGTTAATAGATTAGAATCAGGCAATTTTGAGAAGTATAAATGATCTTTCTCCCGTTATATGGCAGTAAGCGAAGAAAACAAAATGGTGAAAGAAACAGTGGTTCATGTATCTGATTGAGTCAGAATGGAATCCATTTCAATTAGTTCATAAGATTAGAAGCAGTCAAAGTCCACATGACCTGGGATGTTCAACAAGGAGCAAGTTTGTTAATAATCTATTTTGAGATATCCTCTTCTCAATTCGGTTAAAAGAAGCGGTTAGTTGTGTTTTGTGTGTTTGTCAGCTCTATAGACAAGGCCAATCTGTTTGCTGCTCATTTCGCAGCTAGCTTCACGCATTCAGATTGTGCATTGCTGCCTCCCGCGACTGAGAGTATTGAACACTATATGGGACAGATATTCATTCGTACTCGTGCAGTTGCTAGAGTTCTAAACGATACCAACACTTACAAATCCGTTGGGTGGGCCAGATGGTATTTCCCCAGTAGTTCTGAAAAGGTGTTCTTCCAAGCTGGCATTACAAAAACAGCCTTTGTCCAGCCGATACCCAGAAAAGGCGAGCCGTCGCCTCCTTCTTACATCCATTCTTTCCAAGGCTCAAGAAATATCTTGAAATCAACGAAATCCTCTTAGTAACAAGCAGTTTGTATTTCGTGGGCAACGTTCTACTTGTGATTTGATTGTATATCTCACCGAACAATGGAACCGGTCTTTGCATCAATTTTGAGAAACCAAAGCTGTTGTACTCGATATTTCCAAGGCATTTGACAGAGTTTGGCATCAAGCTCTTTTGTCCAAAATGGGTACTTATGGAGTCGATGATAAATTACTTCACTGAATTAGAAGCTATCTTTTGGACCGCTCAAATCAAGTTGTATTGGACGGTTTCAAGTCTAAAGTTCACTACCCAAATGCTGGCGGTCCCCAGGGCTCTGTTTTGTCCACGACACTCTTCCTCATTTTTAAATTCTCTATATTAACTTCGCTTTGTCAGTTTGTCGGTCGGTCGGTTTGTCGTGGAATATTGCGATCAATTTTTAACCCACTTCCCAAAGCCCGATTTTAATGAACTTTTGCACACGTGTGTATTTTGCGGAGACACCACTTTCTTTAAGGGAACCTGTGGGCCTGAGGGCCGAGGAGTGCCCTTATAAAAAATTTAAAAACTAACCCGTTTTTTTTTTAATTTTATAAACATGTGTATCTCCTTTTAGAGAATTTACATGAACATTTTTTATGGGTTTTCTTATTAATGATCTCTTATTTGTTACATATAATCCAATTCACTCTTTCGCTAACGAC
Source organism: Nephrocerus scutellatus (assembly GCA_947095585.1). Taxonomy (NCBI): domain Eukaryota; kingdom Metazoa; phylum Arthropoda; class Insecta; order Diptera; family Pipunculidae; genus Nephrocerus; species Nephrocerus scutellatus. The sequence continues at coordinate 113,358,693 of OX352761.1, read as the reverse complement.
AGCACTCTCAGCTTTACCACAAACTATTCTAACTGGCACCACCATTTGTTTTTTCTTTCCCGACGTATAACTGGAGAAATATCAATTTGATCTCCAAAAAATGAATCTAGTGAACCACCGTTTATAAGCCATATATGATCTTACCATTCTTTGCATTTGTTTTGAATACGGATTTTCACTTGAATTGAACCAACTTTTTGTTCTCCACTCTGGATATCACATTCCTCGAAATGTGTTAACTCCGCACAAGTGTGAACTTTCTCATATACGGATGAAGGCCAATTCAGTTGGGCAGTTCCTGTTTTACAAAAATTTTATTAAAAAATAATAACTTAGGTATAAGAGGATCCACACTATTTTTTGTCAAATTATCTTACTTTATAGAAAAATTTAAAATACAGGAAGAAGGTTAGGTGAGCTTTTTAATATACTACAAATACTAAACGGAAAACTTTGATGTCCTTAACTCTACCTTTCACTCCAATAATGATACATTTTGATGAATAAAATTCAACTCAATTCGATGGAATCCATCTCTAAGCTCATCATCTTTCGCAAAAATGACTCAAACCACACAGATTCACAAGACAGGATGTCGGTGGAGATTAGGGATTGAGCACCGCGCTTACTCGGCTTTCGCCATTAAGCACACTCCTTGATTACTTATCTACTCAACAGGCGTGAAACCATTATTTAATCTTCCGAGTTGTCCCAAGTATCAGATTTATCAGCAAAAGAAAGATACAGCGGGCTCCTCGGGGCAGATTCACAAGACAGCCGTAAATTAATTGGAATTGGTAATCGAAGCTACCAATAAATTGCATACACAATGTGATTACCTCTCAAGGAGTACCTCATCGCCATCCACTCTCTCTACCAGCACTATTTTAATAATGCGCAAGCCATTCTAATAAACGACCTTAAGTCGTCGTCTCATCCGAAACTTATTTAATATTTATTGTTGGTACGTATGCGTCTTCTCTCATTCTTAATACATATGTGCATCTTATTAACAGACAGACGGTAAACCAATAAACAAATCATCAATCCTTCTTTCTGTGTTTCGAGCTTCCTGACGAAAAGATAGTCGAATGATGATAGTCACTATCAGTTTATCAGTTTACGCGCAACATTGATGCTTTTTGGAACAGCAGTTGATTTGATTTAAAAAAAAAAACTTTTTTGTACTAGACATTCTGTGAATAACAAAGACCCCCTTGAGACCCCACTCAAGATACTCCCAAAATACAGTGGCTTTGTATGGAAAACATCGCCAAATGTATAAGTAAGTTGATCGATAGACCCTTAAATAGATTCTCTCATCAAAACTAAAAATCGTAATGGTCTGGGCCAGTATCTTGCCAGTACCTTTGGCTTTTATATTTCGTACTGTATGAGAAAGGACGGGGGGTTAAAGCATCCAATTATGTCCATTTCATTGTGCACTGAGTGGATTTAATTACCTACGATTCCTACTGATCTCCGTTTAAAAGAAAGAAAAAACCTCCTTACATACCAAACTCTTCTCCATCGTATTTCAAAAGCAACTGCAGTGGCTGTGCTTGCATTTGACCGCTCAGTTCCTTCGGATTAGCCGCGAACTCAAAGCTCCGTTCTGCTTTAAATTCCAAAACATCAATACGGCTCGATGTAATCGATAGATGTTCATTGTTAAATAGTACGTCTACGGAAAGAAGTGCACGATCGGCAAACTCAGTATTTGGCGTTGTAATATTAACAACAAATATATCGAACATATATTCGTCACTCATTTTGGTTTTAAAAGATTTTTTTTCAAATTTGATGTCCAAAATAAAATTCACAGAATGACTTTGGATTTTTTTTTTTTGGAAACAAAATTTTAAATTTTGGTTTGAAATAATTGGTAAAATTGTCGACTGAAAGAACTAAACTTTTCAATTAAATTTTAACAAAACATTTATTAAAAAGTAACAACAAAAAATAGTTTATTGTCATTGAAATACAGGGTATCTAAGAAAAAAATGTTTACAGTAATTTAGCAGAGCAGTACCTTCACAGTTTAAGGAAAGTATTCTTGGAGTGTACATTAAAAGTACTCCCGTTTTTTTTTTTGAAATTAAAGCAGACGGTTTTACAATCGTTTTCCCAACAACCCTTTCTAGAAGATCGTTTCTACGCATCGAAAGAACTCCAGTGTTTCACACACTAGACCAAGAATAGTCAACCCAGAAATAGGTTTAACAGACCTGGAGCTGCTACAACAAAAATCAATTTCCCCTTTCCACGACGATTGGTTCTGCGCACCGAAAGGACTTCAGTGTTTATCCAAACACTGGATCAAAGATCGTCAATACATCAACAGATTTGAGATTAGATTATTCAGATTCTCTTCTTTAATGTAATTTAGTTTGCATCTGTTTTTATGCTTATTTTTTCTGCCTTCAGATTAGGGCCCCCGGCAAGCATATTCTGTTTACTACTCATTAGAGCCGGGATCGAGTTAAACCTAGGCTCCAGAACCTGGCACTGCTCGGACTGTAACCGTCTACTATCGTCTATTCCCACTAAAAATGGGAACTCCCATCCTCTCTAATCTCTATGTCTCGATGCTCCTCTCTAATGGTGTAAAATTGATCACTTACGCCGATGATTGGTCTGTTGCTACCTCCGCTGTAGATGTAAACGAAGTTACAAATAGGATAAACTCCTCCCTGACAGAGGTATTTGAATTCTTCAAAAAGGACACTTCACCTCGCATCCCAAAAATCGTCTGCTACGCTTTTCACCTCTTGGACCAAAGTCAGGCTAACACTTGACGAAATTACTCCCACAGAAAATAACCCCAAAATATTAGAAGTCATATCTGATAATCTCATTACCTTCTGGAAACACGCAAGAACTATTTGCAATAAAGTGAACAACAAGGAAGTACGTGTTACGACATATAAAGCCATTGACCGTTCAATTATTAACTACGCCGCCACTATCTGGACGTACATAATTTTTAATTGACAATGGACAAATATCCATTCCAGGCAAAATACACCCCTTCGCATCGCAACTGGTTACAGTCCATAACCAATCCGACATTACGAAACGTCCGTGTTCTTCACCAGGCAACTCAATGAACTGTTGCCAAAACAATTTTTGCATCACTGTCGCTGATATGTCTCTATGCTGCATAAGTCAAGACAATCAGGGTGTACAGAGACAGAGACAGCATAAGCCCAGTCATACCGGCCACTTGGAATCCAACCACTGTCCGTTGAGCCTCAAAAGGTATACACTATAAGACAGTCTCTTCAAGCAAGGTTAATTGGTACATGCACTCCACCCATACATAAAAGCGAAAAGCTCCTCCCCAAGGAAACCCGAACAACCCTGGCACAACTCCGGTCGGGTTGGTTTCATATACTTCAGAGTTATCAAGTTCGTTAAACCCCGGCACCAATGAACTCTGCCCCGACTGTAAGCAAGGCACACATACTACGAACCACCTATATCTCTGCCCCCATCACCACACGAATTTGGACTCAACAGACCTGTAGTCAGATTCAGTCGGTGTGACCCCTTTTCTTGGCTTGCCGATCTAACCCAATCACTATACACCATCTTTCGTTCATCTTATTAGTACTAGGAACTTTTTGCTTACCTTTAGCTTACAGTTAATTTAAGCAAACTTATTAGTATAGTACTGCGGATATGGGTATAATGATAGGAGGGTTAATTCTGATTTAAGACCTGTTGCTAATAACACCAATAATATTCAAGATAAAAAAGTTGCTAGTCTATAAAGAGAAGTTAGCCTTTAAATTCTTAGACGGAACAGCACAGTACAACGTAGCTTGTTCCTGAAAGAGCTCAGCAAATAAAAACACCATCTTTGAAAAACGACAATGAATTCATCAAACAATACCCCTTCTTCTTTCCTGCAAATATACAATATTCTGTTCCAATAACTGGTGTTCAAGCGGGTGGCAAAAAACTCCATACAAAACACAGATTTCCAAACTTTGTATTCATATTACTTGAATATCTTAAACATTTAATTGATGATAACATTGGTAGTTGCTCTTTAAAAAAGAAATTGTGTTCCATTAAACAAACGAAATGATATTTACATTCACTGAATTCAACGGCGATAGAACATCGTTTCTAACAGGAGAAACGACTGGTGATGTGTGCTACGTCCCTAACAGCATTATTGTTTCCTCTTTGGAACATTTATTGTCTGGCATTAACAATTTGAACAAATTCTGGCTTCAAGGAGGCTCCACCGACCAAGAAACCATCGATATCAGGTTGAGATGCAAGTTCCTTTGCATTGGCAGCAGTTACGGATCCACCGTATTGAATGCGAAGGCTATCCGAAACGTCTTTGGAGACATTATCGACGAGCCATTTGCGGAGCACTGAATGGACTTCTTGAGCCTAAGAATATCACAAAATATCAACATTACTCACTGTCAACAGGAATTTTATGATTCGACTTTACCTGAGCGGGTGTGGCAGTTTTGCCAGTACCAATTGCCCAGACTGGTTCATAAGCTACAACTACGTTGGTCCAGTCCTTGATGAAATTTTTGAGTACACCGATTTGACGGAAGACAACCTCCTCAGTCTTGCCAGCTTCGCGTTCTTCCAAAGTCTCACCAATACAGGCGATAACCTTTAATCCTTCAGCCAAAGCGTGTGCTACTTTTTCGCCGATAAGTACATCGGATTCGCCAAATATCTGACGACGTTCCGAGTGGCCCAAGATAACCCAATCGGCACCAACATCCTTTAACATAGCAGGAGCAACTTCACCAGTGAATGCACCCTTGGCCACTTTGTAGCAATTCTGTCCGGAAACGCCAATTGTCGCTGGCAACAATCCACGCACATAGGTCAAGTAGACGGCTGGACAACCGATAACAACTTCGGTATTCGGATCCAAAGGACCAGCGGCTAGTGTCTTGACAATATCGGCAATAGATGCCTTATCACCGTTCATCTTCCAGTTTCCACCAACACAGAATTTGCGACCCATTTTTATATCTTCTTTGACAATATTTTACTGGAATTATAAAAGTAAGTGTCGAATGAGAATGGGGAAATTGTTTAGTTAAATGAGAGAAAATTTAATTTTTTGGATTTTATTTCCGGAACTCAGAGCAACTACCTTGCAAGAGCCACCAAGAACACCGAACAGAATAACCTTTATATGACCTTGTTAACCTTTCAGCTTAATGATAAAAAATCAAGAATTTGACATAAGTAGCTCTAAATTTAGAACACATATATTTAAAGCGGTCGATTTGAAACGCAACATTTAATTTTAACCGGCGGCTCTATTACTAAAGCGTCAAACAGATAAAATTTTCGATGACATCTATTTTTAAGAAAACTTTTATTCACATGTAGGTGGCGTAACTACGATTTGAACTATTTGGTGAATGTCTGTGATGTGAATTTGAAGTATGTTCGAATTTACATTAAACTCAGAAAAGTGTTGTTCCTTGCGTGAACACTTTTAGTTGCAGTCTCTTTTTAAAAACTTGTCTTGACCACTGTTTGTCTGTATTTTCGACTTTTTGCGGTCCTTTTAAACCACCTTTTATACGACCTAGAAAGTCGAAATTTTTCGAGTGTCTAAGTCCCAAATATTATTTTTTAAATTCCGCGGGTTACGCGTGTGATGGCTGGAAAATAGTTCTTCCGACTTCTTTGAGGTTCTTTTTAAGCACCTTTCACCTAGAGAGCTGAAATTTTTGAATGTCTAAGTCCCATAAACATTACGCGTGTGACGTGTGTCTCGTTTCGCATGTGGCGCGAGTGATGGGATGAAGTGTGGTCATTTTCTCGTCTTTTGAGGTCCTTTTTAACCAACTTTCCCACGACTACAAAGTTGAAGTTTGTAACCAGTTCACTGTCAAGGGGCAACTCAAATTTGTTTTTGCTTGGAAACGCTTTTTAATGCCTCATTCAGAAAGCTCAAACCATAACCAAAACGGGTAAGCGGTCAAAGTAACATGCTTTTCGTTGAATGCTTTGCAAATAGAGCGCCAATTCGAATCCAAATTTGACAAGAACAACAATCTGAGAACTTAGTCTGCTTGCTCTCTCTTCGCCATCTTGCCGAGTAATCGAAACATTACCCGTTGATTGCCGATGCCGACGGGTTGCAAAATTACAGTGATGGTTACAAAACTTTGCAAATAAAACGCAAAATCAAGAAAACCCCTGGTACAGTTAGCAAACGTCAAACCAAAACAACGAGAGAGAAATATTAACTTTATCGAAAGAACTATAAAATTTAGTTTCGTTAACCCCAAATAAACCACTCGAAACTAAAGCGATTGAGTTATGTTTGTGTGACAAATCACTTTTAGGAACTTCAACGCATCTGTTATTTCGTTTTTGTTTTGTTTTTATAAATCTGCGTTCGAGCTCAGATTTTTTTCGCGGAAAATTTAACACGAAAAGAGAGAATATTTTGTTTACATTGTTTTGTTGCATGTGTTGTTGTTGTAGTTAAGAAAAAGTTAAAAAATCAATCTGCTCCAGATTTTTAATATATCTGTTTATGGAAACGTTATGGTTTAGCACCGCCATATTCTTTACTTGATATTACCTTTCTAGGAAACGTTGTATAATATAATTAATATTCCACCTAACTTCTCGCGACCATTTGTGCTGCGCATGTTAATTTTTGGACACAAATGGAAGGGACCTACAATTTAAGGCCGGATCCGAACGGCGAATTGAGAAGCTTTCCGTGACAAGGTATTACTCTCGGACGTTTGTCAGACTTTTGCGAGAGATGGGACACCGTGAAAAATACTTTTGGTGTTGCTGGGATTCGAACCTGAACACCTCCGGCTCAGCAGCCATTTGCACTTCCACTGAGCCACGGCGCCCACGTTGTTGTATATAATTATGTAATATAACTTCTTTTAATATCTAATCCGATTTAAGCGGTTTAGGCTGAACTACGGTATACGTATTTCTCGATTTGGTCTTCTTGATACCCCTCTCCTGAAAGCCCTAATTGAGCAGATTGCGAAAATCGTCCTCTTGTTTGGGGGAGACGCCCACTTTAGGTGAGAGGTTGTGAGTTGTTTTTTTTAGAAAAATAAGTATTTAGAAGGAGGTATCGGGGTTAATTGGTATCAACGAAAGGTAATAAAAATACCTTAAATTTAAAAAATACCGGTGACACACTGTAAAATGCTCTGCGCTCAATTCATTTGTGTTCAGATAGGTGTTTTTCCTTTTAAAAAACGATGGCGATTTTCACAATCTGCTCAATTAGGGCTTTCAGAGGAGATATGTCTGGAAGCCCAAATCGAGTAACAAGATTAGTGTAACGTAGTTTGCTATGTATCACCCGGTATGGGGTAAGCATAATATGGGTGGGGTAAAATTACCGTTTTTACGGATACCGTAGAAACGCATTCATGTGTGCAGGTAGCGAAGCGTCCGGAAACAGCTAGTGCTCATTAAATCCAAGTGAGCTTAAGTGTCCAAGATTCAAAAATTTAAACTTAAAAATGTTCTGACATTTCATGTTTCATTGAATGCCACCTTTGAATTTTGTTGAGCCCTCTTAAGTTCGAGGGCGGACTGAAAAGTAATGGGCCTAGGCAAGAAAACACAATTTTTTTTTTTCGAAAAATACAAAGTCTGTTTTTAATACACTTCGTCCAACGATATTCCAATTTTCGATACACTCAGTGATGACTTCCTCAATTGACCCAAATCTGTTACCACTGAGCTATTTCTTCACGTTTGGAAATAGATAATATTCGGAGGGAATATGAAAGATGAGGGACCAATTCGTAGCGCAATTAATGGAATTTTGCCAATGTGACTGCGGACTTGTGTGCGGGGCATTGTCTTGGTGGAAAAACACTTTTTTCTTCGCCAAATACAGCCGCTTTAGTTTCAAATGGCGCCGAATCAATCCAACAGCTTAGTGTAATATACGCCGGTGATTGTTTTGTCATTTAAAAAAAAAATAATTGGCCATGACCTTTTTCGGCTTTGATTCGCCAGGAACCGTCCACGGTTTCGACTGTTTCTGTGTCTTCGTGTCCCATGAGGTAGTTCTTATTAAAACAAATATATTTATTATTTATATAATAATTTTACATAGGGTTACCATCATATAAATGCAGTAACGCCGACTGCTCTCTTGTTCGACTAACTTATTACTAATTTACTAGTTACTACTTCATTATGGTTGTTTACAGTGGTACCAATAGAGTGGTCTAACCACATCAACTACTGATTATGGCATCATCTATTTCTTTAAATACCAAACACTTTGTATTAAATTTTGGTATTGATCGGACCCCGATGGTCGGGGGGGCTTCCATACATATTTTTTAAATCATACCATCATGTGTGCGCTGTATGCAGAGCTGCTTTACGACTTGGTGGTTGTTTTTCATCCTTACATCGCTACAATCGTTTCATTTCAGTAGGGCCTTAAAGGTTTACCCTTTAAAGAAATTCACTTCAAAAAAATTACTGATATATCTTTGTTTTCAAAATTTTATATCATATTATATCATAACATATTTACTACGGCTACTCAGACGATGCAATTTTGCACAATATTTCACATAGCTAACGACAAAGTGCTCACACTGAAGTCTTAAAACCAGGGCCCAAAACTTATTCAAATCGGACATGTACTGTTGACACTTTTTCTATGTTTCCCATCGAAGGAAGATGCAAATGTGATAATCGCTTTGATTAATTAATTCGAATGCGGGTTACTCCGTGCATGTGTGTCGCTGTATCGGCTGAGATGGATGAATATTTACTGATTCCGACTCATGGAGCATGAGAACGAGGCATGTTTGTGTATGAGATGTAGTAATATATTGGATTTGTGTGCTCGTCATGTTGGTGCGCGGCGCTGTTGCAAATGGGTGGTGGTGTGCTCATAATATTCCATAAATCCCGGGCCCAACGTTCTTCCTCATGCAAGACCACAAAGATCACAAAAAGACAAAAATGGAATTGTAAACATCTGTTTGTTGAACAAGAATCGAATTACTACGCTATATCTGAATCCGAAGACACAAGCAAACAAATTGGTCGAGTGTGAACAATTGCCTGCTCAGCAGTCAGCAACATCCGCCATACACCTCATCGACCATAATGTACATATATTAGTAGCTAATTGTCGCAGCTTTGCGGAATCGGATTACACATCCATCACATGCGATCCTCCTTTGGGTGCACAATTCGAACGCGAGTGCGAGTGTGAGCACGATCTGGTGCACTTGGGCTGAAGGGATGCATTACGACGGCTTCAGCCCCAACCTTAATTCGAGTGCCGCTTCTCGTTGGTCGCTCCAAAAACTAGAATCTCTACACTTGGTTGCCCATTATGAGCCGTACCAACAACAATAACAACTACAATGGGAGAAAAAACATTTCATTATGAAATTTATTGCACTTCTATTTCATTTGCGATTCCATTCAACAAAACAAAAATAATAATTCTCGCGCCCGTGGATTCCCAGTAGTTTAGCCGCAGATCTCTCGACGGGATGATGTCGACGTCGTCGTCGTTGCTGTTTTTGGTTGGCGTTCGTCTTCTGTTGCTCCTGGAAACTAGTTGTGTGAATTAATTAAAATATTTATACACAAAAATTCCCAAAGAAATTAAATAGAAACAAAAAACAAAACATTTCTAGCCATTAGCGACCGGTTAGTCTACAATGTGCTGGTGTCTGCGCGTCTATTGGACCGTCTTGCAAAACTTGTTCGTTCGGTTTATTACCAATGTTGCTAACGCCTATTACAGTGGATTTTGTTGCATCAAAAAGAAGAAGCGACCGGCGGAGCTTGTGGCGAACAGCATAAGCACCAGTATGGATCCAAATGGCAGCTTCGATGATTTGTCGCCGCCAAATTTTGATGATTATATCATCGTCAGTGAGTATCTTACTCTCAAGTCGTTAAAATGGATACAATTCATGCAAGTGTATTGCAGCTGTAGCTAAATGTACAAAAACAAATAAAACAAAGATGCATATAGCACAAATTGCGAATTCACAGATGGGGACGGTAGGATAATTTTATCGTTGAGCGTTCAACGGATCATTTAAATTCATCGCTCTTAGCTCATTGGCAAAATTTGGTATATTTGGATGAGATATATAAATATTTCTGTTGTTGTCTTTTTTTTTTTTTTTTTTTGAAAATAAAAAAATTACGTGTCGATAAATTGGATTTACGCGCGCAGCAAATGCTTTGTTTTAGAATTTATCTGGAATCCAATTATGCAGCAATGCGGTTCAGGATAGGAATTAAATTAACAATGTGCTTTTTAAAACTGATCTAAATTCATCAATGGACCAAGTAACAAATTAATTTAAAGTAAACTTCGTACTTTCTTATGGATAATCTTCTTCTTTTTAGCAAGGTTAACAGCCGGTGTCCGGTGTTGTCCAGCCGTAAAAAGGCTTTTCGCTGGTTTTGATTCTCTAAGCGATGCACCCAATTCTCAATATCTAAATATATCAAAAATTTCTGCCTGCAGGACATTTACCATATTTTCATGATTGAGTTAAGCTAGGTTTACTCAGTCCATGTGCATTATAGAAACGCAAATAAGAATAAAGTTATAGTAAACCCAAATAAACTCAACGAAACTAGTGCGGTTGATCTACTTGTTCATGCAAACGATATGGGTTTGCGCCGGCGCGCCGCGTTTAAACTCAACGAAATTAAATTCAAATTTAAACTCGGTAAGTTTTTTCAACGATAACAGCAACAAGACAACTCGTTTTTGTAGAGTCTTCGAAAGAAGTTGTCAACCTCGGAGTACCGACGTTTCGCTGACCGCATCCTGCCAGACACCATAAACAAACCATCACTTTCGAGAAAGCAGTCGAGGAGCTGAAAATGAAAGAATCGGTTTTCGCACTCCCGTACAAGTGTTTAAGCCTCGTTAAAGGTTCAGGAGAAAGTCTGGATGATTTTCAACCCAAATCAAAATGAAGTGCGAAAAATCCGAGATTTTCGGGCGGAAAGAATCGGATTTTGAGTGTTTGAGTATCGTTACTGGTTCAGGAGAAAAATTGGAAAATTTCGCAAGCCAAATCATAATGAAGTGGGACATATCTGAGATTGTCATGTGCATAATCAACGACTTTAAGGTCCTCATGTTCGTCAAGGCGCTCACTGGATCTGATGAGCATAGTTATAGGTTCAGGAGAAAGTTTGGATGGTTTTGCAAGCCAAATCAATATGAAGTGCCAAAAATCCGAGATTTTTAGATGGAAAGAATCAGTTTTTGCAGTCCGGCTACTTCTGCGGTGACTGCCACTGGCATAAGGATTGCCCGTACAGGGACAAAATCTGCGAAACTTACAAGATAAATGGTCACAAAGCCGGCAATTTTACATTGGCGAACGAATTCTTGAGCCTATTCTGATCAAGACTAAGTAGATTCAGCCGCGGCTGATGTATACCTGGATTCTGGTTCCGGCTGGACAATCATCTCCAAGACAAATTGGCAAAAGATTGGTGAGCCACCGTTGACGCCATGCGAAGAGCAAGTAATCAGCGCTACAGGCATTGATGCTCGGAAAATTCACTGCACGCTTGAAGCTCCACTAATGAAAAGAAATCGGTACATGCTACGTGTCAAATTCATGCTTGAATGTCCTTGACAGCGACTGCGACTGGATGGAAGCTCTCGACCTGTGGAACGTTCCCATCGTCAGCGTCTGCAACAATACCTGACTCGACGCTTTACAGTAAATTCCAAGTGAGTTGAAGAGCATTTTTCGAGCTCTTTTTAGCGATTCACTCGGCCTTTACATCCAAAAGGTATCGCTGACGCTCAAACCAGGCGCAATACAAAACAAATTTTCCGCAACATCCATCCAGCTCCGTTAGTCGCTATTGGGGTCTATGGAGAACGAAATAAAATGGTTGCAGCTCTTGCACGTGATAAGCCCCGTTCTTTATTTAGCATACGCCGCACCAATCATCGCTCTCAAGAATAAGTATGGACGCGTTAGAATATCCGCCGACTACTTAACTGGCTTAATCGATACGCTCGAACCGGAACAATTAATATTGCAACAGCGCCAGCTATCGCCATTCAAACTCTTCAACAAAATCGACCTCTTACAGGCAAAAATGCTGATGACATTACTCACTGCGGACTTTTCAAAGTCAATTGGCTGCAGCTAGGAGTCAAGCCAGCACCGATAATGCTCCAAAGACTTGTGAGCAGCATGATGAGCGAAACAAAAGGCGCCTCTTCGACAATTTCATCATAGGAGGAACCGATCAAAACAACCACGACAAGAACCTGCTGTGCGAAGTTTTAGGCCGCATTCAGGAGAACGGTTTCCACCTGAAGATCGGCAAGTCTAGTTCCCATCAGAAAGAACTCGAATTTCTTGGTCACAGATTCGACGCTTACGGCATTTAACCGAGCCTAGATAAAATCAAGACACTTCAGAAAATTCTTCCTCGACATACGTCAAGCAGCTTCAGGCATCAACAAACATCGCTGCCCATTAGACGAGCTTATTCAAGAGGATGTCACGTTTGCATGGAAAGGAAAATATCAGGAATCTTTCGATGAGCTCAAGAAAATTCTTGCATCTGGACTTGCTCACTATGACCCAACTAAGAAGTTGATCGTTGCCGCTGACGCGTCCAGCTAAGGTATGGACATCTTGTTTTGTGGAGACGCCCACTTTAGGTGAGAGGGGCATCCAAAGTTGTGAGTTTTTTTTTAGAAAAATTTTCTAAGTATTTAGAAGGAGGTATCGGGGTTAATTGGTTTCATACGAAAGGTAATAAAAATACCTTCAATTTAAAAAATACCGGTGACACACTGTAAAATGTTCTGCGCTCAATTCATTTATGTTCAGATAGGAGTTTTTCCTTTTAAAAAACGATGGCGATTTTCACAATCTGCTCAATTAGGGCTTTCAGAGGAGATATGTCTGGAAGCCCAAATCGAGTAACAAGTTTAGTGTAACGTAGTTTGCTATATATTACCCGGTATGGGGTAAGCATAATATGGGTGGGGCAAAAGTACCGTTTTTACGGATACCGTAGAAACGCCTTCATGTGTGCAGGTAGCGAAGCGTCCGGAAACAGCTAGTGCTCATTAAATCCAAGTGAGCTTAAGTGTTCAAGATTCAAAAATTTAAACTTAAAAATGTTCTGACATTTCATGTTCCATTGAATGCCACCTTTGAATTTTGTTGAGCCCTCTTAAGTTCGAGGGCGGACTGAAAAGTAATGGGCCTAGGCAAGAAAACACAATTTTTTTTTCGAAAAATACAAAGTCTGTTTTTAATACACTTCGTCCAACGATATTCCAATTTTCGATACACTCAGTGATGACTTCCTCAATTGACCCAAATCTCTTACCACTGAGCTATTTCTTCACGTTTGGAAATAGATAATATTCGGAGGGAATATGAAAGATGAGGGACCAATTCGTAGCGCAATTAATGGAATTTTGCCAATGTGACTGCGGACTTGTGTGCGGGGCATTGTCTTGGTGGAAAAACACTTTTTTCTTCGCCAAATACAGCCGCTTTAGTTTCAAATGGCGCCGAATCAATCCAACAGCTGAGTGTAATATACGCCGGTGATTGTTTTGTCATTTAAAAAAAAAATAATTGGCCATGACCTTTTTCGGCTTTGATTCGCCAGGAACCGTCCACGGTTTCGACTGTTTCTGTGTCTTCGTGTCCCATGAGGTAGTTCTTATTAAAACAAATATGTTTATTATTTATATAATAATTTTACATAGGGTTACCATCATATAAATGCAGTAACGCCGACTGCTCTCTTGTTCGACTAACTTATTACTAATTTACTAGTTACTACTTCATTATGGTTGTTTACAGTGGTACCAATAGAGTGGTCTAACCACATCAACTACTGATTATGGCATCATCTATTTCTTTAAATACCAAACACTTTGTATTAAATTTTGGTATTGATCGGACCCCGATGGTCGGGGGGGCTTCCATACATATTTTTTAAATCATACCATCATGTGTGCGCTGTATGCAGAGCTGCTTTACGACTTGGTGGTTGTTTTTCATCCTTACATCGCTACAATCGTTTCATTTCAGTAGGGCCTTAAAGGTTTACCCTTTAAAGAAATTCACTTCAAAAAAATTACTGATATATCTTTGTTTTCAAAATTTTATATCATATTATATCATAACATATTTACTACGGCTACTCAGACGATGCAATTTTGCACAATATTTCACATAGCTAACGACAAAGTGCTCACACTGAAGTCTTAAAACCAGGGCCCAAAACTTATTCAAATCGGACATGTACTGTTGACACTTTTTCTATGTTTCCCATCGAAGGAAGATGCAAATGTGATAATCGCTTTGATTAATTAATTCGAATGCGGGTTACTCCGTGCATGTGTGTCGCTGTATCGGCTGAGATGGATGAATATTTACTGATTCCGACTCATGGAGCATGAGAACGAGGCATGTTTGTGTATGAGATGTAGTAATATATTGGATTTGTGTGCTCGTCATGTTGGTGCGCGGCGCTGTTGCAAATGGGTGGTGGTGTGCTCATAATATTCCATAAATCCCGGGCCCAACGTTCTTCCTCATGCAAGACCACAAAGATCACAAAAAGACAAAAATGGAATTGTAAACATCTGTTTGTTGAACAAGAATCGAATTACTACGCTATATCTGAATCCGAAGACACAAGCAAACAAATTGGTCGAGTGTGAACAATTGCCTGCTCAGCAGTCAGCAACATCCGCCATACACCTCATCGACCATAATGTACATATATTAGTAGCTAATTGTCGCAGCTTTGCGGAATCGGATTACACATCCATCACATGCGATCCTCCTTTGGGTGCACAATTCGAACGCGAGTGCGAGTGTGAGCACGATCTGGTGCACTTGGGCTGAAGGGATGCATTACGACGGCTTCAGCCCCAACCTTAATTCGAGTGCCGCTTCTCGTTGGTCGCTCCAAAAACTAGAATCTCTACACTTGGTTGCCCATTATGAGCCGTACCAACAACAATAACAACTACAATGGGAGAAAAAACATTTCATTATGAAATTTATTGCACTTCTATTTCATTTGCGATTCCATTCAACAAAACAAAAATAATAATTCTCGCGCCCGTGGATTCCCAGTAGTTTAGCCGCAGATCTCTCGACGGGATGATGTCGACGTCGTCGTCGTTGCTGTTTTTGGTTGGCGTTCGTCTTCTGTTGCTCCTGGAAACTAGTTGTGTGAATTAATTAAAATATTTATACACAAAAATTCCCAAAGAAATTAAATAGAAACAAAAAACAAAACATTTCTAGCCATTAGCGACCGGTTAGTCTACAATGTGCTGGTGTCTGCGCGTCTATTGGACCGTCTTGCAAAACTTGTTCGTTCGGTTTATTACCAATGTTGCTAACGCCTATTACAGTGGATTTTGTTGCATCAAAAAGAAGAAGCGACCGGCGGAGCTTGTGGCGAACAGCATAAGCACCAGTATGGATCCAAATGGCAGCTTCGATGATTTGTCGCCGCCAAATTTTGATGATTATATCATCGTCAGTGAGTATCTTACTCTCAAGTCGTTAAAATGGATACAATTCATGCAAGTGTATTGCAGCTGTAGCTAAATGTACAAAAACAAATAAAACAAAGATGCATATAGCACAAATTGCGAATTCACAGATGGGGACGGTAGGATAATTTTATCGTTGAGCGTTCAACGGATCATTTAAATTCATCGCTCTTAGCTCATTGGCAAAATTTGGTATATTTGGATGAGATATATAAATATTTCTGTTGTTGTCTTTTTTTTTTTTTTTTTTGAAAATAAAAAAATTACGTGTCGATAAATTGGATTTACGCGCGCAGCAAATGCTTTGTTTTAGAATTTATCTGGAATCCAATTATGCAGCAATGCGGTTCAGGATAGGAATTAAATTAACAATGTGCTTTTTAAAACTGATCTAAATTCATCAATGGACCAAGTAACAAATTAATTTAAAGTAAACTTCGTACTTTCTTATGGATAATC
The DNA here is from genome assembly GCA_947095585.1 of Nephrocerus scutellatus. Classification (NCBI taxonomy): domain Eukaryota; kingdom Metazoa; phylum Arthropoda; class Insecta; order Diptera; family Pipunculidae; genus Nephrocerus; species Nephrocerus scutellatus. Next base: position 113,342,642 of record OX352761.1, on the reverse strand, counting down.
TTCTTCTTTTTAGCAAGGTTAACAGCCGGTGTCCGGTGTTGTCCAGCCGTAAAAAGTCTTTTCGCTGGTTTTGATTCTCTAAGCGATGCACCCAATTCTCAATATCTAAATATATCAAGAGTTTCGATGTACTATCTGCTCAATCAAAAATTTCTGCCTGCAGAACATTTACCATATTTTCATGATTGAGTTAAGCTAGGTTTACTCAGTCCATATGCATTATAGAAACGCAAAAAGGAATAAAGTTATAGTAAACCCAAAAAAAATTCAACGAAACTAGTGCGGTTGATCTACTTGTTCATGCAAACGATATGGGTTTGCTCCGGCGCGCCGCGTTTGAACTCAACGAAATTAAATTCAAATTTAAACTCGGTAAGTTTTTTCAACGATAACAGCAACAAGACATCTCGGAGTACCGACGTTTCGCTGACCGTATCCTGCCAGACACCATAAACAAACCATCACTTTCGAGAAAGCAGTCGAGGAGCTGAAAATGATTTTCGGACGGAAAGAATCGGTTTTCGCACTCCCGTACAAGTGTTTAAGCCTCGTTAAATGTTCAGGAGAAAGTCTGGATGATTTTCAACCCAAATCAAAATGAAGTGCGAAAAATCCGAGATTTTCGGGCGGAAAGAATCGGTTTTTGAGTGTTTGAGTATCGTTACTGGTTCAGGAGAAAAATTGGAAAATTTCGCAAGCCAAATCATAATGAAGTGGGAAATATCTGAGATTGTCATGTGCATAATCAACGACTTTAAGGTCCTCATGTTCGTCAAGGCGCTCACTGGATCTGATGAGCATAGTTATAGGTTCAGGAGAAAGTTTGGATGGTTTTGCAAGTCCGGCTACTTCTGCGGTGACTGCCACTGGCATAAGGATTGCCCGTACAGGGACAAAATCTGCGAAACTTACAAGATAAATGGTCACAAAGCCGGCAATTTTACATTGGCGAACGAATTCTTGAGCCTATTCTGATCAAGACTAAGTAGATTCAGCCGCGGCTGATGTATACCTGGATTCTGGTTCCGGCTGGACAATCATCTCCAAGACAAATTGGCAAAAGATTGGTGAGCCACCGTTGACGCCATGCGAAGAGCAAGCAAACAGCGCTACAGGCATTGATGCTTGGAAAATTCACTGCACGCTTGAAGCTCCACTAATGAAAAGAAATCGGTACATGCTACGTGGCAAATTCATGCTTGAACGTCCTCGGCAGCGACTGCGACTGGATGGAAGCTCTCGACCTGTGGAACGTTCCCATCGTCAGCGTCTGCAACAATATCTGACTCGACGCTTTACAGTAAATTCCAAGTGAGTTGAAGAGCATTTTTCGAGCTCTTTTTAGCGATTCACTCGGCCTTTACACCCAAAAGGTATCGCTGACGCTCAAACCAGGCGCAATACAAAACAAATTTTCCGCAACAGCCATCCAGCTCCGTTAGTCGCTATTGGGGTCTATGGAGAACGAAATAAAATGGTTGCAGCTCTTGCACGTGATAAGCCCCGTTCTTTATTTAGCATACGCCGCACCAATCATCGCTCTCAAGAATAAGTATGGACGCGTTAGAATATCCGCCGACTACTTAACTGGCTTAATCGATACGCTCGAACCGGAACAATTAATATTGCAACAGCGTCAGCTATCGCCATTCAAACTCTTCAACAAAATCGACCTCTTACAGGCAAAAATGCTGATGACATTACTCACTGCGGACTTTTCAAAGTCAATTGGCTGCAGCTAGGAGTCAAGCCAGCACCGATAATGCTCCAAAGACTTGTGAGCAGCATGATGAGCGAAACAAAAGGCGCCTCTTCGACAATTTCATCATAGGAGGAACCGATCAAAACAACCACGACAAGAACCTGCTGTGCGAAGTTTTAGGCCGCATTCAGGAGAACGGTTTCCACCTGAAGATCGGCAAGTCTAGTTCCCATCAGAAAGAACTCGAATTTCTTGGTCACAGCATCGACGCTTACGGCATTAAACCGAGCCTAGATAAAATCAATACACTCCAGAAAATTCCACCTCGACATACGTCAAGCAGCTTCAGGCATCAACAAACATCGCTGCCCATTAGACGAGCTTATTCAAGAGGATGTCACATTTGCATGGAAAGGAAAATATCAGGAATCTTTCGATGAGCTCAAGAAAATTCTTGCATCTGGACTTGCTCACTATGACCCAACTAAGAAGTTGATCGTTGCCGCTGACGCGTCCAGCTAAGGTATGGGAGCAATTCTCATTAATGAGATGCCAGACAAGTCTTTGCACCCAGTAATGCATGCCGCACGCTCATTTACAACAACGGAAACAAAACTACCCGCAATTCCATCCAGAAGTTCTGGCGCTTACATTCGCCATTCAGAAGTTTCACCGCTACATATATGGTCGCAAATTCAAGCTCCAGACGGAATTTAAAAACTTGCTCGCAATCTTCGGCAACAAGAAAGAATTCCGGTACACACGGCAAGCCGCGTCCAACGCTACACTTTGATATTGCTTGCGTCGACGTCGACACGAAGAGCTTCGCATACGTGGATTTCTTCTCTCGACTCACTTTTGTAAACGGCTTCAATTTAATTTCTCAGAATTGCCTCGCTCTTTTTGAATTTTTTTACATATTTTACTTCTAAGAAAAATCACTTGAAACTTTCAACCCTAACATCTTAAGTGAATCAGATCTCGTAATAGGGTCACCATTAATTAATCGGTGGCAAGTAATGTTGAACTGTCTTCTAAAAAAAGACAAGCCTGGAATTTATTGGAGTTAATCTCCATTTTATAAGATATGCTCCAATCAAGAATTACTTGAATGTTTGAGAGAACAGCCGCATTCTTAAGATCTTGCGAACCAATCAGGCGAAAATTGCATTCTTTTTAACTGACAAACTCAATGGAAGCTGATAGCGTTGTATCATCAGGAAATGAATGGATACCATTGGTTGTAGAAGATCTTGTTTTATAACAAGAACAACATAAGTGACAAGGATGACCCTTGTGTCACGCCAGCATTGATCTCATGCATACCTGAAAAGATACGGAGAGATGGCGTTTATACGTATGCAACTACGTCTAAGCCTAACTCTCTCAGGAGAAGTTCCATGGTGATGGTTAGTCAATAAGATAAGAGGAGTTGGTCGGAATGTGTTGTTTAAGGGCGGGGACAATACAGTGTCGAATTAATGTTTTTGAAACCGAGCAACGCCGGGTCTTAATTGTGAACCCGAAAGGCAAGTAAGCCGAAGAGATACGAAGAGATGCCGTTTACAACTACGTCTAAGGTTAACTCTATTAGGAGGAGTTCCATGGTGATGGTTGGTCGATTTGTGAAGAGGGGTTGGTTGGTTGTTGTTTAAGGGCAGGGGCAATATCGTGTCGAATCAATATTTTTCCATCCTAGCAACGCTGGGTACTCAACTAGTCTTAAGCAAAGGCAAAGAAATTTTTCAACTTGCGTGAGTTTGTTTGTGAGTTTGTCCACTCGTATATCTCGAGTTCTGCCAGTCTGCGCTCGGCTTGCGAAGGTATTTGAGATTTTTTTATTCATAGTAGTAGTTTTAGGAGCAAAAGTAAGCAAAAAAAGGGTTTTTTCATGAAACTAAAATCCTTTCAAGCTAATTCAGTCTTTAGACTAAATCCATATGGGGAGGCTTTACTATTTTATACGTTTGTGTGCTGTCTTTATCACTATTTTATTCCAGTGATTACAAACCGAAAATTTGTAGTTATAATCAGTATATATGTATGTAGTTATGTTAGGTTTATTTTTAATTTTGTTCATTTTCATAAATTTCAGACGAAATCGATACGGAATGCTATCGAATAACAACGAAAAAAATCGAAACAGAACCCTACTATAGGACGGTGGATCGTACTGTTGCTGAAGAAATACTCACCTGCCGGGAGGATGGATCATGTCTGGTGCGTCCATACAAGGAGCGAGTATGTAAAAAGCATATAATAGATACAATTAATAAAACAAAGATAACTTATTCAACTTATTTTTTTTTATTGTCTCTCGGTTTGCAAAAAAAAAAGGACATATCGATTAAATACATTGTTAGCGTATATGCTCGTCAGCAGTTCTTCCATTTGTTTGTTCGACAGATCTACGGCACCCAACTTTACGGGATCGGCCAGGAGAAACCCTATGAGAAACTTTTCAATGCACCAAGTGATATTATCGATTATTATAGATTAAATGAACTGTTATGTACAAACAAAACGATAAGCTTAAGTTTAGTTTTAATTCCGATATCGTCATAGACACCAAATAAAATTGTTTCCAATTACCAAAGGCGAACAAAGAAGTTTTACAAAAAATCATAATCTTCATAATATATTTATTAATAAATTCTTTTTTTTATATTATGTTAGATAGTAATATTATTGAAATATTTACAAAGATGGAAGATTGTCGGATAAGAGTAACAACGAATGGCCTAAGTAGCCACTACCGCTTTGAAGACACATTGATTGTTCTGCATGAGTGCGGGCCAAAGGAATGCCTTGATAAGATCGGATCTACGGTCGGCTTGTGGATGTCGATCATGTTTCTCCGGTCGAAGGAAGCCTGTTCATGATGTGACAAGCAGCACGATTTTTAGTATTTACAAAACAAAGTTTTTTTTATTTTCTTAATGGCACACTTACCCAAGTTAAAATCATTGTCTAAGTAATATGGCGACTTTTGGTTGACCATCTTCCAGGCTAAGCGTACGCATGCGCTGATATAATGTGTCAAAGGTGGGCAAGCCTCCAGACAGGGATATTCATGAAGGGTGGATAATACCTAAAGGGATATATGCAAAAAATGTATTGTACAGTAAATATATGCTTACGTACATTCTTGAAAATAAAAAAAAATACATAAATATTTTATCCAGTTTGTGTGATATTACTAAGTCCGTGATAACTTTTTGTTTTTTTTTTTGCTAAAATTGAGCTTTTTATCATTTAATTTTTTTTTTGTATGGTATATTTTGTATTTTAAAATTATACACTTATATATACAAAATAATTGTCTTTAATTAAATTTTTTGCGTAAGGACTTGCGACTGCCCTATGCCCTATAAGTTCACACTTCACCAAAGAACTTAAGTCGACCGACTATTAGCTGGGACGTAACTTTAGTGATTGGGCCTTAAAAATGTCCGAAAACAATCCCGAAATTCATTGCAAAATCATTCTGAGTAATGAAGTCAATTTCTGACGCTCAACGGCTTCGTATTAATCAAAATTGCTGCATTTGGAAATGTCAGTAACTCAAAGCCATTGATGAACTGTATGTTGTACAACAAAAATTTCTTATTTAGTGCGGGTTTTTTTGATGTAGGGGTTATGGGCCCACATTTCTTTTCTTCAATGATGCATGCAACCAAGTCTATTTTTGGGATAAATCCGGATAAGGTTGACTTGGAGCATATGTTGTTTCAATAAGACCCCACAATTGGCCAAGTAGCCGAATTATTCAAGTCGAAGTTCGTTGACTGTGTTATCTCCATAAAGATACAAGTAAGTTGGCCGCCTCGTTCGTGTGATTAGACTCCTTTGAATTTTTTCTTTAGATATTGTGATATCCAGAGACTTAAGACGACCATAAGATAGTCGGCACATCGCCCGATTTAGGTGAAAAAGTCATTAAATATTGGGTTCCGCGTATGCACATGAGCAGGCGTTTCCGTTCAGGGCATTTAAATGATGTTGTGTTCCATAACTAATTGCATCAATGTCGATGGTACGTTAACGTCCTATGTACTTTTGGATTTCTTTAATTTATAAAAAAAATGGGCGCTTTTAATGTAAAACGCATTACAACTTACGAATAAATCAAAAAAGTGCAAAGTGATAGCAAAATATCTACTAATGTATATTCTAAAATTTTGCTGCTACTCGTAAAACTAATGGTTGAAAAGCTCGAGCCAAGCTCGTTTGTCGCTCTTTGTGTATTGGTATAAAAAAATTTTCCAACAATTTTTATAACCCTTATACATAAATTGATGATTTTATACTGAAATGTTAAATTGGCAGCTTATGGACGACTTATAAGTCCAAAATCGTTCAATGCAAAAAATATTTCCGATTTTTCAAAAAATTTAGGCAAACTTTTCGCTTGTTTTTTCCTTTCATTTAGAGATTATGTAAAATACAGCAACAGAAAACTAGCTCCCTACTATTTTTCGATAGTTGAGAGAAAAGTTTTACGAGTATTGAACTTGTTACATATGGGATTTGTTTATAAAGTAGAGTATTGTTGCTTACCTGACTTGAAACCTGTCGCTCAATATCACCCACTGGGAATATTTCTGCTGTATCATGTAAATGCGCCCGAACTGATCTATCCAAAGCCAAAGTTGTTTCGTTAGCACTGTCCAGTGGGCAATTTAATGTTCGTCGTACTTCCATCACTTTGCGTTCACGCATTCCATGGCAAGATCGAAACGAGAGCTTAAAATTAGAACAAAATAAATAAGCAATTGCCTAATCCAAATTTTTGTTAAAAGTTCCATTTAGTCAGTTGCAGACCTTTTCCCGCAGTGCACACCATTTTTATTGATACGTTAGTGAGTGAGATGATGGAATCGTTTTCAGATCAGATCAGACAAATTGATAAAAATACGATACCAAGTTAGGTTAGGTTAGATTGGTTAGGTTGAGGTGGATGTCGGCAGAAAGTCGACACACTTCGACCATTAATGGTCCATTGTGATACCACATGGATCGAGAAAAAAATTTCACCCAACACGTTGAACCAGTAGGAGACTTTTAATAGAAGTATATATTATGTATGGGAGCCCCCCGACCCCGCGTACCAAGCGTTATAGTATAGATAGTATTGTCACCGGAAATATACATGTGGGCAAAATTTCAATAAAATCGGGCTTTTTGCGGACCATTCGTGTTGTGTTCGTATTTTTGCACACAAATTGAAGGGACCTACAATTTAATGCCGTATCCTAAAGGCGAGTTGAGAAGCTTTCCGCGACAAGTTATTACATTAGGACGTTTTTCGGACATTTGCGAGAGGTGAGACCTCCTGCTCAGAACTGCAATACACTTACCATTAAAGCCACGGCGCCCACAACTAAGATTACTTAGCAACATTTAGCTCTAAGTAGCACAGGTCTGCCTGGTTAATGTTGAATTGTTCTAGCAGTACTGCAGATTACATTTTTTATCTCATCTCTACAAAGTAAGATAATATACCTAACACTATGCATCTCCTCTCCGACATTGAACAGTATTTCTTTTAGATGTTCAAAAATTTAGTAAAAACTCTTTTGGAAGTATATTTAGGGCTTTTCCGTTGGGAGTCTTTTGATGGTCTTTCGGGGGTCTTTTGAGGGTATTTTAGAGATCTATTGGGGGTTTTTTGCGGGTCTTTTGGGCATTTGTTGAGGTCCGTTGTGGTCTGTTAGGATTTGTTGGAAATGTTTTAAGGGTCTTTTGGGGGTCCTTTGGCGGTCCTTTAGGGGTTATTTTGGGGGTCTTTTATTTCTTTGTTTATGGGCATTTTAAGTGGTATTTAAGTTTTTTTTTTTAAATTGATTTATTATTATTATACCTCATTAAAAACTAAAAAGTATAAAAAAATAATATTTAATTTTTTTTAAAAATGATTTTATTGAAGCATAACTAGCCTCATAAAATATAGGTGGTAGATATAGAGCTAAGCGTTTGGGGTTGAATTGGTTCTTATATGATTTTTTTAAAGCAAGATTTCTATTAACAGTGAGGAGCAAATATATTTGAATTAAAAATCGGCATCGGGAAAAAAATTCCAATGCTTGTAACGTTTGTTGGTTCCCAGTTGTTACCGAAGTAGCCATTCACTTTCTCAGAAGTGTTCAAACACCTTTCTTTCTGTCAATTTATTCTTTCTATTAAAAAGTTGCGGCAGCACTATTTGAATAATTAGTATTTATTTACGAACAAGTACTACAGCGAGACACACAAACATCGAAAGTTGTTACAAGCATTTACGATGAAAATCTTAAAGCATCATAACTTTACAGCCAAAGGCAAAAGGACCATTAAAAATCACGCATAATGCTCGCGTCATTCATCAACAACTGAAACTCATGGGCGTTGATACTTTAAATAGGACAGGTTTCAAATGCCCACAGGCATGACAAAATAGAAAGAAAAAAAATGTAAGTGATATTGAAGCTCTCCTCCAACGAGATGAGAAAATTACTGACAGCGGAAAATTAGAGGTGGACCGAGGTTTGTTTAAAGATACATATTTTATAAGCAACTTAAAAATGTGTATTTAAATTTAATAAATGGAGTGTTACAGTTGCATATGTTAAAGGTTTTATTAAATTAATTTTTTATTAGTATGTAAGTAGAGTTATACTTAGAGCAAAGTACAGCATTTTGTGCATAATAATGACTCCGGCATTTAAATTATATTTTAGTCAGCATTATCCTCATTATTGAGCCGATCACAAAGTAAGATACACTGCGTTTTTCACGAATTTAAATAATATCACGATGAACAACCTGCAGTCAGTTTAAATGCCGATGTACCTAGTTGTGCTATCAGTTGATATTGTGAGGTATGCTGACAAGCAAGCAGAGGCTGCCACTAACTTATTTCTATTCACTGCACCCAGCACCACAAAAATTCGTACAAGAGAACTCACAGCATTAGAATGAAAAAAGTGTGACAGAATGACATATAAGCCGACAGAAAGACAGAAAGAAAGACATAGTTAATATAAAAATTTAAAATAACCCTAGCCTAATATATATCGACGATCGTATCAAACAATGGAATAAAGGCGTCAAATGTTTTGTAGACTTCATAATCTTATCTTGTAAATTAAATTAATGAAATTGCAAGTGCAGCCATCGAAAATTTGTCAAAGATTATTGAAATTTTCTGAAAATGTTTATCTCATTTCCTTGAAAACTCCATTCTCCACTTACCAACGCTAACGAAATCAAACGATTTCTATAAAATCCCGAGCCCACACTTACCACTATAACTGAGAAGAGGATTTTTCCTTTCAAATTGTGAACGTTTTTCAGTTGCGGCAGACTGCTCAACGCCTCCAGTGTGTCTGTCCTATTTTCAGCGTACAAGCGTCGATACAGTGCTACCATTTCGCTGTGAAAGAAAACCAAACAATAATTGAGTTTTAGATTTTATCTGAGAATTTGAATGATTGGAGTTTTGAGCTTTGCGCCAGTAGCTAAACAAAAAAAAAGGCTACCTAAAGATACAAATTAATGTTTGTGCCTAAAATTAACTTCAACCATTTATTTGCTAACTAGGGGGAACGAATGTTAATGAATGTGGAAAGTAAAAGCCCTGGGTAATATTCCCGTTTTTAGATCCAAAGAAGCAAAAATGAATAAAATAACATTCAATAGTGCAATGGTTAAATTGCCTAAGATAATTAATCGTCACCTAATAGAGTGGGCGCCGTGGCTCAGTGGAAGTGCACATGGCTGCTGAGCAGGAGGTTCAGGTTCGAATCCCAGCAACACCCAAAAGTATTTTTCACGGTGTCCCACCTCTCGCGAATGGGTGACAAACGTTCCGAGAGTAATACCTTGTCACGGAAAGCTTCTCAATTCGCCGTTCGGATCCGGCCTTAAATTGTAGGTCCCTTCCATTTGTGTCCAAAAATTAACATGTGCAGCACAAATGGTCGGGAGAAGTTAGGCCTTGGACCGATGGTCTGTCGCGCCGAATTTTATTATTAATAGAGTTAGATAAACCACGGTATATGCGTAACAGGTCGTAGTGTCCCAAAAAATTTCTGTTAAATGACAACAATAATATGCATTTCTGCGCATTCGCTTTCATATACATTGACTAGAAGTGTTGCAGTCAAAATACCTTATTACTCATAGGTCAATGACTAAACTGACAAATGAGGTATCGATACGTACGCATGTACCTAGGACCTATTACACATATAGGTTGTTTTATCTAATCCTATTAGGTGATAATTATACCATTACAATAGACGCACCTTCGCATAGATTTAAAATCTGTTTCAATGGCGTACTATAAAAGGCAGATACTTATTTATGATAGATTGACAGTAAAAAGAAGAATTGGAATCATAAACCAGTCGAGTACAATTGAAGACTTGAACAAGAAGGCGTGAAACTGAAAACGGTTGTTTCATTTACGCCCTTCAGGCTATGTAGCAAGAACATGGCAAATTAAAATAATTTAAAATTTTCTTCTGTTCTCTTTTGAGTTCTCCTTATTGGGAACATTTTATTAAGTACTTTTTTTTGATTTGACCTAATTTGTGAGTGTTTTCAAATTTTAATTGAATTTTTGTGAAACTCTATTAGCTTTCGTTCTACCACCAAACCATAATATCTATCATCATTACAACATCTCTTACCTCAACTCATCGGAGGTTGAATCATCTGAGTGATAACCATCACTGAAGTTACTGCCACCACTGCCGCCTCCAGTCGGACTAGTCGGCACACTGTCGGGACCCATTAGTTGGAGAACAGCATCACAGCCGCGGGCAAAATTCATTAACAACCCCGCGGCTGGTCTCTTCTCGATGTTTGCTTGTGTGTCAAGTCGCTTTACTTGGCCCACACACTGTAGCACCTCTTTGTCGTTCTGCACACGCAGGCTAAGATTTTCCACAAGACTTGTCAATTGTTTCAGCGCCGGTTTGTCTAGCATTGTTAGCAGTGTTTTATTGTCAATCAGACGCTGCTGTATGTCACCGTAGTTAATGGCCAAAAGACGCTGATGTGATGAATGTGCAGGATCCTGATTCCCCGTGACCATACTCAGTTCCTCGAGTTTGTGAATTGCCACTTTGTATGTGTCTATGTGCCGTTGCAGTTCAGTCTTGAGAGCAATGTAAAGCGATAGCAGTTGGCCACTTTGATCGGTTGTCAAACCATGAACACCAAGACCCTGTACTGCCATATCGAAGGATTTCCTTCTCTCTCGGATGGTCTGTCGAAGTCCGGGCTCATAATGTCCAAGTGCTTGAATAAGTTTCGAGCAACGCTGCCTCAGACCTGATTCGTGGGGATTTGAAAAAAGGCGAATCAATTGCCAGACAACTGATTCGACTGGCACGTCAGGTTTTGGCGAGGGATTCACTGTACTCAGTCTAAGGGAGAAGATGTGTTCGTTATTGAAAAAAAACCGAATTATTGTCTTACCTTGAAAAGAACGACTCCAGCAGATATGCACTATGAGGCAACGCCTCCAGCAGTAAGTCAATGGGAAGTTCTGAAATAACCGAACGCAATACCGATGGACCCAATCGAACCACGACTCCTGCTGCTTCGCGATATTGTCGCCCCTCTGAGAGTAACATCAATCGTCGCAGGACTTGTCTTGGACTTGTGAGAAATTCCCGACCATCTCGTGAGGGACCTCGTATGCGTTCCCGACTGTCGGCCATTTTGGTAAGATGGTTTTTAGATTATTTCCTTTTCCTGTGTGAGTGACTAAGTTGTGTTTTCTTTTTTAGATGATCAGAGTTTCTCCGCCTTTGCTTAAAACATTTTTAAGTACGACAAAGTTTATACTGCTGCTAAGTGGTAATGAAAAATAGAGAAAAATAATGGATTATATATTGCAAGTAATAATATTTGCAGTACAAATATGTTTTTAAATAATTATCGGTGTCGGCTTAGCATCAGAAATGGCTCCCACTCGGAGACACCGGGCTCGATTCCCGGCGCGTCAAAAAAAAACGCACGTATTTTTCTCACGATATGCCACCTTGATGAACATTTCTGAACGATAACTAAAAAGTAAAGTCAAAGTAAAATAACTCTCCCTACTCCCTAATGATTTTTTAAAGTACTTCGGGTATTTCATATAAAATGGAAATGTAACGAAATGCAAAACTTACTGTCTATGTCTATAATGTCTGGTCGACATACTTATGTCGAGCATGGAGGCTTTCGATCAGGATTCTCTTGCAACCATCACATAAACACCTTGCGGGTTATAATAGAACACTATGTTGAGCTACAGCTTCTGTTTATCGATTTAGAGCCTACTTTCGACAGCTTGAATCGAAATGCTATTAAGCCTTGCGCAGGAGATCTATCTCAGAATAACTTATAGCACTTATTAAGGATATATACGATGGAAGTAAGTGTCACGTCCTACACAATGGTAAGGTGTCGGAGTACTTTGAAGCCCAAAGAGGTTTATGTCAAGGGTGCATACTATTACCGCTGTTATTTTAAGTGGTAATCAGCGACGTATTCCGTGCAGCATTGACGGAAAATGTAAATTGATGGGCTATGACAACTTACCTTAAACACCTCGACTACGCTGACGATGTTTGACTGCTTTCACACCGATAATGGACCCTCATCTGATGACCGAAAATCTAGAAGCTGAGGCGAACAAAGTGGGGCTTAAGAAATACACAGCCGAAACTAAATCCCTGAGCACTTCAAACACCCGCGCTCAACTCAATACTGCTGGACAGGTAGTCGAAAAGTTGACAAAATTCTGTACTTAGGAAGTTAATTAGAATGTCTAGAACGGGCACTGTCTTCGTATGTAGCAGCCTTACCGTACAACTGCAGGACCGTACGTGCCTGGGATAGTTTCTATCCTGGGCGGCCTTGGATAAGAGTCTCATCCTAGTGGCAAATGATTGGGTTCGATTTGCTGTAGTGTACCTACGCCAAAGGCACTCATACTGAACGAGCTGAGTTCCTTGATGTCAGATCTCACTAAGGTCGCGTTGGTACTACGGGAGTTGACTCCGCCCACAGATAAGGTTGATCTGTTTGGAGGTTAGCTGAGTCTGGACCAACTTTTGGTTGAGGACCCAGTTTCATTCTGGGCTTGACCTACGTAGTGGTTTACGGTTTACTCTCGAAGAGAGGACCGCTAAATGGGAATAGTTCATGCATGCTTAATGGCGAAAGCTAGGCAAGCAGGGTTCGTCCCACTTAAAGAATGATACTTAGGAAGTGTGGGAAGCGGGATGCAAAAGCTGCGTTCGAAAAGCTATTCAAAGTTTGGAAAGAAATGTTCTCAGCTGAAGAACCAATCTACGACTGTTCCACTCCAACGAAGAATCAGTATATGGGTGGTGCAGTACTTGGAAGGTGGATACCATTATCACACGCAAGCTGCAAACTTTTGCAACCAAATGTCTAAGAATCATGATGAGGATCTTTTGACCCAATCGTTTCTCTAACAACGAACTTTATCCAAGTACAGGTCAAGAACCTATAGACATTGTGGCAGTGGATTTGACACACACTACGACTTGACGACAACTCCATTGCGAAATATGCCATGGAGTCGAATCTGCTCACCCAGGCAGGTAGAATAGCGGGACGCCCTAGGCAAACGTGGCTCAGAATAGTCGAGAAGGAAGCAAGCTCTTTGGAAATTAGTTAGATGCAGCTCAGAAGAGATGCACAACTCCGAGCAAGTGCGTAGACGAAAATAGTTTACATATAACCCTGAAGGGGTGAAAGGACTAAAGTAAGTAGGCATACTGAAGTAGTTATAAAATAAATTGGTCCAAAAGTAGACTTTGTTGCACACACTACATGAATCTAGTGCGGCTTTCGTTTTTTCTCTCCTCACAAAAATTATTTAAGAATTTGATGATGACAGCTTCGTGATGATTAAAATTGGTCTCTATGAAACATATAAATACTTTATACAGATTTTCTAACGATTTGCAGCCATTATTAGAAGCAAAGACTCGTTGGCATGCATGTTCCAGCCATATGAAAATGCTATATGCGTTGAGAAGCAACTGGAAGTTTCAACGTGCTGTTTTTTTTTAATTAGAGCACGCTTCAAGGGATTTGCACGCTCATAATGCCTATAAACAGCTTTGATTTGGAAATATTTGGATAGAAGAAGGAAAGTGTTGTGGTGGAAGAAGTTGTGTTCACACCCGTGCACTCACAAACTAGAACACTGTGCTGATAAACCCACATTGATGACTCTACATCTAGATTACATCATACATCAACTCAACCGTACATGTGAATACAACAGTATGCGGCAACTGTATATCACATGTACAGCATCATATCATATGTACTTGTGATCTAGATGATCAGTGCGTTGGGAAAAATTCGTACGTTTTAGAGACGTGCCGGAAATCGAACCCGGTGTCCTCCGAGTGGGAGCAAGAGGCTCTAACCACTGCACCACAGTATCGTAAGCTGGTGTGTGTACGACATTACAATCGCTCTTATCAAAATAACAAATCATCATATCAAATTTCCAAAGAGTTTTTACCACAACTAAAAGCTAATTTTTATCGAAAACACGGCTTCTCCAGCGTAATTGAAATAATTTATGGAAGACATGTTAAGATTTCTTTCCTGTTTACCATGGCCCCAAAGGTGAGGATTCATGAAATGTACAAACTGTATGCGATACACCCTAGCGTTTCTTTTGTGGTTATACTTGAGAATGGTCTTACCCAGAATTTAGAGCATCTAATATGGTTATGTAGCCGCAAGAATAGAGTCGGATGTATTTAGATAATCACATTAATGTATATAGATAATGTGATATTTTGTTAAAAACTATTAATTTTTCATTAAACACTAGCTGTTCCCGGGCGCTTTGCTACCCGACCACGGACGCCACGCCCACTTACACCCACGTTTCCCGGCTGCCCCATCCCACTCAACCCCGCCCACTTTATATGAAGATTATATACAGGGAAAACTACATTTTCCACCCCAGCGCCACCTATCGGGTCCAAACGTCAACGACTTTCTTTATATTTAAATATTATATGGTGTAAATTTGAGCCAAATTGTTCCATAAATAAGAATTTTCAGAAAAAAAACGATACCAGCGCCACCTAGCGGGGCTGAATTCGCCTTTTAAACCTTTTCTGGACTTCCACAAATAATTTAAGACCAAAATTAGCCAAATCGGTACAGCCGTTCTCGAGTTTTAGCCAGTCTAAGGAACAGCAATTGATTTTTTTAAATTCTCTATATTAACTTCACTTGTCCGTGGCTGGCTGGCTGGCTGGCTGGCCAAATCTTGTGATCAATTTTTAACCCACTTCCTACAGCCCGATTTTATTGAAATGCACACATGTATATCTCCCAAGACAACACTTTCTATTAAAATTTGAGGCCCTTCGGGCCGCGGGGTCGGGGGGCTCCCATACAAATATTTTACAAAATTTACCCGATTTTCTTTAAATTTTGTACACATGTGTGTCGTCGATGGAAAACACTTTTTGTAAAAATTTGGAGCGATCGGCCCCTTAGGTTTCCCAATAACAATTTTTAAATATCGCTATATCGCATCAGATCACGGCAAAGTCTGAGCTCTGTGCTTTGTGAGCAGCGCTGTTCGCTGCCGCTGCGTCATTTGGTGAATGATTTTGCCACAAAACGAGCACGCAGTGTGTGTGTGTGTGTGTGTATCCCCGATTAGAGAATTTACAAGAAAAATTTTAATTTTTATGGGTTGTTTTTTTATATATATAGATATTTATATAAATTTAACTGTCAAACTCTGTGAAATTAAGCATTTGACAGAATTTTCCATCAAGCTTTCTTCAACAAAATGCATGCTTACGGAGTCGATGAAAAACTGCTTCATTGGATTAGAAGATATCATTTGAACCACTCCATTTTGAATGCTTTGCCAAGCTATGTTTTTCACATCGCTACGATCCACAGGCATTCAAAACACAACCTCAACAAAAATCACCTCTTTTTCTTGCTTCTCCATTTTTACATTTTCACTGGTCATTTGCTATATATTTTTCCATGTGAAGTATTTTTGACTTTTCTTTTCCTTACATTTTCCAGTAATATGGTAAGAAACCAATCACTTCACCACTTCATACGACGAGAATTGATCCCATAGTCTTGTTGAAAAATACGCATTCCATTAACCATGAGATGTCTTAGTATATACTCGTATGAAATGAGATAAATGTATATATAGAGAAAAGTTTCTAAATGAATGAAAAAGACTGCAGGATTTCATTAAAACTGCCGCAAATTCCAATAGAAATAAATATAATTTCTCGGCTACAAGCTAATGTTTTAGTTCCATTTACTCGTATATCCACATCTGTAAACTATCCCATCATCATCGTAAACCTATGCAACAGTTGGTTAAATATCCAAATGTGTAACTTTGATTTTTTTAAGATTCTAGTTACTTCCTGTGGGAAATTCCAAGCCAACACCAACAATGAACAAAGTCTAATGTCATCCCAATGAATATGAAAGGAATTCATTATTAATGTGATGAATTCCTCCAAGGAAAAGTGGAGATATAATATGGTGGTCTGTGATGGCATTGACTTGCACATTTGTAATCAATTTGTTGCTTTTACTATACATACATACATATATAGAGAAAAGGTTATAAGGGAAGAAAGTGATAAACTAGCGGCGCACTATAAAATAATTTCCTGGTTTTTATTTGTTTCTCACGGTCATGTGGAATTTGGCGTAATGAATTCGTAAGCAATCATTATTGCAGCGCCATGTGTGCTCCCGCTTCCAACACATAACATAGATAATGTGGCTACTAAATGTTCGCACTTTTACGATGATTAATTGCCGTGTTTAGTCATAGTGCGCGCAGGAGAAAGTGCGGTCTACAAATTCAGTAAATATGTGGAGATGAATGAATAATACAACTAGTGGAAGGGAGTGGATTATTTAACTAACTGGAAACTACAAAAAAGGCAGTGAACGTTGTGGAGAGAACATTTTCTCACGCTACTTCTAATCAATAGAAATGTCTAACTGTATGATATCGTCGGCTTAATTTGGTACCTCTACTATTTATTATTGGTAGTTCTCAGTTAAAGGCCTTATAGGCTACAACTGTGCACACAGACCGGTGCAGGAATAAACGGATCTCTAGTTTGTATTATTTCATTTAATGTCAATTTCTCGAAGTAACAATTATTTTACCAATACTATTGATCTCAGCGACCCCGCCACAAATAAATCTCAAGATCCCCTAAGACGATCTAAATGCCTTTAAGCGTGCGCCTATTACAAACAAACACCTTAAAAGCCCACACCCCGTCGACCAGCCACTGTCTCGCTAACGCTATTCATCGACCCCGAAAACTATGGATTCGACATAAATCTTGATGCTACAGCTAACATACCATTCGAGATTTTGTCTGCTGCACGAAATGTCATATGTCACAACTAACTTTTGATAAGACGTACAGAATAAACAGCAGAGCGCTGCACCTTCCCCTCCAGCAGAAATTTCAAAAAAGAGGTGAAATTTTCGTTAATAGCTACACAGAAAAATCATACCATTCACGCTAGCTGCTAAAACTCGCGGTCTCATTTACATATTTAACGATTTATTTAAACTAACTAATAATTTAGAATAACAATACATGAAATCAAATTACTTGTGTTGGTAAAAATAAAGCTTCCATAATTATTTTGTTCGCCTATTTTACTGATAGGTAACTACTTCGGTTGCAATTTTGTTATTGATTTTAAACTAACTTCCAATTGAGCTAGAGACTTGAAACTTTAAACGTAGCTCAGAACTGAACATTGACAAATCGCAAAATAAATTAATTCAACGCGAGTTTGCAATTTGTTTCAGATCAAAGCAAATTATTCGTTTTAACGTTTTAAACGTTTTAAATTAAGAATGTTTTTCTATTAGCTAACATGTTTATTAAATATTTTAAGAGAATGTTAAAAACATTTTAAGTTTTATGAAAAAAAAACGTTACTGCTCGATATAGCCAACTTTGGCGCGGACGAAAGAGTCGAGTCTCTAAACGAAGTCATCGCATGCTGCAAAAACGTGACCTGTTGCTGTTTTAGTCCATTTTCTACGAAGAGCTGTCTTCAATACGTTACTTTCATTTCTTTTTGTCGACACCTTGAGTTCCAAAATGAACCACATGGAGAAGTTCATTGTATTCAAGTCTGTTGAGTATGGAGGCCATTGTTGCGAAGAAAGGAAATTTGAAACGAGACTTTGTAAAAATTGTTGTGTCTTAAGAGCTTTATGTGATGGCGCTGATTCCTTTTGGAATGTCCAGCGGTTGTTACTGAACTTTTTGTATTCCCAAGGAAGCAGCGCATTATTTAATATCTTTTCCCGACCGACGCACTTTTTGATTCACCTTGACGCCTTGATCGATGAAGACCAGAACGACCAATTGCAGTTACAGCTGCCCAAGCCACTACATAAGCCGGCGATTGTTTGCGAAGAGCAACTCGCTTGTCCAAATGGTCGTTGGACTTACCCTCTACCCAGAAACGATAATTTTGTTTGTTTACGTTCTGTTGAAACGTAAAATTTTTTTCATCAGAAAACATCAAATGGATGAGATCGTTCGTTGAGAGGCTCGACGCTATTACCCACACTAATGTCGTGTTTTTTTTGATATAGCAATCTGCACTCGAGCAAGGATTTTTCTCGAAAAAACGAACACGAAAGCTAAGAATCTTTTGTTCACTTTGTTTTGTTGCATGTGTTGTTGTTGCAGTTAGTGAAAAAAGGGGTAAATCTCCCAAAAAATCAAGATCTGGATTAGGAAAAGCCAACTTTCCAAAACACTTATGGCCATACTATTCACTCGGTAAAAAACGTGGTTTGAACGCTTTAAAACCAAAAAAAAATTAAACCAGAATAAACAACCCGATATCCAACCAGAAAATTCTAAGCCATATCCCTATTTCTACTTTTTTGGTTTATATCTGTTTGTCACTTGTCGTGCATCTATTTCTCCGTCGGATGACGACTTGGAGGACATCAAAATGTCGTCAATTTCACGTAATATATCCATTTCTGAATTATAACAGTAAATAGAGTGATAGATTTTTTTTCTCTGATTGTGCCAAGCAAAAGGGCACGAAAATTAAGAAATCAAATGATGAACTTACCTTCAATCAGAAATAAATTTAATTTGACAAAATTTACAAAACGATTGCACTGCTGGGATTGAAAAAGAAGTGATAAATATGAAAACATGGATTAAACCAACGAAAATGTTCATAAACCGACCGTTGGTGTGTGTGGTTTAAAATCGCAGTGGTTTATCGGCCAATGGGGTTAAAAATTTTGGTGTACATTTTTTAAACCAAGTGAATATATTATGTATATATATGTATATTTATGAAGAAATTTGGTGTAAAACAATTCAAACAATGGTCTAAAGTAAATAAAAATAAAAATGGTCGTTAATGACTTGCAAAGAGAACAAAGCAAATAACCAACAATCAGACCTTTAGAAACCAACACCAAAACTTCACGAAAAACTAACTGGGAACACCAGACAACTAGTTTATGCCGCAGCATATAAGTGTACTAGTAAACATAAAAAGAACATAAGTAAGCTAAAGGAACAGTTATTCTTAGAATACTTCTGTAACCAAATATTAGGTACACGTAGAAGAAGCACATTAAATACAACACATAGCGCGTTTCTTTTACAAACAAGCTTGTCATGTGACAACACACATGGGGTTCTCGACTTTGCTCACTACTCCGTACACTTTGGTAATGTGATTGGAAGTGACAATCAAGAATGGGCGCTTTTTTATCTGTCCAGTAGTTGATTTATTATATAAGGCTGCAAATATGTAAGACTAAAAATAATATTACACAACCTGTCTGGACTCCAGAAAAAGAAACAAAAATAATTAGGATGATAGGAAGTGGCTTTTAAAAAATTAATACATTCCCTAATTTTTTCCTCAAATTCAAATTCAAAAGGTCGCAGGAGCCATTAGAGTCAAAGAACAGATGACATACCCGTCTACCCGAAAAAAAAACTATGAACAAACAAACTGAAATTTCGGAAATACGTATAAAAGATTCTTCATTACTGTTTCAAACAGAACATCTTGTATTAAAGATATAAATGATATTAAATTGATCCCATTAAATATGGATTACAACATCATTAAATGCCCCCAATAGAAACTCCTGCTGAAGTGAATCCAATTTGTTCGCATAATTGGAGAGATATGCCTTCGATTCGGTTCTAAGGTTGTCTAAGGTCTCTTACTTATTGGCATATAGCATAGATCGTTGACATGACATAGCCCAAAAGAAAAAAGTTCGGACGGAGGCGTTAAATCATACGAACGAGACTGCCAATTGACTGGTACATTTCTGGAGATAGCTCCAGATAGTCGGTCGTCCGGTGTTCGACTTTGTTAACTTGAATTTTTGCATAAAAACTCTGATAACTTGATTATTAGCCGAAAAATTCTATTCGAAAAATGAGGCGTACTAATTGAAAAACCACATTCCACCAAAGTAGTAAAATTTTTTTGCCTAAGAAATAAACAAATTGTGCTTACTCAGTATGCAGGTTTTTTCATAATTTATTTCGTAATAAATTGCTGTTGATATGCGGTACAACTTCACATAATTTATTAAATTACAAAAAGGTTCTTGCACCCATCCGGTTATTCTTGTCACAGGCAACCAGATTTTTTTTACTGTTGCGCTATGCATTAATATATAGATAAAGTAGTTTGAGTGTAAGAGATATGACGGATATGAATATGAGTGAACCGCAAAGTCAGGAAGAATAAAGGTAAGCATTCATCCGAAAACCTTACGAATAACAGAGTGTTTTGTGTTTCGTTGTTTGTTTGTTTGTGGTTGGCAAATGAGAGGGTTCATTAAACCACCCTACAGCTATCGCACATGCTGGTATCTAGTATCTATGAGATAGCATTTGTATCTATTACATCGTAACGCCGTCAATGGTATTTTCACGTGTGTCATATAATTTAGTGTAACGTCGCTATGTGAAACGTGTAATTGCATATTAATTGTGTTTGTCGCACAGACAAATTTCATGCGATGCTAAGCGAGCTATAGGCTGTAGCATTTAACTAAAGAATATGTACTTAACAAAATGTCTTTGTTTTATAAACAACAAAGAAGTCGCTGTTATCTTCATATAGATATATGTAGTTGTGCTGATGTTGTTATCTTGTTCTAAACTTGCGTTATAAACTAATTTTTTTACGCATCTCTTTTTATTCCCAGATAATTACTGTAGGCAGAGTGGCTGGAAACCAGTTCGCATCAAAGTGGTTTCGGTTTTTGTGTTTTTTGACTGATTAGTGTTGGTTTTTGTTTTCTAAATGAGTTTTGGTTTTTGGTATTTGCGATGGTTTAAGTTATACCTTCTTCAAATCAAAAATTAAAGAAAACTAACAAACACTTAAATTGAAAAACAAATCAATTACGAAATCGATACAATAGAAATTCATTGATACTGAATTTCAGCCTACAGTAATGCTGCTCATGGGAACGCGAAGTTAATATAGAGAATTTAAGAAATTAGTGGTTCTCGAGTGATAACCGCATAAACATACATATATCTAACAGACAGAGAGACATTGTATATATGTTGCAGATAAGATATAATATAAGATAACTGATGCATTTTCATATGCATTTGTACCTATCCATATCAATTTGAGGCCGCCCAAAGACTGTACAAGTAACCCTGTTTTAGAGAGAGTTCTTTTACCTCTCCAAAGCTACAATAAAGAACATAGCAATTTTGTATAAACAAAATAATAACGACATTGCGCAAAAATTTATTTTAGATATCGTGCACATGTAAGTTTTATGTACGAAATTTTATTTGATTCATATGACCACCGCGAGCACCTTTGCAGCTATCGATTCTTTGGAGCCCATTTTCCACCACTCTTCCAAACATGTCAAATGGAACGTTGGCAATTTCACGATATTGTTCCTGAGCTCTTCCAGCGTTAATCGCTTGTTAACGTAAACCAACGACTTACCGTTACCCTATAAAAAGAAATCCAACGGCGGTTAATCGCATGCTGGCCATTTAACTGGACCATTTCTCGAGATTACCGAATTTCCCCTTCAATAGATGAAATGTTTGACCAGCTGTGTGGCATATGGCACCATTTTATTGGAACCGTTTGTGTGATGTAAACTCCATACAATTCTGGCCAAAAACAGTCTTCCAACACGGCACAATAGCGAAATCCATTGCCCCTAACATGGCGATCATTTTCATCGACGAAAAAAATGGTCCAATCGCACTTCTGGCATGAAATCCACATCACACGGTCACTTTTTGTGGATGCAATAGAGTCTCTTGAAGCACATGTGGGTTTGTTGCTGTTCAATAATGCATATTAAGCTTATGGACAAAGCCATAAAGCCAAAAATGTACTTCATCGCCAGAAACAGAGCAAACGCTATAATAATCAGGGCCAAAAAATTTAATGACCTCAATATTCGGGATAACATGCATTTTTGGATTTAGATTCAAACAGTCCAAGCTTTTGGTCGTTTCCTGCCTTAGTAAAAAGAAACTTTGCAGACAAGTCTTCATCTATTACTTTTTTGCTTCATATTGGTATTCTTTATAAAACTGGTATTCAGAAAGCTAATATCTTAGATTCGCATTTTGCTTGTGCGTCTACCCTTCCATTATCTAACCAAAGTCGACCAATTCTTCCGAATGTAGGCCTAGGTATGTCTAAATTCTATTTCCGGCCACGGGTTGTTTCAAAGATTCATAAAGAACTGGACCCTAATAAAACGACTAGACCCGACGGTATTCCGCCGTTAATACTAAAAAGATGTCATAATAGTCTGGCGAAACCGCTTACCAAAATGTTTCATCTTTCAATGAAGTCAGGTGTTTTTCCCTCAATTTAGAAAATTGCTAATATTCAACCCGTTCCGAAAAAGGTGATAACACCTACTAACTACCGTTCTATTGCTTTGTTGTCGGTTCTATCGAAGGTAATGGAATCCAAGTTCCATTATTCCAAACTAATAATCTATCTCGATTCGAATGTTCTTTTATCCGATGTACAGCATGGTTTTCGTAAAAATCGCTCTTCAGGTGAACTCATGACGTGCAAGACTCTTTTTTTTTCTCAGAAGGCAGTTCACTGATCTGTTTCTCTTAGGATGTTAGGTTTGAACGTTTCAAGTGAACTATATTGTAATATATGGAATTTAAAAAAAGCAAGCCAATGTTTGGGCTTCATAAGACCTTGTAACTTATAGTTCAACCCATATGCATATTTTTATAGCAATTATTCTTATGTTCCAGAAGGGAAAATTCCCGCCTATTATTTCAAATTAGGTAGAAAATTAAATGCTAATAAAGTGTGCAACATATAATCCAAAATATCTACCGTTTATTTATTAAAATCAATTAATTGATACTATTCCAACCAGTTTTTCTCAAAAACGCTCTGTGCTTTGCTTAAATCTATATTTTTTAACGGAGCTTTTTCAAGAGCACACAAATTAACATAGTTTATTAGAACTAAATGTTCGTGCTTACGGTTATGTATTAGTTTACAAAAGAAAAAACAATAAATGGGACAGAAAAACAGAAGATCTTCATCCTCAACATCATCACCATCACACCAATCATTAAAATAATGACTGCGAACAAAACTATGTTATACGATATACATAAATACATAAATAGCGTATGCCTGCTATTTTTAAAGGCTAATTTGTTACCATTGTTTAAACTTACATTCGAAACGAACCAAAATTTATAAATTCCAAAATATTCACTGTTCCTTCGTTAGATATTCCCAATTTGCATGTATTATACATTCGTTAATCTACTGATTGGTCACAAACATGCAATTTTGAGCTTGTGTGTAAATTTATGCAAAAACAAAGAATATAATATATTTCACATAAACAATAACTCAGCGGTTTTATAGAACAAATATAGGTTAAGCACCACTACACCTGATAATCAATTCGAAACTCTCGGACTAAAAAACCGATTAATCACTTTATCTGGAAGTACTTAAACCTAAATCCAGTTTGGATGTTAGATTTGATGTTTTTGCTCTGTTGTTGCACAATGATTGTAACAAACGTCGATTGAGTTTAGCTAGGAACATCACTAGTGTGTCAAAACAGCAAGTAAAGATAGTACAAGACGCAATGCTTCTTATTCTTTTATAATTATGACGATGATAAAAAAAATGTTAATACTTCGCACCCATTTAAACGAAAACAAAACGACGACTACGAACACTCAAAGTAAACAACCGACAATGGTAAAAGTCCAACATAGACTGAAGATTGAATGTCATGACCAACTTTCTTAGCAGTGGATTTACTTGGTAGCGAGCGCGATCAGAAAACCTCACGTTGTGGTTCCCAGTAGGTATATCGCGTCATCAACGTGCAGAAAGTAATAGCAAGCACCAGAAAACACAACTAAACAACAGCACTTGTGGTGAGTGAAGTGAAGGCGAGGCTCGTTCGACCCAACTTGATGTACTCGTGCACTTAGCTCCAAAATCTGGGGTTGATTTATCTCCATAGGAAAAAGCCTTTTGTATAGGTTGTTTAGGTAAATGGGACCAACAACAAGTGCAGCAATTTGGCCATCATCGTTCACATTATTTGGTGCATGTTTGAATGGTATTAACAGCTAGATATTTACTCGGACTTTAATTGAACTTGGTTGGTTTCTCGATCCCGATGAGATGATTCGTGAGCTATAAAATTGAAGGCGGCAGCACAGCAGCGGGCGATTAGGCTGCGATTGTTACAATAGAATAGGTTACAAGAGGTGGCAAGTTGTTGATGTTGATTTTTGTGATACATTTTGGACGAACCGGTGAATTGGGTTATTACTTTTGTGGGTTTTATTCACATCAATCTTTATTAGGTAAAGGCAATGTGAGTAGTATTTTTTATCTGGACATTCTTGCTATCTATACAACTGTAGACAAGTTGTTATTAAATTTTATTTTTTATTTATTTAATCCAAATTAAACAATATAATAATATGGTAAATAAAGCAACTAGCATGCTATATTAGTAATTATAAATAATCGAGTGTGTCAGAATACCGTTATATTAATAAACCGCGGCCCTTAGTTTGTATTTTTAAATTCTCTATATTAACTTCACTTGCCCGTGGGTCGTCGGTCGGTCGTCGGTCGTCGGTCGGTCGTCGGTCGGTCGTCTGTCGTGGATTCTTGCGATCAATTTTTAACCCACTTCCCATGGCCCGATTTTATTGAAATTTTGCACACATGTGTATTTCCGGAGACAACACTTTCTATTAAATTTTGAGGCCCCTCGGGCTGCGGGGTCGGGGGGCTCCCAAACAAAAATTTTAAAAAATTTACCCGATTTTCTTCAAATTTTACACACATGTGTATACCCAATAAACAATACTTTTTCGAAAATTTGGTAGTGATCGGGTCCCGGGTTCGGCCGCAAGGACCTTATACATTTTTTAAAATCTATACTGGCATCAGATATTCGTCGCCCTTTATGGACTTTGAGCGGTGTGTGCTGCGCAGTCGGCTGCGCTGCATGGTTTTGTGGTGGAGAGAGAGAGAGAAATCTTAGCGCACGCACAAATGAACCCAGCAAATGAAACGAGACATAAATGTTTTATGCTTACTCCAACTTACATTTTTATTTACTGAATTGTATTTTTATTGATGTCGTTTTTTGTTGTCGATATCAACTTACAGATAGAACAACAAGTTTTCACAATATTCTGTCATTTGGCGTTTTCATAAATTAGTTCAGAGCAGTCAAAGAGTTCTCAAGATAAATGTTCGTGTTTCTTATTTGCTCAGAGTATGAGCGTGCTCTAAGTGCTCAGAATAAAATGATCTGAGCTTTTTCAATTTTAACATCTGATGTCAAATGTTTGTTTCGATGATTTTCTCCTACAATAAAAAAAAATGGCCCAGGATCGAGGGGCTCCCATATCAATTTCTGCGATTAGAGAATTTAGATGAAAAATTTTAATTTTTATGGGTTGTTTTTTTTTATTTTAATTTAAATTGTCTTACAACGAAAAAATTTCTCAATTTTTGTTTGAAAATCATTGAAATTGTTGTTGGCATTAAAGAAGAAGATTTATGTTGCTGTTAAAACTGAATTAGTATACTGATGATAGTTCATCAAAGTTTTAGATTCAGAATTGTGCGTGCGTGAGTGAGTGACAGTGACAATTGGTATTATTATAGAAGATACGGGTCATCTCGGTTCTCATTTTACTCCGATTATTAGATATATATATTTTTGAATCTATCAGTATTAAAGACATGGGAGCTCTACTGGTTAGTTCGTTGGACTTCTGAGCAGGAGGTTCACCATGGAACTGTGTGAACCTTGAGGTATTGAAATCTTTTTCGGATGAGGGCGTCATATATAAAAAGTAGTTCTGGCGTTTCGATTGTCTCGTTGCAGATGCAGCAGCGGCACACAGGAGATCTGACTGCATGTGGGGTTTAATTTAATTACTTTTTCTATGCCTTTTATGTTGTATTTGAGAAGTTTTTTGGTTTTGCTCATCCCAGTCGATGGTTCCCATTCCGCTTCAATGTCATTATTTACCCATACATATATTTTGATTGATTCTGGAATGTCTGCAATGCTTGGTTTAGGGCTGGTGAAAATTAATTTTGCGCCTTCTCTTGCAGGTCTACTGCCTCGTTCACTTCGATATCTGAATGGCCGGTAGACCACATTAGGGTCATATGGTTGGCTTTAGCCAGTTCGTTTAGGTGGCAGTAGCAGCTCCACGTTGTTCTGGAATTGATAACTGGACCTTTTAATGCGGCCTGGCCGTTGGAGATCATGTAGATCTCGGTTCCTCTGTATCTTCTTTTGGTTTATTCTAGGGTGCAGGCTTTTATTGCTGTTGTTTTTGCCTGGATAACGGTGGGACATTTTTTTAGGGGTATTCGCAGTGAGGTTTTGGTCCCGAATACTCCTGCTGCCGTCCCTTCATTTGTTTTATATCCATCTGTGTACCAGATGGGGAAGGTTTTTTATGATATTTCCAACTTGATTTCGTTCTGGTATACTTATTGAGCAGTTCTTTTGGAAATTATTTGTTTTTATCATTGAGTCTGTTTGAAGTGCCATTGCGCTGTCTATATTGATCTTGGTGATTATGCTTCAATTTCCTGGTCTATTAGCTTAAGTTTGGTTAGTTATATAAAGTGTAATGACTCTCACTTTTCACTTGTGCTGTATAAGTGAAGTGGTTAAAGTCCCATAAGCGTTTCAAGAGCTGCTGTTGGGCAAGTCTTTATAGCACCTGTTGCACTTAGACAGATTAGTCTCTCAATTTTATTTAGTTTATAGCGTGACTTTAATTGCTCTGTTTTGGGCCCCATATGAGGGCTGCATATGTGAGTCTGGGTCTGATAATTTTTTGGTACATTCATAAAGTCATTAGCGGGTTTATTCTCCACGTTTTGCGAAACATGCGTTGGCAAGTGAAATAAGCTTTATTAGCTTTGTTGGTGATGTATGACTTATGGGAGTTCCATGACCCCAGATATTTGGCTTCTAGCGTTGTTTGGAGAATTTTGCCTTGGAATCTTAGTGCAGGAAGAGTTATTCTATTTCTTTTTGTGAAAACGGTGCAGACTATTTTGTGTGGGTTAACACTTTGGTCGACCTCTCTGCACCATTCATTTACTAGTTTGAGAGCGAATTGCATGCAATTCTACTATCGTATTCTCGCACTTACAACGAACCATTAGGACTAGGTCATCCGCATAGCTAATAATTGTGTTAAAATTATTCTTGAGCCTGTCGACTAGCTGGTCCATTACGGTGCCATGAAAAATTGCCAAATTATAGCACTTGGCCTTATGACACTTCCAAATACTAAATTTGGCCTTATGTCGCTTTGCGAAAATGTCATAAGCTCAATTTGGCCTGATGTCACTTGGCGTTATGCCACGGCTAATTTATAAAATTATAATACTAAATTTGGCCTGAAGTGCTATTATTGTCGATTTCCAAGTCTGATATGCATGTTGGCTGGGGTTTAGAGAATTTCGTTGGAGTATGTTAGATCTTATGTAGTGACCTTTTATTTTCTACATGGCTTTCATACGGAAATGTCCCTGAGCATTCCTATATGAAGTGCATTTATTGTACAGCATAGCAAGATAAATGCCCTGTAGAGTCATCGAAATGTAACATCTTTGTGACGAACAAATTGTATGCAAATTCTGAAGATGTCAAGAAACCATATGATATACGATTTTCTGAAAAAGATATCAGTACCACTATTTCCCGTACGGGTAATGCTAATGAAACAAGTTTCCTTGAAATCCCCTAAAAAACTCTTTTTCTTTATGATTTGTGGTAATTAACGAACGAAAAGCCATCTTTTCCCACATATTATGTTATTAACAATGTAATTATGTACATGATGGGCAAAGCTAACTTGAATGCGCTCTTTTCAATCCGAAATCATTCCCTTTAGCTGATGTTTCTGAGGTAAATTTGCATAACTTTATTATCGTAGTTGAACATCAGTTCGTTCAACTTCGGCTAATGTTAAAATGCAAATTCATTAACCAAATCCCAGACTCAACGATCATCTAAACACATTTTTGCACGAGCAAATGACCATTGTATAAATGGAAGGGAAATAAAAGTCAACTGAAGCTCAAACTTTTTGGCCGTTTCTATCTTCCCCTTCTCAGTGTATTCTTCTTGTTATGATTTTATCTAATTCGGAGGCTGTTTTTAAGTCTATTGTCTCTTTGTTTAATTAATGACTGAATAAACGCAGTCATTCATCTTTGCAGAGGTTTAATGACAGTGTATCATTGTAGTAGGAAACACGCCGTCTTATCGCATACCTACGTCACTGCACTAAATGGTACCCGTGAACGGAAGACACACAAGTCACATAGTCAGAATAGGTTTTTAAATTTATATGTGGCTTAAAATGTAATTGGGCGACTCAGTAAAGAACGAATACGATGTTGAGATTTTTTGGCAGGAAAAATTTCATAATTTTTCTAGGGTTTGTTAGTGCATTTGCAAGGCCTTTGTTTTCTCTTTTTTTCTGATAACTTTTTATTTAATAGTGTGATTCGATCAAATGTAAATAAACCTCAATAACTCATTGCCCATTTTCCAAGTACGCATGCCTCTTTAGATTTCTCATCTGAGAACATTCATCATCTGCTTGAACATTCTGTTATGCGTCAGGATATCCATCTTCTCCAATGATCTCAGTCCCAGCTCTCTTTTCTCATCTCTGTTAGGGTTTTGCCCTTCATCCTTCCCACATCCTGGATTCGAATTTCTTAAGTGCTTCGGGGTCTTCATCTCGGTGTAGTACCTTCTGTTCTCATTTCCAGTACCTATTTGGCTTTTCTTGACTCGTCCATCCGATGCAAAGGTCCGAATCATTTCAGCTCTCTCCTCGATTTGTTGTAGGATCGACTTCTTCTGCCCTACTTCTGTCCTACTTCTGAGCGTATTCTTTTATATATGAATTTATTTCTGGTTTTTCCTGCGACCCTTCATACGTACTTCATTTTTGTTGCCTGAAATTTTCTCAGATGTTTATCTAATAGCGGTAGGCACTCCGTACATATAGTACGTATAGTGCTATTGGTACTATAACCCTGTTATAGACCTTATGTTTTGTTTTTTGCTTATCTCTTGTTTATCCACTATTGTGTTACTTAAATGATAGTGCGCTGACATTGCTTTCTTTGTCCGACTAATTACATCTTGGTCTATTTTCCATTACAGCTACCAATGGTTCCAAGTTATTCATAGGATTCAAATCTCTCCAATTTTCTGCCGTTACATATTTTATTTAGATCTGTCGACCCTTTTTCTTTGGTGACCCACCTAACTTTGCTCTTAGTTACATTTACCTTTCCCTTTATTTTCAGATTATTGGACCACGTCTGCAATGCTGGTCGTAATCGGTTCGGATTATTTGCTATGATAACAATATAATCCGCATATACATACATAATAGGAATTGAATGTATGCATGGTGAAGTCTCCAATTCCCATGATTTTGCTATTACATCCATGAATAAAATGAACAGTTAGAGGGTTAAGATTGTCCTTGCTTTAGTCCTTTACATATTGCGAATACTTCTGACTTCTTCCGCTTTTGTGGTACTTTCCCCATCGGATTGTTATAAATACTTTTAATATTCATCAATCTCTCTGTGACATTTCTAGTTTTTAGTGCCTCCTATTACATGTTGGCACGCTATCAAACCCCGCGTTTAAGTCTACGAATGCTAGGAAAAGGACTTTTCCCTTAGCAATATATTCTTCTATGATGTCCCTTAATGTAAAAGTGTGGTCTTGTGTTTGTCGACCCAATCATCTTGGTGCTCACCCGCCGGCCTTTTGTCAGCTCTGATGACGATGTTATGGCTGTCCCATGGCATCCGATCTAATGCAATTTTGAACAATTTGATCAATTCGTCATTCTGATGAAGAAACGTTTGCAATTCTCCGACAATCGCTCGCTTCGTTGTTAGCACAAATTCTCGCTGAAATGTTGTAGCATAACCGCACAGTGTGAATAATCGAATCAGTAATATGTAATGGATATTACAAACGATAGGTTAAGTCCGCCACCTCATTTATTGAAAGTAATCCGAAATGGCTATATAAATGAATGCTCATTGTCAAAATACAATTGTTAAGTGCCTTTCCATACAAAATTCCCATACAAAACACAAATTTTTATTTGTTCGATTTTCCGACTTTTCCTTTAGGGTTTTCCTAAAGGTTTTCCACCCTAGTATTGAGACGAACAAAATAAAAAAAGAATCATCCAAATCGGTCTCAGGTTTTTGCGAGACTAACGCACGGCAATTGATTTTTATTAAGATAGAGATTTAAATTAAATAATTATTTATTTGTTTAATTTTTATAATATTATGCGAGTAATATTCTATTTTTTACCTTTTTTGTCTTGTTTGTCTGCAATTACGTTGGAAAGTACTGGCAATTATTAAACAAGATACAAGTTATTTTATATTCATCTCTGTTACCGGTTCCTGGTAAAATGGAAAACAGCCCGCTCCTTTGAACTTGATATCTCATACATAGAAGTGGGAAGAAAGTAAATTTCAATTTCCTTTTCTAACCAACAAAAAAAACGAAGAAGAACTGTCTTATGTGCACATAACATGCATATTATAATACGAGTATGTAACTTTAAACTTTCATACTCCTTTTTGGCGTGGTGACGATCAAACGACGTCCGATGGACGCATGCGACCCAAATGAGAATAGTAAGTAAAAGTTATTAAAAGCGGAAAATTGTACTCTCTGTGCGTGATTAGAAAATAAATTGAAAGGTGCCTATGTGCGTAACAGAATAAATAGAAAAACATTATTCTGTTGATCGCTAAAAATCAAGCAAACCACATTGCACCTAAATGGCTAAATAATACTTCAAGTTATTCAAGAGAAATGCAATATGTATTTTCTTTTTCTGGCATACAGATGCGGTGATGACGATGCGGTTGATGCTGGTCGGTGTCCAATAGTCACCTATTCAAGACTAAGAAATGCGGAAAAAACGCTGCCATGCAGCGATGAAAAGCAGACCAGAAATACCACTGACAACAGAGAAATGTCTGCTTTTTAGAAGTTTGACGACAACTTTCACAAAAACGCTGTACATCGCTTAATGCTTAATTTCTTTCGGCTGAAAAAAATCCTTCGTTTGTCAGAGAAATCAACAAGCACTGATGGGGTCTTCTTGAAGAATCAGGTGCTTGTTGTGATTTTGTCACTGTCATCGCGTCAACATGAGTATGGTCTGCAAGATGACAATACCACTAACGGGTGACGGTGGTTGTCGATTGCTGAGGGCACGTTTTAGACCTACTAACCGATGTCGTCATTCATGATCGATTGATAGACAGATTGATAGATCACCATCTCCACTTTATGGAACAACATTGCCAACCACTATGTCTGTCGATTAATGTCAAAGTGCATTTCAATTGACATTGAATTGTTTGAAATGTTTGTCATGATGTCGCCATGATAGAATAATAATTATGGAGTACGTTTATTTTTTGCCAGCGCAGGACGTAGATTGGCTCAGCATCTTGAGTAGTCTGGGACATATAAATTGCGGAAATACTTTGATCACTGGATAACATAGTTAAAAAAGTCGCCATGCAATGATTTTTTAAACATTCGATTGGTTAGAGTTTAACGTTAGATTGTGAAAGAGAAAGAATTAATAAATTTGGATCAATGAGTTGACGTCTTATCAGCGATCAATCTAGAGTTTGAAGTAGCCATCAATAATCTGTTGATTTCATAGCCAGATTATAAAAATGCGCCGTATTATTTAAAAGAATATAGCAATACGAGAAAGACGACTGGCCACTTAATGCCAATACTGGTGTGGATTTCATTTCTGATATCATTACAAACATAATCCACGAGGTTATGAGACAAATTGTTCCTTCCACGGGTAATATTTTGCAGCTAGCTGCACGTTACCAGATAGGGGGTTGTCACCGGCTGTACTATCATGAGTCGAATCCTCTATAGGTCTTATCTACTTTCGTAATCGCCAAGTAGCTGAGGTATTGATCTCATCATTTATAAATCTGCTGGGCCTGATGGAATAGCATCAGAGTCTTAAGTTTCCAAGTTTGTTGAAAATGAAACCGTATGGAATTGATAAGTCCCTGCTTGATTGGACTAGTAACTGCCTTTCTGAACGTTCAATCTAGGTCATATTGGACTGTTTTAAATCCAATGATCACCTCTTAAACGGTGTTCCCCAAGGCTCTGTTTTGTCTCCGAAACTCTCTCTCATTTCATTCAATAATGATCCCCTATCTGCTACATTTTTTCACTGACGATAGTACTCTTAATTTTTCATATGATTTCTTCATCGCAAGTAGAACTTGAACAACAGCGTATTCTGACCTTGACAACACAACAAGATGGGAACTACACAATTGAGTAGAACTTCCAAAACTCAATGCTGTATTCTGTAGTCTTAGTGTAAGATATAAAGTCCAAGCGAGAAATGTAAAATGTTTCTCATATTCAAAGCAGTTACAACATCATTTTATCCATACCCCATTGTCTCGTATCAGCGTCCGATCGATTGCAATTATTGGCAAGTTAAAAAAGTGAGTTAGAGTAAAGTCATCAACTTACGCTTGCCAAAATACTTGTCATGCTTATTCGGTGTCAAATTTTGCAATTCATTGTCAATTTTGTATTTTGTAGTTGAACGTCCAATTAACTGCAGTGAACATAAAAAAATCAATCTACAATACTGACAAGTATGCCTGTCAATTAGACGGAATCTCTTTCTCTTGCTTATGTACGCATTTCTTACCACATTGCCGTTTGGTCATCAAATAATTTTCCGGCTCATAAACTAGTGTCAAATAAATGGCTCATACATTATACATCTATTCTGCATTTAAATTACATTTCCGCATTGCAACGCTCCTTTTTACGGTATACCTAATAGAATTGCTTCGCGAAATACCTTCCATTCGGTCGGTTATGCTGTAGAAAAAAGTTAAGTGTTTAAGTGAACGTTCGACATTGGCCGACACGACAACAATAATTAAAAAACAGACAGGCTAACGTTACTTTTGCACGTTGAGCCAAGTAGTAAGGCAAAATTAGAAATTTCCTTTTTGTTTTTTGTCTGTGATTTTTTGAGGCCAAGTGATTCCGTTGAGCATGATGTGACATGAAGCATCAAATGTGGCCAACAAACATTCTCATCTTCAATCAGATGCCAGAACGAAGCTGATAACCTTCCTTAATGCTATCAAGTACTTCCGCCGCGAATTCTGTGATTTAGGCCTTCATATTTTAAAGCCATATGCTTTCGACTTCTCTTTAGGATGTAAACCTAAGATTTGATTTTATCTGTAATTCCATCGCAGTGCATGTTCAAAAAGTTGAATATTAAATATAACATTGGCATGTCCCATGCTATTGTCCCATGTTGAGTCACACTGGTATCTCACTGTTATGTGCCACTTTTATGACCCACTGTTGTCACACTTTTAAGTCAGTATTTTATTCCTTGTTTTCGATAGTAATATTTTAAATGTATACTAGACGAAATACCCAGCGTTGCACGGCAGCCCCCACCACACTGTCCCATCCCAAATGACCCCCCACCCGCTGACTCTTTCTCCACATTGACACCCGCCAACCCGTCACTGATCCCAAAACTAAAGCCTATAAACTCCGGAGCAAAAAACCCTATAATAATATAACATTATTATTTTATTAAATCAGTCTTTCTTTCTTTAACTGAGTCAAAATCCTAATCCGTTAATATGTATGTCTCCGGCATTGGGCATGCCTTAAAAAACGGGATAAGTTCACCATTTGCTATGCGTTTTCATCACTGCATTTCTACCTTACCTTGCTGATTCCGATATCATCGATGTGTAGGGTCCGGCGCTGTTAGGAAAGTTGAGGCAGTTTTCCTGCTTGGATGAGTGTTCTGACATTCCCTTTTGTAAATCGGATTACGCACACGTATCCAAGGTTCGCCATTAATAGATCAGTACGGTTTTTGTACCTTATAGAAATGTTAATAAGTGGTTTTATCTCTAACAGTAAAGGTTATCAGCGTTTGATTACATTGTTTGGTAGCAGGACTGCTGCCTTTATTGCTTAGGGATGATGTGTTGCCACTAGGACTATAAACTGGCCTTGTCGCTGAGCTCGTGCAGTCGACATTTCCTTCTACTGCAGGTGATATCGCTGAACGGTTGATCGTCAGAACCTAATTTGTAGAAATGCGGTACACAACGAACGGGAAGGAATGAGAATGAAATTAGGACTCGAAAGGCTGTTTATTCGCGTTACGACAAAAACATTTAGATGAACATAAGCACCTCTGTGTCAAATTCAATCTATTCCATATAAATCTAATCCAAACAATAAATAGTAAAACGTAACAAACACGTTACTAAATTTATAGCACTATATTATAACGGTGTTCTTTGTGTGTCAATTTTGCCTATGTATATGTACATGTGCATACGGTTTGACGAATGTGGCTCCAAATGATAAAGTAGCCAGATAATTGAATTTAAAACTAAACACATCAATTTATGTTACTTTCTCACATGCAATGTACACAGTGCTTAGTGCAATGCAATGTGAGGCCGAAATGTCTAGGCTGAAATTGCGCACTTCACCGTTGCGCATGCGCAGCATATGCTGAAAACCAATTGTCTATCGGCTTTAGCGCGGTGACTTATTTATTATGTTGCATTGCCTATTGCTTTAGCATCCTACAGATGTATATAGTTTAAGAGTTTTAAGGAAGTCTTAAAAAAGTCATATAATGCGCTATGAGTTTTGCTGTTTTCAATAGAAAGGATTTGCTGTTACTGACAACAATTCTATAAACCACCTTTTTCAATGCGTTAGCGTTAAATGCTTAAGGTTTAAAAAGTAAGCTTAGCATCTCACTGCCGTTTTAAAGTTTTTTTTTAACTTCCCTTTATATATTGCTGGACAGAAATCAAGTTGGCTAACTGTATCTTCGCATATCTGTACATAGATAAGATCCCATGAAGATCTTATCTATGTAATACAAATATCATAATTATACCGGCGGAGAGTTGTGTGCGCCAATCGATGATGAAAGCGAGAAGGTGCGTTGCGCATGCTTCCTCGCTTAAGCTGTCGATAAAGTAGCAATCGTTAAAAACTTTTCTATTTTCTGTTTACTTAGTTTTTTTTTCACTTGTAAACATGCAGACTCTCTTGTCCCATAACCGTGGTCTATAAGTTGACGATATGCTTAAGTCTCAACGAGCTGCAAATTGGAATTTTAAATTGTTTCTTAGAAAGAGAAATTTTTTGAAATCTTGCACAGTTGCTAAATGCATAACAAGAAATTCCGCAGGGAGATGCTTTGAAGTGGTGCAGATGTATGAGTATATTGCTAAAAGCAATTGCACTAAATAAATAGAAGATTATCACAACTTGCATTGATTAGTAAATCAAATCGTTAATTTCTTGTTTGTTGTTATGTTTTGCGCAAGATCCAAAGTGAAATGTTTTGCTAAACACCGCTGTTGCTGTTAAAGAAAATGGAAAGTTTGTCTCTTTACTGCGATAAATAAACCATTTTCCAGAAACTTGTCTCTATTCAGAATATTCCAAAATGATCTAATGATGCGTTGAGCGTAATTGAAAAATTAGCGTCAGCCATTTGTCCAAAGTATTGTCGGTCTGAAACTATAGGACTTTTCAGAAAGCCTTGATTTTTCTCTGTTCATTTCAGATTAAATAGATCTATTATTAGTGCAAGATTAATACTTGGATTGGAGGAAAACAAACATTCTTTAGCCTATTTACCATAATTATAACATGTTGTTTATCATAATAAACTGTTTTATGATAATAAATTAAAAATATGCTGCAGTAAGCTGATTGTATGTATAGCGTGCATCATCACTAACTATAACCTCGCAACTAGATCAAAACTATTTGACCTATACTTTTCAGCAAATTATACGTTTTGAGTATCTGACACTAATGCATTTCATGCTTTCCTTCTAAGCATTTGTTTTGGTTTTTGTATTAAAGAAAATCGTCGAATGGTTGATGAACAATAAGAAATGAATAAAATAAATAAAAGAAGAAACACAAAACAATTGAAACAACTACTCATTGGGAAAGGTATTGCCACTGATGTGGGAGCACGAAAAAAAAAAACCAACAACTTCCGCTTAACATTGTGAGGGTTCAACTGGATTTTGTTGAATTAAGTTTGGAATAACAACAATCTATGTTTTTTTTTTAATTCTTTTGTTTACAGAGCAAACAACGGGAAATTGAAATATAATTACTTGTAGTATGCATGCGATTGTTCTAATTGGGAAATGCATTTTAATGTAAATTTCACACGCAATAAGCTAATGGAAATTTAAATTTTATTTTTAAATGAAATTTGAAATTAGTACACAGCTCTACGAGTTAAACATAAGACGTACTCATACGTTATAAATTATCTTTAGTAAGTCTCTCTCTTGGTAAATCTTAAGACATGATCTCAAGTAGCAATCACATAAGTTTTATCAAACTACTAAGGGAAGCCAAATCAATGCAGATATTTCTTAATTTTAAAAAGATCATTACGAAAGCGTTTATGTTGAATTGTGTAGAATTTTATATCTGCTCACTATAAATTATATGACTTGTGGGACAGGTAACGAGGTAGAGGACCACACACAAAAAATAGAGATAGATAGAGCTAGAAATGCACAAATGTAGCTACTGATGGACAAACGAAAGACAAAAAACCATGTCATTTTGGTCTTGGCCTTGGTCTTGCAGGTTGAGTCTTGGTCTCGATCTTGCAGCCGGAGTCTTGGTCTTGATCTTGCGGTCTTGCTGGCAATATCTTGCAGACCAATCTCAAATTTTTTTTTATATAATATATGACTAATAATTGATATAAAAGTCATAAGTTCTTCTAAAATTCTTAAACTTGTAGTATATAAATAAGTAGCTTTGATATTGATCCCAAAGTAACTTCGGACGTTTGTCAGACTTTGGCGAGAGGTGGGACACCGTGAAAAATACTTTTGGTGTTACTGGAATTTGAACCACGAACCATGCTCTTATCAACGGAGCATTGCGAGTTTTAAGTTTCCTAGATGCAAGTGCCATTCATGGATAACGACAGTGAATTTATGATTCGCTTAGACGACAGGAGACAGCATTGGGTCTTGGAAGCAATAAATTCTACTCGATTGTCTTCTCTCAATTTTATTATGATGTCCAGATCAGAATTTAATTTGTTTAATATATGAGAACCTGAAAGAACTGTCATCAGCGAAAGAATGAATTGGATTAGAAGTAATGGACAAGAGATCATTAATAAAAAAATGAGAAAGAGTGTCGGAGACAAAACAGAGCCCCGGGAAACGTCAGCATTTGGTGATATATTTCATACTTGAAAACGTCCAAGACAACTTGAATTAAGCGGTCCAAAAGAAAGGTTTTAATCCAATAAGCAATACATAAGAACGCATTTTGGACAAAAGAGCTTGTTGCCAAACTCTGTCAAATGCCTTGGAAATATCAAGTGCAACAGCTTTGCTTTCACCAAATTGATGAAAAGACCGGTTCCACTGTTCGTTACCATCAAATCACCAGTAGAACGTTGCCCACGAAATCAGTACTGCCGGTCACTAAGGATATCGTTAGTATCAAGATATTTCATGAGCTGAAAATTGATCATGGAAAGTATGTATGACAGTGGTATGGGTCGGTACGTGGAAGGAGACGACAGCTCGCCTTTTTTGGGTTTTGGCTGGACAAATGCTGTTTTCCAGATTCTCGGGAAGAATCCAGAAGAGTAGGATATATGGGAAAGCTTGCGAAGTGATAGGAAGAACATCTCTTCAGAACTAATGGGGAAATACCATCTGCCCCAGCGGATTTGTGAGTGTTGAGATCGTTTAAAACTCTAGCAACTTCACGAGTACGAATGTTTATCTGTCTTATAGTGTGTTCAATACTCGGGGTTACAGGCGGAAACAATGCACAGTCTGGAAGCGTGGAGCTAGCTGCAAAATGCCTAGCAAACAGATTGACATTGTCCTTAGAGCTGACAGCTGGAATGTCACTATAAATGGGCGTTAGAATCAACGATAAGGCTGTATTTTTGATTCTTTTCATGTACGACCAAACATTCTTTCAAGCCGAGATCCTGGCGATTAGGGAGGCTTGCAGGGCACTTGCTAACAACACCCCTATATAACTGGTAGGGTTGGCATACTCGTAGACAGCCTGCAATTAAAGCCATTATTGCGACTAGCAATAGCTCAAAACTTTCCAGGCAGTGCGAAGCTGAATTGGCTTCGGTAAGCCAAAGTATAATATGGGCACCGGGGAACAGCGACTTTGCCGGCAATGCGAAGGCAGACGTACTGGCTAGGAAGGGCGTAATATTGGACATCGTCTGCTGTCAATTGAGCTCCGTCAGGGAACGTGTTCTCACCTTCCAGACTACCAATGCTGAATTAAGGTGGAATGACTTAACCAACTGCACTACTTCGAGGGCGATGTGGCCTTCGTAAAATAAAAATAAATCTACCGAGCGGATCTTTAGATCATGGGAAGATATTTTCAGAGTCGTATAGCTATAATCACTGGCCATTGACCAGTGGGCAGCCACGCAGCCAAACTGGGAATCCTGCATAATATATTTTGCCGAAGTTGTAGGGATGTTAATGAGAAAGAAACTGCCATGTATTATCTCTGCAAATGTCTAGAACTTACGGGCTCCCGACTCCACAAGCTTGGAAAACCTTTCTTTGGCGACTTGAAGGAGCTTTTGGAGTGCCGGATCACCGATCTGATCTCGTACCTGAATGCTACAGGTTAGTTATAACCATTTTCCGATACCTATCTCCCTAGGTCTGTGGTTACAAAACGGCGTACTTAGTCAAGTTCAAGTACCTTCATCATTAACACCCGCAAAACTACCAAAGTCGATGTTTGACGGTTCATTTATTTAGAAAAAAGAATTTGTGCTTCAATTAGTCTGCTGCCATGTCATGTTGCGTTGGTTTACAAAATGGGATAAGGCGCTCTCACAATGGAAAAACTTAATACTTTAGACATACAGGACTCTATGGATTTAGGTTTTGACAAAAAAAATGTTTGCTCGTTCTGTTGGAAATCTATACAATCTTGTAAGTCTTAATTATTACGTTTTTCCATTGTGAGAGCGCCCTTAGTTGTACAGCTTATCATTCATCATTCATTCATTCATCACTCTTCCCCAATTGCCGTGACTCCTCCTCAACTGTTCTGCGCCATGTATTTTTCGGACGACCCGTTCTCCTGCCATCCTGAGATAACGGATTCCATTGCATTGCGTAGTTTGCTATGGAACCTTTTCGGAGTGTATGACCAAACCACGGCCACTTCCGTTGTTGGATGGTTGTGCCTATTGGTTCCTGACCCGTTCTCTAGTAAAGATGTTCGTTAGAGATACGGTTAGGCCAGATGTAGATTTACGAACGTTTGTAATCTTTTTGTGATAGTAGCGGTCATCTTCCAAGTGCTGCACCCATACAACAACACAGTTTCAACATTTGAACGGAACAGTCGCAGCTTTGTGTTTAAGCTGATCGCATTGCTTCGACATATCATGGACATCATTCCAAACACTGATTTTGCTTTGCCGTGTCTTTTTATGTCTTATGGCTAAGTTAATTTACCCATGTAAATTAATAAATAAATTAAAACTAAGCTAATTTCGCCATTTCTATAAAAATGTACGTGTTCCGTATAGGTACTCGTATGCAAACTTACGTCCTTTGACCTTATTACTCATCCTAAACCTGTTAAAAGGTCACTCAGACTCCTTACCACTCCTGAGTATTCATAATGTGTAAAATATAGTATTACAAACCAAAAATATCTGTATGCATAAGCACGAACGTATGTGACTCCTAGTAGGTGTAATATACAGTTAGCATTCAGTTTAATTGCCAAACGTAATATTACTTGGTAAGCTATGCACAAATGGCCAAAAGTGAGTTGGCCCACTGCCAGGTAACCGGTCATACAAGCCGGTCTACGAAACACAGAGCAACAACTCAGAAGACGCACATCGATGCAAGAAGTGACTGAATGGTTTAGACGATGAAGTACAGGTTTTTTACAATGTCTGAGTATGATGGGAATCTCTGCTTTTGTGGACTGTCTGGACCAATGTATCTTACTCTCACTTCTCTTTGCTAGTCAGCGATTTTAATAGGAATATACATTCCTGTTGATCGCGTCGAATTGTGTCGGTCTTGTGCCGTTCGCATCGTTTTCGATTAGGAATTAAATTTACACGTTTTGCTGAAGGACACAAAAACTGCATCGGAGCTAGTAGAAGTATGTATATGTAGTATGTGCAATTGAAATTCAATAAAAATGAATGACGACGAAGAAAGTACTACCCACATCTGGGAACCAGAATTTCATGGTTTAAAAATAAAAAATTTGTGATAGATGCAACATGTGTCTCTTGATTGTATGAAGAATTTTTCTTTTCACTTTTGCTGCCCTAGATCCGTTATATATACTGGAAATCAAATTAGAAAGTACAATTATTTATGTCTTTGATATTGGCCGTCACTTCAGAAGTTGGGCGTAGTCATCGTCAGATATTGAGATAGCTAACGACGAGACATATGAAGTATCCATGAAATCCATGGCGGAAGGAACAAGTTTTGATTAAGATTAATCTTGTTGTCTGCATGCTATCGAAAGTAAACGTGATAGAGCTGGTAATTTTGTGTACACTTTCTTTCCACTATCTTTTGAAATGATTCCTAACACTGCATCTCTTGCATCCTTCATCTTAAAGTCTTACTCAATATACGACGAATCGTCCATGTGTATTTCCATTGGCTAAATGTAAAGTTTTTCTAGTAGTAGTAGTAGTAGTAGTAGAATGGTAAAGCATTCTCCACTGCTTTTAAGTAACAAAATTGAAAATTGAAAAATTGGCGAAGGACCGAAGGATCGCAGCATTGTGAACCATTTTGGTCAAAATGTTATTCCCAAAATCACTTAAGTAATAGATGCAATCATAACTTGGGTTATTTGGATAAATTTATTGAAGTATAATTTTTTCTCTTATTACTAGTTAGTAATTAGTAATTAACAGTTTATACTTACAAATAATTTACATTAAGGATATAGAACAATAATTAACTATAAATATAAAGAAAAATCAAAAGGAACAGCAATTGCAACAGCACCAATTGAAACGCTAAACTCAGGAGAAACATCACATTATAGCCGGAGGTTCCAACGACAATAAACATGATGTATTTGATCGATTGATCTTCTCGACGTACTCCTACTATACACACAGACACACACTTCCGCTTTCGTAATTTATTCCTGCACAGCGAATGTCAACTGTTTGCTACGAGAACTTTCAAAACGATTTGGCGGTTTAATATCCATTAAGGCAAGAATTCCAATAAAGAGCAATCCTAGAAGGAAGAGACTAACAAAGACACCAGACCAAATTGGGACGCTGGTGAAACCAACACAATCATAGGCATCACTAAACCGATTGGCACCTTTGAGCCATGGTTGCACCTATCATTGAGCATAGTTAGTAAAATTCTCGGTTGAAAAAAGACTGTCTTACCTGATAATCGCTTAAAGTCAATGTGTCCTCACCACTACGGAAAATCAGCGTACGAGATGAGCAACGATATGAGAAGCCTCTGGGGGCTGCTGGTGAATTATACTCATTACCTATTAA
The DNA here is from genome assembly GCA_947095585.1 of Nephrocerus scutellatus. Lineage (NCBI taxonomy): Eukaryota > Metazoa > Arthropoda > Insecta > Diptera > Pipunculidae > Nephrocerus > Nephrocerus scutellatus. Next base: position 113,300,537 of record OX352761.1, on the reverse strand, counting down.
AGGTAAGCTATTGCGATATTCTTTGAATTCCACTTCGACTGTTGTCAAAGTCCAATAATGGGAAAAAGTCAGAGTAAAATTAAATCGCAGGCGAAGCTAATAGACGGTGGAAAAAAAGAACTTGGTAGATAGAAATACTTTATTCATTTAATAGAATCTCACCCTGGCATTGTTAACCTTAAAGCCAATATTTAGGCGACTCCATTCGGTACGGTCGTCGAAGGTAATTTCCTTGTCATGTTCCATCAGTTCAAATGAATGTTTTGTTCCATTGATGTCAAGATTGAGCAAAGGAGCTGTTGTTGTGTAAAGTATAGCTCTTCCTGTTGGAATATATGGAATATGTTCATTGACAAAACTTTGAGAATAGGTTTTCCGCATCAAACTAACTAACCCTCTGCATGATAGATGAAATTTCTTTCGGTAGGCTCTTCGGTGGGCGTTGCATATGTGGTTGTTGCAGTATCATCGCCACCCTCTTTTGCCTCACGCTTGTACACAAAATGATTCTCATCCTCACGATTTGCTAGAATTCCAAGAACTTCGCCTTTTCCATAAATTGATACTGAATCTTTGTAGACGGCCATTACCTCATCATCTTGTTGTGTAATGGGTCCATTCAAGTTTATAACCTACAAACATGAAGATTTATTATTACTCAACTCTGTTGCAGTTCCTTAGTTTTTCTCACCTCAACGTTTGTATTGTAATCGAAGGGCTCCACAGCTAAACTATGTTGCGGCAGATATGACCAAGTGCTCTTCTTTATCAGCTGCTGAAACTTTGGATAACTTTTACCATCCAATCGATTGGTGTTGTTTCTCATGAAAATCACAACGGCCTTCGCCTCCTTAAAAAGTGTCGAGAGATTTTCCTCTGTTACTTCGACAAGTGCTGGGACTTGCAAGCCGTGAAGCTTCTTATGACCCCACAAAAGGTAAGGGCCACTTAAACTAGCATTGCCAAAGGCAACTAAGCCCAATATAATTAGCAGATTAAAGAACTGCATCATTAATAGCGAACTTTAACAAAACAACCGACCTTTACACCAGGATCCCAAAGAAAAAACTTAGATGGTATACTAACTGCATTTGACATTTAATCGATATTTCCAGAGGACAATTTAGTCATGCGCACATAGTTGTTGTCATCTGTCATAAAAAGGGGTTGATTCATATTATGGCAAATTGTAAAATTGAACGTGCGCTATTGCTTATACAGACAGTTAGGGGATGATTTTTAAAACACTTCAAGTATGTACTACATGAAATTATTTATTTATTTATTTATGAAAAAATTAAAATAAAAATTTAACAACTTTAAATCATATATTCAAATACGAGTACAGGATAAAAAGGATGGAAGATGCGATAACAAAAATCTTTGGTTTAAGATGACATGATCCGCTCCAGCGGTTAGTTCTGAATGTTTTTGTTTCTAAAAGAAGAACGATATGAAGAAAAAATAGCAGTTAGAAAGCCGTTACGGTATAATTTTAATTGGTATCAGGTACTTGGCTCATTTGGATCTCGAACACCACATGTACGATAGGACAAAGATGATTTGCGTTTCTGATTCACATAACCGGGAATGTATAAGCTTGGGGCATCTAAATGGCCAGCTGCAATCAGGCGAGACATATCCTGAAAAATGGAAGTGAATGTGATTTCTCATTGCATGAGGATGCATTTTTGTTTTATAAACTCACCAATTCTAAACGATGCGCAATCGGACCCTTGAAATGAACTATCATTTGAACACAGGAGCCACCGTGAAGTTCCTTTGTTTTCCTTGCGTCAACATCCAACATCCATTCGGGTATTCCCATTACAGAACGAAGCTCTTCAAGGAATTGCGCACTGTAAAGAAAGAAAAGAGTTGATCAGTTGCAGGCAGTGAAACACAAATCAAGTAAAAAATAATTATCCCAAAAAAAAACGCAAGTTTTCTAATTTTATTATTTTTCCATATTTGTATATTTTTAGAAGCTAAAATTTTGTGCGTGCCTTCTTCGTTAGTAAGGCCTGGAAGAAGAGTAAACATCGGTGGTAAATCAAATAGTGGACTTCGTGTTTCCCGTAACGTTTCATCTAGAGGCCTTCAAATATGACGTCAATAAGTTACGAAGGACCTAATTGTACAATGGCGGATTGAAGAATTTCGAAGGCTAACTTGCATCATTGTTTGTGTGTTTTCTGACCATGGGTCCATTGATTCATTTCGACTCGCATTGTTTTGGTTTCGTGATCGTTTTTCCGTATTGCTTTTTCAATGAATCAGAAATTTTGAGAAAATAAATTGAAACTGGCTACAAACGTGAGGAATGATATATATTGTCAATTACTTTCCTTCGATTTTTTGTAATTTTAATAAATGCCGTGGCCTAAGTCATTCCGGGAGTTCTCCCTTTGCAGTAAGTTTATATGTAAAAAGATGAAAATAAACTAAAACTTCATTTAACATTTTTGAAAAAGTTGATTTTTGTTGTTGTGTGTGGGTTCATCATCATCGACCTCCATGGCAACAACTTAACTTAACCTTTTCATTATAGTTATGGATTAAATATGTCCCTTTTATTGTTTGTTACATATGCTAATCAAACCCATTTTTACGATACGGACTTATTAATAATGAATTAGAAAGAGTTGAATATGTGTACAGAGATGTTTATTGCGACGCTAATACAATGTACAGCTGATGCTAATGCGATGGAAGCATTAGCATAATGTTATTATGAGTTATATGTTCATGTGAGCATTAGGTATGAAAAGAAGGCTCAACCAGACAACACATACTTAAGATAGTAAGCGAGCTTCTCAGTTTTTTTTAAAAAAAAATTTTTTTTTTACACGCGCCTCGCGCGTCACAATTGCTTAAAAACTAGTCCCATTAAATTCTGACTGGTAGAAGCCGGGATATACGAGCTCCTACCAAAGACTTTCCACTACACACGAGCTAATGTATTCTGCTATGCAAGTAAATACACACACCCGTGTATGCACATATATTTAGTTGTAATTCAGTCTAAAGACTAATTTATCATATATGCAACGTAAAATATAGGTCTTTCGTTCATGAGCGATAGGCCATTCAGTCATTGCAGCGATTTCTGAAATAGACTGAAAAAACCACATTTTACCTTGCAGTAAACCCTATTTCGCAAGTCGAGCGCTAACTAATTGTTTTAAAACAAGTCCCATCAAATTTGGACTTGTAAATAGAAGCCGAGATATACGATACGACAAACAAACGTTTAAACGTACATGCGTACAAATGTTAACACGTTCGCTGAAAACATTTCATGTTCTCTCCAGAGATCCAGAGAACTTGGCCAAACTACAAGAAACCACAGAGAATCGAGAATCGAACTCCATTTGAATCCAACTTTTTCGTTCATCCTTGATACAATGTTTGGCGTTGATTTTGTAGAATTTGCAACATTTGAATTTTGATAAGCCTATCGGCTGGATAGTTATGCGTGCCTTTTTCGTTTTTTAGGCCTGGTACTACAAACGAATCCGGTGCAATTCACTGTCGATCTGTTGGCCTTCAAAAAAGGCGTGAGCTGGTTCCTGAATTTTTAAGTGGAGGTTCTAAGAATTTTGAAGGCTCACGTACGTAATTTTTTGTTATATTAGCCTGGTAATTTTCCATTGATTAAAGCATTTGGACTCACGTCGTTTTAGTTTCGTGGTCGTTTTCCGTATTGCTTTTTTCAATGAAATAGGGAGAATTCTGATAAAAAAAAATTGAAACCGGCTACAAACGTAAGGGACAATATACCAATGTAAATCTAATTTTTTGGATTTTTTCATTTTAATAAAGGGCTTAGCCTACCTTATTGCCGTGGCGCAAGTCATTCCGGGCATTGTCCCTTGGCAATAACTTTAAATATAAAGAAAAAGCAGGAAACATTTCTACGATGTTCAAGCGATTCGACTGTATTCGCTATATTTACGTCACCTATAAGTTTTGTAGCACGGTTCTGAACTCTGTCTAGTAGATGCAATGTGGTCTTGGGCGCACCTGCCCAGACAATACAGATGTATTCAAGTTTAGGGCGAATATATGCCTTGTAAATAGTAGCCAAAGCTGAAGGAGGGAAGTACATTTATGTAACTTTTAAGTTTTGTCTCACCGGATAATTATTTCTAATAATTCCTTTTTATAAATTATGGTTTCATGCTCTGTTTTACAGGGTTTTCAAATGACTTGAAACATGTTCCACGTCCAGCTTAGCTGTGCACCATCAAAGACTTTTTAATTGTATACTTAAATATCATTAAAGTAACAGTTTAGAAAGTGGCGTGGTGGTGTTAAGGGCGTGAAGAGCAGGAGGTTCGTTCTTCGAATCCCAGGAACGACAAAAGTATTTATCATGGTCCGACCTCTTGCGATCGTCTGACAAACAGAGTAATAACTTGTGTTACTAAACTTGGCATTAAATTGTAGGTCCCTTCCATTTGCGTAGAAACATATAAAACGCTCAATACGACTGATCGCGAGAAGCTATGCCTTGGACCGCAAGTTCAGTCCATCGCGCCGAAATTATTATTATTTCCGTTTCAGAACTTGAATTTTAAAAGTATTAATATAATTTTCTGAAATTTAGCTTCAGTAAAAAACTACAACCCTTCCGCACTGACCCATTCCTACACAACAGAAAAAAAAACATATCCACTTACACAACAAATCGTGGCGGTTTCTGCAAATTAATAAACTTTACAATGTTATGATCCGGCTCGATGTTTGCGCAGGCGAATCGTTCACCCGATCCTTCTGGACCAAATATGACCAACGATCTTCCGATCGCACCAACTGGTTTTTCCAGTGGGAAATTCGAATCTATCACAACGACACGTTCTTCGCCGAGGTCTATTCGATAAGAAAAGATTTATTGAAAAACTGGAGCATAACGAGGAATCATAAACATAGAAACTTACTTATTGATCCCAAACGGGCACCAACATCACCCACATAGCATCTTAGTGGATTATCTGGTCCACACTCTTGTTCGTATAGATCATGCTATGGTACAAAACATTATTGAGACAAGTTTTTTTCAAAAAAAAAAAAACTAAACTTACATTGAGAGGATCCGCTAGTTGTGTAAAAAATGGATTCCACACATAACCACCGGCGACACACCGCGTATTCGTTGGTTTTACAACCGCATCCACACCAACGGGGTTAACAAAGATTTGCCAATTGTGGTTGCGGGTCTAAAAAAATAAAAGCCAATGCGATGATATGCTAATTCCCTTTTATCTTCTCCTTGGCAAAACTTACCACATTTCGATCATTCTTGCCGGAATGCCGTAATTTAATCTCAATAACTGTATCCGACTGACTTCCGTCTCTGTGAATAAGTTGGGTCATTTTTACATAGCCGTAAGCATAACCTGTCGGATGGTGAAATGATGCGATCGCACGAATTTCGCGCGCCTCACTTGGACTGTAGCCACGTTCGAGTGTACTGCAAGCCCAACGGGCGTTCTTTTCCTTCTTGTGAATGACTACAGATCTACCGGTAATGCTGTTTATGCCGAATAGCGGTAAATTCGTGTCATTGAATGAGTCGTCATACTGTGTGAGGTCATCTAGGGGACCGAATTTACCGCTTAGATCGCCCATTTCATATTGATCAGTCGTTCCCTGTTTCGGTGGCGGTGAGAGCTTTGGATTTACCTGGTATGGATTCCAGTGACCATACAATGTTGAAGCTTCGCATGGAAAAGCCAAGTTGGCCTCAACTGGGGTCTGTTAAAATTTTTTGAATTTGTTACAACTCCCTTTTATTTGGATATATTTCAGTCTTACCATGTGAATATGATAACCACTGTTCTCCACTAGACCCTTCAATTCTACCTCAATGTTGCTCATGTCATACTCGGATTGTTGTGTTATTTCGAGTTTTCCACTAACCGTTAGCTCAGCGCCGTTTGGGTACCATTCCTTGGCAACAACTTTTCGACGGTAATGTCCAATAATACTTTGTTGGTGAAAAAAACAATAAAATATATTTCTGAATAGCTTCAAAACAAACTTACACCGAACAACCCAACCGTTCACCCCTTGCTTTTGGCCCAAAATCATCGTAAATGACAAGTGATTTGCCCAAGATATTGTGTCGCCCGGACAATGGTAAATTGGAGTCGGTGAACATGAGTCGACTCAATTGTGCTGCATCTTGCTTCCGACCAGCAATGGTCAGCGCACCGACCCTAGTGTCAAGTGCACCGACGCGACACATTGCCGGCAAATGTGGTTTACAATAGTCATCGATTGGTCTCTTGTCCCAGTCCACTTTGTACGGATTGAAGACATCACCAGCAGAAATGCAGCGATTCTGCCAGTCGTAGAAATCCTTACCAGGAGCGCTACTGTGTATGGCCCAACGATGGCTGAACGTATTGTTTTGCGTTGATCCGTCGGCATGGATGAGATATTCAAAGATCACAGTTGTATCCTGCCAGGGTTCTCCGGCGGCCTGGCGTAATATAACCCGTCCAACGATCGGATATCGAAAGAGTACCTGTGCAGTGAACATTTGTTTCTGGTAGATGCCATTCTTTTGATACTGCGCAATGGTAGCACATCCCCAAAGATTCTCTGTTATGTTGTCCACATTTGTCCGGTTATATGTGTAGATAACCATGCCTCTATGGGCCACGCTGTTGATACTTTGCAGTGGTAGGAAGGTGTCCCAATAAATGCCACTTAGCTCCGAACTAGCTCCCGGTAGCAAGTAGTGATGATAATAGTCCTTGTTACGACTCTGCAGCTTTCCACTAAGATCGCCAATTGGATATTGATCTTGTGTGCCAAAGCCTGGTGGAGGAATAGATTCCTTTTCCAGTTCCCGTGGATTGTAAATACTGCCCGTCGAATGGCAGTAGTCCGATTGACCTAACTTCAACGGCACTGGAGGCAATGAGTGAATTCGAAAGCCTGAAACATCTTCTGCGAATTTCCGACTTATGTACGACGATTGCTTTCCTGAGGACTCAAGCGTAAAATTGAGGAATGTTGGGTCAAATATTGACCGCTGGGCAAAAGAGATCTCGCCTCTGACGCCGCCCGAGTTGAAAAATGACCTGTACAGTTAAGTGGGGTAAGTATATATTACTGGATTTTATTACACTTATATTAACCCGCTAGAACACTCACTTGAACAGCAACGGTTGAACATGTCGAATCTTCGTGCAGGCCATAAAATTATTCGAATGTGTATTGTCGAAGAGAACCAAATACAACGTCCGATGGGGAATAGTCAAATCAGATGGCAACAGTGCCAACTTCTCATCTCGGAACACGGTCCTCTGTCGTTGTTTCAAGGCATTTTTAGCTACGCGTACCTTTCCCAGACGGCTATCCAAGTCACCAATGCCCTTGTCTTTGCCAAAACCTTGTGGATCGAAGACCAATTGTAAGAAATTACAATTATCCTCCGTGCGATGATGATCATTTTCGAAAATGTCCGTTACGAAAATTTTCCAGTGATGCAATGTCATCGGTTTGCCGTCATCCTTTGCGTTTTCCGGCTGCGATTGAATGTGATACAAATCGGAATAGATGAGTGTATCACCAGGTTCCTTGTCTGTTGGCGCCAACCATCGAAAGTGAACCGATCCGGCAATTGGCGTGTTAAAACGAGCCTCCGCCATGTGTTCAATTGATAACTGGAGTGTGGTAATTGTGGCGCAAATACGCGTCCTGCTGGAAGCATCTGTCAAAACGAGCGACTTGCCCCAGATACCTTGTTCACCTGCAGATAAGAAATATGAATAAAAGACCGCTATAACAACAGCAACACCAACTACCTGTCAATCGCATTTCGCGCATCCACACTGATGTTTCGTTTCCGGGTAATGTTAAAAAACCCAAATCATCATCAAAGTTTAATATCTCCGCACCGAGATTTGCAATATCACAACGGCTCGACGGATCGATGTCATTGTAATCCACAGGAAATCGGTGAACCCCCCAACTCAACGCCTGATCCGGATATTGCAGGGTCGTTTCCAGTTTGGACCTTATTTCAACAGTAGTTGTGTTTGTTTGATGGAACGTGATTTCCCCGTGAAGGCCATGTTGCGAAATGTACGCAATAAGGTGAGCTGCAGAAACTGTGTAGTAAAAGTAAGAAACAAAGAATTAGTAGGAAACAGTAAAGGTTATTTCCAAGAAAAGATTTCCAAAAAAATAACGAGGCATTTTGCTTGCTTCTTTGTCTGATCTCCACTGGAGCCAGAAGATCACAAGAGATATTATATGCTTCGTTGTTTTTACTTCTATAGGCAGAGTTTGCACTCTTTCACCAGAGATATGTTCAGTATATTCAGGAACAATGGGCCGCTAGAAAGCTCCCAATAGCCTTCTTAGACGCTCCTTATTCAAGAAAATGACTTCCTTATAGGAATGTCTTGGGCTTGTCTTTTACAATTCGGTAAAATTTACGCTTCAAATAGTAGCTTATAGAGTAGGAGATAGGTCAACAGGCAAAGGTGACTAGACGGACAGACATGCCTATACTCGTACATCGTTAACATTTTTAAAGTGATTTTGTAATTAAAACTACAAAAGGCTACAATTAAAGCAGCCCTCTAGCTATGAGTAGTGGACAATTGCAAAGAGATATTAAATTAGCATTCTAAATCACTTCCTGAATAACTGAGTACCGCCGCGCCGTAACGCTTTATATCTGTATTAACTGTATGTATAGTATATGAAAGCAACAATTTTCAGCTATTTCAGATCTTCGTTTTCCTACCACAATTATCCGATGCAATCAAACTAACAACAAAAATGACGAATGCTTGCAGATGAATGCCCAGAATTAGGCTCATAATTATTCAAAATGGAACAAATAATCTAAAAACAATAACACTGCACTGGAAATTCACTTTTTTCGCTTTTGTTCTAATTTTTTTTAATTATATCGCTTGGTTTCTTGGCTATTTTATATATTTTCACTTTCACATTTTTCCTTGTTTTGAAAGGCGTTAACTCCGTGCGCACATCAAAATATCTGGCTTGAAACTCTCTGAAGCCACAAACACAACTGAAATCATGTCTTGGCCGAGTTACTTGAGAAAGGCCTTCGTAGATCAACAGATCAAGTAAAACTACGAACAAGCGAATAAAGCAGAATTGGACGGACATATGTTAATGGATTTTGTCGTTAGTCATTGCATTGCATTGCGGCTTGTACCTGTAGCTTAAGCCAGCACTCATACTGAAACTTTTATTTTGACCGGCTCGCCGTGAAAGAAGGCAAAGTTTCAACCGTAGATCTCTGTTTCTTTACCGATTTTTTAATTCTTCGATTCTTTAATTTGTATCTACGACACGATCGAATCCCATTAGTAGAGGATTGACACAGGTTATAGTGTTTTTTTTGTTTACATTTTTCAAGCCACCAGCAGAATAGGGGGAATAACACGTAAGATTCATCCGAATTGCACGTGGCTGTAACTATTTCTGACTGGTGGAAGTGCGATAAAACCTACACGTGGTGGCCGTCGGCAATTTTCCTCGAATAGCTGAATGATCAGGCTAGTCCCTTCAATTAAAGGTAGCCGCGAGGCCAATAACCTCGCCCGTAAAAAACTATTACGGAACCCACATCATAACTAGATAGACCATGGGTCTATTCTTTTATACAACCCGAGCGAGTATAGTTACCGAGCGAATGTTGCACGGCGTAAAAATATTCTCTGTGTACACTAAGTAACTTTACTTTACTCGATCTTACTCTGCCTTACGCTGATATTCATTTCAGAGTAAAAAGTAGGAAACTGTTCATAAAATGTGCCGCGCTCGATTCACAATAAAAATACAGAGTACAGAGTAAAATTACCCCGGTTAAATAAAAAGAACACCGAATAAATATTTGACATACATTGCTCGCTCGGATTGAAAAAAAAACAAACCCCATGTGCCAACGCTGACTTGTACCACTAACTTGTTGGTATTGTGGTCCAAGCGCATCATCACGAAAGACTGCATCCGAAAGCTAGATTCGAGTCAACACGGCTGCCCTTCGCAACGATGAGAAATAACTATGGTCAAGCGATAGGACTCGCCCTAAATGCAGGGAGAGTAAGTCCTGATGCTGAGATGTAGGTCGTAGAAGAGAAATGGACACGCCTTTAGAATTATTACTGTTGACTCCATCTTAGACAGTTGTCGTAGAGATTGGAACGATTGGTTCGATGACGAATGTAAACTAGAGACTGAACGTAAGAATGTTGCGTACCGCGAACGCGAGCACGAAAAAACAGTTTACTAGAACTAGAACAGCACAGAGAGCAAGGACCGCACCAGGCGCTGAAATTCTACCGTATGACGCATCTGCCGTATGACGCAATATACATTACAGTGCATATCCTGCGAAGACAAAGAAGGTAATCCGATCGCCGATCTCAAACGCATCTTAGAGTGATAGGAAGATAACTTTCATGAGTTGCTAAGTAGCCAGCTAACTGAGGAATTGCAGGCTCCACCAATAACACAACGCTGCCATCACGAAGCATAGACGAGGTTAGCAGAGCAGTTTTAAAAATAATAAGGCTTCGGGATAAGATGGTATTCCAGCGGAACTGATTAAAATATGAGGCCCTATAATACACCAAGCAATTCATGAAAGATTAGTGCAAGTGCCGCTTATAAGATTTTCTCCTCTATCCTTCAAGACAGGATAGCTCCATGCACTAAAGTTATTACTGGCACATATCAATGTGGTTTCGTCCCAGGCAAGTCAACAACTGATCAGATTTTCACACTTAGGCAGTAGATGGAAAAATGTCTAAATTTTCAAAACTTACTACACCATCTATTTATAGGTTTTAAAGCCGCCTATGATAGCATTGACAGAGTAGAACTTTATAAAGCCATGAGAAAGGGGAGGAGAGGGAAAACATGACCAATGTTTTAAGCAAAGTAAAAATATCTTGGCGGGCATGGATTTCTGAAAACACCTAAAGTATTTTTCCTCTCGCGAATATCTGACAAACGTCCGAATATAACGAGAATTAGTCTTCGAGCGGGCGGCGCGAAATCTAGAGCTGCACATAATCTGCGAGCATAACATCCAAAATTGGTCCCTAGTGGAGCTCGAATTTAAAGTACTGCAATTCTATACACATAAAAGTACATCGCATCGTTGTTGTTAAGCAGCAATAGTGTATCTTCATACTTCATCCTAGGGAAATCAAAGACTAATTCTTTTTTTTGACAATTGTGTGGAGTCAACAAGACTTTCAAAACTGATTACGGACTTGATACATTTATAGATCGCCAAAGATAACCTAATCGGAGTTAAACGTCATAAGAGAACTATGCAGATCGTGGTCATAGGAAGATATTATATGTAAGGAATGTCATTTCGAATACTAACAGAATAACTTCTTATCCGATATATTTTTTTGCTGGCAAGAGATCTTTAAACGCTTCTAAAACTCAATGCGACCTTTATTCATCAACTTAAAACATAGACCTTCAACACGTACCCATAACTGCATTGTGGGAACCGAAAAACTTCCAATTCTCAATGTTTGCGTAAACTTAACACAAATTCGAATATTGACAAATATTTAGGCTACCTTAAAACGAGGCAACAAATACCCTCCTTTTAATGCGACTACTATTAACAAAATGCTCATTGACCATAAGCTTAACCTTCACATAAACCGATATTCGAGATCTTAATCCGGGTATATAAAAATCCCAAATTTCAAATATTTTAAACTCTTCTTTCTCATTGGATTAAATTTGGACTTCTTTCAGTTTTACAGCATTTTTAGTAAAGTTTTTGGCAATTATTAACCCTGTATTAATGGCTAAGAGCTTCTGTTTTTGCAAAAATTTCATCCTTTTCTACATTCCTCTAACTGTACCTAATTTTGTTTGCCTACACATTATGTTTTGCAGGGTTCAATTCAACGAAGAACTATAAACACCGAAAAAACAACGAAAGTGTAATTCTTCGTATTCACGTTCCTTCTTTTTCACACGTTCCCAAAAGAAAGAAACTGTTTCATACACTATAACTTAGCTTCGAAAGTAGCCGTTACACACACTAGTGAGTTAACATATAAAATACTTTTCTTATTGACTGTGTGGTCTCTTAAACCATCCTATAGTAAATTAGCACATACTTTTAATGATGTTTTTTACACATCACAGCGAACACACATTCCCAGAGTAATTTTGCATTGCGCATAAGCGGTTTAGCAGAAAAACTGGTTTTGGTCGTGCGAAAAATAGCGTACATTACTCGCAGAGAAGTGCTCATCGGAGTCGTTAGATTGCCGCACTCGGCTACCGCCTCGTGTTTAAAGCTTCTAACTTGCACGATAAACTCCACTTTCCTTGCTGGTTATGTAATATACTATAACACGTCTGTCATTGTACGTTGAAAATCGTATGCGGATCCACGTAGGTGCTAACGTTCCAAAAATGCACATAGCTTCCGCACCTTTAAATGTTCATGTAAGATCGCATATACGCTGGTGTTACTAATGCCTAAGCATGCTTTGATTTCCCCGATAAGTCACATGACGATCCTCTTCAATCAGTTTTCTCACAGCATCGATATTTTCTGGCACAACAGCTGTTTTTGGACGACCTTCACGAGGCTCGTCTTTGAGTGAACTTAGTTCGCGTTTAAATTCATTGTACCAATTATAAACACTTGCCAATGCTGGTGCTTCGTCACCAAAGTCGAATGAAGTGCAAAATAAATTTAAACAAAAAACAAAAAAAAAATTTAAAAAAACATTTGAAAAAAATGTAATATACATGCGTAAAAGAAAGTCGTGTGGGCACAACACCTCCATTTTTTTTACTGAATTCAATTTTTCAAGTAATTAAAAAACAAGGTTGCAATGCGAACCGACAGATTACTTTTGAGAAACATAACCTCCAAAAAAGTTTGAACTTTTTGACTGACATAGAGATTTGCACCGGAAAACACTAGTATTACCATTTTCTAAAAATATTTACGGCAACCCTCGTAATCTCGATAATCTATGCCAAGGGTGTAGGTATCAGAATTCTCATCAGTATTTTCACAGTTGTAAATACTAACAGTATCATCCTTGACTTGCTGCTATTAGTACTTGTATTAGAAATTATTATTGCGAAACCAGTTAGTAAGAGTTGTTATTCCTGTTGTGCTATATATAACCGTTTTTATATTTAAATATTGATAGACGCCTCGAAAAACTTGTAATTAAAGAAAAAGTTCAACAATTTTGTATTACTGGCTACTTCTCAAGATGTTCTTTTTATTTCTTAGCCATGTTTTTATTGGTTGTTTTTCTTTTTCTTCAGAAAACTGTCATCAAGAGGGTAAGATCGAAGTACTTCACCAAAGAAGAATAAAGTTAAAAATATGTAATATCGACGTTAAAATAATGTAGTATTTCATTGTTATAAGTAACACGTTCATTAAAAAATGTACCGTCTTCGTAAAACGTTTGTTCTCTCGCCATTATCATCGAAAGTATAATATTAGTTATGGTATATTAATTAAAAACATTGCATATAAGAAACGATTTAAGTAAATAGCGATTAAGTAAATATTTAAAGTAGTAAAGATAGAGTAGTATTGTTCTTTAGAAATAAATATTTTTAATAAGAAACTCTATATGCACTTATTATTATTTGATAACCCTTCTAAAAGTTTGTTTTGCCGCTCGTTTTGTAGTCTACGCCCTATTATTATCATATATATATATATTAATATAGTATTAGTATTGTCAATAGTTTATGTTTAAAATATGTTTATATGTAAATTCATAACAATTAGCTGCTGTTGTTGTTAGTTTAAACGTTTCGCTGTCAAATTTTAAAATGTGTAATTGCTAAATTTATATGAGATATTTATGACTTTGTTTAGTAAATATATATATATATTTTATATAAGAGTAGCATAATAAATGAGAATAATAATATCATAATTTCTATTAATTCTTTGTTAATTATGCAGATTATGAGTACAATTCTTGTTGTTTTCTTACTTTCATCTTTTCTTGTTAGTAAATTAAAAACCGTTCGAATATAACTTTTATAAAAAAATTATTTGCGACTAATTTCTACGAAATAGAAATAATAATGATATATAAATGTATTTATACGAGTATATAGTGTACTGAATATAGGCATATTAATATTTTTTTATTAATTTTTGCTTACTACTTTGACTAAAATTATTTAATAAGTTACTAAATGAAAACGTGAGTTAATTTAGAAAAAAAAATAAAAACCGCACTCGAAATTTTGTTAGGAACAAAATTAGTATCTTAAAGAAAATTTTCTAAAAGTCTAGCAAAAGAGTTGCAATAGTAAATTCAATGCACGACATGGCTGTGATAAGCTGAGAAAAAAATTTAAAATTGAATCCGAATCCGATTTTCTTTCGCAAACTTTTAACTTAGAAACAATCCTTCCAGATCAACAGAAAGAAATTTATCTGCTTTCCTGGCTGCTGCCTCTCGTGAAAAAAGTTATCCTTCTGACAATCCTAATCTAGATATGCATCCTGCATTTGGATTACAAATAAAAATTGTGGTTATGTTTTTGGTTTTTTTTTTTAAATAAAATAAATTTTATATAATAATGTGTTGAATTTAATTGCCACTAGAAAACTAGCTATCATGATGTTCTTTGACATAGATGTTGGTTCACTTCATTTCATTATAAAAAAATGTTTTGATTTTTTTTGGTTTTTAGAAAAAAAAAAAGAATAAAATTAATTTAGAATTAAAATATTTTTGATCTTAATGTTGAGGTGATTGCGGTAACCAAAGCGCGCTTAAGCTGCCTCTTCTCCCTCTTCATCCTCCTCCTTGCCGGTGAGCATGGTGATAAGGGAAGCTGTGTCGATCTGGTTCTTGTCGTCGATGACCATCTGATCGTAGGCATCGTCAACTTCCTTCATTGTGAACTTCTCACCGAAGTTCATTAGCATTTCACGGAATTTATCACCATCGATGAGACCATCATTATCGAATGTTTTGAAGGCGGCAATGACAACTTCATCTTCGTCATTGGCACCGGATTGGGCCATACGATTGGCGAACAGTGAAAGCAATTGGGTGAAATTGATTGGTCCGGATGCTTCGCCCAACATGGCGTCTAATTCCTTGTCGTTGGCGATTTTACCGACGGAATCGAAAGCGGCACGTAAATCATTCTTACCGATGATGCCATCCTTGTCGGCATCCATTAGTTGGAAAGCCTAATTAACAACAATGGAAAAAAGAAAGACACTTGGAATTAATCAAATGGGCTGGTGGAGGTAGGGTGGGATGTTGCGTCACAGTCATACGTTTCTTATGTAAGAGTTTATTATTAAACTGTCAAACACTTACTTCCTTGAATTCAGCAATCTGCTTCTGTGAGAAAACCGAAAACACGCTGGAACCTGCGCGCTGTTTCGATTTCTTTGAGCCACGTGAGCCACCTGATGCCCTCTTCGAACCAGTGGTTGAGGCTGGAGCCGGGGTAGCAGCTGGTGCTGGGGTTGCTGCCTCAGATGCAGCTTCTGAAGCGGTTTCAGAAGTACCACCCTCTTCCTTGGTCTTCTTCTTCTTAACCTTCTTCTTCTCATCAGCCTGTTTGGTGGAAGAAAAAAAAATGAAAATATAGTTTCGTTAAAAAAGTAAGGTCCCTTTTGAGACTCTTGCGGGTATTCAAATTTTGTTGCTGTAAAAATTTTAAAGAATTTTGTGGATTATGTATCTTTGATTTAATAATCATAATTACAATAACGGAAATAGGCAATGAATCAAATTTAAAATTAGACGCAAATATATGCCAATTAACAAAAGTGCCTAAATCTCAATTGAATTTTTAAAAAGTGCAAAATCGAAAATATATAAATTATTTATTTAATTGTTAATTAATTTAATTATTTATCAAAATTATTGTTGAATATTAAGTACATGAAATTATTTGTGATCTCATAATATGAAATCTAATTTTAGACATTTTCAGATTATTTCACGCGATGTGATCGCTTATTTCGGATCAGGTTACTGCGTGCTTTGTTATGTACATATCACCCCCACTTTTATATTTTATTATAACAAGCGTTGTGTTTAAAAAGAGGAAGGGAAAATTTTCCCGAAAACTACGTTTTTCTCTATAGGAAAATAACTTTTTTGAAGGATTGATTGGAAAATTTTTTGTACATAAAAATGTTTAGAAGTTGCGCAATTTATCACATTGTTAAGGAACTTTTTTTTTTTGTAGAACACTAATTCTTTTATTATAAATAATTTGTAGTTTCACTTTTTATAATTATTCTTTTCCGTATATTTAATATATCAGCGTTAAACATTTATGTTTTATGAAGATAATCCTTTTTGCAAGTTCATCGTTTTTTTTTTTAACTTTCCACATTAAAGGATCACTTTTTTCGCTCAATATTTGTCACTTTTTAAAAATTCACAGTATCGTTTGTTAATGTTGTTAAAAATAATGAAAAAATCCACTTTGACTTTTTATCCTTTTGTTTAATTAGGGCGATGCCAGTATTTCCTTACCATTGTGCTAAAATATAATTCTTATGTCCAAACGGTTCGAGCGGTCAGAGCACAGTGAGTGTTCTGGCTGATTTTATCTGTAGGACACTGGTGTTTAAGTCAGATTTTTTGATTTGAGTTTTTCAAAAATCGCCATCAATACATGCGCATTGTATAGACAACAGAGTATGTACAAGATGAAAAAGCCAGGCAAGGCAAATGGGACACCATTCTTGATGGTGATCGTGTATAGCTGCGAGTATTTGTGTGATTCCTTATTTAGTATCTACTGTATGGGATTGTTGGGTGGTGATCGGGTGGCCGGCGGTAAAGTTCGTTCGGTGTTCAGTGTTCAACGATCGATGGTTTGTCGGTCGGTCGGTCCTATTCATTAGACCAAATCTAATTTTAAAATATGTATCTACATACATTCAGGTTGTTTGTGCGTTCAGAATTGCTATACTCGTACGCGTCTACGCGCATATAACAGACATCCGAGCAAGCTAAACAATAATTTCGTCGTTTCGAAATATAGATACTCGTATTTTCAGTTATTTCTTATATTAGATGCTGAATGCCGACAAAATGAAAGCATAGGCAGAACGTAGTATCTATGTATCTATCTGAGCGCTACACACGTTCACACATACATTACGTACATGCAGAGGTAAGACAAATCTATTTTGATGTTGCTTAATGCTGTGTGTATGTGTGTGACTGGTAGGTGTTTCTTATTATAAAAGTTTCATGTTGTGCAACATGAAAATTAATTTGAATTTGAATACCGACGAAGAATTTGGAGAATGCAAAATTATACTTTGGACTGCTCAAAATATAACAAAGAAAATAAAACATACTGCCACTCTATACTGAAGTATTAATTAGAATAATAATAATAAATTGCTGAAATATCTATATTCTGATGTTTTCCAAATATCCAAAATTTAGATTGACTTTGAAAATTCTAAAAAAAATCAAGGCCATGTATTTACTACCCTGATGGTTATGATAATACCTATACGGTGCATAGTTTGAATCATGAATTGACTCTTGAATTATATCCCAACAGAAAGGTTAATGTTTTTTAATTTCAAACAAGTAAAAGTAAAAAAAAGATCGTTTTTCGGGTACACACGCCACACGCCATACGCCACTCATTGTATTATTTCGTAATAGCCGCCAAATAATCTGTTTTTAAGGTCTGGCCTATTTCAAAGTATTTTCTTTTTTCCATGCATCACATGCGCCACACGTGTCACACGCGGGATATCAATATTGGCCCCTGAATTTCAATATTTCAGCCCTGTAAGTCGTGCGAAAGGTGGATAAGGGTGCGAAGGGTGATGGGGCCTTTTTTAAAGAATAACCTTCTTTCCACGCATCAGATGCGCCACAGGTGACTCGTGATAATCGTCAGAAGCGGGATCTCAGAAACGCCTTATGAACCTAAGCTTCTCACGAAATTTCAACTCTCTAGGATAGGCTGAAATCATGGCAATCAGTGAAGCCTTGTCTTGGCTGAAGAGAAAGGTCATATCCACTAAGGATATCCGTATATTCTCGGATAGCCAAGCTGCACTGAAATCCCTGGAATCAGTCTTCACAAATTCAATTCTAGGCCTTAATTGCCGATCATCTCTCATGGAAATGGCGGAGCAGTTCAATATCCACCTGTGTTGGATGCCGGGAACAGAGACATTCCAGGTAACTGTATGGCTGACGAACTCGCCAAGCACGGAACTACTCTACCCTTCTTACCTGAATATGGTTCCATAGGCATACCAATCGCTACATGCAAATCCTTGTTAAACCGGGATGCTAATGTAAAAACTAACTGTAGGTGGTCAAACGGTATAACTTGCATAGCGACAAAGCAGATTGGCCCAAGCTGGATCCGAAATGCTCCAAGTGTTTGATCTCTCAAAAAAGATCGCACATCGTTGCTATTGTAGGTGTCATCACTGGACACTGTCTCATAGGCAGGCATGCAGCAAGACTTGGAGTCGAATGACTTCTGCAGAAGGGGATTAAAACTACGTGAGTTGTGAGCAGCTCAGTGTCATAGGCTATTTGTGAGACCCACGTGTGACACGTGGCGCGAGTGGCAAAAAGCGCGTGTGATGCGTGGAAAGTGGGTTAACTGTAAAATAGACGCCATTTTAAAACTGTAAATTTGTTTGAATCAAGCTCTATACATCTATATACTAATTGCCCCTGTCGCTCACTCACGCACGCACGCACCATTGTGATTCTAAAACTATGATGAAATATCATCAGTATACTAACTAGAGATTCAGACACATTTACCAGAAATATTGGAAGAAGGTCTTTTAATGATTCGCAAACTTTTATTTATTCCTTAACTTTTAAATAAAAATTTAGAAATATTTTGGCTATAAAACAATTGACACTAAATTCAATAATACAACTTAAGTACACATTGAGGCACTCGCAATTGTAGCGGCGATCGCCACGCTACCTACCTATCTAGGCGCACGTTTATTCGCATATAAAGGGCTGTGGCCAAAATCGTTTAATAATAAATTGTAGGAAACATAATAGGAGTGGAATGCAGAAGTTGATTTCGAAATGATGTTACAGTGTGGCGCAGCAAAATAAAGGTCTCTGTACAAAGTAGAAATTGTTTAACTCCTCCCTTAAGTGATTACATAAAAGTATAAGATGGCAATCCATCACGGTATTCACCTCTAGGCTCCAAGTCTGCATCAAACACTGCCTAAGAGGTATCCTCAAACTGGTCAGATAAATATATATGTATAAAAAATGGCGATTAAGATTAACATTCAAGTGTCAGGCTGGACGATTCATTGAACTTAGACGATGAGAAGCCAACAAAAACCTAAAACCAACAAAACTGTAATCCCCGACGATATGCCAACCTAGCTATAATACTGCAGGAGACTTCACGCTCCAGCTTTTTTAATAATTGATTTGATTTCTTAAGATGAGAGGAATCTCAACATTTTGTTTGCCTGATCCACAAGAAAGAAGAGTCCTTAAACAGTGCAAACAATATATGAATTAGTCTCCTTAACATCAACCTCTTTGCAGACGGTGTCCAGCTACTTCACTCGTCGCCTCTTGCTGAGCTTACATCTTGTGTTTACCAGGTAAATAATGACCATATGACTATCTATTAGTGGGCCAATGATAATAATCTCGAAATTAACCCCTCTAAGTCAGGCCATTATGTTATTATACAATTTCTCACCTGCTTGATCGGATGAAATGTCTGTGCCGTTCTCTCGGAGTCTCAAGAGCCTGGGTTTCGTACTTGACTAGACTTTATCCTGGGATTTTCATGTCAATACTATCATTTATAACGTCTGGGCTGTTTTACTTAAACTCTACATAGTCCGTTGCAACTTCGTTGCAGATTAATCAACTCTTTACATATGGTGCGGAATTATTTTCGGGTACTTCTATGACTAATCTGAGCGGGTTGAATGTCTGCTTTAATTCTTCAATTAGGTTCATTTTCTCACTCAAACGACGCGACCATATTTCTCGTCTGGCGTTCGACTTTTTGAGAATAACCTTCTCAAATTTCTTGGAACTTAGAACTGTCGTATTTGTTCAAAGTATTGTCGCGACGTAGTCCTTCCTATATATTGGCCCACTTCATGTTTGGACAGTCTTTGAGAACTGGGCTCCTCATTGTTCCGATTCACACCTACAATATTATGGACACATAGTTTACTGTTAGGGTGCTTCGTTTATGGAATTCCTTACCATTAGCTATCAGGGAGTCAAGGACCGTTTCGACCTTTGCTAATCAATGCCCTGTTCTTTTCAATCAACTCTAGCTTGATTCTAACTACCGATTGGTTGTTTGACAAATGGAAGCAGCTTTACGTTAATTTAATTTTCTTTTCGAAGCTTCAATTATTTGTCATTGCTGTTATAGTCGTCAATGGAGTGTGCATTGTGCTCACTTACATTCTTAGCAAATTTTCCTCATACGGATTACTCCTCTGTTTCATATCAATTCAAAGGAAAGTACAAAGATATTTCTTCTTTAGCTGCGTTGTTGTAGTTGCCTGCACGTTTCAGTTAATTGTAGAGCTATATCGGACCTGCTCAACTATGCTATATGGCAAGAATGTTTTTAAATACAACATAGACGCCGCGGAGTGGAGGTGTACTATAGCCTATAACCTTACTCCACCTTCAAGTTATATTCATTGAAAATTTCATAATTGGTTTGTAAATGTGGCTGATATTAACATTTTACGTTAATAAATGAAGAATGGCATAACGTGGGATTGAGACATCCTTTAGGGCATAGGTATGCTTCAAATCAAAACCATCTCCGATCTAATTCCGTCGTGAAGAAGCTCTAAAAACATCAGGATGGACGTTAGTAGTTCGTTCAATGTGCGTCTGTCTGTCTGTCTGTTAGTATGATCTACATATATAAGGGATAAGATATTGATGTTCTTCCTAAAAAATATGGGTTTGTTCTTTTCTTTTTATTTGTAAAAAATGTAACTTTATCTCATTCATCTGAAATGATCAGAGTCACCGAGGGTAATCTGATCGCCGATCTCAAAGCCATCTTAGAGCGATGGGAACAGCACTTTCATGAGTTGCTAACGAAGACCACACTATGTTGTCGCCACCAAGCACAGACGAAGTGTGCAGAGCTATAAATCGGCTCAAAAATAATAGACCTCGCGATCAGAGGGAATCCCAGCGGAGCTGATTAATTCAGAATGCCCCGAAAAAAAACCAAGCAATTCATGAACTAATAGTACAAGTATGGGAGGAAGAAGCGATGCCAGAAGACTGGTGAAATCCTGAGCCCCATAAATAATAAAGAATATATTACAACGTACAGCAATTTTCGTGATAGAACTTCGTTGAGTACCGCGTATATGATTATCTCCTTTATCCTTCAAGACAGAATAGCCACATACGCTTAAGTCATCATTAGTCCATACCAGTGTGGCTTCATTCCAGGCGATTCAACAACTGAACAGATTTTCACCCTAAAGCAGGAAATGGAAAAATGTCTAGAGTTTCAAAAGTCATCATCCATATTTTTATAGACTCTAAAGCCGCCTATGATAGCATAGCCAGACTAGAACTTTATAAAGCCATTAGAAAATTCGACATCCTAAATAAACTGACACTGTAGACTATGTAGGTGGAGCATGACCAATGTTTTAAGCCAATTAAAAATATCCGGAACACTATCAAGTTCATTCAACAACAAGGGGGTGAACAGACATGCGTTCCCTTCAACCAGGCGTTAGAGAAAGTGATTCTAGAATCCGATGTAACGGCGAGAGGAACAATCCTGTATAAGTCAATTAAGATAATGGCTTATCAGAAGATATTGACATCATCGGTAGAAACCCAAGAGCTGTACAGGAAGATTTTATCAAGATGGGGCGGCACAATATCTGAGGCTGCGCATAAATGAGAGCAAAACAAATTACATGGTGGCCAAGTCTGCGAGCAGAAGATCCAAGATTGGTCCCTCAAATAGTGGATCGCAAATTTGAAGTAGTGCAATCCTTTAACTATATCGGGTCAACTGTAGCAGCCGGTAACAGCAAGGAATCAGAAATACGTGCACGGTTGATTAAAGCAAACAAAGCATAAGACAATGCTCATACTAGTACTTTCATATGGATTCGAGACTTGGGTGCATTCTGACCTCTTATTCCCTTCGAGAGAAGTCCTACGGAGAATGGTTGGCCCCGTATGTAAGGAAGGACGATTCCGGAGACTCTATAATGATGAGATCTACGAGCGTTATCGCGTTGTCGCCATCGTAAAGAGAATTAAGCTCGATAGGCTCTGGTGGCAAAACACCTAGCTCGCATGAGCGAAAAGGATCCTGCTCGGAAATTTCTAGGTAGGATTTATTGGATACGACAGCGAGGCCGGCAAAGCCTACGCTGGAAGGATAGCTTAGACCAGGAGCCTATAGTTTAGGGATGCCAAACTGGATGACATCGACTCGGATTTTTTGCGGAAGGCCAGGACCGGACCCCGGTTGAGACAACTAGGATTATGAAGATGTACATATATAGAGGCTTTAAGTGAGTTTAAAATTTCCGTGAATAATAAGTTTATTTCTAGCTAAAAATAACAACATGCAAGTAATTGCTAAAGACGCAGTGAGCGAGTATAACAAACGAGGACCGTACGTGCAAGCGATATCCCTTCAGCAATACGTAAAAATTATTTATAAAACCAATTTGGCAGTCGTTTCCGTCCACTAAACGGTATGTACACGTATCATACATATATACACTTCTAAAAAAAATAAATAAATTCTGAAATACTTCGAAAAATGCCCCAGAAACACAATACAACAATCACCCTCCTCGAAGTGAATGGATGTGGAAACAAAGCTCCCACAATAAACAAAACAAAAATAAATCTGTTGTTGTTACACACAGAACATCAAATGATGTATTCATCATCATCGGGAGGGAAGAGAAGCCAAATGTTTTCCACCGTTCCCCTTAAAAGTCAGATAACCGTTTCAGGTCTCAGGTGATCGAATAAAAATATACTGGAAGACACCGCTGGAGTTAACCATTGGATTCCTCGAGATTTATTCTAAATCGAGCATCTTCTTGGCTTTATTTTCTGTGACATTTTTCCGTCAGGCCATCTCAGAAGTAGAGCATCGGCGGGTGAGATCAGAATTGACTGGCGACCAGGCAAGTGTGCAGACGGTGGGAAGTGAGATGGCAAGACTACATTTTTTTCAAAATGAAACGCTAAACTATTTTTAAACCAAACATTGTGTTGTAAACAGACCATCGACCATGATGACGGTGAAAACGGCGGAACATTTCTTTACCTATACTCCGCTAGATCATTTCATTATGCGCTACGCTACAATATTTTGCATCATACCGTCCACCCTCAGAATCTCAGTGAACTTGCAGTGTATCTTCTAGCCAGCCAATCTTCTATTTTCTTTATTGTTCAGTCAATTTGCCGATCACAATTTCGCAGTCGACTGTTGATAGGGCGTTGAAATGCAATAATTTCATAATTCAGTTGACGACTGTTGATCACCGTCAAGCAAGCAATCAAGTCCGACTGCCTTTTAGTTTCTGGCTGAGCGCCAAGATCACTACATTGCTCATCGCATTTAAAGAACATTTCAATATGAAAATATTATTTAATGAATTTCTATGCATTATGTCTCCTCAATAACGAACAGAATGTGAGTTGAAATAGATTTTGTCTGTCGAGTTCAATAGAGCGATTGCATCTCTCCATCAGAGCGATATGCAATCGCCCTTCTGGCTTGTCTGATGCTATGCATTTGGGAGATTTTAATTATAAAACAAATTTCGAGGTAAGGTCTTCGAATTTGTAATTGCAATTAAGACAAATAACAAGTAACAGAGGAATAATGGCATCAATTAAAGATGAATGCATAAGAAAAACCGGAATGTCGCGGCAAAAAATCGAGAAACGACCAGATTTTTAGTTTCTGTCAATTATACAATTGTGTAAAATTACCAAAACCAACTAAATTGCACTATTTTTCTAATTCTTCTTTGTATTTTCATGAAATACAAATTGTAAGGTAATAAAAATAAATTCTACATCGAGGTCAAAATACATTTTATATTATATTTCAGTAACAAAACAACGAACATTGTGCTAGGGAAACAAGTTATATAAAGTCGAACAATTAGAAAAATATAACAACCAAGAATCGCAAATGCATCGCAAAATATCTACCAGAACCGTCGACAAGCAGAGCTACGACTACCGATTCTTACTATTAACTTAAGCGTTCTTCTTTGCCCGATATCCAAAAATAGAACTTCCGACGCGAACGATTGTGCTCCCCATTTCAATCTAAAATAGAAAAAATATATAAATGAAAAACTGCATCCGTGCGATTTTGTGCATAGTTTCTAAGACGACTGTAGCTACAGTCGTCTAGGAAAGTATAGTCTTTTGAATTAATTTTTTCTACCGCTTTATCAAAATCATCAGACATTCCCATCGAAACTTGAACAGATTCGGGCTCGAGTTCGTTTTCCTGACAAATCATACGATGGCAATCCATGAGGGAGATAAAATCAGGATTCGGTCCGCTTGTATAATCGTGTCCAAAGCGACCAATAGTCATAATTCCATCCAAATGAAGATTGGTGTGATTTTTGCGCACATGTTTAAAAAGCGCTGGAGCTTCGCTTGGAGAAACGCCGTTTTTCTCTAAAAAAAACGAAAATAATGGGAATTTAATTAAAATCATGAAGAAAAATATTCAATAGTTACTCACCCGTTTCGCCACTTGTATTTACTTGGATTAGTACACTAAGTGGCGGATTGTTTTCCGCTTTTAAACGCCCCCAAGCAGAATTTAAATTTGTAGCCAACTTTTCACTGTCAACAGTTTCGATCATATGAAGATTGGGAACTTTTAATACCTACGGAATAAGGAGTTATCGCACCAATTCCTTCTAGATTTTCAGGCAAATTAATTGCCTTTACCTTATTGATTTTGTTGTTCTGCATATGGCCAATGAAGTGCCACTTAATATCAGGACATTCTCGTAGAATGTCAGGGTTTTGGCTCTTTTCTACTAGCTCATTGACATAGTTCTCGCCAAAGTGCCTCTGGCCAGTCGAGTAGGCGTCAATTATCATATCTATTGGTTTGGTTTTGCTCACAGCAACCAGCTGGGGCTTTGGACCTTTAATCGTCTTCCAATAGAAAAAGTAAACAAATATGGTCAAGTAATTTCTTCTCAGTTATCAACTGCATTACCATCGGACGTTTGGAGTACGCTTCATTGATTCGCTTGAGGATCATTTCAATTCCAGCTTTTACATCAATTTCAGACATTGTATTGCGAATCATAAAAATATTGTTGGAAACGAGGTAATTATTATCTTATATTTAATTTTTGATTTTAATCAAAATCAATATATGTAGCACAACAAAGCTGTCACACGGACTAGCAATTTTTGGAACTGTTGTCATTAGATCTAATGTCACAGAAAATGTAAAATTAAATGTAGTAGTGTTGGATGTGTTCAGCAGATCAGCTACTATCCACTTAATTCTAGTACAAATTTTTTTAGATGTTAATTAGTTTGTAGAATAAGTAAATATATGACGTGTTTTTTTCTTATGCCGTAGAAATTTGAGAGATTGGATATTTTTTCTGATCAGATCTGTCAGATTTAGTATCAGAGAAAAGTTTTATTTCTCGCCAGAAGGCTCCATAGTAGTCTATATGTCTCATGTTCGAAGAAAGCAACACACAACTATCGCCGTCAAAAAATATCTGCATTTTTTCAGAGTAAAAAGATCATTTCTGAAAATTATCGGACTCAGAGAAATAAACTTTTTCTCGTAGAATAAAAAATGCATATCTGAATTTTGACAGCAAAAATATCTCTCCGATTACACCGACAAATTTTGTAAAAAGCTTAGGCTACTTATTTATATTTCTTTGTTATTTTAAGCAAAGAAGTTTTCCGTACTACATATTCAATGATTTCTCTTAAAACGTTTCATTTAAAGAAAATTTCATACGACTTGGGTAAAAAATTTTAATCATTACACGTTCTGCATTTTTTTAGAGTAAAAAGATCATATCTGAATATTATCGGAGTTTAAAAAAACAACTCAGAGAAATAAATTTTTTCTCGTAGAATAAAAAAAATCAATTTGAATTTTGACAGTTAAATTATCTCTCCGATTACTCCGACATAAAAATACACGCCCATTTTGTAGGTACATATTAAAAATTTTGTAAAAAGTTTTACGTACTAATTATCATTTCTTTATTATAATTAAGCAAAGAAGTTTACCGTACTTTTATTTAAATATGGTAATTGTAAATATGTTAAATGATTTCTTAAAAATCAAATCAAATTTCTTAAAAAATGGTATAAATGTTATTTATTAGATTATTCCACCACGAAACATAGGCTACACCATTTCGCAACTAGAGTTCAGCAATAACTCCCAAGTCAACATCCCTTCCAGATCATTCTGCGTAGAAGATGCTCTCTTGGAAGATGAATCGATCCACTTTAACACTGACGGTTCTTAAACTGATTTTGAGGTAGGCGGAGGTGTTTTCCAAAAATTTAAAATCTTAGCCGTTTTCCTAATCACTGTAATGTATTCCAGGCTGAAATTATGGCAATCAGTGAAGCCTTATCTTGTCTGAAGAGTAACGCCATATCCGCTAAGGATATCCGCATCTCTTGGGATAGCCAAGCTGCTCTGAAATCCCTAGAATCAGTCTCTACGAACTTTATTATAGCACTAGACTACCGATCATCTCTTAAATAGATGGCGGAGCAGGAGCAGGAACATTCATGTACGCTG
The DNA here is from genome assembly GCA_947095585.1 of Nephrocerus scutellatus. Classification (NCBI taxonomy): domain Eukaryota; kingdom Metazoa; phylum Arthropoda; class Insecta; order Diptera; family Pipunculidae; genus Nephrocerus; species Nephrocerus scutellatus. The sequence goes on along the minus strand of OX352761.1, from coordinate 113,273,639 downwards.
AGTGCCGGGGCATAGAAACATTCTGGGGAACTGTAGGGCTGATTGCATAGAGGTGCAACAATAGCTGTCATAACTGGGCACTGTATCATATGCAAGCAAATAGCAATGCTTGGTGTATTTTCCAATTACTTCTGCAAAAGCTGTATGGCCGAGGAGAAGGATCTCTTAAACATTGGATCCATCTGGGAGCCTTCAAGACTTATTTGAATAAGTCAGGTTCCACAAATAAGTCTTCGTTTCGGAAACAGCCTTAGGCGTCAAATAAGTTTAGCCCAACAAATAAGTACTCGTTTGGAAAACAGCCTTAGTGCTATTCAATTAGATACTTCTTTCGAAACCACTTATTGTCTTGCGTTTATAAAAATCGAAAAAAAAATAAGTGATTTATATTTTCGTGCAAGAATTAGATAGACAATAAGTCACCTCGCGAGGAGACATATTTGAATTAGTCAGGTTCCACAAATAAGTCTTCGTTTCGAAAACAGCCTAAATACTTTTTTTAAAATCCACTATAACTGGAGAGTTTCGTTGGATATGGTTCTGAACTAAACTAAAAAAAAAGTTTTTCTCTACTTTAAATATTTGAATAATTTTATTGACATCCATCCACTACCGGAATTTAGAAAATTGACAAACGGTTACTTTCAAAATTAAAAGTAGAAAATAAAAAAAAAATGCAAAATTATGTGTTTAAAAAATTTAATCTTTTTCGTCCTTGGCGCTACGAGGAATGTGTTCATCGAAATGATGAAATTCTCAGGTTTACTTCTCCTGGCTAATGGACTCTTCATGGGAACTTTTTATTTGGTAAGAAACACGAGAGATTCTACAGCGTTGCATTTATCTATTTCCATGTTCATTAGTTCGAAAGGAGGAACATGGCGATCGTATTTCGGAACGAAACACCAACAGAAACTGATGTATTTCATTACTATGAAGATGGGGCCTCGAATAGCAGTTTCATTCTTGGCAGATATCCCTTTATTATTGAAATACCTTCCAGGCTTTCTGTGGAATCTGTGCGCAGTGCGAAAAAGGCGAAAAAAATTCCATATAAAAAGGGCCCACCACGGAACTGACCAACAGTCTGTATATATAAATATATAAGGAAAAGAACAAAAGGTACGAGAATTATGTCTCTCTTTGAAACCGATTTTTCTTTATAAATGCGATTGGAAATATAAAAAAAGTGCAGTTTTTCTACAACTTGTTGTTTGTTGTTGTTTCTTATAAATTCTTATAAAATTTCTTAAATTATATAAATTCTAGCTCCCCGAGTGAAATTGATAAGGAAATGCACCTGGAACATATATACTACTAAGATTTACTTAAAATTTTATACAAATGTGTATCTCCGATGGAAAACCCGTGGTCGGGGGTCTCCCCGATTATAAATTTTTAACGCACTTCCTAAAGCCCGATTTTCCTGAAATTTTGTACACATGTGTATTTCCGGTGACAAAAAGGAATTTTTGCGCCGTTTCGTAACCGTGGACGAAACATGGTTCCCTCACATCACCCCATTATTATGCTGAGCTTTTGAATCAATTCGACGCCGATATGACGCTAAAACGGTCACATTTTTCAAAGAAACAAGTAAATTAAAAAACTTAGTTGTTCGGGTACAATCTTTAATGTATATATCGACACGCCTTCTATTTTTACAGTGTAGTATTTGGTAATAACCGCCAAATTATCTGTTTTTGAGGTTGGGCCTATTTCAAAGTATTTTCTAATTTCCACGCATCACACGCCCAAAACATGAGTCTCGACACGCATCACACGCTGGATATCAAAATTGGCCCTTGACGGCTCACAAAATTTCAGCCCTCTAGGTCCTGCGAAAGATGGTGGTAAAAAGGAACTCAAAAAAGAGAAAATGACCACACTTGCAGCCATACGCGAAACGCGACACACGTCATACGCGGAATATTAAAAATGCTATTTGGGACTTAGACATACACTAAATTTCTGCTCTCTAGGTCGTGTTAAAGGTGATAAAGGATACAAGGACCTCAAAAAATTCGAAAAAAAATATTCCACTCATCACACACGCCACACGCCACACGCCACACGCCACACGCCACACGCCACACGCATCACACGCGAAATATAAAAATTGCTATTTGGGACTTAGGTACTAACAAATGCACGCATTTCAGCTGTCTAGGACAAGTCTGCCGTCGAAATGCCAAAATTACATAATTTGCGCTACGAATTGGTTCCTTATCCATCTATTTTCAAACCTGAAGAAATGTCTCGGTGGTAAGAGATTTGGGTCGAATGAAAGAGTCATCACTGAAACAGAGGCCTATTTTGAGGGCTTTCAGAAATTGTATTATTCGGAGGGTATCACAAAAAAATGGAGTATCGTTGGACAAAGTATATTAATCTAATAGGAGACATTTTGACGTGACAACGTCTCACTACAAGGTTGTTTAAGGGGTACATGTTCAAAAAGTAAACTGTTAAATGTCCACTGTTATGTCCCAAGTTAAATATCCACTGTTAAGTGTTCAATGTTATGTCCACTGTTATGTCCCATGTTAAGTGTCCAGTGTCATGTCCCATGTTAAATGTCTAATGTTATGTGCCATGTTAAGGCCACAACGCAATTTCTCAAGCGATTCGCATGAAATTCGGTATGTAGGACTAAAATGCGATTATAAGACTTGTTCCTATGGAAATTCTGGATTATGGTCATTATGGTCTCGAATTTCGGGAACAAAGCAATTTCTCAAGGGATTCGCTTGAAATTCGGTATGTAGGACTAAGATGCAACTTTTAGACTTGTTCCTATAGAAATTCTGAGATATGGTCATTTGGATATAGAATTTTGGGAACTATACCCATTTTTTTTTTGAGATGTCCGTTCGTGTATCCGTTCCGCAGACAAGAAGATCTTTGTTTTCTTTTTTTTCGTCTGGAGCAGACGTTGTCAGCTCAAAACCCATGGTCGTGTCTCCGACACAGCCTACCCTGTTCTTATTGAGAAATAAATTGAATTTTTTGGAAAAACGTTGTGTTTTCTTGCCTACGCCTTCGTATTTTGGAAAAAATTTCACGGTTTTCTTTAATAATTGGGGTGTATCATAGCAATTTAACTAACCTAAAGATCCAATTTTCATTATAATGTCAACTCCACACATATACAAGTACCAGTGCCAGTAGAAATATCAAACGATTCCAAGCAAACCATAGTTACACTCAAACTTGGTTTACGCAGGTAAAACGCTTTCAGTTGCGTATCGATCATTAAAAAAAATTAGGTGCGGCCATAGCTATAAGCATATTCTTAGATTTTGATATTCTAAATGTATACGATGAATGTTAACGAAAATCGTATGATTCTAGGAAGGGCATGCTCATCTGTGTCTGGTCATTCAGACCACTATGACAAATCCTATTTTTTTTTTGTAAAGCAAAAATTCGTTTGCTTAGCCATTTGAATATATAAATATTCGCATTCATTGTCACTTTATGCAAATTTTTGTTTTTGCTAATTTTGAACCTATTTTCGCGCTTTTTGCTTTATAGAGCTGAAGAGGGAAAAAGGCATCCGTACATTGTCCAAATTAAACAAATTAGTAAGTCAACAAGGTTAGTAAGCCATTGAGTAAGATGTTGGTTAAGCTGACAAAAGACAAACACAACGTTTGTCAATAGTTTTTAGTGTATCTGCTAGAATTCTCTAGGTACTTTTTGGCCGGTTTCTCAGATCGTAAAAAAAGCTTCATCTAAAGGAAAACAAGTGAATATCATCTCTGGGCCATATTTATACGGCAGTTTCACACATTTTTTTCATTATCTCATCAGAAAACGCACATTTTGGGCGAAATAAAAAAAAGCAAAAAAATTGACACAACATCGTAAAGTTGACCTATGATAGATTCAACCAAAAACGCCGAACGAATAACGAAATTAAAACAAACAAACAGCGTAGAGGAATACGATACCATTTCGAGCATTGGAACAAATTGATATGTCATCAGTAGTAGTTTTTGTCATCAATCCATCACCACATGGACTGGTCATGGAGTGTAAACATCGCGCCAAAAAAAATTACATAATTATGAGAAGAGTTAATGGAACAACAAAATCGAATGGGTTACAGAAAATGTGTATCATCTCTTAACAATATGCTTAATAAGAAAATATAATAAAAAAATGCCCCCGAAGAATCAAAAAAAAAAAAATTATACAAAAACTAATATTCCATAGATATTCCAAAAGAAGATTCTTTCAGTCATTTATTCCGCGAAAATTCATATATAGGTAATTTACAAAACTCACGAGAAGAAGAATCAGAAGCAGAACTAGAACGGCGCTGGCATTACCATGGCATAACCTTTTCCATCTACGAGAAATATATTCTTCAGGACTATTCCCGAGAATTTGGAAAACAGCCGTTGTCCAGGCTTTAACCAAAAAAGGTGAGCAGTCGTCTCCTTCTTCGTACCGACCATTCCAAGGGCATGAAAACACTGATAAATTATCATCATAATATCTGGCTCTACAACCGGTGTCCGGTCCAGACCTCCCGCAATAAATCTCTCCACCGTTCCCTATTTTGAGCCGATGTCATCCAGTTTTGTATCCCTAAACCCTGAGCGTCCTGGTCTACGCCATCATTCCAGCGTAGGCTTGGACGGACTCGCTGTCGTGTTCCATAAATCCTACCGCAATCTTGGATGTTATGGTTAGATTCCTGGTTTCCGTGCGCGTATTTCTCATTCTATGCTGTTATCGGCTGCTACAGTTGACCTCATTGAAAGTCTATAAAAAGATGGTGTAGTGAGTTTTGATACTCTAGACATTTTTCTATCACCTGCCTAAGGGTGCAAATGTGATCGGTTGTTGATTTGTCCGGGATGAAGCCACACTAGGGCTATCCTGTCTTGAAGGATAGAGGAGAAAATCTTATACGCGGTACTCAACAACGTAATACCACGATAATTGCTGCATTTTGTGATATCTCCCTTCTTATGTATGGGACACAGGATGCCTCTTCGCCAGTCTTCTGGCATCGCTTCTTCCTCCCATACTTGCAGTATTAGTTCATGAAATGCTTGGTGTATTCTGGGGCCTCCTCATTTAATCAGCTCCTCTGGGATACCATCTGATCCTGAGGCCTTATTATTTTTGAGCCGATTTATCTCTCTGCTAACTTCGTCTATGCTTGGTGGCGGCAGCATAGCATGGTCTTCAGCTATTGGTGAAGCCTTCAATTCCTCAGTTAGCTGGCTATTAAGCAACTCATTAAAGAGCTTTTCCCATCTCTCTAAGATTCCCTTGAGATCGGCGATCAGACTACCCTTTTTGTCTTTGCAGTGTATGCAACGCGGTGTATATTGCATCATACCGCGGACTCTTTCGTAGAACTATCGTGCCTGGCGCGGTAATTGCTCTCTAGATTGTGGACGAGATTCTTCTGAGTTCTTTATATTCTTCTTCGCATGCCCGCGTTCTATTAGATTGTTGCATTGCTCGGTACCCAACATTCTTACGTTCAGTTGTTAGCTTACATTTCCGTCCCTAAATGTTTACACTCAAGCCCATTTTCCGACGCACAGTTAAGTTCAGAGTTTCGATCTTCAGCCGTACGTTTGTTAGTTAGTTAGTGTTAGGTTTCGAAAAATAGTTTTTTGGAAGTCCACTGTCCCAGTCAACCGAATCCTACAAAATTAAGATTAATTTAAACCAACTAAAATTTATCATAAATGTGTCATATTCCATACTGCATTTATTATTACAGATGTACAACGCCAACTTAATAAGTAAAATAACCATAAAGTGTTTGCTAATAACCTTAAGCTATAAATCAAAACGTTTTTCTTGTATGCACAATGATTCAGAAGTTCCATAAACACGTCTGCAGCTGTTTGTTGTTAGCCGCGAAGAGCAGAGGTTTATACACCTTTAAGTGGGACAATGGTGCAACCATTAATTTTCAAGGTTTTAACTGTGTAAACATGCAGTTAGCACGTAGACGCATCATCATCGTAATCATTATTATCATCCCATATGAGTAGATGCATTCGAAATGCATTCCCGTGCTGTACTGGTCACGCCCATTAAAAATTTTCCTTATCCTGATGTTCAAGTTATATGGCACTATGCGAAGTGCATACAAGATTCGGCGAGTGACAATGGAATAGGAATTTTGATATTCTTATAACAATTTCTACAAACACGTTGTTTGCTTAAAAATATATTTTTTTAATTGATGCAAAAAAGTTTTTCTTTATTTCAACATCTTATCTGCAATCTACTGTAATGCACATGGTGGTCAACCGTATGAAAGTTTGATGACGGATGAGCCTATCCAGTAAGGCCAACGGCAGCAGGAAGTAGCGTCTGCATCCATATTGGGCGGCTAAAAAATATGTTTGTTTTCCCATAGTGTATTTTTATGTGTTCGACCATCAAAAGGGAGGGTGTGTCTGACAAATCGAAGTCTATGGGGTTAGTAACCATATCCTGAAAAACACCAAAGGTAGAACAATAATGCTTTTACATGGGAAATGACAACAAACGGCATTAAGAGGTAACCAAACCTCGTTGAATCCGCCTATGGTCCTAATAACTGTGGAAAAGCGCACATCGATTTTGGAGGTGCGACATCCTTCATGTAACATCGGCAATCGAGACGCTACAAATTATGTATCGACAACCAGAAACTCAAGAAATCTTTCTAGTTCTGCAGACATTACTTTTGGATACCGAGTACGCACGAAAATTGGAACATGGATCGTTCATTCTCTGCTCGGACCGGAAATCTACGAGTAGGTGAATAAGAAATGATCCGTCTTAACGGCACTATTCTCTGACTAAGATGCTGTACTCTGAAGACAAAAGTGGTCAAAGATTGAATTCTGTTGGTATAATGCTGAATAAGGAAGCTAGCAAAATCAGTATAGGTATGGATAAATACGGCGAGATATAGCTCCAAAATTCGCAAAGCCACTATCGTTCAGTGTTACGCTCCGACGAACGATGCAGCAGAAGACGATAAAATATCTTTCTACGCTCATCTTACCTCGGTATACAGCAACGTTTCGAAAGGTGACATCATTATGGGAGATTTCAATACCAAGATTGGTCTGGAAAGCGTAGTCTTTGCACGCGTTTTAGGTATGTAGGACATGGCTTGGGTAAGCGAAACAACAATGGTGATATGCTAGTTGACCTAAGCTCTTCCTTAGCTTACTGTTTCCACACAAGACCTGTCACAAAGTCACCTAGGTCTCCCCTGAGATCTGATCAGTTGTTGATTTGTCTGGGTGAAGCCAATGATGACTTTAGCGTAGGGGGCTATCCTGTCTTGAAGGACAGAGGAGAAAATCTTATACGCGGTGCTCAACAACGTTATACCATGATAATTGCTGCATGTTGTGAGATCTCCCTTCTTATGTATTTGGGACAGGGTTTCTCTTCACCAGTATTCTGGCATCGCTTCTTCCTCCCATACTTGCACTATTATTTTATGAATAGTGGGGCCTCCTATTTTAATCAGTTCCGGTTGGATCCCATCTGATCCCGGGACCTTATTATTTTTGAGCCGATTTATCGCTCTGCCAACTTTGTCTATGATTGGTGGCGGCACCATAGTATGGTCCTCGGTCATTAGTGGAGCCTCCAATTCCTCAGTTAGCTGGCTATTTAGCAACTCATAAAAGTGATCTTCCCAACGCTCTAAGATGCCTTTGAGATCGGCGATCAGATTATCCTCTTTACGTGGATTTAGGGCAAGTCCGTAGTTGTTTTTAATCTCTTCGTTGCGAAGGGCAGCCGTGCAGTCTTTCGTGATGATGCAATACGCGTTCGGAGCACCATACCAACAAGATAGTGGTCCGAGTCGACGTTGGCACCTCGGTACGTTCCCAGCGTCATCTGGTTCGGATTGTGGCGGCGGTCTATCAACACGTGATCTATCTGTTTGCAAGTGTCTCCATCAGGAGATAACCTGGTGGCTTTGTGGATATTATTTTTACACGCAAACGTTGTACTAGCAACGACCAAATTACTGTATGCTGGCATCTCTATGACTTGTTGTCCATTGTCATCAGTGTTTTCGTGTAAGCTTTGGGTGTCAATGTACTGCCTGAATACTGGCTCCCTACCTATTTTTGCATTTATATCCCCCAGAATGATTTTTACATCATACTGAGGGCAAGCATGGAGTTCCCGTTCGACTGATTCAAAGAATTCTTCTTTTTCATCATCTAGGAAATCCTTTGTAGGTGCGTGAACGTTTATGAAGCTTATGATTTTAAATCTGCTCATTTAAGCTCAGTCGTTTAAGCTTTAAAGCAGATAACGGTGGGTTTCATTCTTTTTCTGGCTAGAAACCGACTCCGAGCACATGATGTCTTGTTGAAATATATGTCATATTCTGATTTTTGTAAGACACCCTTCCCCGACCACCGCATCTCCTGGATTGCTATTATGTCAGCATTATATTTGGACAGGGTATCGCCGTTCATCAGTGTATCCGAGGCTGATTTGAGATTCCGTAATAAAGTTTTTTACGGGAGAGTTTATTGGCCTCGCGCCAGCCTTACTTTGATGGGACTAGCCCGATCAGTCAGCTTTTTCTGTATTGGAGGAAAATTATCGGCGGACACCACGATCGCAGTCCCACCAGTCAGAGATAGTTACGGCCACTTCCAATTCTAATGCATTCTGTGTCTATTTTCCCTATTCTGCTGATGGCTGCCAGTTAACAACTGAGATCAATTTGGTTACAGTGCGCAACGTCAAGTACCTAGTTTCGTTTAAACCCAGCTTGATATGCAAGAGTATATAAAAAATTCCGATCAGTTTTTCGGAAGAAAAATTTGGCGTTTTATTAATCATCATATCTAATTAAGCTTTAAGATAATAAAGCGGAGCTTCTACGAGTCGATAAACACATGCTGAAAAAAAAATTCCTTACCTTTATTATTAGCTTCGCCCTTCGGGCTTGGAATAATAAATGTGTACAAATGTAGTTTTTCAACGCTCACGTTAACCAATATGGGCGTAAACATATTACAAAATTTGATTATTTATAAGGTAGTCAGTTCGATTTTCTGCTAAAAAAAACTTTGTAACGCACGCATAAATATGGGAGGTAAATTATGCCCTTACTATGATACAAGTATAAAACTTTTGCCGAGCTTAAAATTAAAGTTTAATGCATATTTAAAATGGTTTTTCAAATAACAAAACTAATTTGAATTTTTCTATATATGCATACATATACATTCTATGTGAATAGTATTACTTGTGTGGGAAAAAACATAACAGCAAAAGCGGCTCCTATGGTATGGTTTTGAAGAAAATGTTAATTCCCGCTCATGCATAATTTTACGTTACTTAGCTAAATGCAGCTTTGTCTACAAGTGAGTTATGAGTTATTTGAATTTGAATATGAATAAACCATGGAATTTTAATGGAACAGAAAACAAAGATCAAACTTTAGTGCCGACGTCATCGTCAGCAGGAGTATTGTCCTCTTTAAAAGTTTAAAGATATAACTGAATGACGATGGTTGTGATTTAATTATAAAGTGCAAATTATTTATAAGCCATTTTAATATTAAAACTCTATGGCGTTAGTTGAAAAGCACAAAGTGCAACGTAAATATGCAAACGTGCGCATCTTACAATGCATCTCTATCGGTTCTTCTTACTTAATTACCTTGGTACTTGCTTACATTGTATTCTTTGAAAGAACACACTTCGACTCTAGCTCAAGGTTCCGTTTGAAGAATAATCTTGCTGACATTCTACTCAAGCTCAAGGTTTCCCACTACCGTTTCGGTTTTCTGTTATACAATAAATACTGATATTTGTTAGTGTGAAAAATTAATTGTTTCTCACGTAAACTCCAATTATTTAAATGTTTGAAATTAAGACTTGTTTACCACAAAAAATTTAGAGTTTTTTGTAAATTATAAATTACTTTGTTAGATATTTAAGAGAAAAATCTGACTAATTAGATTTTTATAAAGGGTGTTTTTTTGGGAGGTTTGTTTTTCCGATAGATGTCGTTTTATTTTATGACAGTTGTTTTGACAGCTCAAAGTGGCATTTCTACTCAGTATTGTTTGGCAAATCATTATGAAAAAAAAAAAAAAAAAAAAAAAAAAAATGACATTTGTGAAAAATAGTCGTGGTAGCCATATGCCAGAAATTGTGTTTAAATGTTAAATGCCAAAAAATTATCTACCAAATAAAAAAAAATTTTGGTCATTTCATAATTTTATATGTGTTTTATTCAAAAAAAAAATCGACAACCTCTTAAAAAAACACCCGTTAGATATAACGTGTTCTATCGACATCTATCGGAAAAACAAACCTCCCAAAAAAACACCCGTTAGTTTATAGTGATAAACGTTTTTGGATAGGAAAACAATTGTGGAACATTTCTTGGATGCTAATTTAATATACGACAAGCAAAACATGTTTTTCTTGTTATTTCCGTATCCATTCACTAATTAGTATTTATAATATGTCTCTAGCGTGAGATTTTTCTACACGCTGGTAAAATAGATCTTAAGAAGTTTCAAAAAACTTGATAAAACTAGTGGTTTTCTCTTATACGGGGTTGTATAAATAATTTCGGAGCTTACTAGCTCATTAAAAACTCCTAAAGTTAAATACTTATAATGAAACTTTTACATTCTGCAAATAACAATTACTGAGACATTCAAAATATTTTTCAGTCTTTTATTATTATTTTATGTGTCTTTCTTAATTGCAACAGGAAGGAATCATTGCTAATAAATGAAGAACACTTTAAGGACTTGTCCTTATGGGACAGTCATCGTCAGAGGGGGACAGTCAGCGATGGGTTCGCATCGCGTAATGATCGCGTGATCTAAATGTGTGTGCTCATGCCCACACGGATCGCTTATTCGTGAGACCAGACGTCTTCATGCTCGGAAACACCCATCGCGGGATCACCTCAGTACACATGAAGTGGTTTTTTTTGGGGTGATTCAAGTTGCGTAGTTGAAATGACTTCCGGGAATGAGGATACTGTGGGTGCCATGGCTCTAGTGGTTAATGACAGAAAAATACCAAACATCTCTTTCACGGTCCCTACTCTCGCGAGTGTCCGAGTTGTTAATTTCGAATAGTTTCATCATTTGTATCACAAGCTGCGAAGTCAAGAGCATGTATTTTTAAAATTAAAGAAGCTTAAAAATAAAGCGGTTAATCAAAAATTACGCCAACTAACAGAAGACAAATTGACCGAATACTCATTGTGGAAAATAACTAAAAACTTTAAACGTCTCATGCAACACAACCTACAAATTAAATTAAATAATTCAAGGACCAAGAACAACGGTGAGAAAGCAGAAATATTCACCGAGTATCTGATGAATGTATTTCAACCCAATGAAAGAAAAGATGAAACCGAGGAACTCTCCGTAAAAATTCCTTCAGTTACACCCTTGGATGTAGAAACTACTATACAAATCTCCAATCTCTCAAGAGGAAAAAGTCACTTTTTAATGCTTGTTTGTGCCTAAAGATTGTCTTCTGCTACTGGAACGTTTTAGATGTTATAATGAATGTGTACTGAATGCTGTACTGTTTGGATTGGACTAAAAAATTGGGCTTAAAGGTAAATAGCATAAGATCCATACACGTTAATTTTACTAAGAAAAAGATTAAACATATTCCAATAATTGGATACAAATTCCTTAATCCAATACCGCAAAGTACTTAGGAATGAACCTGGACGCTAAATTACGATGGAAGGAGCATATAAAAAAGAAAAGAGAAGCGCTTAATATTAAGCTGAGAAAACTCAATTGGCTCTTTGGCAGAAGATGTGTTTTGTCGATACATAACGAACTACTAATCTATAGACAAACATTCTGGGGTGCTGCTAAAAATAACATAGAAATATTTCAGCGCTTCCAAAACCAAGTATTAAGATGCATAGTAAATGCTCCATTGTATGTCAGAAACTCCGAATTATATCGCGACCTTAAGCTAAATCCTGTAGAAGAGACGATCCGTGAATTTGAAACAGCCCATCACTCAAGATTTGGACGACATATTAACCAGGAAACAGCAAAGCTTTGTGATACAACTGGGATTACTCAAAGACTGCAGTAAACTAAACCACACGAGCTAACTGGGGTGCAACGTTATCTAGAAGATAAAACAGAAATGTAAAATAAACGTGTATTTGTTTAATGTAAAATATATAGCAAATAATATGTAAATTTAACAAATGTAAACTACTCTTTAGTATAAGGAAATGTTGTGAATTTTATAACACTTCACCAACTGAATTGAAAAGTGGCAGTACAGTCAATAAGGATCGCTGCCGGACCATTTTGACTGAATATTTTTGGGATAAATTGGAGAAGGTTTTTGTTTTTGTTTTCACTAAGACGGCGCCAGATGACACACAGCTGGCCAAACAATCGATTAATTGAAGTCTAAGTTCGGTGATCTGTTATATGCAGTATTGATCCAGTACCGCCTTGTTCGTGTGACTTAAGACCTTAGGACCAATCTCGATCGCGAAATTTCCGGCATAATATCCGATTTTTGCCAGGCGTTTTCCTTGGAGGACATTTAATAGATATATTTTAGAATTAATGGGATATATGGTACTTTAACCGTTTGATATCTCAAGCCTCAGCAGTTTTATTTAAAAAACAAAATGGTGTGTTCTTGATGAAAACCCCGTTATAATACTCGTATTAATAGTAAACGCTTTAGGGGAATGATCCTGGAATTTTCGTTTCTAAAATTGAATGCTCTAGGTTTAAAAAATAATAATGTCAATAGGGCAAAGCCATGGCACACACAGCTCGCAATGGATTTTCTGAATAATATGTTCTTTTTCGGTACTATCCAGCTGCATCCCTTGCCGATCATATATTTTTTGACGGACTCATTAAACGAGTTCATTGTATAAACACAGCATTAAGGTTTGGGTTCAGATTTGCTCTTAACCCGTTTTCGATTTGTGTTTAATTTTAATTAATGATGTTTTGTTGTTATTGTTTTTTTCTTTTAAATAACAACTAGTAATTATTTATAAGCAGTTGCGAGCTATTTTATTTATTTTTTTTCTCCTAAAATGCAATTAAAAAGTTTATATTTGTTTTTCTTTTTCTTATTTTGGCTTTATTACTATTTGGATATTTTCAAAAAAAAAAATTAAATGATTTATTAAATGCATTTGTACATATATTTTGGAATTGCAGTAAAAATATTTAGTCAACATGACGTACATTACAGAAAATAGGCATTTTTTTTGTATAATTTTTAGTTTATACTTTTGTTTGTAAATAATATTCGCTTACATAGAATTTTTATAAGTTACATACAAATTTTACAATCAAATGAATTCAAAAACTACTTTAAGTTCTTTATTTTTCAACAACATCATGTTAAAAAAAAAGTTTTATTGTTTTTCGCAATTGTGGATTTGTAACCACGCTTAAAAATTCACTAAATCTAATTACAAATTCTTATTTACGAATGATATATTTTTAAAACTGATTAGAAAAATAAAAATCCTACAAAAAAATGATAGGATGGAAAAAATAATAAAATGTGTGAATTCCTCCCAGAAGCTGATAACTTTTTAATCTAAATTCTTAACTAATCCTTTTTAAAATTCTTGTTCTCATCGTATTGACTGAATGATTTTTTCTTTTCACTGCAAGACGTACTCCTGCCACACCCACCAACCACAATTTCTTCCTCTGCTCTAAGCTCTGCATCCAGATTTGCATCGCCTTCAGTCGGATCTGGGATCTCTGGCATGTGATGATGATGACCATATGTGTCGTGTGTGCCATCGCCGTATTTTTCGATTGTCCTTCTGACTAGTTCCTTGGATGGCTGTTTCATGTCCCAGGCCCAACCAATGCGAGCGAAAAAATCCAAATACATTGTTGTTAGATTTACCGAATATTTGCCAAGTTCAGCTGCTTTATAGTCCCATGGGAAGACATGGTGATAATTGTGCCAACCTTCACCCATGGCAATAATTGAGACGCACAGACTCTCACTGGGGTTAATGCGCCTGAAAAATAATGGAAAAATACAAATCTTTCTTAATGTATACGGATGAGAAGACAAACACTGTAGATACTCACTTATCATAAGGACGATATCCCCACATGTGAGCAGCACTATTCACCGACCAAGTGAAATTCAAACTAAACACGTAGCGGACAATACACTGAGTTGTAAAGGCCCAGTACCAATGTTCGTCCCAGCCATATACCGGGATCAAGGTCGGAATAACAAAGCACAGCAGCATTTTCAATGGAATGAAATATTTTTGATGAAATTGCACTACTGGATCACTAAGCACATCGCTCATATCGATTTGGCGACCACGTCGAAGGACTTCCGGATGTTTGTACATCATTAGCCAGCCGACGTGAGCGAAAAAGAAGCCCCGATTGGAATTATGTGGATCGGCATCGGTCTCGGAAAATTTATGATGAACTCGATGATCACGTACCCAGTCATAAAGTGTGTTCTGAAATAAGACAAGGAAAAATGTATAATAATATAACTAAATGCAGTCAGTTTAGGTGTCTGACCCCTTTAACGGTTCGTATTTTATTTTTTTCTACAAGACAACTGGACCTACATTTTGTGTGGAAAAAAGGAGCGAGAGTCGAGAGTTTTGTATACCTAAATGGTGTATAGTACACATTTTTATAATTGTGTTGCGTAATTATTTGTCTTTCTTTCTTTTTTTAAAAAAAAACTTTTTTTTTTCAATTTTCTTTTAATTTATTTTTTTACACGCGCCACACGCGGCACATGTCACGTCCCAAGTCCTATTCAATTCTGATAAAAGCAGACATATACAAGTTAATAAACAATGACGAAAATGATTATCAATGAAAATCGTCAGACTTGTTTTGCCGTCTTCCCTTAAAAATAAAGTCCTAAATCTGTAACTTTAGCTTGGGACTAGTACTGAAAATCGTTCCTACCAAAAACTTTCCACTCCTATAGACATACGAGCTAATGTATTCCGCTATGCGAGTGACTACACACACCCGTGTATATATATTTAGTTGTAATTCAGTCTAAAGACTAATTTATCCTAAACCCCCAAACGTTAAATGTAGGACTTTAATTCATAAGCGATAGGTCTTTCAGCCATAAGCGATTTCTGAAATAGACTGAAAAAACAATAGTTAACTTTGCAAACCGTTAGGCTTAAAAAATCGAAAGTGATGCGTATATTGAGTTTTTTTTTTAGTTTTTTCAGTTCAGGGAGAGTAACCCTATTAATGAAAAAAGTACACCATCGCAAGCCGAGCGCTAACCAATTGTTTTAAAACAAGTCCCATCAAATTTTGACTGGTAGAAGCCGAGATATACGACACGGCAAACAAACGGTACAAACGTACAAAAGTACGTACAAACGTACACACATACATACGCTCGCTGAAAAATTTTTCATGACCTCTGAATATAAGTATATTGAGTATTTTTTTTAGTTTTTTCAGTCCAGGGATAATAACCCTATTAATGAAAAAATTACACCATCGCAGGCCGAGCGCTAACCAATTGTTTTAAATTAAGTCCCATCAAATTTTGACTGGTAGAAGCCGAGATATACGACACGGCAAACAAACGGTACAAACGTACACACATACACACGCTCGCTGAAAAAATTTTCATGACCTCTGAATATAAGTTCGCCCTTCGGGCTTGCAATTAGCATGTGGGGAAAGATTATAGGCTATAATACACCACCGGTCCCACGTTGGTAAAATGAATGGGGGTGTTCATGTGTGCGAGAAGCGAAGCGCCCGGGAACTTTCATTTTAAAACTGTGATGAAATATCATATATACCTATATATACCTATACGTATTTATTGATTCACAATCTTTGGGACATAAATCAGAAGGGCAGCAACACTTCTCAAACTCTCAAAACGATTTTTTTATTGCACATTTAATAACACTTTACATACTAAACTTAGACAGACAGACTGACATTATTTCATTCAGATGCTTGTGATTATCTAATTTTACTTCATTTATACCGGAGACGAGATCCCCTTGGATTCTACAAACGGAATCGCAGCACTTATGAAAGCTTCCACACCGTTGATTAAGGTTATAATTACAAACAACTTTAAGTGGTTTTTAATTATGATTGATCGATCCGTCACGATTGGAAAGTGCTGGTCTTATTACCTACCTATGGATTTCTATTTTTCATTAAAATTCATTGCGTGCTATGTTCTACACAACATGCAAAATTTAAGCAAATTTATCACATACGAGAAAGGTCAATGAAACTTGTGTTTTTTACTCAAATATATTTGTTCTTTTATTCTCTATACGTTCCGATACACTTACAATTTTAATATTGTATTAAAGTTAACCTTGAAAATATGAGTGTAAAATGAGCGTAGATAGATACTGCATTATATAATGTACTCATACATAGAATAGTAGCGTATTTTTTTTTAAACTTCATAGTTATTTTAATATTTTGGGTGTGTTATTTTCGCTTAACTTAAAATTTATATAAAAGAAATAAAACAATCGAAAAGTTACACAATGGGCATGTTACTGGACAATTAATGTGCAAAACTTGTATTAAGCGAAAAAGAACTCTCCTGGGAAGCGACACTTACATAGAGACTTTGAGTAAGCTTAGCGTAACGCCAAAATTATGCAATCGAATGTGATCGCATATCTTTAACAACTATAAATGGACTTTATAATCAATTTATTTATTTATTTTTACTTGATTAAAATTTTGAAGAACTCATATGGGATGTTTGAGCTATAGAAACGCCTAGCAGAAATCCTAATACTGTGACTGTGACTGACTGTGTCTTTTAACGTTCCCAGCTCAGTTCAGCCGCTTAAATTAAATTACGCTTAAGTCTTCTTTTACACAAATGGATCCAAAAAGGGACGGCAAACTGAAATGGAATTTATGTGCGGAGATCCTAAAAATAAGCAAAATTATGAATTGTTTGACATACAAAACATTGTGTCTCAGGCGTGAAGGAGCTCAAGTAATTAACCTTAAAGAGAAATGAATTAAAATCTTTCCGGATAACTAAACAAGATAAAGAAACTCTAATTACATATTAGTTTTAAGATACTTAAAGAAACTGCCAAGAAAAAAAATGTCACTTATTAAGCTCCAGCTCTAAGGAAAGCTTTTATTTTCATTTTGGTTTTATGTGAAATATTTTAATTTTAATCAAAACTTATTTAACAAATACATGAACGAAACCAAGCGGTGTTTACCGCCAAATAAAATACCCCAATTTAAGGTTAGGTTAAAGTGTCAATCGGTGGAAAAACCGAAACACGTAGACCAATAATGGTCCATTGTGATACCACAACTAACCGAGAAAAGTATTTCCCCCTACTCGTTGAACCATTTAGAGTTTCGTATGACGCGCGTTTCTAAATAGGTCCCATTTTTTTCGACTTATTTGAGGTCCTTTTTAACTACCTTTTACACGACCTATAGAACTAAATGTTTCTGATGCGTGGAAAAGTGTTTTTGTTTGGCCTTCTATGAGGTCCTTTTTAACCAACTTTCACACGTCCTATAGATCTGAAATTTTATGCATGTGTGACGCGTGTCGCGTTTGTCGACATATACATAAAATTTTATACCAGACAAACTAACTTTTTTTTACATTAACTTGTTTTAACACTGAATATACGGTTTTACTAAAGCTAACTTTCCACATAAGTCTGCCTACGACAGCTTACATATTTTTAATACTCACCTGTCCAGCCAGCGAGAAACATCCCATCAAAATTATTCTCAATGGAACATTCGCTTTAAATGAACGATGTGTCCAGAGACGATGAGCACCGCCAGTTACGCCAAAACCGGCCAATCCGCCAGTAACGAAAGCTATAAAACAAAAAGAATAAAAAATAAAAATATTATTATTATTAAAAGTTTATTAGATATTAAAATTAACGCTGTAATATAAAATAAAATGTAAAAATATAAAATTTCCACGGTTGTGTCATACGAAGAGGAAGTTTTCTTGTTTTTTTTTGCAATGTAGTGGTAATTAAATACCACGTTTGTGCTTAGCTCGTATTTATAATTGTAAAGTAAAAAGCAGTTCAGTGGCCTAAGACAGAAGACACTGCAATTTGACTTTAGTATTTTAGCCTTTAGTTCGAGCTCACAGAATACATACATTCAAAGAAAAACGCATGCTCTACAAATAGTAGAGCTTGATTATTGAAATATTTTGCATTGCACTCTGTTATTATTTCCTAAAGGTCATTATCGTAACAAATCATTATAATCATAATTTTGGCTCTACAACCGTTGTCCGGTCTTGATTGTCTCGAGACAGGTTTCGTAATACGTTATACGTATTGTTTTTCTTTACGGGAAAAGTTATTAGCCTAGTGATAACTCAACTATGAAGTGACTAGATAGTGCGCCGAAATTGCTGCCTTAAGTGGTACACTAATAGACCTTAGTCTTATTGAACTACCCCTAAAATACCATTGTATACATCTAGAATTCTTCATAAATCAACTGAACCATACGAGCATATGTTTTTACACGACCATATACGAAAGTGACTGTCTCCTACACTATAACCTAGCTTTGAAATTAGGCATTATCCACACTAGATGTTAACATATAAAATACTATTGTTATTTGCTGTAGTCTCAGCGAACACTTAGTAGTTTTGTTCTGCGCATGAGCAGTTTAGCAGAAAGATTAATTTGGTCGTGTGAAAAATAGCATGAACTACTCGCTGAAAAGTGCCTAACGTATGCTCGTTAGCTTCTAACTCGCAAGATAACGTCTACTTTCCTAGCTCGTTATGTAATATACTACATCAAATGTCAACCGGAGTTTAGCAATACTGCAATAGTACATCACATGTACAGCTTCGTATACCGCAATAACTCTCACCTCCCTCCTACCACACTCACTGAAAAAATGGAGTATGTTTCGCTAGTTTAATATAATGTAAATTGTTTTGTAACGAAAATATTTCCCAATTTTATTTAATCACAGTTTCAGAACCAATTTGTGCGTTAATAACATAGCTATTTAATATTTAGTAATTAGGAAAGTATAATGGTAAATGTCTTTGTTTTGTGATGATGTTTCATTAGAGCCGCTTTGTGAGTAAGTGACATAGTCAGTTAGTATAAAGAGGATTACAACGCATCTCACCAGCGACGTCACAACTGTCGTTGTGGTAGGCATAGCTAACTCAGTGGTCATTTATACAGCAGCGTATAAATAAAAATGTTTATTTATTTAACCACAGTTTCGACGACACTTACTTAAATTGTGAATAACAAACAGTTCTTTTTTATCGCAAGTAAAACTAAGCATTCCCTTTAATGAACAGCCTTGTTTACCTTTCCTACATTGTTCGCTCTTACCTTAGCCAGGACCTCAGATGCACTACTTTATAAAGGCACAGGTTTCAGAAAGGTACCAAAGAAAGGATCTTTTTTTTGTTGCGGCACATTATGTGCACTTTTTTCATTTATTCGCGGTAAAAGTTACGAATTAGTTTAGGTATTTAGAATTAATTGAGTAAGTGTAAGGTTAAAGCAAATCCTGTGATTTTTTTCTTTAAGTTGGAACTAAAATCCAAGTCAAAATTATGGTTTGTAATATAATTTAAATACGGTATGAATATTCCACATATGCTATAGTTTCTTGTTGTTTCTTTGGCTCGAACAAATATAACCTAATTAGCAACAATTTCTGTTGGCATTATCGTCGTCATCGCTTCAGTTATTTACTTCTTCTCTATTATGGTCGGCAAAAATGCTAATAGCAAAATTATACAAAATTTTTGTAGTTCTTCTTCGAAAAAATATTCGTATTTTATTTATTGATGGAAAAAATATAACCATAATTAAAGCAAATATTTATATGTAAACTGAAAATGGAAAAAAAAACCAACACCTCTAACCGATTTCCTGCTTTAATTACAACACAATATTCAGCTGTATGGAATACAATAATGTAAAAAGCTGAAGTAAGATCTAACTGTGCTATTTTCGGAGGCACAAAGGTTTGATGATGATGATGATGACATGAGGGTAGATCAACGGCACTGCGACCCTTGTGGATCTATTGAGCCCCCCCCCTCGACTAGTGCTGTAGGGACGGTGCCTGCCCAACCCTAGAGCACTCCCTCCATACCAATGGCTTTTAGGAACCTAATGATATGGAGAGGTTCTAATGAATGACGTGCAGTCTCGGAGAATGCGTGAGTTCCCAGCTGGTCCCTCCGCTGGCGGATCGTTGCACCGCAGTCGTTGAGAAGATGCCACGGGGTTTCCTCCGCTTCTCCACATAGCCTGCAGCTGTCATCCTCTTCTACTTTAATTTTCTTTAGGTGTCCCTTCAGCCTGCAGTGCCCTGTTAGGAACCCCGTAATGATTCTAACATTACTCCTACTTAGTCCCATTATTGATCGGGACCTCTTCGGGTTATAGCCACCCAACATTTCTTTCGCTTGTCGTAGACTTGGGAGTTCCTCCCATCTTACTGAAGCGGTTTCTTTACTTATATTACGTAATTCTTTACGCATAATACGGTACCCAATTCCACAAAAGGGTTCCGGCCCTACAAGCGGAGTCTCTGCCCCTTTGTTTGCGAGCTTGTCTGCTTGTTCGTTACCTTCTATACCGATGAGTCCCGGCACCCAGTACAACTTTACTTTGTTGTTTTCACCAAGTTTGTTTAGCCTTGTTTTGCATTCTTCCACCAGTCTAGACGTGGTGTGGACTGCATCTAAAGCTTTTAGCGCGGCTTGGCTGTCTGACATGATGGCTACTTCCTGCCTCATGTAATTCTTATTCAGATTGAATTGAGCGCATCTTTCGATGGCGTGTACCTCTGCTTGGAAGATACTCGGATAATGGCCCATTGCTTCAGAGTATTTGGTTCGTGGCCCTATTACTCCCGCACCTGTGCCCTCCGGCTTCTTTGATCCATCCGTGTACCATTTTATAGTTCCTGGGTGTATCTTGTAGTCTGTTTCGGACCTGAATTCCGACTTGGTGCTTAGTTTGACTTCATAGTTCTTTTTGAACTCCAGCTTTTGCACCATGTTGTCACATGGCATGCATGCCACAGGGGTTAGCTTGGCCAGTGAATTCATTAAGCTCTTCGCTCTGCTGCCCGTGATGCAGCCAACCTTGGTCAGGCGTACTAGGGTTTCATTGGATTTGCCCTCTACCACTATATGCAGCGGGAGTAGCCCAATGATTACCTCCATGCCCGCCGTTGGGCAGGTTCTCATAGCTCCTGTGATTAGGACACAAGCGAGTCTTTTTACCTTCTCCAATTCTCTCCTAGTGGTGCTTAGCTTGGTTCTACCTGCCCATGCCACTGCTCCGTAGGTGATCATTGGTATAACTATCATAGTGTACATCCAGTGCATTATCTTGGGGCTTACTCCCCATGATTTGCCTGCCACCCTTCTGCACACCATGAGCGCTCTCTTAGATTTTTTTATTACTGCCTGCTGATGTTTATTCCATAGCAGTCTCTTGTCTAATATCAGACCAAGTTACTTGACCTCTTCGCTGATTGGGATCACTTCACCATTGAGGGTTATTGGTCGCATTCGCCCCAATTTCCTTCTGTTAGTGAAGGGAACCAGTGTGGTTTTGCTTGGGTTCACCCTAAGTCCCACCTCGTGGCACCATCTGCTTGTGATATTTAGTCCATTTTGAATTATGTCACATAGAACTTCCTCGAACTTCCCTCTGGCCACAATGACTATATCGTCCGCGTAACCCTGAGATACAGTTCCTGCTTCCGCTAGTCGCTGAAGTAATCCGTCTACAAGGATGCCCCACAGTAGAGGGGAAAGTACTCCTCCTTGTGGGCACCCTCTTGTTGTGTTAACCATAATGGTTTTGTCACCGACTATGGTTTCTGCTGTTCTGGTGATTAGCATCTCGCACATCCATTTACTGATTGTGCCGTCTACTGTTTTCTTCTCCAGAGCATTTCTTATCGCATCATGTGATGCGCACAAAGGTTTACAGAAATAAATAGATTTCTAAAAGACCTCCATCGGTTTCTTATTTAAATTTAAATTTTATCCCATGTAATAGGTTTAGGAATAATTAAACTTTTCGTAACACGAAACTTGTTCGGCCCAGTGGGCCCAGTGAAGTTCAGACCCAAAACTTCGGGCAACAAAAAAAAACCCGCATTTACATTGTTGTCCTATTGACAAAGTTCTTACATGTTCTTTCCGCTTCAGAGTGAGTAGCTTAGTCTAGATGGGCATTTCTAAGATCCCACGTGTCTTGTAACGAAACTCGTTTTGCGCGTGCGATGCGTGGACAATGTGATAATCTTGGAATTAGCCTTCCCCCCGCGACGACTTTTTTGAGGTCATTTCTAACCCCCTTTCAGATGACCTAGAGAGCTAAAATATTTTGACCTGCTCAGTGTCATGGGCCATTTCTAAGATCTCGCGTGTGACTCGGGTTTCGAGTGCGTGTGGCACGTATTAAGCGTGGAAGTGGTTTAATATATGATATAGGCCCCACCTTTTTTAAAAACTTTCCACACTTCCTGGACAGTTGCAATTTTGTGAAAAGCTTAGTCTTCCGGTTTCTAAGATCGCACGTGCGACTCATGTCACGAGTCGCGTGTGGCACCTGTGATGCGTGGAAAATGGGTTAATGTATGATATGGGCCAGTACCAAGCATTGCCTTAGTCATCTCAAAAACAAGATTAAGGATTGGGCTAACAATGCCATCGAAGGTGAATGGGAATCACCGACAGGAATGAAAGAAACTAAAAGGCTTCTCAAGTATAACATCAAACACATAGGTATGACACTCAGATCTCTAGTCTGGTACATTACGGGACACGGTCCATTCAATAGTCACTTAGCGAAAATAGGAAAATCCCAGGCGGACAGCTGCCGTTTTTGTAACTAAGCAAAACAATTGTGAGGACGCATACTCGTACTGTTTATGTAAGATGCTCTCACAAGAAAAGATTTAAGCACCTCAAGGCTCACATACTTCCAGGACAGAATGCCACTTCGATTGAATTGGCAGACGTAATGGCATTTATAAAGGAACTAAGCCACCACATAAAGTGGAAATTATCTGGGTTGCACAATAGATCTCTGGGTCGCAGGGCACCAGGCTTCTCAGCCCACCAGCCTAATAACAATAATAATAATAACAAAAATGGTAGTACTTTTCGGGGCGTGTCTTGTGGTGGTCTTGAGACTGTCTTTAGGATGGTCTTCAGGGAGCTGTTGAGGGAGGTCTTGATTGAGGTCCTGAGTGGGATTTTGAAGGATGTTTTAAGAGTGGTCTTGAGGGAGTTTCGAGAAGTTATTGAGGGAGTTTCTAGAAGGTTTTGAGTGGGGCCTTGATGGAGTCTGGAGGGAGTCTTGAATTGGTCTTGAGAGAGTTTTAAGGGGTCTTAAGTCGGTCTTGAGGTGAGTCTTGAGTAGTGTCTTTGTGGGGTTTTGAAAGGTTTACTTAAGAGGGTCATGAGGCGGGGTCTTAGAGGGTCTTGAGGAGGTCTTGAATAGGTCTCGAGGGGATATCTTTGGGTACTTTCGGGTGGGAGTATTTTGGGGTCTTTTTGTAATTTCTTCTGCTGTTATGTTGGGGTTTTTTGAAGGCCTCCATGTTCCCATCCCATCTCCATATTAATAAAATTATATACACTTATTTTATTTAAGGCTTAAAACAAGATTAAAAAAAATATTAGCGTGGTTCTTTTAATTTATGTTATTTTTTAAAGTCTCAAATATTTCAGATATCCATTAAAAATATTCCAGAAACTTTCATTTATTTTATAACAATTCTAGTTGCTCTAGATCTTTCACCAATTTTAGAATACTATTTTTTTAAAACTTTTTTATTAGCTTGCTTTCTTGTCTGTCTCTTCTTCGGGTGGAATTTTGTAATTGTTTTTAAACTAACTTCACTGTGAGCTAGAGACTTGAAACTTTAAACATAGCTCAGAACTGGGTGAAAATTGACAATTCAAACCAAAAAACCATGCAACTACTCATGCATCAATTATCTATTGCATGCGCACCACGTTTTTCATTTTAAATTTTATAGGCATATTTTATAAGCAATTTAAATGCTCTTATATGTATGTGGTTAGGATACATTTCTTTATACTTTTTAGTTTGTTTTAAAAAGTTTTAAATTTTTAATTCAGATAATTATTTAAAAAAGATAAAATATTAATTTATTTAAATCTCACTGAGAAAATTAAAGTCAGCTTCTGAGTTATATACGGATATACGCATCTATCCCATACTCATAAGTCGTAATGATATTACTAATACATACTTTCCCTTTATGTACGTTAGTGTATGTTTTGTAGCGATCATAAGTGTGTCTCATCTTTGGACCCTAAAAGAAGAAGTAAAATATGTTGGTGATGAAATGTTTCCTCTTGATGCTTTTTGTTTCAATGTCATTGCTTCGATTTCACCTGCAGTTTTGTGTTTTTCTTCACATTTTTACTTCGAATTCATCATTCCAGGCGTATTCACATTTTTTTCAAAATATTATACATATGCGAGTAGATGTTAAAATTTTATTATGATGTCACAATGCGTTGGATACAAGAGATACACGTCATGTACTGTTGAATATTTATAATGTTCCGTTTGGGTTTTTGCACCCAGCATTTATTGTAATTTCATCGTCAAACCGATTGCGACTTATGGTGAGTCGCGTGAGCGCTTAAGCCCGATTACCGATGCAAAACACAATACATACGTAAGTAGTAGTTGATCATCAAAAAAGGAAGTGGAGAAAAATGTTATGTTGATGTTAAACGCCAAAATTTAAGAGACGATAATTGCGGGCTATTGTTATTTATTGATGTTATGGGTTCAAAAAGAAGTAAGTCTACATTACATAATTTTGCTTAAAAAAATGTTTCGAAAAAAAGAATTGGTTTTCGGTGCTAACTCGTTAAATAGTTATCTGTGTAAAGCTAAAGATATGTGATATTTTTTTAAGTTATTCTCTTCCCATTTTTGGTGCTGGAGGTTTACTGACCAACGCTTAAAGTTTGGTCAATCACATTTAATTTCTTCTGAGAAAACAACAACAATTTACTTTCGATTTAAACTAAAGATCTAGCGATCTTTTACAATTTTAATAAACATTGGGGTGACAAATGGCCCTATTGCGTACAGCTTTTTCGCAGGATGTTTTGAAAATAAAAAGTAATACATATAACTGAGTATATTTAAGTTATCATTGGGTACTAGTGCGACCTGTTCAACTTTAACTCGAATATCAAATTTAGCCAGGACTGTGTTTAAAGCTTTTATAACTCCAAACAAGCTAAGAAATTAAGAAAATTTCAAATACATCGAAACACGCCACAGTCAGTCAGTCCTTTATTATTTTTATAATTTTATAATATGCCAAAATATCTGTTTCAAAGAATTTTCTTTTTTCCACGCTCACACGTGACTCGCGACACGTGTCAAGTGAGGGTTATCATAATTGGCCCCGGCATTGAGCCGCTCACAAAATTTCAGCCGTCTAGGTTATGTGAAAGGTGGTTAAAAAAGACCTCAAAAACCGAGAAAAGAAAAGAAAAGGCGCGATTTTAAATCATTAAACGCCCCACACAGGAAACGCGACACGCGTCAAACGCAGAATATAAGAAATGCTATTTTGAACTTAGACACTCACAAAATTTCAGCTTTCTAGGTTGTGTGGAAGGTGATTAAAAAAGAACTCAAATGAGTCGAAAATACAGACAACAAGGGTCAAGTAAAGTTAAATAAAAGTTTTTAATAAAGTAAAGATTCTACAATTCTACAATTGTCCGTAAACTAGAACAGTACAGAGAGCAAGGAACACACCAGGCGCGGAAGTTCTACCAAAGAGTCCGCGGTATGACGCAATATACACCGCGTTGCACATACTGCAAGGATTTTAAAGGCATCTTAAAACGATGGGAAGAGCACTTTCATGAGTTGCTAAATGGCCAGCTAACTGATGAATTGGAGGCTCCACCAATGACCGAAGACCATACTATGCTGCCGCCACCAAGCTGATTAAGTAAGGAGGAGCCGCAATACACCAAACAATTCATGAACTAATAGTGCAAGTATGGGAGGAAGAAGTGATGCCAGAAGACTAGCGAAGAGGCATCCTGTGCCCCATATATAAGAAGTGAGATATCACAACATGCAGCAATCATCGTGTATAATAATTCGTAACGTGGTTGAGTACCGCGTAAGATAAGATTTTCTCCTCTATTCTACAAGACAGGATAGCCTCCTACGCTTAAGTCATCATTGTTCCATACCAGTGTTGCTTCATCCCAGGCAAATCAACAACTGATCAGATTTACACTCCTAGGAAGGGGATGGAAAAATGTCTAGAGTATCAACACTCACTACACCATCTTTTTATAGCCGCCTATGATAGCAAAGCCAGAGTAGAACTTTATAAAGCCATGAGAGAATTCGGCATCCCAAATAAACTGACACGACTATGTAGGTTGACCATTACCAATGTTATAGGCAAAGTAAAAATATCCGGATAACTATCAAGCCCACTCAACATCTATAACAGGCTCCGACAAGTGGATGGACTGGCCTGCGTCCTCTTCAACCTGGCGTTGGCGAAATTGATCCGTGACTCTGACGTAATGGCGAGAGGAACAATCCTCTATAAGTCCATTCAGATACTGGCTTACGCAGACGACATCGACATCGTTGGTAGAAACCAAAGTGCTGTAAAGGAAATTTCATCAAGATCTAGCATGCGGCACGAAATCTGGGGCTCCACATAAATGGGAGCAAAACAAAATACATGGTGGCCACGTCTGTGAGTAGAAGATCCAACATTGGTCCTTTAATTAAAATATTGGAGCGCGCAATCCTTTAACTGGAGCAGCTGATAACAGCATGGAACCAGAAATACGTGCACGGTTCCTCATAGCCAACAAAGCCTACGTTAGTCTTTCAAGACTCTTCAAATCCAGGAATTTAACCATAACATCCAAGCTGCTGGTGTATAAGACAATGGTCACACCAGCCACATGCATATGCATGTATATTTTAAAGGTAAGGTTCATAAACCTCGGTTTAATTTGCAATTACTACGAAACTTAACTTAATAGAATATATTTTAAGTCCTGTCCTCTTTTACGTCCAATATTTCTTCTGTTTTGAGTATTTATTGAACATTAAACTTTGTCTGCTCTGGGCAGAAATCTTATGCAATACCTTCATATTTATAATTTAAGTACCATACATTAAAAACACAACAAATGCACAAAAATAAGCTTCATCGTAAAATAAATCCTTTCATATTGTTTATTTATTGAAGCATGTAAAGTTGTGTGTAATGTCATATTTTTTGAGTAAAATATGACACATGTACAAAAAAGATATGCCATACGTAGACGAAGATCTTGTTATATAACATACGTTTCAAAAGAAACCAGAGGCACAGCCGATAAACCGAAAACCCTAGGCCACCTGTTGAAGGTTAATGTCAATTTCACTTACAGAAACAAATAAATATAAAAAATGGTATAAAAAAGAGCCTATTGCCAATGTCATATTCACGTACAAGATTCAAAGGGGCAGTTTTTTGTGAGTCGTCGGTGAGGAGAAAATTTAGCAGGGTATAAAAAATTATTTTGTGTGCGAATTTTGTGTTACATTTTAGAATTCTTGTAACTAAAAAATTTCTTAAGCGATTTCTATGAAATTCGGGATGTAAGATGCGACTTTAAGACTTGTTCCTATGGAAATTCTGGGATAAGGTCGTTAGGAACTGGAATTTCGGGAACGAAGCCATTTCTCAAACGATTTCTATGAAACTCGGTATGTAGAACTAAGATATGCGACTATAAGACTTGTTCGTAAGGAAATTCCGGAATATGGTCATTAGGGTCTGAAATTTTGGGAACTAAATCACTTCTCATCCAATTTGTATGAAATTCGGTATTTAGGACTGAGATGCGACTATAAGGCCTCTTCCTATAGAAATTCTGAGATATGGTCATTAAGGTCTGCAATTTTGGGAACCAAGTCATTTCTCGATGAATTTGTATGAAATTCGGTATGGCATTTTTTGTGTCTTTTGGGGGTCTTTTATGGGTCTTTTTTGGTCTTTTGTGGGTCTTTTGGGAATCATTTGAAGGTATTTTAAGTGTATTTTGAGGGTATTTTGGAGGTCTTTGGAAAGTTTATTTTGGGTCTTCTGAGGGTCTTTTGACGGTCTTTTTATTGGTCTTTTGGGGATTTTTAGGTGTCTTTTGAGGGTCTTTTTATGGTCTTTTACTTGTATTTTGGGGAGTTTTCTGAAGGATATTTTGAGGCTGTTTTGGTGGTCCTTTAAAGAGTCTTTTGTCTTTCGGTGGTCTTTTGGGAAGTCTTTTTGGGGTCTTTTATCGATCTTTTGAGGGTTTTTTTCCTCACAACATCAATAAGTTTTACTTACACTGCGCGTAAATGTTACACGCACTGTTTTTTTTTATAACAATGTCAAATTGTACGTTGTTTTTATTGAGTGATTTGAGGCGCTCTACAATGTTCATTTTTTAACTGATAGCACATAATGCAAGGGAATGTATCATTTTACTCTAAAATATTGTCGTGCTGTCGTATAAGGAAGATGACAATTCAAAGTAACGAGTTTTGTTCTGGTACTGGCAAAAAATCTATCCACTGGTTACGGTTTTAATCCGTAATTATTACAAAGTTTCTTAAACTTCTGCGTAGTTTTTACTAAGCACCCTAGTACACCTATATCGATATATAGAGGGGTGACATCATCATCTCGTTAATCTCGTGTATTCTTTTCCGTTGTTGGTACAGTTTTGGAACAACCATGTTAACTTTGAAGTAATCACGTATTCCGAAAGCTATTTTGGGCCGTTACAAAGGTATTTTTTCGCATTAAGCAGACTTTTTTAATTGCTTTCATGCAAATCCTGTGAAATGAAAATGGCTGAAGCTGAATGACTGCATACTAGCAAATCGTTATGATTGCCACAACTTTGGAAACATATTTAGCTGGTGTGCTTAGGTACTGATACCTTCCTCATTGTCTTATACAACAACTAAGCTTGTTTTATGGGAAGGTTTAGAAGTTTAAAGAAGCTCTCGTTTTGCTAGTTGTATAAGCAACAGTTTGTACAAGTATACTTGTGGTTTCATTATAGAATAAGCAACAGTATAATGTACAAGTATACTTGTGGTTTCATTATAGAGAACTTGTATTTAAACAGGGTCTCTAAGCCTTGTGGTTTTCTTGGCGGTACTCTTTTTGCTAGTTGTATAAGCAAATGTACGAATATACTTGTGGGTTCTTGCTGCTGTAGTTAACCCAATATATCTAAAGGATTATACCACTTAACTAGTGTTCCACTAATTTAATTGTGGTCCAATGATTAATTTTCTATGAAGTTTGTTTAGCTCTCTTTTAGGTGAAACCTCAGATTTCTTATCGCCCGCTCGATTACAATGAAAGCGTCTTCTACAGCCCTCGGAGTTATGCCCTCGGAGTTACTCCGATGGTTTTCAATTTCGTCTGTGCAAGACAGCTTCTGTTTGAACTTGTAGATGATTTTTCCTTGCAATCTAACATGAGTCAGTTTTTGCCGCGCCAGGGTGAAAAGGAGGCTGGCCAGACAAATCCCTTGTTGGTACCCGGTAAAGGAATTAATTAGACATGATTGTGCTTTAGAAATCTTATCACATATGGTCAACCTACATAATATAAAGCCTCTGTTGTTCGGAATGTTTAATGCTCTCATTGATTCAGATAAATTTAGACGATCTAACGAACATAACATGGAGACATATTTTTATCGTCTTCCTTCGGGTAATTTTCCAACATTGGTATATATTTTTAAAGTGTGGGCGTGACTATAATATTTTGCAAAATAGGTAATTCTCAAAATACAAACCACTTACCTTAACGCTTTTAATGGCAAGGCATCGCGTGGGCGTGAAATATTTTGATAGAAAAAGGAAGGTGGAGTTGAAAGTTCACACGCGAGCACTAACAAAACTAGAATATTGTGCTCACAAACCCACGATGCATTTACATTAATGCATCCAGATAACTTCATAAATTAATTTAGCCTATTGCCGTTTTGCAGCTTTACAACTATATATTACATGTACGGCATCGTTTCTCTTGTATTCGTAATCTAGAATTTTCTAGAATCTCGATGATCAGTGCGGTGAGAAAAATATTTATAATTATTTCAGACGCGCCTGAAATTGAACCGGTCTCCTCCGAGTGGGAGCCAACTTTTCTAACCAACGCTCCCCACCGTTACTGACCAAATACGACGCGAAATAAATCTGTACATATAATTCCCTTAGTTTTTTGGAATTACAGGATTCGAGCTTCGGGAGGTATCTCATTTAATAGAAACATTTCTCAAGTTCTTATTTTTTATATCTAATTTGTTTACTTTGTTGTTCATTAACAAATATTTTGTAAGTTATTCCATTTTTGGGAAGTACTTTTATTTTTGAAAAATAAAGACAAGGACACGTTACATTGCAATGCCATTATATACGAGACATTTATATATGAAATTTAATTAGATGCATTTTATGTTGTAACCAGGACTCGCAGAAGAAATGGCCGCACACAAGCCACTAGTTTGTTTGAATAATTGATTATGATTTCTTAACGTTAATAAAAAGTTATATATGTTTTTTTTGTAATAGTCATGAACAGATTGAGACACATTATTTCTAGCTAAAAAAGCAGCGAAGAGATAAAATCTGGACTTCAAATTTAGGGTCATTAAAGTTCTCAAAATCTTTCACATTTATTTGTTGGTTGTTTTATCGTCATCTGTAAGTCATACATGTAATAGACCTAATTATAATTCATTACAAACTTTACATCGTAACGTTATGACATCACAAAGTGCCGTCAACCATTATATTATCATCATAAAAGATAATCAAACCGAAGATATGTACATATATATTTTTCCGTTTTCATATCTTGCTTTTACCATTCACCTAAGGTAAAATTAGACAAAATTAACTGGATACATGTTAAGGCTTTACTCGTATTTTTCTATAGAGAGCATATAGTTGGGTGTTAGAGTTACTTTGACATGTGTTTGTTTTATTGTCATGTCATTGGTACTTCTGCTAACAATATTTGTAAAAAAATAGTGACGTAATATTTATTGGACATATTGCTGATGGCTTAGGTAAGTTTTAAAATTTTTTTTATTACTAATTAGATGGCTCTGTACTTTAGAGCTATTATAAAAATTGTGTTTTTTTCTTTGTACCAACTCAACTGTAAGAGTTCCGAATCTATTAGAAGGTCTTACTTGCTAATTAATAAACTTGAAAGCTCTACAGACTGCTTATGGTTCTATTAAGTTCACTTTATTATGGTAAATGGCACTAAAAAATAGCTTAGAAAAAAGAATCACTCACCAAAAAGCACTGTCATCAAATTAAATTCCCTCAGATCGTACAGGAAAAATGTCACTACGAAGACCAAATGCAACAATGTGATCTGATAGATTTTGTCCCATTTAAGCGGCGCCTTGAATTGAATTCCCATAAATGTGTCTCCTTTAAAATTACGGGTGTACTCCTCCAAATCGACAGTGTGTTTTGGTTTAACATAGGTAGTTTCCACTGTAGTTTGTCCACACGAAGAACCATTTAACTTGTTACCATTCAATGGAAATCCGTTACCACTTAAATCATTTGAATTTTCACTTCTTTTGTTGTTGGACACTTTTGTATATTTCAACTCACTATTAACGATGGTACTGTGGTGAGAACTTTTTACGTCGCCGTCCGATGAGTCGCCATCACCAACGATGGAAGACCCAACAGTACATCCCTTGGATTTGGCTGTTGCAACCTTGGTCGTTGCGACGCGGTCCAATGATGATAAGTGACCCATTTTGATTCAAATTTCACTTTTTTTTGTTTTTTATTTAGCTGTAATATTAATAAACTTAGATCACTTTTTCCATCAACGATTCACTAAAAGAGCAAACAAAAAAATCACAATGAAAAGTTGCGAACGATGTTCCCTTTTCCATTCGCGTTTGTCGATATTTGGAAAGTGACAGAATTTTCATAGAATTCGCGGTGTTACTAGGTGCAAATAGGTATATTCAAATGCCTGGAGGGTCTACCCTCTATGACTTCCGAGACGATCGTATCTCTCCGACGAGTCGTTCACTAATGAATGATCGCACTCAAAACTTAAAATTCTTCAAATCTAAAGAAAAAACCGTGGTGCTATGGTCGACGGTCGATGGGAGAACCTCGAATTTTTCTGTCGGTCGGTCATTCGATGCTTTGGTTTTGGTCAGGTTCAACGGTGAGATTGAAAATGTAATTGAGATGGAGCCATAGCACTTACGTACGAGTATGCGAGTGGATTTATGCTGTTGTTAGCGGTGTTCGTCGCTCGTCTGATGGACCCGTTTCTGTATGCAGATGTACAAGTTCGTTCAGGTGGTGGTCTTCTTTTGTCTCTAGGGCACCTACTAGTTTCGGGCCGTCAGCTTTAACTCGCATTACGCGATCATTGTATATAATTAACACATTCAAAAAAACAACTTTGGTACTTTTGGGAGTAGTTATCTCTCTTCTTACAACGACGAAGGTTTGTTAAGCCAGAGAGAGGGAGAGATGCTTTCACTTTGCGTAAGTTGTGCGTCCTCGGTCGGGATGGTATGTCTTCTAAATTATTGTCTTTCGCAGCGAGAAAATTTATCGAAATGAGTTTTGTTGTTGAATCCAATATGAATATAATTATGTACAAATCAAGCATTATGTAACAAAGGTTAATGAAAATCTACTGGCGATTGCGGCCAACATACGAATTATAACGATTGTGCTATTAAACACTGTGGTCTACCATAGTTTCGTAGAATAGACGTTTGATTAAATTGAGAAGCCGATTTCAAAAGAGTTTTTATATAAAGTTTTTACAAGTCGTACATATGCTCTTGAGTCTTGATATATACGTTTTATGCGTAATTCTTAGTAAGTGATTTTATTCGATGATTTCGTAAACAGATTGTGAGTATAAAAAAATGGCTTATGATGGTGGACAACGAGCACATAAACATGTAACCTGAAGGTGCAAGGTGATTTATGAGTTCTTAAAAGTGTTTGTATTTGAATACAGTAAGAGGAGAAAAATGTGATCTTTTGGAGTCAAGAAGAGATCGACGATCACAAAATAAATCGAAAAAAAATTTCTCTACATTTTAGATTAATATTTGTAAGTCACACTCCAGTGCTATGAAAATGTATACCGCCACATCAATAGCTTTCTCTTCCTCTTAATTTCCTCCAATTTTGTATAAAATAATTATACTTGGCCGTTGTGGTCCAGAGCCTAGCTTCTTGCGACCATTCCTCTTGTGCGTATTATATTAAAGCCATATTCGAAAAGCTAATGGAGAATTTTTTATGACAGTTTCATATCCCGGACATTTGTCAGACATTAGCGAGCTGGGAGACCGTGAAAAATCTTTGGGGTCTGTTTCTGAGATTCGAACTTCAAAACTCCGGCTCAGTAGTCCAATGCACTAACCATTATAGCCACAGCTCCCACCCCTACTTTGTATGGTTTATCTTATTAGTTATTTTACTTTTATTATTTTGCTTTCTGCTCGCTAAAACTTTAATAAAAAGCCCAACTTAATTTTCATAATGTTCGCTCAAACAAACTGTGGTTGTGACAGTGATGGAAGCAAAAAACTATATTTAGAGAATATTTTTCGACCGTCGAGTAGTCGTGCTTACGATTTCAAGTTAATAATGGTAAGAAATACAAGAAGTTTACGCTAGCCACCGTTTTAGGTATATAAGGAGACTCCAACAATGTTCACATTGAGGCCATTAAGGAAGCTCTGACCCAGAATAGAATCCTTCCTTACGCAATGGATCATATCCATGGTCGGCAGCAGGATTATACATGCCAACCGTGGCAGCTGTAACATTACCAAATGAGTCGACAGAGGCACCCCCAAGAAGGGGTCATCTCTCCTATGGTAGGCCAGTACTTTTCCGCGATCATTGAAGTAATGGAAAAGGCCATGGCTAAAGTCAGCGCCTGGGCAACAAGCTGTTGCCTTGGAGTCAACCCTGGGAAGTCTGAAATGCTATTGTTCAACACTAAATCCAAAATACCGGCTTTTTTCCTTCCAAAACTCAATGGAAAAAGTCTCAGCCTTACCCCCAGCGCCAAAGATCTCGAAGTAATTTTGGATAGAAAGCTTTGCTGGAAGGATAACAAAGAAAACAAGGTTAAGAAAGCGTGCGTGGCCCTCTATGCCAGCAGCAAAACCATAGGCAGTTAATGGGGTTTTCAACCAAAGATGGCTCTCTGGCTATACACATCTGTTTTACCGCCAAATCTTACCTATGGATCGCTGGTCTAGTGGCCAGCGATGAAGAAGAAATATAACGCCACCAAACTCAGCCGGTTACAGCGATCAGCAGCAGTAGGCATCACAGGAGCTCTACGGACTTGTCCGACCGAGGCCCTTAGCACCATCTTGCACCTATTACCTCCTGACATATTTGTATATATGTTGCGACTTATGTACGACTCAAAGGGTGGGTGGTTTATTACTTTTATTACTATTCCATACGGACACTGTAATATACTGCAGACGGTACCTATCTAGTGACTACAGCAGCGTCGAGTTTCCTACCAGGGGAAACTGGAAGGATGGGACAGTAACGATTGTCGCAAAAATATAGAGTATAGTAATATAGAGGGTAATGAGAGAGCGGAAAAATTGGCTAAGATGGACATCGCTATGAACGCTATGGAGAGGGTTAGCTGTCCAATGAGCTCAGTCGAAAAACAAATTCTCTAGTTTTTAAGTCACAGCTCAGGTAGAGCAGTATGTCGAACTGCCCCATATCAAGATTCATATGGCCATCCTACAGCAAAAGGAAAACCAACGAGTTATTATCTAGAATCTGGAAGGATATTGCCAGTGTTGTGGCTATCAGCAAGGGCCACTGGCCAGTGGGCAGCCATGCTGCTTAGTTGAGTATACCACACAACAACTCCTGCAGAAGTAGCAAATATGAAATTGAGAAAGAAACTCTCATACACGTCAGGGTCAAGACACCGCATTCGAGTTGATCCCGTACCTGAACGACACAGGAGGGATTTAAACCACTTAAATATCCATGCTAGGTCCATCGAGATTTGTGACATCAAAATGGCGCACCTCGCAAGTACAGCGGGGTCCACCACTCTACCTACCTACCTAGGAAATTTGTTCTTTCTTTTTAAATAATTCAAATTAGAAAAAGTGGCATGGTATTTTATTTATTTCAGACAGAAGGAGATAGAGAAAGTACGCTTTTTTATTTACTTTTCAGTAACTTAGTCTTAGATGAAGATTCAGTATCATTTTAATAATCAGCCCGATCACAGGAGGAGATCATTTTAATAAACCACTTTTTTCTTATGAATTAATGCAGGATTTTAAAACGTGACTTTTATTTTGTCCGACACTGTATTACTAACTTACAGTTCTATTGTGTTGGTAGCGCAGATAAGATCAGCTATGAGTATGAAGAAATAAATTATTCACTTCTTTAAATACACTGAAAGCAAATGAATTCAAGTTTAAGAACTATACGAGTACTCGTGGGCTTTGGGTTTTCCAGCCTTGTCTATCTTGGGTTTCAAGTGACGCACAACTACACGTGTAAGCTAGAAGTTTGGGCCACGAAAAATACAAGATCGGTTGGAATGGTAAGATCTTCTATGAAGCAATAAAACGATCAATTCATTGAATATACAATCAAACCAATTGTATTAACGTTGAAGTTAAAAAAAACGTTGGAATTTCAGCGTTTCGCTGGTTTTACGCGCAGACACAGGTAATGAACAATCTATGGCAGTTTATGAATATTATTTGCATTTTGTGTTTGGGCCACAAAAGATATAATACACTTCTAAGTGTTGAGAATTCTTTTTATTTAATTTTTTCAAAGGTTTTAAAAGTGTACTTACTTCTTGTTCAATGCTATTGACAAAACATACCTTACGGCTTTTGGAGCAAAAAATTCCCAAGAATATTTTATGTTTATATATCAGATTTGGTTTTCAGGCCTTTTAAGCTTCCGCAGCATACGGGAGTTAGGTTCGTTAGAGCCGTGCGGTGTGTTGGTAAATGGGAGGTGGATAACGTTGATTGTATTAAAGAATATCGAGTTGTATAGATACGTGCAATCGACGGAGCTCAAAAGGGAGGCGATGTATGAAAAGTATGTCAGCAATGTCTCTGCGCTACTCAAGGGTTTTTAAGTTTATGACTTTGAAGCGGTCATGGTAGTGAGGCAGGACACGATGATTGTCACAATGTAGACCTCGAAATGTAAATCGGAGAAAACGACGGGATGCTCCCGATTTCGTTGGCGGGCGTTTGTAGAAGCCCTATGCTCGCCCGCGGAGTGAAAGAAAGAAAGAAAAGAAGAAGGAGACAGGAGTCTTGTGAAGAAGAAATGGATTTAAAAAATTTGGTATCGTCAGCGTAGAGAGAGAGCGTAGAGTTTTTGATGACCCTATCAAGATCATTTATAGATAGAATGAAGAAAGGGGGGACTAAATGGCTGCCTTTTGGGACACCAGAGGTTACCAAAATCTTAACGGATCTGAATCCCGACCCTTAATGGTGCATAAAATTCACTTGTAACAGTCAATACTGCTTTGATGCATCCTTTTTTGAAATAAGACCTCTGTTCTACTTCCATTGGTTTTTAGAACAAGATGTAATGATTAATAGAAACAGTTTGGTGGCATTAGTACCACGAAGCAAAGGAAACTTCTTTTTTTTTAATCAAATGAACTATTTCCACAGTTTTGACATATATACAAATTTACGTAAACATACATTTTCAACATCATATTTGGCTCTACAATCGGTTTACGGTCCTGACCTCCCAAACAAGTGTGTTTACAAATGGTAATAATTGTCAAATGCCATATTAAAATAACCTTCCGTTAAGATATAACTTCAGCTGTTAGTTATTGGCTATAATAAAACTTTAAACGCCTTTACCACAGCGTATGAAGTTTGAGCTAATGTGGCGATAAATTGCATTTGTGCACTTTGTGTTAGTAATTTTTAACCCCCTTTTTATGCACATAACTCCCATAGTTTTTTTTATGTACATATTATAAGATTTTGCAAAGCAAATAACATGATTTAGTACTCCAAGCTATTTCTGCGGCATAAGACTCATATTTATACGCAATTGGAATGTAGTACTCCTATCTAGTTATATTGCGCGACTGGCCATGGAAACATATTCAATAGTCAAAATATAACTTATACTCAAAAGAAACTTAAAACATAATGTCGCTTTATTAACAAAATTGCTTAAAATGTTATGCGAACTACTGGGCGAACATTTACTGGAATTTGGAATTGGACTTCAAATCAAGAGAATTCCATAATTTAAGGCGACAAACCATGCAAACGTTCAAAAATATTAAAAATAAATCGCCAGAGTTACTTCTGTCTAACCCGTATGGTTAAGATTCCGGCTTTACTAATAGTTTGGAGGTCAGAGAGTAACTTTGTTAAGTAAGGACTCTGAAATCAAAGAAAAGAACAACTAATCTATACTAGTTGTTCTTTGCAGACCTACTGGATCTATACTAATATTATAAAGAGGTAATGTTAGTATGTGTGTAGGAGAACTTCTTCTCTCTTCTTCTTCTTCTTCTTCTTCTTCTTCTTCTTCTTCTTCTTCTTCTTCTTCTTCTTCTTCTTCTTCTTCTTCTTCTTCTTCTTCTTCTTCTTCTCTTCTTCTTCTCTTCGGAACTACTGGAGCGATTTAAAAAATTCTTTCACCAATATTTAGAATGGGCTTTCAGTATATTTCAGTATATTATCCCGTTTAAATGAAAGGTCCTTTCGTGGCGACCAATTTTGTAACTAAATAAGTAAAGTCGACGAAAAAATGGTCGGGCATCATAATGACTGTGCTATGTGATGCGCTGGTTTGTACGTAGTATCTATACTAATATTAGGTAATGGTAGTTTGTGTGTAGTAGATAATCTTCGGAATTACTGGACCAAATTCAAAAATTTCAAAATTATCTCTTTAGTTTACGTCGAAGATTTGTTATGTGAGAGACCCATCTAAAGTTGCAGAGAATTGTACTCCGTAAGTAGTTATTGGACCTAAATTTTTCGATACAAAGTGTTGGTTTGCCTATATTTACTGGTTGACAATGAGTTCAACGAATGTGCATCATTATTTTTTTCACACATTTATGACAAGACCATAATTGTCGTGACACCAAATTACAGCCTTCTTTTATATGGCATGCATTATTTACTTCGCGGTATCCAGCGATCGATTTCTTACTACAATGGCTGTATCATCAGCGTACGAAAAGGGAATGCTTTCTGTGCAGACATCGTGAATATAATAAAGAGTACAGGACGCAATTTGGAGCCCTGTGGTACCCCGTCGTCAATGCCCTTCGGTTCACTATGGTTTCCAAAAATTGACGATCAGTGAGATAATCAGGTCTTAACATAAGGGACAAACAAATGACTATAACTCCACTACCCTTTTCATTCGATTCTATACAAATTTCAATTGAAACTTAAATCACCCTTTTGTTAACGTCTACGTTTTAAGTTAGAGCTTTGTAAATTCTAGTCAGCAGATATTTGAATAAGCGAACTCAGCTTTACCTAAACTATTAAATTAAAAACATGTTATTGGAAGTATGTTTTACCCATCGGACACAATTTGAATTTTCATATCGTATCGTGACTAGAGTTAACACAGCTCTGCTTGCAGAGGTGCATTTAACATACAAAAGGCGATGTCACTTTATGTAAATTATAAATACGAGTACTTTAAGTTGTTAGTAAGAAATTTAAAATAAAAGAAAAATATTTTTGTACCGTCTAACGATCTCTCGGTACGCCGACTCTCTGTTTATTTCAGTCGCTGTATAGTAAATCGTATGGAACAAAAATATCTCG
Source organism: Nephrocerus scutellatus (assembly GCA_947095585.1). Classification (NCBI taxonomy): domain Eukaryota; kingdom Metazoa; phylum Arthropoda; class Insecta; order Diptera; family Pipunculidae; genus Nephrocerus; species Nephrocerus scutellatus. The sequence goes on along the minus strand of OX352761.1, from coordinate 113,234,580 downwards.
CCAACAAGCGTTTAATTTTTGCAATGCCACTAGACGAAAATATTGACACAAAATCAATGTATTGAACGTTTAAGATTTTTGTTGTTTTTCCTTTTAACCCATTTAGAGAAGTTATTTGCCAACGGCTTAAGTCTGGTATGATGATGATGATGATGTGCTGTACTCTATACGTCGACGTTTTTAGCTCAAGCGTGATGTGTATGGGGAATGAAAAATATTCGGTTTTTTTGGTGCATCTCTTATACTGATTCCATCATCAATATTATTATTATTATAAACAAACCAAAGATTGCACAAGGACGTGAAATGGAGAGGACCAATATAGAATTCATTTATTGTTGTTTACTGTAGTGATTTTCAAAGAATATTATGTTATTAAGTTTGTTTAATGCAGAAAATGGTATTAAGACGAAACGAAACTTTAAGTGGAATTAGACAATCGCTATGTAAGCAAAGTAGTAATGGTTGGGCAATAATTGTTTGTTTATGTAGTAATTTCAAAGATGTATTCTATTGTTTCAGTAATATCCTCTATTTGACTAGCTATACAAAGTGACTTGAACAAACACATCTTGGTTGCACAGGATATTTGCAGTTAATCAGAATTTTGGAAATTATAATAGATACTCCTATGAGAAAATGGATCAAAAGTACAAATTGCTTGTCAAAATCTGTCTATTTTCAGCTCCTTTTTGTGTTTTCTTTGCAAAGTTGACCGTTGACCGTTGACCGTTGACAACATCTTAGGTGGTGCCGTGAAATAACGCATTTAATTCATATGTGTGGGTGGGGCTCCAAGAACGATATAACCGATATAAACGATATTTTCCGACACCGGGGTCCATTCACGCCCAAATTTTTACAAAAAGTGTTGTCCATCGGAGATACACATGTGTATAAAATTTGAAGAAAATCGGGTATTTTTTTTATAAAATTTGTATTGTTGTCCTCAGACCCCTGGGCCCGATCACTTCCAAATTTTTACAAGAAGTGTTGTCCATCGGAGATAACCCGAGGCCCGAGGGGCACCAAACAGAAAGTGTTGTCATGGGATATACACATGTGCGCATTTTGTTTCAACAAAATCGGGCTTTAGGAAGTGGGTTAAAAATTGATCACAAAATTTGGTGTGCCAGTCCGCCAGTCAACCAGCCACGTGCACGCGAAGTTAATATAGCGAATTTATAAATCAGTTCACGCCATACTTTAAGAATGTGTTCTGAGTGCAGTGCCGCTTTACAATTGGGGTTGTTTTGTGGTTGGGTTGCAGTGCCTTGCATATGTTTTTATTAATAGTGGAATTCAGTATACTTTTGGTTGTTAGAGAATTTACATTAACAATTTTAATTTTTATTGACTGTGTTTTCCCCCTTTATCTGCTTTATAAGAGTGATCTGTTGTTGATTTGACTGGGAAGGAACCGCAATGGTAAGTGTCAATGATGCTTTGGCGTGTATGCCTTGTAGGAGGAGAAAATCAAAAGCTCTAAGTAGATATTATAAGAGCAGCTTTGAAAATATCTGCGCCGCAGAACATGAAAAGGAGAGAAAGAGCCGTTTCCTACTGAGGTTGACCCCAAATTTTGAACGCTTGGCGGAAAAATACTAACTACCTACATTGTCAATTGATATCAAATGAAAGGTAAGTTTTGAAATAACTTGCATTAGCCTATCATACCAATCGGGGTTTGGTGGTCCCGATAATTTTTAAAATACACACCGAAAAACACATTTTTTGAAGAAAAAAATTCTTCCTGTTGAGGCATTTCTTTTCTTGATCCCGCGAGTAAGGGCATGGGGTGCATGGCTTTGTGGAGAGGAGCTGCGAGCTATAGTGTACTTTTGCCAGAAAAGTTGTGAGTGTGTTTGTATGCATTAAATGTTAACTATTATCAATCGTTTACCCTTTCGATAGGCAAGACTTCTATCTTGGTGTTTCCAAAAGAAAACTGATAACCCTAATGGTCACGTGACACATGACATTGTCTTAATTTAATTCAAGTTCATGTACTTCTATTAGAAAGCGGTGAATTGTGATTGTGATATAAACTTGATTTCGTAGTTCAGGTAAAGCAGGGTTGCCATCGTATTTCTATCACACACACATTACCATGATAAAGCATGTTCGTTATGCTTATGATTATGACATTTTTAAGGGCTTTACGATATAAACAGCAACAGTTTGAAAAAACTTCTAAACATTTTGATAGTAAATTTGGTGAACGCGCTTGTTTTTGTTGTTGTTTTGAGATTAAACCAAAGAAAGAAAATTTAAAAGAATAAATTATAATTTTTAATTCCTATGAAAAATTGTATGTTGGGAAAAACCCATTTATGGAGACTAACCTTGGGCTTTTATGTTAGTTTTTAAAACGATTAACATATGGCCATGACAAATCTAAGATATCTCATTACCATACCATAAGACGAAGGCATGAAAGTGAACAAACAAAACCTATAATTAACACACATTGGACTCGGCATCATCATTAAAACTTTGTCTTCTGCTAGATGATGCTTTTTAAGAAAAATCATTTTGTTGTTGTTTTCCTTATTCGATTTTTTTAGATAACATAACGTTAAGTCGCTTCATAATTAACATTAGTGGACATGCAATCAATTTATTTTCTAAAGGGTTTGGACTTTTGAATTAAAATTATTTGTTTTGGTTTCTCATCTCACAAATATTTAATTTCTTATGAAATAACAAAAAACCCAACACGCATACTCATGATTTTTTTGTGTGGGTGTGTGTGAGTGGATGTGCATTAATATTGTTGTTCATCAGCACAGCACACCTGTGTTCTGGCGCAGAACACCAGCGAAACAAATGTAAATAGTTATAAATCACGAAGAAAATGACAATATTTATATTATGAGTGAGAAAACCAATTGTGCCAGCTAAGCTATTCCACATACAGTATACAGTATATGTAACCACAATAGAGGCCATAAAGGCCAAAGTGGAAAGAACACACAGCCACAAAACTTCGAGCAAGGTTTTTCTCGTCATCAAAATGACAAAAATAAATAAAAAGTCTGTTTAAGCGCGTTGGCAATAGCGCACTTTGCAATTAAGCAAAACCATTAACAATGCGGAAAATTAAAGAGTTGGTCAGGTGTTGCGGTTTGCCACTCTGTGATAATACTGCTGACGTTAAATGTAAATAAAATTATATAAGAAGCGTAAGATGTCAACAGTTTTCCACAAAATATACTCACATGGCGGCGACTGCAGCAAATGTAGTTACCGCACAGTTTACAAAATCTTAGTTTTGGAAGATTATTAACAAAAAAAATGTATTAATACTCGTAACTAGTGGAAATACCCGGTGTTTCCCGGCTGCTTCATCTCACTGACCCCAACCCAATGGACTGTTTTCAATTAATAAACTTATAGTTGTATTTTTATTTTTTAGTTTTGGTTCTAATCTCGTCAGATTGTGAGCTGAACTAACAAATAATTATCAGTGCTTGATAAGTACACTTTACAATATTTAAGCTATTTGAGGAATGGTAATTTCTAAAAGAACCTGACTTTAAGTTTTCCCAGAGGAGATAGGCAAAGCGCCTGTTTCTCTTGACTAAAATTTTTTCCTGATTGTATTCGCAAATGACTTCGTTAATATTGCTAATCAATGTTCTTTGAGGTGGTCACAAAAACTACTTATGCATCATCATATTGGCTCTAAGACCGGGATCCGATGCTGGCCTCCCGCAAAAAATCTCTGCACCGGTGCCTATTTCTAGCCGATGTCATCCAGTTTGGCATACCTAAACTATTGAAGACCTGGTCTAGGCCATTTTTCCAGCGTATGTTTGCAGGAATTGCTGTTGTGTCCCATAAATACTGTCACAAAGAATTTACCTAGCAGCATCCTCTTTGCACATAAGGGGCATCTCAAATGCGTCTAGGATGTCGGAGTGCATTTTGCCGACCACCCAAGACTCTCAGGATGGATAGGTCATGTAGAGCAAAAGAACAGCAATGCTATACCCCGCAAAGTCTTCAAATCTAACGCAGGGGATAGCGCAGTTAAGGAAGGTCTCGCCTTAGATGGCGCCCCCAAGTGAATGGTGATGTGATACTTGTGCCCAATTGGAGGCAGTTCGCGAAAGAAGGTGGTTATTGGAGAGACATGCTAGTTGAGGTGCAGGTTCACCCCAAACTGTAGCGCTACCGAAGTAAATACGTTTTAGTGACATTTTGAGCTCTTCTTGGAGACGTTTGCATTTGCACACAGTGGTGTATATTTATATAATATTTCAATAATCACGAAGGTAATTATCAGCTTAGAGTATGATGCTTCCTAACAATAAAATAACAAGGATGAACGCTAACTATGTATTACGAAATTAGGTCCTGTCAACAAAGATAACTTTCGAATCTGGTTAATCTTTGTCGATGAGATGCTTGACTGCCAGTCCATTAACCATCTAATGTCTGCTGATCTTTAATTCCGCAGCAACATTGATAATATTCTACAAATTCAAAACGCTTTTGAATTTCAAAGAACTAATCAAAAATCTTCCCTTCTTTAATTTGTTATCTATTGAGATTTTAGTTCGGCCGGTATATAACCACAATGGTCATGTAGCTGTGCTTTAATTATTTACCCATTACACATAATAAAATAGTTCACACCTCATATCTTATAAATAAAAAAACCTTTACAGACCCAGATTACTACGAAAAAGTGCGTTTCATCACTAAATTCTGAACTGGACAACATTTATAACGCGATGACAACAGTCCCTTGACGCTTTTTTTTTCAAGTGTTAATTGTCAATGAAATATTGATGTCTCAAGCATGCAATAACTTATTAAAATGACCATCATCATGTAATGTTTGTTGGAGATAAAACAAAACAAACGTGGAACGAAACCAAACCAAACCAATATTTGTGTCCACGATGTAGTGAACCATAAAATCCGATGGGATTGCGTGATAATTTATGTCTGACTTAAGATGCCCTGTGTTACGAGTAAAGTTTGCGCACAATAAGATTTCTTAGGATACTAATGTTTAACTGCGGCTACATTATGTTAGTGAGGTAAAAAGTCAAGAAGGTTGGAACGCCATCAGCATTACGCATAATCGTAAGGTCAGCTAAACTAATGTTGTTGACCAAGTTTAACGATTCTATTGCATTTGTGAAAATAACCATTTGTGTGAGTATATAGGTAATGGCTGGATCGTTGCTTTGATTTTATGAAATAGCGCTAATTTCATTTGCAATTTACTTGGCTGACAATTTACGGTGACAAAAAACACAATTAGCAAATCGTTAGTTACTTGCATAATTCCGAGTAAGTACCTATATGACAAAACAGAATACTATACTAAAAAAGTTGAATATTCATTTATTTTGTTTTTAGCAATCGATTCAAGGTAAGTCTGACTCAAACCGTAATACATGTTGGACACTATTGCTTGAAATTAATTTACAAAAAAACTCAAGTAAAACTTTTGATTTCATTTAGATACATTAGAGTTATTAATGAATAACTCGCTAGAGTACTAATCTTTTGTATAGAAAATATCGATTTGGATTCTTATAATTTATTGTGGGTGAGCGAGAAGTTTTCTCAGCAAGCGCTCTAAGCTTGTTCTTATCAACAAGAAGTAAGTGATCCTGAGTACTATACAAAGTGTATCAGTTTAGATGGCAAATACTCAAATGGGTGATTTCTTACTTTAATATGAGAATTAAATCCTATGGTCTATTTTCACCCCTTGTGGTGCACGTAGCGTTTTAATGCGAAGAAACTTACTGTTGTTGTCACTAAACGCACTATAACTCTTGAACCCTTCTAGGTACCTAGGTACAAGGCCACTGTTGATCTTTTTTAAAAGAAAATTAAATCTTTATTATCAAAAAATGTACATTTTTTAAATTCTTGAAACCATTACCGGTCATCAAAATCAAAAAAAAAAATTTTTAAGTTATATTTTTAAACGCGATTATCTCGAAAAATGCTCTCGAAATTTTTTCTTGCAAATGCAGTATTAAAGCCTATTCAAATTTCTACAAATTCATAGCACAAAATGTATGCATTCGGTTAACAGGAGCAGAGTTAAAAATGAAAGTACCATACCTTGAATGCTTCCAGCAACATCCTTTTTGAAAGAAAGTTAAATCTTTAAGATCAAGCAATGCATTTTCCATATTCTTAAATATTCCTATATTATATTATTAATTTTATATATATTTATTTTTATATATTTTATGTTTCGTCCGTTTTCGTTTTCTTTTCCTTCGGTTACCCACTTTTACCCCCATTTTTTTACGTCAGAAGCCTACTGAAAAGGCCGAAAGCGCGCTATGGGCAACCAATCACTGCTATTATGCGTCTTAATAACATCGACGTTTCAGACAAACCTGTCATGGGCATTGCTGAGGCATTTAATTGCTATTTCGCAAATATAGCCAATAGCTTACCACCATGTCCCGTCCTAACGCCTTGTACCTCATGTTCATCCATTTGTAAAAATTATAAAAATAATTCGTATGGTGACCCCTTGACCTAGGAGTCTGACCACTTTCAAAATATGCCTATTAAGTGCCTATTATGGTAGAAAACCCATATGCAAGTTAGAACGCGATCGGTTGAAGGGTTTGGCAGTCCATACCGGACATGAGATCATGTTTTAAGTTTTTGGTGGTTATGTGGTTTCCTCACCCTATTTAATTTTTTCCGCCCTCCGTCTGTTTAACGTTAGTCTTAGGCACTCCTTGGGGTTACCACACAAATTCATTTCAATTAACCTTATACTATAGGTACAACAAGCTAGGACAAACTCCATAACTAAATATATAAACAATGTACATTTTTTTAAATTATTTTAACTATACCGATATAAAGGTCGAATTTAATCCACATGTTATCAAAGTAACATCTTCTCCAAATCGTTTTGATGTAAATGAATGGGCCGGAATAATCAGTAATCGGTAATGGTCCTCACATACTACACAAACGACTAAAATCAAACGGATACCTGCATTTTTTGACGAATCACCTGCCAGAATTGAAGGATGACGTCCTATTACAGCCTCGAATCAACATGCTCTTTCAGCTGCGTGGTGCTCCTTGTCCAAGTGGATGTTATTTTACTGCATTTTTAAGTGAACATTATCAAAACCGATGGATTGGTAGAAACGGTCTGGTATTTTGACCGCCTAGGTCACCGCATCTAACTCCTCTAGATTTTTTTGTGTGGGAAAGAATGGTGGAGCGGGTATATTCCACAGAAATAGAAACAGAATAGAAAAAGATAGGAAGGAGGCTTGAACATGCAGCTCAGACGATTGCAATGTACTGATGCCTCAAATAGACTTGAAAAGTTTAAATTCATTTTTAAAACTTTTAATTTTAACCATGCTTCTGTTGATCGAATGCATTAACATTGCATTGGTCTAAAAAATTTATTTATTTAAGTATTAGCAACATAAACTGATACACCCTGTATGCAAAATACGAGCTGGTAACACAAGGACTTTTCCTTCATACTTTCCTTTTTACTTTTATATTTAGGGGGCGTTACAGTTACCGTTAATTAACATTCTTTGAATTTTGTTTATTTATTTATATACAAAAAACTAATTTTTTAAAGATTTCGATTTCATTGTGATTTTTTTAAGCTCTTTTTTCTACAAAAAGATGATACGAAATTACCTATCTTTAAAAAAAATTAAAATTCCACAAGCCCAAGGACTCGATTCGAATTTCACACTGTACACTTTTGAACACTTTTTTCCAACTTTATTGGTTGTTTTAAAAACTTTTATTTCAAATTACGAGCGTTAGTTTTTTCTTTTCAAGTCACGATCGCTTTCCTTATTAAAAAGTTTACAAAATGTCGATTAGTACCGCGCTAACGCGTAAATTCGAAACCATTCATCTAAGCGGGACCCAAAGTATCGATCAGTTGCAATTTCAAATTGCACACTGATTCCATCCGACGAAATGACGGGACAATGAAGCAAAGTAATTTGTCTAAAACTGCCAGTTCCAGCAGATTTTCTTTGTACCAACACATTGAATGGTTTGTATTCTAAGCTCGTGTAGGTGTACAAATACCGTATATGCATATTTCAGTTTTTCAGACAATATTCCATGTTGACAGTTAGCTGTACTTGTACTTTGTGTATACGTCCTGGTGTGCGTTTAGGTACTTGAGCTGGAGTTGCCAAGCGGTACAACGAACAATCGACTAACCAATTCAAGTACAGACAGACACACCAGTATGTACACCTGACGTAAACAAAATTCATGCACAATTTAATATTTATGAAAATTTGTTTTTCTTTTTGGTTTTTTACGTCACGGCACGTCAATGGTTGTCGTCGTTGTTGATCGTTGAATGGAACTAATTATGAGGGCATTATAAGTAGATCAAAGTTGTAACATCAAAGATACCTCATTAGTGACGCGTACGTTTAATTTCTGGTACACGCATATTTAACCCTCGATCCAAATCACATCGTTTTATCAAGGTTGCTAAGCTAAAAATCCTATCGCGAGTTATAATAAAACGAATGTGCTCGCAGTCTGTTATAAGAATAAAATAAATGGGACCCTAGTTTGTGTTATTTAATTCAATGTCAATTATCCTCGATATCCCTTAAAACATGCGCTAATTAAAAAAACACTGTATATCAACATACCTCTGTCTTACGAACTCTTATCCATTGAAGAGTACAATAATTAAAAAAAACCTCCCATATAACACCACACTCTATCGACACACCTTTGTATTATTAATACTAATCATCTCAGCGACCCCAAAAACTATACATTAATATTAGTTTTGTATGCTGTGAAATCTTCACATATTTTTGACAATTAATCATTAACCATTCATGTTTTTGGCTGCTTCACAAATAGAACTATCATATCTTAAAACCCACCTTGAACTTGACGTACACAATAAAAAGCAGCGTGAATAGTACTGCGTTCGCTGCAACTTTCCTTCCAGGAGAAATGTCAAAAAGGAGGTGAAATTTTCGTTAATAGCTACACAGTCGATACGCATTCGCTGTGATATCTGATTACACCATACATACGTTATTACTATTGTGACAACCTAAGGTGCAAAGTGGGTACGAATTGGTGGTTTCAAACAAAGATAAGTTAAACATTATTGGACCAAACAAGTGAGATCATTTTATCAATGTTGATTAACTGAACTAAAACCTTGTCGCTTCAAAAAATAACATGTTTTAGTATATAAATAAAAGCTGGCTAAAAAAAAAATCATCATGACATCCCGCAAAAAATCTCTCCACCGGTCCCGATTTCGAGCCGATGTCATCCAGTTTGGCATCCCTAAACTCTGGGCGTCCTGGTCTACACTATCCTTCCAGCGTAGGCCTGGCCTCCCTCGCTGTCTTGTTCTATTAATCCTACCGCAAAGTACTTTCCGGCAAGATCCTATTCGCTCATACAGGGTTTTTCAATAAGAGCACTTCAACTTTTTTTTTGAATAAAATACAAACTGTTCGACTTTTGAACTAATTTTTTTTTTATTAACGAACTTGAACATATACATATGATACATTTAAGTATGAAACTCGATTTCTTTTGCATGACCACCGCGTGCGTTTTACGAAGTCCAATCTTTGAACCCAATCTTTGGCCCAATGACGCCGCCGGCATGTAATCCGCACCAAACAGTGACTTTTTCGGGATGCAACGGTGCCTCATGAATCACGTGTGGGTTGCTTTCTGCCCAGTAACGCATACTTTGCTTGTTGACAAATCCTTCTAGCCAAAAGTGAGCAAAAGTGTTAAATGGACCGTAAAATGGCCGTAATGCTCTTAAAGTAGCGGCAACAGAACGATTATTTTGATAAAAAATTTGCACGATTTGCAATCGCTGTTCACATGTGTAGCGTTCCATGATGAAATGTATACTAATGAAGTTTCCAAATGACAAAAGAACAATAAAAAATATGGCGTCGTTCGCTGACCCTATCGGGGAAAAGTTGAAGCGCACCTGTTGAACACCCGATACTATCTCGTTTATCCGCCGCTAGTTTTCAGCCAATTTACAAACCCAAAAAAAAAGTAGTGTCATAACAGCAGGTAGTGTCATATAGCAGAATATATTAGCTCGTGTGTCTATAGAACTGGCATGTTTTTGGTAGGAACGATTTTCAGTACTACTCTCTAGTTAAAGTACAAGTTTTGGTAACATTTTTGAGGACAAAACAAGTCTGATGATTATCGTTGATAATCATTTTCGTCGAAATTTTTGTCAACTGGTTATAGCCTATGTTCACGCTGAAAGTCCATTCTAAATACTGGTGATAACATTTGTGAAATCAAGCCAGTATTCCGAAGATTACCTCCTACACATAATAAAAATTTATAATATTAGTATGGATTTATAATTATCCCGGAAATTAAACCATTTTCACAGGAAATTATACGAACGTGAAGATAATATTTGATTTGAAAAGAGCACAGTTGTCATATTATATGTATTTCTAGAAAACTGCCTTATTCAGGTGCTAAATTCTTGGTAAATTAATAAATTTATGAATCTAAAGGAAAACAACTGCAAAATTTAACAAAATAACTGAAAATGCCTTTTCACATATATTTGCTCTTATTGAGATAATGATCCTGCGGAAGGTTTTCCATTTCCACGACAGCAGCTTTGATTATGCACTCGACAATACTAGCTCCTGTTTCGACTGCTGATGTTAGACCCATTTTAACGGCATCTGAGGTAATAGTTTTCAAATTTGTAGCAATTCCCAACGCAGCAAATACTCTTATGAATGCAGTTGTGCAATCGTTTCCTGAAAAAACCAAATGGATACACTCAAAAAAAAAAAAACTTCTAGTGTATCCATCATACCATAATCACCAAACTCTCCAGTCTGATAGTCACTGGGCAGCAAATAGTGGTACTGAGGCCAGTAGCTCTTCGTTATCAAGAATATTGAATTCGAATCGGATGGTTTGAAATTTTTGTCCAATCCCCAGATGAAGTGCGCTGAATTGATTAGCCAGCAAGCGTTCAAAACGATCAGATATCTCAGCGAGAATGTAACAAAGATAGCTGCTTTAATGGAGTCACCCCAGTACTCCAGTGGCGCATTAATTGGCAACAACACATGCAGCACAAAGTAAAGAATCCAATAGAATCTGATTGTGGAAATACGGGTACGCGTATAAATTGCCTAAAACTCACACAGCTACGCCACTTACTTCTTTTGAAACATAACAATTTTGTCCTTTTCCAAATCAGACATATCGACTTCTTCCAGTTGTCGCTGTTGATCAGGTGTGTAATTCTCGATTTGGGCTCTCACCTGCGCCGACAGGAAGCATTTGCTGCTGTAGAATGGATCCTCTTCGGTGCCGAATTTATCATGATGCAAACGATGAACTCGAACCCAACTGTAGATTGAACCCTAAAAGATGACAATAACAATAATTGCTGTGGAACTTTAACTTTATGGCAAACTACAAGCAAATCCAACTGCGAATTAACTCAACATTTATACTACTTCTTCTTGTTATTGTTTGGTTTGACATTTTTTAGTTTTTTGGAGATGGCTAAATTGATTTTCATGGGTTGCCAAATGTTCAATTTGATTGATGCACAACAAACAAATTAACAGACTATTTTACTTTGACATCTAAATAGTTACATTTCATTCTTTGACTACGCACAAATACTTAATTGTACTTTCTAGATATAATAGAACGCAGTAATTAAGTATTCAATAGTTATATAGTTATTTTGTTCCATTTTTCTTATTTATAATAACGTATCCATAAACAAGAACAAGTATATAAATCTAAAATGAATGTATCTACCAGTGATTGTGGTTGTTGTATTTGCTTTACGAATTAACGAATGTCTGCGGCGTTTACATGTTGCAAACGTTTTTGTTTTATGTCGCAGATGTGTTGTGTTGATAGCTTATATTTGATTTTGGTTTTATTGTTGTTCTCAAAACATACCTGTCCAGCAAGCGTCTGGCAAATCATTAGAAAAACCCGTAGCGGTGCATTGGCCTCATATGTTTTGTGTGCCCATAGTCTGTGAGCTCCTGCAGTTACACCAAGAATTCCAAACAAACTAAGCAATGTCGCTGGAAATTGTATTGATCATGAAATAGAGTTACATACTTGTGATCTGTAAATACTCACTAAAGACAAATGTCAAGAATGATGTGTTGGTTAATAGGACGAAAATACCATATAGACCAAGGATATTCAAGTGGATATAAAAGAGTACAAATGGCCAACTGGCTTCTCGCTTAACACGTATTTTTGGCTCTTCAGATGACTCCGATTTTGATGGTTGAGTTGTGTTTTTGCCATTTGTTTCGACGTTTGATGTGTCCATTTTGCTAAAGTTCGACCTACGACGAATACAAGGAATTATGTAGAAAAGAAAAAAACTTCTCGGAAGCCCTAAGGATGGCTCAATGTAACACTGCAGTAGAATTCTGGAAGCTGGCGAAGGAACTCAATGGCAAGTAATATACCATCAGTAAAACTCTAAACCGTAGCGTGTTATGTACTTATTTTAGGGAATTGCTGAATCCGGAAATGGTTATACTTAAGCTTCATTATGCTGCTCCTGGTTTAACAAATCATGTACCAATTTCACCGCGTGAAATTAATGTAGCCCTGGCTGGGCTTAAGGATAGCAAAGCTCCTGGATCTGACCGAATACCGGTCAAATTTAATAAATATGGGACCATTGAGCTTACAGACAAGATTGCTCTTGTGTTTAATAAAATAATGGATAATGGCATTTATCAAGGAAGCCCTGATCTACCATATCCATAACAAAGGGAATAAATCAGACGCAGCCAACTATAGGGGTGTCTCGTTTCTTAATGCCTCTTACAAAATCTACAAAGCGATTATCCAAAAACAGCTCACGAGATGGATTAGGGATAATAATTTGTTGAAAGAATTCCAGCAGGATTTAGATAAAGTATTGCGGAGTCCGAAATAAAGCCGACTTTTGAAATTCGGCCTTATTTCACTATCAAATGCGAAATAAAGCCGAGTCTGCCTTATTACGCTTTGAATTTATACACACTTCCTTTCTTTCTTTTAAAAGGCAGAATTCTGGAAACAATTGCTTCGGCTTTATTTCACTTTCCGGAAGTTAACGAAATGTATTGTTTTACAAACTATATGGTATAGTAATGTCGCTTAAATTCGGCAGGACCCTACAGAACCTGCATGAAGACACAAAATAGGCAGTGTGGGATGGGGAAGGATCTTCAGAGTGGTTTCAAACGTAGGCTGGATTAAAACAAGGATGTTCTTTAAGCCCGGCATTGTTTGAACCCTTCATTGAAGATCTAATCTATTTTCTACCCGGTGGTATAGAGTTCGCAGGTACATTGATAAAGGCCCTGATGCTTGCAGGCCACATAATTATGTTTGCGTACACTCCTGAGACTATCCGGAAGATGATTAATCGGTTATATGAATACTGCCAATTATGGAGCTTAGTGGTTAACTTGGAGAAGTCTTGGAGGTGGCAGGAACTGTGCTAACGAAAAATGGCTGTACAATGGAGAGAGAATTAATATAGTAAATAGACTGGAAATACCTTTACTTCACAAAAAACTTTAATATGAAAAAACATTTCGATGAAAAAATCGTATAGGCCAAAAAAGCAATAAATGTTGCCTGGAGAATTTGTTTCGCCAACAAACTTATTTCGCATAGCGGCAAATACAAGGTTTTTGAAGCATGCCCCGAAGCCATTATGCTATATGCAGCCCAAGTATGGACACCGTAGAAAAGCTGTTGAGTTTCTACGTAACAAGAACATTTCAACTTTCACCGAATACACCTAACCACATCTTAATTATTGAGACAGTACTGCCCCCAGTATTCATGAAAACGCTTAAGATGCAAATGGACTTTATCCTGAAGGTTCCTTAAATGCTAAATGATCGACTGCCGAAGAAAATTGCACTTAGCACAATTTCCAGCCGTCAAGCTGGTACGCGGAATGGCTGGAGCTAGCACAAAACTGTGGGATGGTGCTTTAATTTAATAAAAAGAGTATAAAAATTGGAAACCAACGCTCTATACGAGTAACCTCATAAAAAATGGACCTTCAACTAAGGGAGCGCTTTCTAAGAGATTCAGTGGCGTCGATTCACAGAACCACGTATAGCCAATTATGTCACAATCAGCAAGACAGTAACTTCCGGAAAGAATAAAGTGTGGATGAACTATCGATGGGAATAAAACTTCGTTACGATATACTCCAGCTGACTTTTATTCCACATAGAGATGATCTCCCAATTATTTGCGCCCTATGTGATCTTGGAGAAACGGAAGCTGTCTTTCATTTTCTTGGAAGGTGTCCGATGTTGAGGGAAGCGTAAAGACACTCGGGACCGGACGTGGACGTGGGTGCTTTAATGAGCCTAATGTTACACAACTGTATCCCTATTGCAAAGTTTCTCTGGTGTATCGAAATCAAATTATTACACACAATTTCTAGAGTGATCTCTCATTCCTTCGTGGTAAAACTAGTAAAGTATTATACAGAATTAATTGTCAGTCGGCAGACGGCAGTACCATGCTTTTTTGATTCGTAGCAAAAAACATTACTGTAACACTTTAAGCGAATGGTCAATAAAATAAAATCTATCTAAAATCTATCTATCGACCTAATAAATATATGCTGTTGAGGTTTAATTAAAATTAATTACTTTTATGTTAACAAAATGGGATAAAAAAATTCCTATGAATTAATTTCTGGGTGCAGTACTATCGACTACTAGACTACTACACTGAACTTTTGTCGCCTCCATTTAAGAATAAGGCTTGCAACATTTTTTTATTTTAATAAAATAAGAAGAAATACGTACGACAAACTTACTATATTATGATATTCAAATGGATAATCAATTCAGCCATTTAAATATCATATAATTAATATAAAATACATACTTACTTTTACTATAGAATTTCGATCAGGTCACAAAACGTTCTCTTTTACTTTCAAAATTATAAAGGATTGCTCAAATAAAATAAGCAAAACGCATAAAATTGTGTAGCAACAAAGGAAATGAATTGTTTGTGTTATAATATGTATATACTCGTATTATATTCCTTCGCAGCACTGCTATATACGATTTATATTTATTATGCAAGCTGGGATCCGTGTGACCCTCATTTATGGAAATTAATTCTGATTAAAGTATTGTTTAAGTGAATTTCATTTGAAAGCAATAGCATTTAACTTGATATTCGTATTCCTACATTCATGGGTTATTTGAAATAATTATCAATCCAAAGTACACACTACTTATCATTATTTACCATCGAGAATAGAGCAATATGTATTGGTAAATGAAATTTCAATTTTGAATCACATACATAAATTGACTACACTTTTAATTAGAGTAACCAAAAATATTGTAATAAAATAATCGCGTGCATGTGCTAACATATACGTCTTCCGCGGATCTCCAAAGGGCTATACAAGATAAAAACTAGGCTTAAGAATAACAAGGCAAAGTAGAACAACTTCATCATAATAACAACGACATATATGAACCCTACTGCAAGATAACAATCTCAAAAATTCGTCATAGCTACAATTCATTCGGGTGGACTATCTAATATAGATTTCTTTTCACGTGTACATCATGTCAAGACAATTTCGAATTATATGTGTAGAATATACATGTCGAAATGCATACATCGTTTACTGCTGGGAGAAGCTTTTCAACAGCAAACCAGTGATGCTTTACAAACTCCTCCTGAGAGAGTTAAGCTTAGTCGTAGTTGTAGAGGTAAACACGACTCCGACGTGACCAAAAAACACACGAGTTTTTGTCACCGCACTGATCATCTAGATTACAAGTACTGGGTTTATGAGGACAATAGTCTAGTTTTTGAGTGCTCGTGTGAACGAACTCAACTCGACCCGTCACAACACTTTCTTTCCTTCTTCTATCCAAATATTTCCAAGCCCACGTTGTGCATATCCTTTGAAGCGTTCGCTAATTATAAAACGTAAAAAAACCTCATTTACCTGCGATACAGACACACCAGCATTTATTTAATTCTTTTTTTATAAAGTCATCAAATAAGTTTGAAAATTGTTTTTCTGTAACTAATTGTTCTATTCGGCAATAATCTCATCAGTAATACTTGTGGGTCTGATGTTATACCAATATTAGTATATTTCTATTAATTGTCGTACTGGTTGTTTACTTTGAAAGATGGTCTAACCTAGTTGGCACAGTTCTCAACGATGTAAAGTCATTAGCTACCCATCCCAAAGTATCAATATGATTGATTTAACAAAAAACAAAAAAGTCTCAGTGTTACAACTTAATAATTATGCTTAAAAATTTATGCGTTTATGCGTTTAAGGAATATTGATGTAAATACTGGCGAAATAATTGTTCTTTTCGTTGTATGGATATGTAGATACACTTAAATTGTTGTTATTGTTTCTTTGAGAATGAAAAAAATTGTTTCTTACTTTAATATTTAGTAATTAATAAATTAAATCAAATCAAAAAAAGCAATTGAAAATTAATTGTTAATCAAAAAACATTAACAAAATATAGCAATTAAAAATGCTTACCTTATGTATAAAGTATATAGTTTTTATTTGAAAAAAACGCTCATATATTTATGATCTACGTAAATCACACAACTTTGTGGTAAATTTCAATGTTAAAATACAACTCCACTTCTACTCCAACATAGGAACGTGTTAGGAGGAAATCCTAAGACCCCGATGCTTCAAAAGCCAGAAACGAACTGAATTCCACAAATTGTTGAAAGTACTACCATACACTTTTCAAAGGTACTCGTAATTAATTTGCGGAAAAATAAATTCAACAGCTTGACTGTATATAGGAAACGTAAATACATAAAGCGACTTAGGCACTTGGAATGAATAATTAAATATACTTATAGCTGCATTTTTATTGAATTGTAATCGCGACTACGTTGTTTTGGGTCAGGAACCTGTAAAAAATTACAGTAGAGCTATACATATACAATTTTTAGGAATGGAAAGAAATTCCCTATGATTTGAATACATTTGTAGGAAAGAAGAAGTTTGCTAGCCCTGGATATCAGATGCTATAAGACTCAGCTTCCCCTGAAAATTTCAGCTATTTAGGACGTGTAGAATAGTTGGTTTAAAACGACCTCGATGAAGTTGAGACCGAAAGACAACCAAGGTTCATGTTAAGTTAAAAAGATACTTTTCAAAAAGAGAAGTAGTGTTGCGTTATATATACTTCATTATACTTCAAATCGAATCAAAACCGATCCAAATCAAAAAAATGTATTCTCAAGAAGTTTGTTTTGCTCTCATCGTTTTGCTTGAAGCGGAAGTCATACCAGCGGGGCCGTTACCATTAGGTGGCAAAATTTTAGGGACAGTAAAAAAATGCCAAGATAAAATAAGAAAGAAGAGGAAAAATTACAATCCAATTATTTTGAAAAGTACACGAAATAATGGCTCAAAAAGTCGAATGTAAACATTGCTTCTATTTACCTCAAAACTAAAGATCCCCTGAGTAATAAACGCAAAACAATACGTGTGCCCGGTGTTGAACTAAAGCAAGTTACGAAGCTCTTTTTCCTGAATTTACCAATATCTGTGCGAATTGCGATGAGAAGTTTCTCAAAACTTAAATTAAGAAAAACAAGAAAAAAGAGACTCATCGGACTAGCTACAGTTTCAGTTAAAAAAAACGGCCCATAAAAATATAAAATTTTCATGTAAATTCTCTAATCGGAGATACACATGTGTGCAGTTTAATAAAGTTAAGTTAAGTTTAAAAAAATTATATGGGAATCCTTCTGTCCCGGGGTCCATTTTTTAAAAAATTTGTATGGGAGCCCACGTACTCCGAGGCCCGATTTCTTCAAAATTTTTACAAAAAGGGTTGATAATCGGAGATACACATGTGTATAAAATTTAAAGAAAATCTGGTATTTAAAAAAAAATTGTATAGGGGTCTCTAAAATTTTTACAAAAAGTGTTGTCCATCAGAGATACAGACATATATAAAATTTGAGAAAAATTTTTAAAAAATTTATTTGGGGCTCCCCGACACCGGAGCCTGGGGTTTCTTAAATTTGTACAACAAGTGTTGTCCATCAGAGATAGACATGTGTATAAAACTTAAAGAAAATCGGTCTCATTTTTAAAAAATTTATATGGGCACCCCTCGGCCCTGTGGCCCAGGGGCCCCTAAATTTTAATAGTAAGTGTTATCACCAAAAATACAGATGTGTGCAAAGTTTCAATGAAATCGAGCTTTTGGAAGCCGGTTAAAAATTGATACCAAGATTCCAAGACACACAGCCAGACGTGCCACGCGTTATGTTATTAATATAGAGAATTTAAGAACAGCCCATAAACATTTTCTTGTAAATTCTCTAGTCGAAAATACACATGTGTTTAAAATTTGAAGAAAACCGGGTACTTTTTTTATAAAATTTATGTGGGTGCCCCCCCGACCCCGGGGCCCGAGCACTTCTAAATTTTTACAAAAAGTGTTGTCAATCGGAGATACACATGCGTATGTTTGAAGTGAAGTGAAGTATTTGTGTGTGTGAGAAAATCTGTTAAATTTTGTAAAATATTTGTATGGGAGCCCCCCGAGGACCGAGGGTGCCTAAATTTTAACAGAAACTGTAGTCATCGGAGATACATGTGTGCAAAGTTTGAGCTTAATGAAATGGGTTAAGATTTTATCACAAAATTCTACCAGCCAGCCAGCCAATAAATAATATTGTGGTAAATTTTAAAAGACTTATGTGAGAGTCCTTCGGTCCTGGGGCCCGATAACATCAAAATTTTCTACAAAAAGTGTTGTCCATCGGAGATACACATGTGTATAAAATTAAAAAAAAATTGTATGAGAGCCCGCCCGACACCGGGGCTTGATCACTTAAAATTTTAACAAAATGTGTTGTCATCGGAGATACACATGTGTGCAAAGTTTTAATAAAATCGAGCTTAAGGATGTGTGTTATTAATTGATTTAATTAAAAGATTTGGTCCGCCAGCCAGCCAGCCACAAACAAACGTGCTCGCAAAGTTTTAACTAACAAGGATTTTCTTAGTAGCGGCGAGCGAAAAGAAATCAGTTCAGCACTAAGTCATTTTGTCTTAATGGCAAATATGAGATGCAGTGTATGTTTTTATGTTTAATGAATTTTATTATTTATTATGTTTCGTTAAAGTAGCATATGTCGACTTAAGGCAACATCGAGTTTATACGTATTAGCTAATCACATTATAAATCCTAAAACTTTTTTTAATCTGGGTCTACAGCCAGGCCGCATTGCTAGCAATAAAAGGCCCAGTTTTCAACTCCAAAACAACGTGGAGCTTCTACTGCCACCTAATCGAACTGGCTAAAGCCAACAAGATGGTCTACCGGCCATTCAGGCATCGAAGGAACCGAGGCAGAAGATCTCTGTGCAAGAGAAAATGCAGAAGGAATTTTCACAATCCCCGAACCAAGCCTTACCTATTCTACAAGCCACCTCAAGACCAAAATAAATGAGTGGGTAAATATCGCAATCGTAGCAGAATAGGAATCATCAATTGGGATGAGACAAACCAAAAAGCTGCTCAAATACAACATAAAAGACATAAACAAGGCAGTTAAGTTAAACCGCCATGCACTCAGATCTCTTGTCTGGTACATGACAGGACACGGCCCATTTAACGGCCACTTAATAAAAATGGGAAAATCCCAAACGGATCGCTGCCGCTTCTGCAACGGGGCAAAATAAACGCCAGAACACATACTCTTCATATGTGACGCCCTAACTCACACAATTCCATGTCAAAATATCAAACCGATCGACCTGGCAGAAATGGTGGCATTCATAAAGGAACTAAGCCACCACATATTGTGGTAACTATCTGGGATGCACAATATATCTCAAGGTCGTAGTGTACAAGGCTTCTCAGCCACCAACAATAAAAGAAAGTACTACTAGTTTTATGAATGGAGACATCAATTTGCTGCTCATAAAATTGATGGCTCCATTTCGGGTTTGTTTATTAATTGCATATCTTGGTATACAGATAGTTGGGTTTGTTTTGCGTGCTCCATGAAATTTTTGATAGAAAATGGAAAGCAAAAGCAGCTTGATTATCATCATTTTAGTTATATTTAGCCTTCATTTAGTCAACTATACTGATTGGCAGATTTTTATTGAAATCAGTAATCTCTTGATCATCGTATACGATTAAGCTGAGCTATTTGGAATATATTTAGCAAATATTCAAAGATCGAGTATTATTTCGAATCATCGAAATCTCAGCAGGCATACCTCAAAGGCAGGTCAGGGGAAATATCCTTTCATGGGGTAGTGCGCAAGATTGATTAAGTACCAAAAATATACCTTAGCCACCTTCCTCGATGTTTGAGACACATCAAAAAAGTCTACATCGGGACTTGTCGCAATCTGGCAAGTCAGCCACCCGAAACCATTCACAAAAAGCCATTACTGTTTGGGGTCATTGTCCCATACTTCTTATTTAATGATGCTGGTATCGCAGTCACAGTCAATGGAGATCGCAACCGGGTAGTGTTGGCCGATTATTTTTGTGATAAATCGCATGAGGTTGGCTTGGAGCACAAGTGGTTTCAATAAGATGGTGCCATATACCACACAGCTGCCCAAACAATCGAGTTATTAAAGTCGAAGTTCGGTATGTTATCTCCAGAATTTCACGAAAGTCATGAAAAATTGGGTTCGCGCGTTTCCGTGCTCCATAATTATTGACATAGATGGTGCTTTAGCCTGAATTTGATATCTTAAACACAAGATTTTTAATTTAAAAAATAAAATGGGGTGCTTTTAACGAAGAAAACATTATAGGCCGGCATTGGGTTAAACAATCTACATACTCATATCAGTTTATTTAGAATGACGAATTCTATCATGAATTTGCATTGTTCCATTTAGAGGTAAATATTATCATCCGTGGTCGAAAAGTTCATAAAAGTATGTTATATTCGTTTTATAAAACTCAGGGCCTTAGGGTTAAATAAGATTAGCTTTTGATTTGGCTAAGATTACGTCACTTTAAAGCATGATTTTATTCCTCCTTCTCTTGCCTGTATATGTATAAATATGTTTGATACATACATACATAGAATAATAGATCTATAGAGTTAAAAAAATCGATTTTAATTAAATGTTAGGCATTTTTTCTTATATTTTCCGTACTCAATTTAGTTGAATTTTTTTTGCGTCAAAAGTTTGGTTGTGTACTCTGTATGTTAAAATCATAAGTAACATGACAGTGCACAGTTAGTAGTTTAAGCTAATAATTTTTAAATGGATCATACAAATTCCAAAAAATGTTTACACACTAGCGGTTTATTGCATTTGTTTGTGTTTTATCCGTTTATATCCATTTCAAGCAGTCTTTATCACATTCCATAAGATCAACCCTCCGAAGCAAGTCAAACTCGATCGTTTTAATCCCTCATTTGCTCCAACTCAACAACATCTTCTTTGGGAATATCTCTATCGCCATATCCCCAAACTTGATGATTGTGAGCATAATCATCTGTTAGGAATCTTGTACCGTCACCACATTTAGCAGCTCGCCGGCCAACCATGTCTGGAGAAACCGATTTTCCTATCGAAAAGGAAGAAAGTGTTTGATGTAAGAGTGGTGCAAGTAGTGCAAGTTTTCTTACGTCCTGAAGCCCATCCGAACTTAGCACAAAAGTCAATGAATGCTGTTGTAATATTAAGCGAGTATGATCCTAGCTCTCCGGTCCTGTAATCCCAAGGGAATACATGGTGATAATTATGCCAACCCTCGCCAAGAGCCAAAAATGATACAAATGGATTCTCCACTGGGCTAATGTTTCTGAATGGGGTGGTGAGTCGGGATATAAGAAAATATATTAATACAACAGCTGACTTATAACCAAATTTCGAATTTCACGCTTACTTGTCGTAGGGCTTGCGTCCCCACATGTGAGCCAAGCTGTTCACAAAAAAGGCTATATTTAGCGTTACGGTGAAACGCAAATTAAAGCAAATCCAAAATGACACCCATAGGTTTTCACTCCAATAGTTGTATGGAACCAATGTGGGCAGCGCAATCGAGCAAATGACAAACAATGGTATAAACCACTTTTGCTGGAACATGACCACTCTATCGTTCTCCAAATCGGACATATCGATAATTTTGCGTTTCTCCGCCACCTTCGGATGGGGCGTCAGGAATAGCCAACCAACATGCGCAAAGAAAAAGCCACGCTTGGCGTTATGCGGATCCGCATCGGATTCGGAGAATTTGTGATGTATCCTATGATCTAGCGCCCAAGTGTAGGCATCGCGCTGTGGAAAAGCAAAATCTGCTAATTAACGTTTACACTTAGAGACAATAGGTCTACCTGTCCAGCAATCGTGAAGAGGAACATCAATAGTATTCTCATCGGTAACGCTGCCGTATATGATTTGTGCGACCACAATCGATGAGCCCCAGCTGTAATTCCCACACCAGAACTCACAATTAATGCCATAACTGAAACAAACAAACAAATAAAACTATTAGTTATTAATTAATTTAAAATTTTAATATTATTAAGTAAAGAAAACGTGTTAGCCGGCAAACTGTCCTCTGCCAAATACTGCGACTTTAGTCTAAATTTTCGCATCAATTAAAATGGTTTTCTAGTTAACTGAGTAGCTATTACACAT
The DNA here is from genome assembly GCA_947095585.1 of Nephrocerus scutellatus. Taxonomy (NCBI): domain Eukaryota; kingdom Metazoa; phylum Arthropoda; class Insecta; order Diptera; family Pipunculidae; genus Nephrocerus; species Nephrocerus scutellatus. Next base: position 113,211,837 of record OX352761.1, on the reverse strand, counting down.
TTTGGCCAAAGTTCATGGTCGCAAAGATTGACGGCAGTGATTCTTTGCTTGTCAATGTGATCTTGTGTTCGAGAACAATGTTACTGGTTCAATTGTTTCGTTAATTGGTTGCGTGAGATCACAAGATATGAACGGACGGGCAAACAAACTCACTGATAGATGCAGACGAATGTACATTTTTTGATATTAGTATTATATTAGATAAGTGTTCTCATTGCCATTGATAAAGATGGTGATGTCATATCGCGTCAATACCATTTTAAATTTTTACCTTAATAAGTTTTACCTAAGTAAGGTTGTTATAATTAAAAAAACTGCATCTTTCTATGCACTTATATCGTAAAAGTTACATATTAAGAGCACAACGGTGTCTGTATATGTGTTTCAGCACCAAAAAGTGGATAACTTTATCAATCATCACAATCATTAATTATTGTCAATATTGTTCACATTGCTAAGTTGCAGTAGTTTTGAACTGTGTTGTTGCGCTAAGCTTCAATGATCGTTAAACGAGTACGGATTGCATCACCACAAAAGAGTGCACCTGTGAATTAGATTCGAGTTAACATGGCAGCACTTCGCGACTAAGAGACTAAAAACAACGTTGGTCAAGCAATGGGACACGTTTTTAGTGCATGGAGAGTAAAGGGCCAACTATAATGGACTTGATTTGGATTAATTTAGCTGATGTGAACGACTCATTACATGTAATTCGTATGCTGTGACCATAATATGCTTTTGGTCGGTTTCGTCAAATGTTCGTTAACTTACGGGGGATTAAGGAAGGTGTCAGGGAAGTGAGACATTTGGCGCGGAAATTAGAGAAATTGAGAGAAATTGTATGAATTGCAAGTAGTTGCTAAAGTTCATTATGTGTAAATTAAAGAATGAGAGAAATTAGCTAAGCTTTTCATTCGGCTTTGTCGTGAGAATAAGCCCACTGCATCCTATTATAGTTGGCCCTTAAGTCATGGGGTTGAGATGCCGCGTGTGGAAGAGGAAGCCTTAAAAATACTGTCATTAATACAGCTGACTGCATCTGAAGCAGTAGTCTTGAAAATCGGATAAATGTAAGCTAACGACTGAACGTTAAAATTTTGCATACTGAGAAATCCAACAATCTCGTAGAATGCGGGCACGCGAAAATAATAAAAAGGCTCAGACTATATGAAAAATGTTAACCGGATTTTGAAGGAAAGGAAAGGAAAGGAAATTTGGGGAAATCGGGCTAATTTTTAATATTTTTTTATGGGCACCCCTCGGTTCCAGATCCCCTTTACTCCAAAAATGTTACAAAAAGTTTTGTCAATCGGAGATACACATGTGTATAAAATTAGAAGAAAATCGGGTAAATTTTGTAAAATATTTGTACTCCAACGTCGACAAACTCAGCTTTATCGGTAGCCATTTTGAGGCAATTCATTCTGGTTTTGACGAATCGGGCGGCAGCATCGATCTGGTGAGAGATTCCGAATTAGATATCGGAGTCCCTCATTAAGAACGTTCTCTGAAAGGCTTACATCAGACGCATTGACACCAGACACAACGCAGGGATACTTTACAACACTTGACGACCTGACGATTATCTTTAGGCGACTGAACAACAAAAACTCATCAGGTTTACATAACATTCCTAACATCGTTTTGAAATACTTACCAGACAGCTTCATCAGAAAATATTGCGTCTTGTTTAACAATTTATTGAACAACTTCTACTTTCCGAGCTGTTGGAAAGTCTCGAAGATATTTCCAATGGCAAAGAAACAGAAGGATCCTTCTGATCCTCTGAGTTATAGGACAGTCAGCCTGATGCCTAAAATCAGAAAGGTTTTGGAAGTTGTTATCAACAAAGCGAGTTGTTCCGTTTGCGAAGAAAAAGATCGCGGAACCAGTTCTGGTTCAGAAAAAATCACTCGACAGTGCATGCAGTTACCAAACTCATTTCAGATGTCAATTGGCATCTGAATGACAAGAGGTGCACTGCATCCTGTCTAGTAGATATCGAGAAAGCCTTCGAGACGGTGTGGACATATCGACTGATTTCTAAATTAATAAGACTAGGACTCACCACAAGCATTATTAAAATAATAATGCTTAAGATATATATTAAGTTTGTTGTAACTGATAACCGCGAAACGACGGCTTTCAATATCGCGAATGGTCTGCAGCAGGGGACTGTGAATTCGCCACTCCTTTTTTGTATTTACATGAGCGAGGTGCTCAGGGATAGGAAAACACTACGCTAGCGTTTGCTGACGATATCATATTGTACGCACATAGAGATAGGGTAGGGCAACTAAGGAGCGATCTCCAACAAAAATTCAATCAGTTACTGTCGTTCTGTACTAATGGGACTTAATGTGAGACAATATTATTCAGACTGCCCATGCCACTCTGTGATAGGGATATTAGGAAAAATTATTAAAGGTTACAACTGGACAACTTCTTATACTATGATCGGCACGTGAATTCACAACAGAATAAGGCGAAAGCTGCTTTTCTATCATTAAAACGACTGTTCCTATCAAGGCACTTGCGTTCCGATGTCAAAGTGTTGTGTTATTTGGCATTGGTCAGACCGATCATAGTATATGGTTGTCCAATCTGGTTCAATCTAAGCCCTTCCAACATGGAACGCATCCGAGTGTTTGAACGCAAATGTCTCAGCGTATTTCTAGGCAGTTATCGCACCGCAGAATCCGATTATATGTACATGGTATCAAACAAAGACTCACTGGACGAATCGGGAATATCCCGAATGAGATATTCAGGCAGGTAAGGACTTATTTCGCGAGCTTAGCAAACGCTATAGAACTGAACTAATATCGGGACTATTATTCTATCCTAACCCTGAGTACTTCAGGAGGACTTTGGAGACTGGCTACATACCGCCCGAGTATTCTTATAACTCGACGCTAATGGCTACGTCTCCGACACGAATAATGTGCCTGCACTGTATCACGCATATAGAAGCGCAACAAATAAAAAAGATAACGCTTAAACCACACCAATTCATATTCTTATATTATTTTTTATATATTATTTATTTTTATTATTTATTTATTTATATATGTTATAATTGACATGTTTTTTATGAATTTATATTTATTGTTTTTATTTTTTATTTTACTATTTATTTATATTTATTTAATATTTAAACATTACTTATTTTTTATTATTTATTTAAAACCTATATTTTTTATTGTATTAGTTTGTAAGTCTAAATTTTGCAAATGCACTACAGCTTTAATGTGATTCTTTTAACGAAAGAAATCTGCAGCCATAAGTGCAGTGAAACTCATTTAACCAAAGTTGGAATTTCTTTGCGTAGAGTTATCAAATTTCTTCACAATTCATTTTTATCTCTCATAAATATCTTTCATATAAATAATATATACATATTATGTTCACCGTACTCCAGAAGCAATTACCTAATTGCTGTAGTATATGATATTTGTCTAATCTAACCGCTGGCGGCTCTCACAACATATACCGGTGCCGCAATTAACCACACAAATGGTTCACATTTCTGTGAGAAACAAAAAAAAATTTCCGATAAGACAGAGTATGATTGACAATGTGTACAAGAGTATACCGACTCGTAGTAAATCTGGGTTGATTGCGTGCCCTTTTCTGTTTGCTGGCATATAGTCTTAACACTATAAAGAGTTCGTACTCGTACAGTGACTTTAATCGAACTGACGTTAACTATGAAGGTTCGTAGCCCAAAAGTAGTTCATTTTGTAAAGTAGTAACCACGGAATATATCTTTACTTTAGTGGTAATTGAACCACCTCTACTCCTTTACACCCGCACACATTATACCTTCTACTATTGAGAAGCGTTACGTGGTTAACCTTCCCGTTTAGAATTATTACAATTCATATACATACGATACCAACATTCTCACTGAAACTCTTAATGAATCCAGGCCACGTTTATCAGCAACTGAGGTAATCAATGAAGCATAGTTTGGAATATGGATGTAAAGAGGTCAAAGGCTTTTAACAGAATACTGTTTTAGTAGAACGCAAGGTTTCAAGAGTAGATGTCATTTTTTAGAAATCGTTGTAGGTATTTCTTACCCATTGGTTTTGCTAGAAGGTCTAATTCTTTGACATGCCGCAACTTTATTATATAGTGTTTTTAAATTTGTATTTGGTGTACGTTTAGTGTAGCGTTTACAAATTTTAAATGAAATAATATTCGATTAATTGGCGAAAATTGTTTTAGTAGTGCTGAGGTTTTTTTTAAATCACTCTTTGATTTGAAAACTAAGAGATATTTTGGGAAGAATAGCAGACTAGACTGGCGTTACCCGGTCAGAAAAATATTCATTTGAGACTATAACATCTCTCCACAGCACACTACGACCAATCCTTTAACCGCACCGATCAGCTTTGCACCTTCGATATCCACATTAAAATTTTGGACAGCTGAATTTAAACACGGTCGTTTTTTGACAAAGACCGTCCAGGCCGTCCAAAAGAGGTCACCACACCAGAAATTGTCAATAAAATCCATAGTATGGTAATTAACGATTGCTGAGGTTGTGGGTATTTCACGAGAGTGGAGAGTATATTGTATGAATATTTGGCACTGATGAAGCTTGCTGCCAGATGGGTGCCACGTTTTCTTTCTTTTGACAACAAGCAAGACCGTGTGACAATTTCAAATAAATGTTTGGAGACATTAAACCACGACAAAAACGAGTTTTTGTATCGTTGGACGAAACATTGATCCATCACAACACCCCAGAGTTAAACGAACCATTGAAACAGTGGACTCCTGGCAAATCAAAACCGAAAAAGGCCAAGCTGGGTCTGTCGGCCAAAAACGTCACGGCCACAGTATGTTGGGAGGCACGCGGTATCATTCTCATATATTATCTTGAAAAGGACAAAACAATCATCGGCGTATATTATGCAGAGCTGTTGGATTGATCATGCGGCCGCATTTGGCGAAGAAAAAAGTGCTTAAGCACAAGGACAATGCACCGGCACCTAAGTTCGCAGTCGCAATTGCAAAATTATATGAATTGTGCTACGAATTCGTTTCTCATCCTCCTTATTCTCTAGAATTGGCTCCATCCGACTATTATTGCTCTAAAGGGATTTGCACCCTTATAATGCTTAGCACATAGGCGTTAGAAAATGAGGGAGAGAAAAAGTGTCTTAAATGACTGCAGATCATGCAAAACACATAACTGTAGTGCGGCTAAAGAAGGAATCTGTGAATTGGTTAGTACGTCCGAAGATAGGCCTAATGGTAGAACCGTGGGCTCGAGTCTAGGCACGGGTATTACGGATGGATTCAAAAAAGGGCGGGATGCATCTGGATATTTCTTTTGAACACCGCTTGTGGAAAAAGCGATAAAACAGTGACAAGCAGGAAACACGATGTTCAAGCGATTCGATTGTTTTCGCGATATTTACGTCAACAATAAGTTTTATCGCGCAGTTCTGAATTCTGTAGATGCAATTTGGTCTTGAAAGCACCTGTCCAGACAGTACGGTTGTATTCAAGTTTGGGGCGAATATATGCCTTGTAAGTAGTAGCCAGATCTGAAGGAGAGAAGTACATCTTGCACCGTTTTAGGAAACCTAAACATTTCGCAGCATTCTTGGCGATGTCATATATGTGGTCGTTCCAACGAAGGTTGTTGTTGACGAACATATCAAGAATTGCGAGTTTTTCAGTTTCTTCGATGCAAGATCCATTCATGGATAAAGTTTGGGGTTAACATTACGCTTAGACGTCTAAAGAAAGCATTGGGTTTTGGAAGCGTTAAATACTACTCTATCTACTCTATCGAGTTTCACTTGGGATGGACGTGTAAAAAGCGCGAACTCATATGAATCGCTAAGAGTGCTGTCGTCAGCGAAAGAATGAATTGGATTAGAAGTAGCGGATAGAAGATCGTTAATAAAAATGAGAAAGAGTGTCGGAGGCAAAACAGAGCGTTGGGGAACACTGGCGTTTATGCGGTGAACACTGAATTTAAAACCGTCCACTATGACCTGGATTGAACGGCCAGAAAGGTAGTTACTAGTCCAATCAAGCAGGGACTTATCAATTTCACAGACATTAATTTTTGACAAAAGAGCTTGATGCCAGACTCAGTCAAATGCCTTGGAAATTTCAAATGCAACAATTTTGCTTTCACCAAATTTGTGAATAAACTGAATCCACTTTTCAGTGGGATAAGCCATCAGGTCACCTGTAGAACGTTGCCTACGAAAACCGTACAAACGTGAAGAAATAGCTGGTAAGAGATATGAGATATGGGTCAAATGAGAAAGTCATCACTGAAACAGGAGCGCTTTCAGATATTTTATTATTAAGAGGGTATCGAAAAATTGGAATATCGTTGAACGAAGTGTTTTAATCTAAAAGGAGACTTTGTTAAGAAATAAAAGAAAAAGTTGTTTTTTCCTGCCTAGGCTGATTACTTTTCAGCCCGCCCTCTCAAGCCTAGGTTATCTTGTACCGTTGCCAAAAAAAAAATTCTGCTGAGGGAGAGAGGTATGGTTTATGAATACTTTCGCAACATCACTCGATATCGTTCTTACGAACTATAAATTCCAAGTATTTTTCATTATATTTTAGATTAGATAACCTCCTCGCCCTAAACTTGATTTTTATGAAATTTTATGGCGCGGTGCTAAACTTTAAAATGGAATGTTAAAATTTCTCTAAACTTACCCCACAGAAAAGTCAAGAATTTGGCAGCAGAGAAAACCAAATACAATCCGTATAGTCCGCCAAAATGCAAAAACATTTGTGCGAATAAATCTGGCCATCGAATGTGTGAAGTGTATTTGAGTTCGATGTCATGTTCCATTGAAGAAGCACCACACTTGTCAGCGAGGAGTTCCTTCTTACAGCTAACTTCTTTGTAGACAGCATTCTCTTCCTTATATCCTAAACTATTATTATTATCTAAATGTTTGCTTTGGTCTGATGTGGCATCGTTCTCAGTTGATTGTTTACTTCGCTTAATAATATTGCAAATATTCGTTGCCCGACTACTACTGCTGCAGGTATTTGTGGTTGTGTTCTGTTGCGCGTCAGATACTTCGCTATTATTTCCTGCACTAGCGGTGCAAGGTGTTGTTGAGGTAGTTTCCACTTGCGTTGAAAGGCACATTTTTTAATTTGTAAGATTTTTAATCCTCAATGGGGATCTTCTTTGGGATTTTTATTTGTAAATTAACCTAAACACATTGTGGTTTAGGATTTTGGTTTTTAATTTAATATTTTGCTTGTGTTTTTCTGTAAAGAAACAATAAATGATAACATGAAGATAACGATATTTTATATCAAAAACTCCCTCAAGAATTACCCCAATAACTCCATCAATATTTAAAAATGGAATAGAGGGGAAGCGCGATCACATGTTATTAACTGCTGAAACCATCTCTTAGGAATTAATTGTACTATATCACATATTGGGAATACTTCAACTAACAACTCAAACACCTGAGGAAGAGTAGCGGCGGTTTATATGCATAACTAGTTACTATAGTTAAAAAGGGGTTGTGAAAACGGCAATTGTGTAACTTGTTCGATTACAACGTGAATAATATTTATTAAAAGAAGTTTAACAAAGTTCAATTAACATTCACCTACGTGACTACGTGATGCCACATGATGAATGTATAATGTACGTATTCTAGTCTACATACTGACCTATTAAAGTTAACTCATTAGTGCTACAAGTTGGTAGTTTTCCCCACCAATAGAGGTATATGAAGAAATTCACATTCGTTTGCTTGTTGAATAGGAAAACTCTCTACCCAATTCCTACCGCTTGACAAATGGCCACCGTCTATGACCTAATTCAATCTCACTCCTAATGCAGAACAAAACAACGTAATTAACTTTTCAAGGTTATGTTTTTATAACCAGCGGCTGGTAAACGGGGATACATTTTTCAAATGATGTCATTTCTTTTTGGTTTTGTTGTATTCTGGCTGTAAGTTCGAATAAAAATTAATAGGCAACCGTCACTATACTAAACAAAGACTACATAGTCCCAGTCGCCCTGACAATGGTCATTTACGAGTATATATTTATATTGGGCGTAGTAAAAATGTTATACGTGCGTGCGTGCGTACGATTTATAGATTTATATGAGTAGGAGTACATTTGGCGCCGATGTCATTTTCGATAGCATGAAAGTAATTTTAGTAAATGTTAACATTTTAAAGCTTTTGAGAGCGATAGAATTGTAAATAAATAAATAGCGGTACGCACTCACTTAATCAACTCTTGGCAAATAGTATCACAGGAAACATGAGTTTAGCTATGTGACTATGGGCTATGTTTACTCAAATGCACAAAGAAAAAAAAGTTAACTCAGATAGCATTTAAAACTGGAGAAAGCTGTGTGATTTGGGATTTAGTTTCTTAAATATTGTAGGTATTATGTTTTTTATTTACATTACAAAATGAAAATATAATTTGAGCTTTAAGTACCCAAAGCAAGAATGAACTGACTAACAAAGTCATAATAAACAAACAATTTTTCCTGATATTCGATTCGACTAATTAATTGCTGACAAGCACAGCAGCAAGTCGTAAATAATCTTCATATTATCGCATTAGGCATTCATTCATAAGCTGCTGAGAATCCAGTTCGACAACCAGAAGACGAATCGTATTCATTTCGCTATCATATTCGCAGAAATAAATAATCATGAACTGTCCACGATCGATTAAGGGGGTTGGGACTATAAAAACAATATGAGTAGAGTATCTATCCTTCTGTGTTCTGCATCACTGGAGATAAAGTGATTTATACACAACTGACAATATTTAGCAGATAAGCAAAATTCATTGCATTTTCCCACCAGACCACCATGTAAAATTATAAAAAAATTTTAATTTCAACATCTTCTTGGCACACAGATGTTGTTTAATATCTATTTATATTAATACGCAGCAAATTTTTTACCTAAAAACGCGTGACAATTTTTTATTTTGTAACTACACAGATTACTAAAGTTAAAGGTACTTAGGTAGTAGAGGGATAAATGGTGTTAATAAACTGAAAACACGGAAACAATCAAATCAAGCCCACTGTGATTATAATTTTAACCTATCCTAAATTCCTTCTGTTTCTTAAAAAAATCCTAAGATGTGCAAGAATCCTACTTTTAAAAACTGCGAGAAAATAACAGAAAGCAGCGATGCGCTGAGGTATTTGATTGGCTCTTTTACAATAGAGACTTGACAATTCTGGTCTGATCTGGTTTGGTCTGGTGCGCCTAAAACTACCTTCCATCAGCTAGATAGAATACAAAACCGTGCGATAAAACTTATCGGTGACGAAAACATTGAGAAATCAATAGATTCGCTTGAACACCGCAGAAACGTTTCCTGCTTCTCACTCTTTTATCGCTTCTTCTACCAGCGGTGTTTAAGAGAAATAGCCAGTTGCATGCCACCTCTCCTTGAATTCAACCGCAATACTCGTGGTGCCCCTAATAAATACTCATCAGTCTACCCTTAAGCCCATCTTCGGACGTACAGTTAAGTTCAGGGATTCGTTCTTCAGGAATGCTCTGCCAAGCTCTGTCTTTCCACATCACTATGATACACATGCCTTCAAAACACAAGCTCACATACATCTCCTCTTTTCTCCTGCTTTTCTCCTGCTTTTCCTTAACTCCCACGCTGTACCAAGCGTATAGCCGAACATTACAACAAAGCCGAGTAACAAATTTCAACGGAACTCTGTTCATCATTAAGAAAGCTTAACTTTTAGAATGGCAACCCGCGCCGTATCACCTGAGGCAAAGAAATTGGTATTTTAGATTGCAATTGGTGGTTTGATTTGATGAAGTACCCTGTAATAAGTTTCTGTTCATATTCTCGTATTGTTGTTGAAAGACGACAAATTTTTGAACAGGCCAATAATCTCGTCCGTAAAAAGAACCGTATTACGGAACGACGACGATTTAAGAATTTTCTCATGGAACGTACGCTCACTGAATAGAGTTCGAGCTGCTGAGATGCCGAGCGTAGAAGAGAAATGGACACACCTTAAAAATACTGTCATTAGTACTGTGCTGACTTCATCTTAGGCAGTAGTCGTAGAGATCGAAACGACTGGTTCAATGACGAATGTAAGCTAGCGACTGAACGTAAGAATGTTGCGTACCGAGCAATGCAATGCAAATGAATATAAAAAAGATATGAAAAAACAGTTCACTGGTTTTCTTTCACCAGCCTGAGAGAAGAATCTCGTCCGTGAACTGGAACAGTACAGAGAGCGAGGACCGAACCAGGCGCGGAATTTCTACCAAAGAGTCCGCATTGAGACGTTGCACCTACTGCAAAGACAAAGAGGGTAATCTGATCGCCGATCTCAAAGGCATCTTAGAGCGATTGGAAGAGCACTTTCATTAGTTGCTTAATGTCCAGCTAACTGAGGAATTGGAGGCTCAACCAATAACCGAAGACCACACTATGCTGCCGCCACCAAGCATAGACGAATTTAGCAGAGCGATAAATCGGCTCAAAAATAATAAGGGTCCGGGATCTTATGGTATCTCAGCGGAGCTGATTAAAACAGGAGTCCCCGCAATAAAACAAGTAATTCATGAACTTATAGTGGGCTGAAGAAGCGATGCAAGAAGACTAGCGAAGAGGCATCCTGTGCCCCATACATAAGAAAGAAGATATCACAACCTGCAGCAATTATCGTCGTATAACTTTGTTGAGTACCGCGTATAAGGTTTTCTCCTCTATCCTTCTGAAACTGAAAACTTGGAATTCTCGGTATATGCGTCAACAAAAAGATTCGACCAGCAAGGAACGACCACATATTTGCCATTGCCAAGAATGCTGCGAAATGTTTAGGTTTATTAAAACGGTGCAAGATGTACTTCACTCCTTCAGCTCTGGCTACTACTTACAAGGCATATATTCGCCGTAAACTTGAATACAACTGTATTGTCTGGGCAGGTGCCCCAAAGACCATATTACATCTACTAGACAGAATTCAGAACCGTGCGATAAAACCTATTGGTAACGTAAATATCGCGAAAACAATCGAATCCCTTGAACGTCGTAGGAATGTTTCCTGCTTGTCGTTGTTTTATCGCTTTCTCCACAAGCTGTGTTCAAAAGAAATATCCAGATGCATCCCACCTATTCTCAAACCCATCCGAAATACCCGTGCCTCAACTAAAGCCCACGGGTCTACCATCAGGCCTATCTTCGGACGTACAATTCAGGGGTTCCTTCTTAAGCCGCACAATAATGATGTGGAATGAATTGCCCGACTCTGTGTTTCCGCATTTGTATGATCTGCAGTCATTTCGGACACACGTGCATAATTTCCCTTATTTCCTAACGCCTACGCTGTGCTAACCATTGTAAGGTACAAATGCCTTGAGCGTGTGTACATTAAAAAAGAAAATCCGCTCTTAAACTGTTCGCTTGTCTTTTAACTTTTGTTAGGTAATGTTTTATACAAAGAAAACCGATTATTTATTTAAAATTACATATTAAAAAAAAAACACGAAATCTATTTCGTGAACATGCGTAGCAGCAGCTGCTTAACACTTAATTATAGTGTTAAGAGCAGTCCACAGTCTGGCATACGAGAAAATCAAGTGCAATATTTACAGAAGCATTAGTAGGCCGTTATAACAAATATATCGATATTTCGCAACATTTACGTATACTGCATAATATCCATTAAAATACACGAAGAAAGTTAAAATTTTATTATAACAGTCTGCTTTGGCGTTACATTGAAGTTTAAGTGAATTTTGAAAATAAGGATAATTTGAATTATAAACAAATGCATAACACAGAAGAAAGTACATCATAATTGTACGGGTTGATGAGAAGCATGCTGGGGATCCTCGTACAAGGACCCTTATCTCGGTAATCCTCAATCAATTATTAGGTTTTTGTATGTTTTTCTCGATTCTCTTCTTATCTGAGAGTGTGCAATTTACTTTCTTCATTTGAAAAAGTGCGTATTATAATGAAGGCAAACTGATGACTCAGTTATGGGCTATTCGGCGAATGGAAATTGATTTATTGTCTATTGCTATTCCACCAATTTTGTTATATTGGTTTGAGTGCCATTTATTCCCTTTTCTGAGAAAATAAAACAAAGTTTAAAGCAAGAATATTCTTTTTAAAAGTACTCAGTTTTATGTTTATAAATCTATACGTTGCCAGAAAAGGCCAAACTCCAAAAATGTAGTTATTGGGAAAAGCCGTTTCATTAAGTATGCGTTTAATGAGATTTAAAGACTTCAACTGAAGATATTACTATTGCTCTTTTTGCATTACATTTTATAAAACTAAATGAAAAAACCCACATTCCTGATTTTAGCCAAATGTGTATATTGGAACTTTTTGTTGTGATATAGAAAATATACTCGTAGCAATCAATATCTTTTATATAAAAGAGTTGGTAACATAAATTTATGTTTTTAAGCAATAATTGTTGATATTTTGATAAATATAAATAAATAAATATATGTATAAATAAAATAAAACAAAAAATTGTTGTTTTTTACCTAAAACGTGTCCAACTATGCCAGAAACAGTTGTTAAAAACAAGAAATTCAATTAACACAGAAAGAAAACAAACATTTTTAAGTATAGTAATTTTTTTATATGCTAAGAACCCCACACACGCACACGCACAGATACAGAACACTTGTTTCAAACTATTACTCAAAACAACAAAAATAAGAACTTAATTGTCCATGTTCCGTTCTGACCGTCTTGACAAATTGGATTTTCTCAAACGACTGCCGCCACAACAAATTTCAAACTTCAAAGAGCTTCTGTGTTTTCTGTTATATTCCCATCAGCCAATGTGTCCCACTCCAATTACAACATTATATTTACGTGACATTTTCCACCAACGATAATTGTGTTTGACGCGCTACGCTAATGTTGTTGCCAGAGATGTTGATGATTGATATTTTAACTCCAAAACAATCAGCAATGTTGCATTTTGATAATTTTTTAGTAAGAGGAACATTTGAGCAAAAACTTCGTCTGTCCCACTGGGACAGATTTCCTAATAGGCAAGGATAGCATTAGAAAGCTGGTACGCTTAACAAGATTGATCTAGGCTCAGATACAGAATGAAGGTTCTGTTCGGAATATGATAAATCATCCGAGCACATTCTCTGTGAATGCCCAGCATTAATTTGGTTAAGAAGCTCTTCAGCCGAACTTTAGAAACTCTGCCACTGTTAAGCTAAATCGTGAAATACTTAAAATTGATGTTGTTTTTAATATGAATATAACTGAAGAAACCCAAAGGGTGGATGACATTATTAAGGAAATGGATAAAGCATGTACCCGTGCAGCGTCCATAGACTGGGAGATACACTGCAACAATTATCAGCGTATGTCTGCATCGTAGAACGTACTATACTTCATAAGGGAGTTAGTACATCTATTAGATGAACCTTACCCTATAACACATAAGATCTTTAAGGTCGCAGTGTCAGCCATATGGGCAAGGGTATTATTTTAAAAAAAAAAACGGGAACATGTTATATATTTTATTGCTCTATTATTGAACAAATTTCATGTTGATGTTAAAAACTACTGCCCAAATGTTGAGAAAAACTTCAAACCACACTGAAAGACCTATCAAGTCAAGCATTCGACGTAGAGAAAAGTTGGACGTTAGGCTGCTTTGTGCGTTACGCCCGTAACAAGCTTTCCCTATGGGATACTTTCCATAAGAATGTGTGTATTTGACATAGTCTGGCATCAAGCTCTTTTGACGAAAATGAATGCCTATGGAATTGATAAGGCCTTGCTGGATTTGACTGGTAACCACCTTTCTGACCGTTTAATCCAGATTGTATTGGATGGTTTCAAATCCAATGTTTATCGCATAAACGCCGGTGTTCCACAAGGTTCTGTTTTGTCTCCGACACTCTTTCTCATTTTAATTAATGATCTCCTATTCGCTACTTCCAGCCCAATCCATTCTTTCGCCGACAACAGCACTCTTAGATTTTCATATGATTTCACGCTCTCTGCACATCTCAATTGGAACTTGAACAACAACGTATGTTAAGCAGGTTAAATTCTGACCTTGACAACATAACAAGGTGGAGATTACATAATAGAGTTAAATTTAACGCTTCTAAAACCCAATGCTGTCTTCTGTCATCCAAGCATAATTTAAACCCCCAACATTTATCCATGAATGGATCTTGCATTAAAGAAACTAAACAACTCTCAAGTCTAGGTATGTGCATCAACAACAAGCTTCGTTGAAGTGACCACATATTCGCCATTGCTAAAAATGCTGCGAAATGTTTGGGTTTCCTAAATCGGTGAAAGATGTAATTCACTCCCTCAGACCTGGCTACTATTTACAAGGCCCTATATTCGCCCTAAACGTTAATACAACTGTAATGTGTGGATAGGTGCCCCCTATACCACAATGCATCTACTTGACAGAATTCAAAACCGCGCGATCGAATCGCTTGAACATCGTAGGAATGTTTCCTGCTTGTCACTGTCACGGGATATGGTCATTAGGGTCTGAAATTTTTGGAACTAAATTTTGATTGATTCTGGGAAAATTCTTAATTATAATATTTTCAGAACGAGGAATTTTTCAGTCCTAATAAAACTTTATGTACGTACGATCATATATGTGGAAATGCAACACTGAATTCTAATGTTTATCTTTTGCACCAACAATATCGTGCACAGATGAGAATACAAACAATCCATAAAGAAATTACAGAGAGTATTTTGGTTTACGTACCGTACTGACTTTGGTATATTCACTTCTAGATCGTTATCAAGACGTACGAGCATGTGCTGTTGGGGCGTTCGTTGGAGAAAATAGTTCAACGAGTCACGAAAGGCTCATTCAAATGTTCAGGTAGTGCCCTCCACGCCGCATTCGGGCTCAGTAATCAAGAATTTATTATTTTCCTGCTAATCCTTTTGAATATAGTATTTGTTTGATTTGTAAACCAGTTTTTCCGTAATGACTTTGCATTTCGTATCTATACTAGGAATGAATGATAATATACTGATCCACGTCTGATACGGAGTGAAGTCAGAGAAAATAAAAACTATGTACTTTAAAGTTGTTTTCTATTCTGCGTTTAAGGCTTGGTTACCTTTAGGGAGAAATTTTTCGATAAAGAAAGAAGTAATGAAGTAATTGACAATTTATTTTGACAAAATCTACAAGTAATGTTACAAAATTATATTTTTGAAAACATATCGAGGTACCATGAAGTACATGCAACTGATTTTGTCATACTAATTTTTTTGAATGCGTTCCCGTATTTATTCTGATTTCGCGTTTTTTATTTCGCACAATTTTGCAATAATTATTGCAATACAAAATTATGTCATCCTTGTTAATTTCAATAAAATATTGTTGTTGTCGATAAAATGCGTAATTATCATACATCACCCAAAGTTTAATAAAATTTACAAAAATGAACAAAACACACAGTAAAAAACTTAAAGAGTACTTAAGTCAGCGATTTTTAAAACGGTTTCCGCGGGCTTCCGTCACAAGGGTTCCGCGATTCAGTTAAATTTACCATTAAATTATTTTTTTGTATGTTAAATAGGTAATTCTGCAGTAACAAATATTATTATTTTTGAATATCGCAAAACATGTAATGAGCACAACCCATTACTGTAGTTCAGAATTCAGAATGATACGTTAAGCTCAACTGCAGTGGCTGATAATGATAATGCCAAGAAAATATTCCCGAGAATGGTTGCTCAGTAAGATTTATTTGATTTCTATTCAATTTTTACATAGCAAAGATACTGTGACACTTATGATTTAATTGGACATTTCTGTAGAAAAGGTTAAGAACAAGTAAATGTTAAAAAACTTCGTTTTTCGGGTACAAACTTTTATATATACATACATCGAAACACGCCCCACAGTCGTTTATTATTTGGTAATAAAGTCAAAATATCTTCTTTTGAGGTCAGGCCAATTTCAAAGTATTTTCTTTTTTCCACGCATCACACGCGCCACACGCGACTCGTGACACGCGTCAGATTGGTTGTACGAAAGGTGGTTAAAATGGACTTAAAAACGAGAAAATGGCGGCATTTACTCGTGCCACATGCGAAACGCGACACATGTCACGCAAAAGCTATTCGGGACATGGACACTCCGAAAAATGTCAACCCAATATACGCACCATACGCGAAAGGCGACACGCGTCACGCGCGGAATATCAAAAATGCTATTTGCGACTCAGACACCCACAAAATTTCAGCTCTCTAAGTCATGTGGAAGGTGGTTAAAAAGGACTTCAAAGTAGTCGATAATACAAAAAAAAAAGGGGTCAAGTCAAGTTGAATATAAGTTTTTAAAAAAATCAAAATAGAGAGGTCATTTTTTGAAGCTGCATGGAGCGCATGTGTAGCGAATAGCAAATACAGCTCCAGTTCAGCCTAAATTTGTGACTTTTACCTTCAAGGAACAGTGAAAAAATTTAATGCGTGCAGCGTGCCGCTTGCGTGTTGCATAATACTGCTTGAAATTGAAAGTAAAGATAAAACTAAGAGCCCAAAACGGACAAACAAGCACAACTCTTTTGTCAGCTATCAATGCCATTTAACTTAATAAAACATAAGAACATTTTCAACTTGCTATTTAAATTTGCGAGCAACTGCAAATTGCGAGCAACAACAAGTAATTTCATAATTTATTTGGCGTTTTTAAATTATTCCGTAGAGAGGAGCCATTTTTATATTGGGCGATCCACGATCTTTTGAATTTCGGCAAAAGTTGGCTTCGATTTAGTTGCTTAATCACTGTGGCTCATTAAGCCTTTCCCCCGCAAGAACCTAATAACTCATGCAATGGTTAAAGTCAATTTTATGCTTATATCTTCGCCGGCAATTATAACCACTGATGTGACGCCTTTTAGTCGCCACCACTAATACCACCGCATGAATTGGTAATTCAAAAAAGCTGCGTTCGCAGTTGTATTTGTACTGCAAGCGACAAAAACACGACGCGTTATGGGTGGCGAACGATGAAAGAGGGTCCTGCCAACAGGGAGGACATTGATATATTTTACATTAACAACTTATCGAACTGTACTAACCTCATGACTGACTGACTGAGCTGAGCTGATGATGCAATCTACGATACAAGGATATTGTGCGACATACATTAATATCCAGAGAGTAAGTTGGCGAAGATGGAAGGACTTTTAATTTTCGGTATTAAGTCATCCCTATCGCCATTGGTGGTCTATCCCACTAATACTACGTATTTTTTGTTAAACTTTTTTCGAAACATTGAAACGAAGGATGCAGAATATAGTGCTAATATATTGGCAACCACACAAGTATGAAAGCACGCATCACTACTACAATATAGTTGCGATGATGTCAGAGTTTATGTCATTGCAAAGTTTATTTTTGTGTTCATAATAAATGGACTTAAAGCTGCAATAGGAAGAGATCAAGTTATTTAAGCAGACATTAAAAGGTCGTGCTTGTGGATATAGTAAATGCATAGACCATGCTTACAAATGGTCTTAAAGCCAGTTTTCCTTTAGTGTTTTATTAGTTTTGATTCAGTTATTAAATAAAATGATTTTTTGTAATTCATCTCTTCGAATATCTATTATTTTATTATTTTTTTTATTAATTATTTAATTATTTAAAACACATTCGAATCGTCAAAAGCTGATAAGCAATTGAAAAAAGAGGATCGTGCTCGATTTCTTCACGAAATGTCGGTTAATTTTAATGCTTTTATCATTAAGAAACAACTCACTCGAAAAGTTTAGCACACCTGCAGATAAAATACGAATTATTGTTGAATTTATTGAAATTGTTATGTGATAATCACAATCGTCCAGTGTAGTGTGAAAGACACATTGATAACAGTTAATGCTACATAAGTACAGAGAACAGAAAAAAACATTGATAAATATTTTATGCTTTTGACACCATTGGTGTGGGTTTTTAAAATTAGTATTTGAGGAAAATAACAAATCACTCTCAGAAACTTAAATAAATGGAGACAAGTGATTTGATTACGTATTTCAAATTTGGCTTAAGTAAGGCTCAAAATCACGACAAAATTTTTCAAAAGTTTCAATTGTGTATAGTCTGCATGTAGTATATGCGTCCTTATTTGAGATAACCTGCCGATATCTTGATCCATGTCTTACTTGAAACTTTTTTAATAGGCTAGCAATGCTCTGTAACATATTGTATTCGAAAGTACCTTATTTTCCATTCAATGCAATCGTTGGGATAAATATCTATAAATAGAAATAAATTCTATTAAAAACAACCCATTAAACTCTCTAGTCGGAGAAACACATATGGGAGTCCCTCGACCCTGAGGCTTGATCACTTTTAAATGCTTGTAGAATGTATTTTCTCCGGAGATACACATGTGTTCATAGTCTGAATAAAACAAGGTTTCATGAAATGGATTAAAAATTTATCACAAGACCACAAACAATCAAACAAACACATAAAATAGGAATAATAAAATAAAATAAATAAAAAGAAAATAGAGAATTAAATGTGTCTTTCCATTTGTTGGGTATGGTTAGGATTTCACTCTCGTGGTTTAAGTTTGACGTTCCAAATGCAAACTGTAATTGTAATTTAGTTTTCCATTTGCAAAGTTTTGTAACTTTGCTACACGTATGCGATCGACGGGTAAGGTTACATTACCCGTAGAAATAGGAATTTTGAAAATATCCTAGAGAAGTTCAAAATAAATAACTGAGTACATTATTTAAGACTAGTCGAAAGTAGTACAATACTCCGATCGTTCTCACTTCGACAGCATTTTATATCGCGTTCTTTGGTTCTTCAGTTCTTCAGTACACAACCGGTATCAGCCATGACGACGATTGAAAACAAAGTGAATTTCTGATTTATGTGAATTTTAGTTCCACTTGCAAACCACAAAAACAATGAAACCGCTTTGACAGCTCAACCGTGTGTATCGTTTCGGTTACGGTATCTGCAATTGGAAGGATACATAAAACAAATACGGCTCTACAGTATGTGCATGAAATATAAACGAACCAAGAGGATATTATTATGTTGGTCATAAAAAGCTTCATAAATCTCCCAACACAGATACGCTTCATACTGTCCCATAACAGAATGAACAGTAGAAATTACTGTTTACTTGTTAGACCGCGGAAATTGGTCTAATGGTGTACTGGCTATGTTCCCAAAAGTCTACTCTATAATACGGATAGATCGAGGATAAAATCTGGAGTTCTGATGTCATTGATCTATAGTAATATATATAATATATATAGTAATAGGATCGCATAACCTCTGGGAAAGTACCTTAACTTAGTACAGCAGCATATGTCTCCTGAACTTCCTCCAACAATATGAATAAAATCAACTTAACCCATTATCTGGTTAGACATGTGAGGAATTCTTAATCGTGTAACAGCATGTAACAGCAAAATCGTTGTTATCCGTAAATCTTTACTTCATAGTCAACCTACATTATAGTTACTTCCGCTAATATAAACTCGAAGTCCGAAAGGGGATATACTCAAAGTTCCGTTTAGTAGCCTTCGAGACTGCAATAGTGATTGCCACAGAAGGTCAAGAAATTCGATTAACGCAAAAGTAATTGATACGATTGTTCGCATTGGTTATCCTGGAATGATGAACAACTAACTCTACTGTGGTTTTGACTTGACAAAGGGTATTAAATATTTCGCTTTTGATTGCTTGGTTTAAAGTAAACTCTTTAATTTCACGCACGCTAAGGTCACATTCATCGATTGCACGACGAAAAAGAGCTGCCTGTTACTAAAAATGAAATTAATCAAATAATTTTGCAGGGGACATACAAAGGAGGCTTGACTTGACCTAACCACTGGTTGTCTGTCTGTTTCAACTGCTTTGAGGTCTGTTTCAATCAACTGTCACACGTGCTAAAGATGTACAATTTTGTGCGCAGCTTAGTCTCATGAAACTAAGCGCCCATGTGTCGAGTGTAGCATTTAAAAGTTTCTATTTTTCAACATCTTTTTCGGCATTATTGTTGTGCAGCTAAACAAAGATATCTCTGTATTGATCATTGCGTCTGAAGGTGGGATCAACAATTTTAAACAGAAGAAAGCCTTAAAATCTATAAATCAAAGATAGGCTAATTAAACAGAATTTAAAAAACTAGGTAGGCGGGAGAAACAAACACAAGTTTTTGGCTTGGTTAAATGGAACTTAAAAACTAGTGGACTAATAAAAATACTGTCCTTACAAAGATAGACAGAATGGATTTAGAGGCTTCATACAAATGAACTCGTATTGTTACTTTAAAACAAAAGAAATAATTTTGACGGTCTATGCAGAATAATCCTACCAACTGTTTTTTATTCCCAGGCATAAACTTTTTGCTTCTATTAATTGTGCGACAGCTAATCTTTCTACACATATTATTAATCTATTAAAAGTCCCGTCTGTCACGCATACGCCTTTACTGGTAAAAACTTGTCTATTTCCTGCCTTGATCAATAAATTTCGGTGCCAACAGAGCTTTTCGGTGCTTGTACATTTTATTCAAAAAGCAAATAAAAAACCTCTACTCCTAATTGTTCCAAGCTTGGCCGGGTAAAATAAAAGTTTCGGATTTTTTTGATGAAGAAACGTTTTAACCTCTTTTGCTATGACTTTAATAAAAAACATGTAAACTAAAAAAAATACATTTTCAGTTTAAAATGTTTAGTATTTTTTTGTGATTTGTCTATGTTCATCCAGTTCTGAGCTATGCTTAAAGTTTCAAGTCTCTAGATCAATGGATAGTTAATTTATAATCAATCATAAAATTTTACCCGAACAGACAGACATACACGAAAGCGAGCTAATAAAAACGTTTTATTGAGCCTTTCTTCAGTTTTTATTTTATCCACGAATTGATTAGAAGTGAAGGAATGCAGGTGAATTGATTTTGCGGTTAAGGTTGTGTACGAAAGTTCTCACTAGTAAACATTTTAATGTTTACAAATGTTTTGTTAATCAATAATATGCCTTTTTATAAAATTGTGGATATAGCTTAGTACGCCTACTGCGACTTTTCAAAATTCAAAATATTTTATTTTAATAGTCCAGTTAACAGGACTATAAAGTAGATACCAATAAATTACACAGTAGTTATATTAACCTTATCAAGAATTACACTTTATTGACTGTAACCAAAGAGTAGAGATATATCAAGAGGAACGAAGTGGAACGAACATTTTTATATGTTTTATATGAATGGGTGCCGCAATTGAAATGAGTTGTATGTACACTCAGTACACTCAGAACACTCATATATCTCTATACTCCCTGCTGCAACGAACGTTTTATAGTTTTTTAATTTTTAGTTCGGATAAAGACAGCGGCATAATTAAATTGCTTAAAATTTTCATTAATTTTTGAATTCAGTTTCAAACAATTTTTTGCCTTGAAAATGGTCAGCAAGACCGAAAAATTGACATTATAATTTTAACTAAGCCATTAGATTATATAAAAAAAACAATTGGAAATTGGAAACCGTCTGAATTCTTAGTAGCTCCAGAGCACTTGGCCAAACTACGAAGGAGTTTTTTAAAAAGAGATGTTTGGCGACAGAAGGCACATTAATTTTATGGAATTTGCAAATTTTTTGATTCTTTTCAGTTTTTGGAAGCTGAATTTTGAACTTCGTTGCGTGCCTTTTTCGTTTGTTAGGTCTGGTACTACAGACGAATCCGGTACGATTCATTTTCAAGTTGTTGGCCTTCAAGAAAGACGTCAACTAGTTCTTGAAGACCAAATTGTTTAATCGCGGTTCCAAAAATTTTGAAGGCTTACTTATGTTATACGTTTGTAATATTTTCTTCGTCAAGGTTTTTTGTAGATTTCCCTGACATGATCATTGGATTAAAGCATTTCGTGATCGTTTTCCGTATTCCTTTTTTCAATGAATCAGGGAGAATTCTAAGAAAATAAATTGAAACCGACTACGTGAGGAATGTAATATATTGTAAATTACATTCCTTCGATTTTTTAATTTTAATAAAGGGCTTATCCCACCTTTCTGCTGTGACTGTGGCTTGACAATAAGTTTTATTTCATACGCTCTGGTTTTGTTCATAACGAATATACGATGTTGTATAGCTTCAAAACAGTCGATTAACGAATTTATACCATTATGAGAAATGAGTGCGTTGATGAACCGTTTCTGTATTCCGTTATGCCTTCTTAAGCACTCCCAAGTAGTTTGTGAGAAGTTTATAAAAAAAACTTTTTATTTTTTACAATTTATAAAAAGCGCAAAAGTAGGGGATATATTTTACATTTAACATAAATTGAAAACAAATCTTATCAAGTCATGGAATTGACTGTTCTCAATATTAAATGAGGAGAATTTATATGTTTCTAATATTAGCTTCTCATACGAAAAGTATAAAGAGTCTGCGAGCGGACAGACGCTATCGTCTGCTTTTGTTCATGAAAAACGAAATACAGCAAGTAACTCTTTAAAACAACAACGGGTTTTTGTCTTAACTACAATCAATTTTCTATTTTAGATAGAAACAAATGAATAGGGCGGCAAACACAATTTCTGTCAAGAAATTTTTAATGTCTTTGATAAACCGTTATTTATTACAATTGTGTTCTTGTTAGCAGAAATTTCGTAATTCCATCCCAAGACCTACTAAGTTAATGTGAGTAGATGATAAAAGGAATGAGACCTTGAGTTTTTCGCAATTTATATAAAGCTCAAAAGTAGCTGATATATTTTACATTTAATATAAATTGATAACGAGTGTTTTCAAGTCGTAGGATTTACCATTATTAATATTTAAAACGTGTTCAACGTCTCACTACAAGGGGGTGCATGTTCAAAAAGTTAAAGGTTAAGTGAGACACTGTTAAGTAATACAGTGATCACACTGTTAAGTATACACTGCTCACTATGTTAAGTGAGACACTGTTAAATGTTACTATTGTGAGAACTAAATCCATTTCTCAAGCGATTCGTATGAAATTCGGTATGTAGAACTAATATGCGACTATAAGACTTGTTCCTATTCTGAAATATGGTCATTATGGTCTGGAATTTCGGGAACAAAGCAATTCTCCAAGCGATTCGCATGAAATTTGGTCTGAAGGACAAAGATGCGACTATAACACTTGTTCCTATGGAAATTCTCGAATATAGTCATTATGGTATGGAATTTTGGGAACTATGGGACAATTTTTTTTATTTTTTATTATTATTGTTGGGTGGTCTGAAAAGCCTTGTACACTGCGACCTAGAGATCTATTGTGCATCCCAGATTATTACCACTTTATGTGGTGGCTTAGTTCCTTAATGAATGCCATTACGTCTGACAGTTCGATTGAAGTGACATTCTGTCCTGGGACTGTGTAAGCCTTGAGGTACTTATAGGTACTTATAGGTACTCCTATAATCTTCTCGAGGGCTGCCGTAGGACAGGTCTTTATGGCACCTGTTGCACTAAGACAGATGAGTCTTTGTATCTTATTGAGTTTTAAGCGTGTCTTAAATTGCTCTGTTTCAGGCCACCATATCAAGGCTGCGTATGTCAGCCTAGGTCTGATAATGCTCTGGTATAGCCAAAGAGTCATTTGCGGGCTTATTCCCCACGTTTTGTTGAACATGCGTTGGCATGTGAAGTAAGCTTTATTAGCTTTGTTAATAATGTACGTCATATGGGAGTTCCATGTCAGTTTTTGATCGAACATAACTCCCAGATATTTGGCCTCCGGCATTATTTGGAGGACTTTGCCTTGGAAATTTATAATGGGAAGATTTATTTTTCTCCTCTTTGTGAAGATGGTGCACACTATCTTGTCTGGGTTGACACTTAGGTTCACCTCTTTACACCAATCGTTTACTAGTTTGAGAGCAATTTGGATCCGTTCTGCTATCGTACTCTCGAATTTGCCACGGACCATAAGGACGAGGTCATCCGCATAGCCAATATTGGTAATATGATTATTCTTAAGCCTTGAGAGTAACTGGTCCATCTATGGGACAAGAAAATCGTTCTTTTCTTTTCTTTCGTCCCGGGCAGACGATGTCACGCTCAAACCCCACGGCACTGTCTCCGACACAGCTAACCCTGCCTGGTATGAATTGCCAGGCTCTGTGTTTCCTCGTCTGGATGATCCGCAATAATTCATGAAATATGTGCATAGCGGCCAAGTCCTCAATTTCTTTCTAAATTCCTGGGTTTCCTAATTACCATGCTGTGCAAATTCCTTGAGCGAGTGTACCTAAACAAAAAAAAAATATTAGTTAATAATTATTATACGTTTTAATTTTTTAAAAACAGTTTACTCGCTATTCGCGTTTGGTGTGAATTATCTCTTGAATAGTGTTGTAAGCATACACATTATAAGTAGTTTATTATTTCAATGCTCCGATTTTTGAATTTTGGCATTTAAAAAGAAATTAATTTTGAAAACATAATGCTACTTTAAATTTATCGTTTTACAAGAAATGAGGAAGAATGAAAAATAATAAAACAATGTATGTCAAGTAAGTATAAGATGTTTTTCGGGATAAGCAGACCATAAGCAGTCAATGAAACGCTTTTTGCATCAGTGTCCAGCCCTTTTCAGCTGGCTGCTCTTCCAAACAAAGGAAACATCTTGCAAAAAATACTAAGCACGTAGGTGCACCATAATTTAAAAAGTAGCTTATGTGCTTTGTAAAAATCACACGTTGTTAAGATGATGATGAAGATGATGAAAATGGATATCTACCAATAGCACTGCGACCCATAAGGATCTATTGCCTTCCCCCTAACTAGTGCTATGAAGACATTGCATGCCCATACCTATAGCACCCCCTCCATACCAATGATTTTTATGAACTAAATGATATGGTGTGGGTTCAGTGAATGCCGTGCAGACTCTGAGATCCCGTGATTTTCCAAGTGGTCTCTCCTCTGTCGGATCGTTGCTCCGCATTCATTGAGAAAGTGCCACGGTGTTTCCTCCACTTCCCCACAAAGCCTGCAGCTGCCATCCTCTTCTAGTTTTATTTTGTTTAGGTGCCCCTTCAGTTAACAATGTCCTGTTAGGAATACCGTAATGATTCTTACATTACTTCTTCTAATACCCAATATCGAGCGAGACCTCTTTGGATCATAGTTCCCGACCATTTCTTTTGCTTGTCGTAGCCCTGGGAAATTTTTCCATCTTACTGAAGCAGCTGCTTTACCTATTCTGCGTATCTCCTTCCGCATTATGCATTATGCCACAGAATGGTTCTGGCCCTGAAGCTCCACCCCAGTCTTCGCTTGATATGGAATGCATCTAGGGCTTTTAGTGCAGCTTGGATATCTTTTATGATGTCTATTTCCTGCCTCACGTACTTTCTTTCCAGATTAAAGTGAGCACATTTTTCGATGGCATGTACTTATGTCTGGAATATGCTTCGGTACCGCCCCATTGCTTCAGAGTACTTGGTTCTTGGCCCATAGACTACCTCACCTGTAACGTTGCTAAGATGTCGCTGTGCTTTTTGCTTGGCGGCAAATGCAAGAACCTTACGAGAATTAAACATTCTTCATTATTCCAAGTAACGATAATGGCCAAAAATGGCTATATCTGCAAACCTCTACACTACTCCTTGTCACAGGCCTCAGGCCACATATTTATTCATTAATTTCCCTTTTATAATTTTTGCTTTACCATAACCCTTTCATTAAAATACTGCGACACCATGTGTAAGTAAAGTATATACCGCAGGCAGAATGCGACTGCATCGTTAGCTATAACATTGGTATTCATGTTGCATTTTCACTATATACTCCACACGCAACATTCACAAGTTTTGCTGATGTTTGCATAACAAAATTGAACTTTACTTGTTCTGAAGTAAAAGCTTTCATGATGTCACCTTAATGAAATAAGAGCAGCACTATATAGCATTAACATTTATTATTATAAATCCCAAGTGGCTTCTTCAGTTGCAAGAGTTGTGTTTGCCTTTTTCAGAAAAAATTATTCATAAGACTTCGGATCTATTTTAATTAAAAAAAATACATATTCTGTTTTTATTCTATTATTTCGATAAATAGACCTAAATTACCGAATACCAATTCACACCATATGCACACATAAAATCAACATGTTGTTTTAAAGAAAACGAGTTCATCCATTTCTGCCAAATGCCGAAAATAAGCACATATACGGGTGATGATTTTTATCTGTTGCCGTTCAATAACGCTGATGAAGGTGTAGGCCATTTATGACTTCATAACGAAGCATAAACCTTACTATATATGACTCTGTGTTTTCTTAAACAATTGCTGATTTTATTCTTTCCTCTTTTCAATCACACTTTGAACCAACACCGGCATGTCTTTAATAACGTAGCACCCATTTAACAATAAATTTATATCTGTATATGTATGCATTGACAGTACGCACTTGGGGTATTCAATTTCAAGATCTCCTAACCGCACTCTATTAATTTAAAGAAAATCGGGTAAATTTTGTAAAATATTTGTATGGGAGCCCTCCGACCCCGCGGCCCGAGGGGCCTCAAATTTTAATAGAAAGTGTTGTCATGGGAGATATACATGTTTCAATAAAATCGGGCTGTAGGAAGTGGGTTAAAAATTGATCGCAAGATTCCATGACACACAATCCACAAGCCCACAAACCCACAAACACACGGGCAAGTGAAGTTAATATAGAGAATTTAAAAAGGAAACAATTTAGTTGTCGAATCTAGAGTCATATGTTATCAGCCTTTCTGAAACTTCTGCACACTCTGAAGTAAATTTTTGTTTGTTTAATACTCACAACAGGATGATGGAAAGTCTTGCTAAATACTAACTTCCACTTAACCGCATTTTTCCAATTTTATTTGGTTCAATATAGTTTAAAGTTGCAATGCATACATGAGTTTCAATAAATTTGAGCTGTGATAAAATACTTTAAGTGCACTTAACTGATAAGTTTTGCATACAAACCGTAAGATATTAATTATGCCACCGAACATTATCACGGCTTACTCAAATCTAAAACGGAACTTAAAAAATGCACAGCATCCTTTAAAAATTGTCGCTCACCCACCCAGATTTGTATATTTCACTTAATTATTTAAATTAAAAATATGAGCATAAGTTCTTTTAGTGTTGCTGTGCGAGCTTGTAATTGTAACTTTGCTCTTAGAAGACAAATTGTTGCAGTCGATTATCATAGCTCATATAAGGCAGATGTTGCAACTGTAGACGCCGAACTTAACAACAATTAACTCACGATAAGGAGACAATGATAAAAAACAACAATCAAATTAAGTGCAGCGATAAACATGGTAAAGATAGGTATCGCTATGGATCCTTTTCGTGTTAAGTGCAAGGTAAGATATTTTTAACTTAGCAGGATGTTTATCTTATATTAAATTTGAAAGATTGGCATTTTTGAAACCAACCATGGCGTTAAATGTGATAGCATTTTTTCAATGTCTTGAGTAGTCCCTAATTAATGGATTATCTTTGAGTACAACCCGTTTGGGCAAGAGAAAGAACAGCTAACAGAGTATTGGTTGGAAATTTGGAAATTTCTATACTGCAAGTTTATGATATCTTTGAAAACATTGCGCCACGCCGATAAAAAAGAACGTAATGATACTTAGAAACCACAAAAATATTAAAGTAGATTCGCCATAGACGTGAAATCCAGCTCGCCGGTACGGCAACCCCACACTATTTAGGCAGGAGTTCTAAGTTAAGAAGGATATTCTTAATATAATTAGCCCCAGATGTAAGGAGGGACGATTTTAGAGGTGCATCTGTCTATCATGTGGTACTTTTCGGACGTCCCGATCAACACAGAGATTCCTTCATTGGAAAGTTCTATGTTTTCACATCTACGTTGGCTTTAGGCCATAGTCATATCCTATTTTCCTCTATCCTAACACCAACGCGGTACATAGGAATATAGAGGTTGGCATGGCTTTGTTGAGTTTGCATGAGCAAAGAGAAATCTGCTCCGAAAATTGTCTGTGCTGAAAGGATAGCGTTACTCCAGGTCACCCAGAATTAGTAAAATGGCATGGCAAACGGCTGGAAATCAAAACCGGTAAGAAGATTTTTCGCCAAAGCACATTGTGCCACTCTTCAACTTCTTCCTGCTCACAAAAACGGAGAATTAAATAATACTCCAACATTTCTTTTTAATTCGAGTCTCCGTTTCACTCTAGTCCCTAAGGTGAGATGTTTTTAATTATTATTTGTCACTATCCAACTAAAATAACGGCTAGACGACACCATTCATGTTTTCTGCTGTCTGCTGAGGAAGATAATGACAACACTCATAATCATTCATTATTCACCGTAGCTATTTATTTATTCCGGGGAGATGGGTGCTTCAACTTCTAATTAATTGCACAGGCGGAATCCTCCACAGAGCAATAACAAAGAATAGAGCCTCTGTTTACAAAAATTTCCATCTCATCTACTGATACCAATATATTCGAGTTCGACTTGTTTCCATCAAAACCTCATCGCAGAGCCGTCAGTACAACTATTACGAGAAGGAATACTACCATCAGCCGGCACTGGCAACAATACGTCTGACACTATGACAGTATTGTGTTCTTGGCAGTGAAAGTTCGCTTCATCACCAATAATTCGCTTTCCAGACAGTCTGGATTGTGGACGGATCCTTGTTATGTTGTTATGGGAAGAAATTATATAGGCAAAAAAAATTGCCTCAACCAGCAGCTGCTATAAATATTAATACTCGTACAGACCTCTGACTGACGGGCTTTTAATTTTTCCTTTTATTTTTATTACGAAATGCGAGTAAACAAAAACAAAAGCAAATAGTAAAACACAAATTAACAGACATTTCCACTTCATGATGTTTACAGGGAAAAAAATAATAATACTTTCGTGGGCCAATACTATTCGCGAGCTCCTCGTACTATGGACTTACTACGATACCCACAACAGCCACGTCCGTTTCCTCAATGAATTGCAATTTCACACAAATTTCTGTTGCAAGGCAGCTGCAAAAAGTGAAAATCATCATCATCATCATCGAGAACAAAAGAACAAGAAGGCCAAAAAGGCAAAAAAAACTGGAAGCTGCACCTTCATTTGGTCTTTCAGCCTTTACGTTACCCCTGCACTTCTGTACAAATTAATATCTGGTCTGGTTTATCGCAGGCATCTTTTTCCATATTTGGTAAATCACTGTCATCAAGAGTTGGCTTAAAGCCAAAATATTTGGCTCCATTCAAGACGAAAAACGAATGACGAAAAAATGTCATTACTTCCATTAATATTTATTATCATTATTTCAGCCAATTGGTAAAACCTTTCAGGAGAACCACATTAAACTCAAGGCTTAACTTATAGGAATGATAATGTTTGGCCTGTAAAATGGAATGGCTAGAATTCTTTCTAGAAAAACGTATTATATAATAAATATTAGCAGTTAGTGGAAGAGGGAAGGACACCAGTTTCCAGCAAATCATTTAACAAACATAATTCCGTTTTTAAATTAACAGACGCTAAACCTATTCGCACCTTTACTCGTAATGTTAGGTAGGCATAGCATAAAAGTTAAGGCAAGTAATTTAATTAATTTAAATTTCGGCACTTCTTTCCCAAAAACTGGAATTTTAGTCCGCCAAGGTGTTATTAGTTCACTAGAACCGCAACGTATGTTGAATTGTGACCTTATCGGCATTTTGTTATACACAATATAGTAATATGATAAATGTAAAAATTTCCGTCAATTAGTAATGAAATAAAGTAACTTACATATATGCTACATTAGTACTTATCCTGAGGTGAGGTGAGGTGTTTAACCTGGGATTTTTAAATATCTGCAAAAAGAAGAATCCTTAAAAATTCCCTTTGTGAGGGAAAAATTCATTAATACTGCTGAAAATCTCCCCAGGCCCCCTCCTCCAATCAACTTTCCTGCCGGGGGCAACTTTGAAACATTAAATACGGACCCCCATTTATTATTTCAAATTCAGATAGCACGTCAAAAACTATGAAACTTTTTTTTCTAATAGAGCTTATGTATTGAAAACTACTTCTTCGGATTAGTAAATACCTATCGTACGTGGCGTTCCCAAGGGTTATGTCTGTTATGCCATCGACACTCTTTCTCATCTTCATTAATGATCCCTTGTCGGACACTTCTAATCCTGCTTATTCTTTTGCTGACGTATGGATGTCGTCAAATTTTATAAAAAAAACGATTTTCTTAAAATTTTATACGCATGTGTATCTTAGTTGAAAAAAATTTTTAGTAAAAATTTGGAAGTGATCGGTGGGAATTTAATAGTGATCGGGCCCCGTGGTCGGGGGACTCCTATACATTTTTTTTAAATCTTTCCGATTTTCTTCAAATTTTATAACTCCGATTAGATAATTTTATAGTTTTTAGGGGCTGTTTTTTTAAAACTTTTTTTTATCTTGACTTGACCCCATTTTGTCTGTATTTTCGACTAATTTGAGGTCCTTTTAAACCACATTCCACATGACCTAGAGAGTTGAAATTTTGTGAGTGTCTTAGTCCAAAATAAAATTTTGCCGTGACAACGTCTTACTACAAGAGGGTGCATGTTCAAAAAGTAAAATTTTAAGTGAGACACTGTTATGCTCCCACTGTTAAGTGAGAGACTGTTAGTGAGACACTGTTATGCTCACAATGTTAAGTGAGACACTGGTAGCTGAGACACTGTTAAGTGACACACTGTTATGCTCACACTATTAAGTGAGCTACTGTTAAGTGGGACTCTATTATGCTCACACTGTTAGGTGAGACACTGGTTAATGTCACTATTTTGAGAACTAAGCCATTTCTAAGATGCGACTGTAAGACTTCTTCCTATGGATTTTTTCGACTTCTTTGAGGTCCCTTTTAACCGCCTTCCATGCTCACACGACCTAGAGGGCTAAACTTTTGTGAGTGTCAAAGTCCAAAATATAATTTTTTCTGCTCCGCGTATGACGCCTGTCGTGTGCGTGTGGAGCGTGTGATGGGTTGAAACTGTTTTTCAACTTTTTTGAAGTCCTTTTTAGCCTCCTTCCACACGACCTAGAGAGCTGAAAGTGTCTAAATCCTAAAAAATAAAATATATTTTTTATTTCACGTATGACGCGTGTGATGGGTTGAAATCGCGCCATTTTCTCGTTTTTTAGGTATTTTGTAACCACCTTTGGCACGACCTAGAGGGCTAAAATTTTGTGAGCGGCTCAATGTCAGGAGGCAATTATGATATCCCGCGTGTCACGAGTCGCGTGTGAAGCGTGGAAAAGAGAAAATACTTTGATACAGATATTATGGCGATTATTACCAAATAATAAAGAACTGTGTGGCGTGTTTTGCATAAAAGTTATACTTGAAAAACGAAGTTTTTAACATTTACTTGTTGTTTTAAATGTAATTTTTTGCATTGTAGTGTTTATGAAACAAATAGCATCCTATTTGTAATTAACTAATTTTTATAAATTTTTAATAGAGCCTCTTACTGATCCAAGATTAGCCATGCTGGTTACAAAATACTTCAGTCTAACAGATCTGTAATGAAACTAATTGCTAATTACATCTTGAACCAGAGAGTGGCAGACTAATGTGGTGTT
Organism: Nephrocerus scutellatus; assembly: GCA_947095585.1. Taxonomy (NCBI): domain Eukaryota; kingdom Metazoa; phylum Arthropoda; class Insecta; order Diptera; family Pipunculidae; genus Nephrocerus; species Nephrocerus scutellatus. Next base: position 113,180,194 of record OX352761.1, on the reverse strand, counting down.
GGGTGGTGGAAGGCTAATAAGTTTCGTATATTTTAGTAGACAATCTTTTCTTTGGAGGCAGCGTTGTTTAAAAAAAAGTAAGACCTTTTTTTCTTTTCAACTCCGTTTCTTTTATCGATAGACCGAAGACGAGTTGTCAGAATTTCCAGGGTCATCCACGATTTCTTGTTATGTCCCCATTATACTGACAGTTGGTTGTGCTTCAAATTATGAAAAGCTCGTGGGTGATCACAAAAAGTTTTTATTTTTCTCCTGGTGAGTCGCTATTTCTTTCTTGCCACCTGTGAATTTTTCTGTTTTTAGACTCATTGTTTTAGTAGGCAGACTCCCGGAGGAAATGCCTGTTTCACCCGCATTAAAAATTCAATTAGACTCCCGGAGGAAATGCCTGTTTCACCCGCATTAAAAATTCAATTAGAGCTATCGATTTCTATAACTGGTGGTAACTTTTCTAAAAATGTTTTGACGTCCGTAGGATTATCATCGGCTGTTTTTCCAGAAATACTTTTGAATGTTATACCATATGTTACACCATTCCACCGTCCCGTGGGTGATCTGTTTTCTTGTATGTGAACTTTGTATAACAAATAACAACATTAGCAGAATGTAATGTGTATACAGCCTGTATATGTTTTGGTAAAAATAACATAATTTTGAATTTAGATGTTCACTGTAATAAAGATAAGCCAGCTCAAAAATATATCTCACCAGTGTGACCTATATTCAAGTCTTATCTAAGGATTGATCTATCAAATAATAAATTTAGATTTTCGTTAGAAGAGAAAGAAGCTTTGTGTACTGTTGTGAACATTTGTACATTTTTTTGATATTTTGAATTTAGAGGTTCACTGTAAAGAAGATTGCCAAGTTCACAGAGATGTCTCACCAAATTGACCTACATCCATGTCTTTCTAAAGGAATTCTCTATTAAATAAAATATGTGAGATATTGCAATGCAGAAAGAAAGAGGCATTTGCATCGCTTTAAACATTAGCAGTTTTAAGGAAATATAGAATTTTGAGGTTCACTCCAAATACAATAATATTGTGTTGTATAATTAGTATTGTACAATATTATTCTATTGACGCTTCATTGATTATTATAAAGAAACAGTCCAACAGTCAAGTAAAGATACCGAGTTTAATATTTTAATTTGTTGAACTATAAAAATCCAGTAATATCGACTTTGCGGTTACGTAAGTAGATGTTGATGGGCCAGTTTATCGCGCCAATCTAACAAACAGTTTAATAACATTGTCTTAAAGCACATCAATTGAACAAGTTAATTAATATGAATATTGTTCTAAAAAAATTAGAAAGAACACAGAATTAAAGGTAACTAGGTGAAATCTAAAGTCGACATTTGTTTTGGCATTTAAAATAGATATAAAAAAACATAAGCATTGGTAGCTGGCGAACATCCGTACGATCGTACACGATCAGCGAAAATTTAGTTTTGTATAAACCAGCGTACAGATTCGTTCGATTGTCTTTTGCTAAAATCACTTGATTATTGCAGCAAACATATACTCGTATTATGATTCCAAAAGTCGGTATTTACTGGTTCTTGACATTGACCGTGGGCTGCCTGATGGTTGCCAATTCCAATGGGAAGAATATATTGGGGATATTCGTAACATACAGCCGTTCGCATCAAATTGTTTTCATGTCTGTTACTAAAGCCCTAGTGGAGCGGGGACATAATGTAACTGTGATAACAACGTTGCCACTCTTAGATACAAATCCAAAATATAGACACATACAACTGAAACAGGGACTACCAAGTCAGGAGCTCAACAAGCTGGCCGGCAGGCCGCAGCATCCGTTGGTGCAAATTGTACTGGATGCTATGTTCCTAAAAGAAGCTAGCACTGCGATGTCATCCATTTTGGAAGATCCAGCTCTTCTGAATCTCCTCAAGGAAGACAATCATTTTGATCTTTTACTAATGGGATATGGATACAACGATTTTTTGCTAGGTATTGCCGCACATTACAAATGCCCCATCGCGCTCATATGGATTATGCAACCGACGACACATATCTCGGTACTAATGGGAAATCCTTTGGAGACAGCGTACGTTCCAGTGCCAGTGTACACTAATTCACAAGAGATGACTTTTATGGGTCGTGTAATGAATTTTATTGTCACCGGATGGGAACGAATGGCCTTTGGTGTTTTCGACTGGTGGATGAAATCTGTCTATGAGTGAGTTGGACAGGATTTTCTGTATTTATAATGTTGATCTGCAGTTGTTTTTATTTTTAAATTCTCTGTAACACCTTTACATGCGACTGTGTTTGTTCATTTGTGGCCAAAACTTGGTTTAATCCATTTCCAAAAAACCTGATTTTTTTCAAACTTTGCACACATGTGTATCTTCGATTATAGAATTTACATGAAGTATTTTAATTTTTATGGGTTGTTTTTAATTTTATTTTTAGTGCACATTTTCCCGCAGAAAGGTATCCTTCGTATTGGGAGATGAAACGCAACATCTCGTTGGTGTTATTCAATCATCATTTCAGTGAAGGTCCTGTAAGACCCCTGGTTCCGGGTGTCATAGAAATCGGAGGAATTCAAGTGAAGGAAAAATCAGATCCGCTTCCTGAGGTAAACGACTCTGTCGATTGATGGATATACGTATGATGTATTGTATTCCTAACCTTTGTAACTTTTTGCCAGAAAGTTGCTGCTTTCCTTGATGGCGCTTCGGAACATGGCTTCATATACTTTAGCCTGGGCTCGAACGTGCGTATTGATCAACTGGGCGACAGAGCAATTCAAGTACTTTATAAGGTTTTCTCACAGCTACCGCAGAGGGTAGTTTGGAAATTCGATGGCGCCCAACAGCCAGGGAATTCAAAGAACATTCTGTTTGGTAAATGGTTGCCGCAGGATGATATTTTGGCGCACCGCAATATTCGTCTCTTTATTACGCATGGTGGGAAGGGCGGGATATCTGAATCACAATACCATGGCGTACCGATGATTGGTATGCCAATAAAATCAGAGCAACCCACTAATGTCGAGACTTTTGTCAGAAAAGGCTATGGACAGTCAGTTGATTACACAACAATGACAGAAGAGTCACTCAAACGCACCATACTTGAAGTCTTGAATAATCCCAAATACACTGTAGCGGTAAGGCAGTTCTCCAAAATGTACAGGGATCGCCCAACAAGCGCCAAGCAGACAGCTGTCTTTTGGTTGGAGTATGTTATGAGGCATAAGGGTGCTCCACACATGCAAAGTGTTCTGATGCGCATGCAATTCATTCAGCAGCAAAATATTGATGTAATGTTGTTCATTGGTTGTGCTTTGTATTTTGTATGGAAAATCCTGAAAACTTTAAACAATTTTGCGTGGAGCGTATTTCAAATAAAACATAAAGTTGATTAATACAAACCTAATGTTGATTTATTAAAGCTACTGTACAATACAGACTTACCTACTAATGAAGGATAGTATGTCTTTAGTGGCAGAGTTTCGCAGATCTGCCGACGAACATATTGCCTTATGGAAAATACGATTCCTTAACCAGATCAATGCTGGACAATCACAAAGAATGTGCCCGGATGATTCATCATTTTCTAAGCAGAACTTACATTCCGTGTCTGCGACCAGACTAATTTTGCTAAGGTGATATCGCAAGCCATAGTGACCCGTGACCCGTCACTAGCTTTTTAATGCTATCTTTATCCATATCAAGGTTTCCATTCAGGAAATGGGCCTGATTAATCTTTTGGATTGTTTAAGCCTTAGGATACTATCCCAATGGGCTAGGCGAAGCTCCCATTTATTTATCAGTGCTGTGGTGGCAGCCCAGATGACACCATAGTATGGTTCCGGCCTTAAGAACGCAGATTCCGATCCAGCTCTCTGGCTAATTCATCTGCATATTCGTTGCCTGCATTTCCTTGGTGACCAGGAACCCAACCGAGCTACATGCCTTCTTATGCCTGCAGTGCGTCGTAGCATCATTTAACTGATTAAGAGTTGTTGGACGATAACGCTTTCAGTGCTGATTGACTCTCTGAAAAGATATAAATTATAGAGCCAATAAATGCCTTACTAAGGTTAATCCTAGCGCAGACCTCAATAAACCGTGGGACTCATACCCACTTTGGTTGGGTCCGAAACCACCAGGTCCTACTCCAGATTCCATATTCGATCCTTCTGTGTACCAGACCAACCCTTTAGCGTCTAGCGCTGAAACACCATTGGACCAGATTGCGCGGTCCAATATTATTACATCAAACAACCTGCCGAAACAGTACTCTCTGGTGATGGTGCAAAACATGTCTTTTTCATGAAGTGAGTCAAGAATTTTCAGGTATCCCACGTAGTCACTTAGTTTGAACCCGTATTCTAGTTGCAGCTAATAGCGCATCTAGCGGCCATCTTTTTGATGAATATTGGCAGGGGTGAAAGCCCTACATCCGCTTCTAATGTAGCCTTATGGCAGGACTTATTTTAGACACTGGAAACCTAACATACAATAAAGAATTCCTAAAGCCACAGTGGCACTTTTCTCATGCAAAAAAGCCATTGGTAGCCGTTGGGGTCTTTAACCACATAAAACCCATTGGCTATATACAGCGATAGAAAGACCTACTCTTATATACGGCGTAACTGTATGGTGGTCAGCCTTAAATAAAAAAGTAAACCTTGACAAATTAAGCAAAGTCCAAAGATCAGCTAGTCTTTGTATGAGCGGAGCACTTCGTACAACCCCCTCCGCCGCATTTGACATTCTGTTCGACCTTACACCACTCGACATTTACAGCAAGCAAGTAGCTGCTAGTTCGGCTATTCGCCTTAATGCTATCTCCCAGTAGACGAGAAATCAAATCGGTCACGCCTCTATCCTGAATTTAGTCAGAGTCCCAGACAACATAGACTGCGCCATTCCGCAACACCATTTCAACAAAAACTTCCAGGTCACCTTACTCTCCAGATCATTCTGGGACGAAGACGGCTACCTGGAAGATGAAAACATTCATTTTTAAACAGACGGATCAAAAACTGATGACGGAGTTGGTGCAGGTGTTTTCTCAAAAAACCTAAATCTTAGCCTCTCTTTCCGTCTTCCAAATCAATGTAGTGTTTTTCAGGCTGAAGTTATAGCGATCAGTGAAGCCCTGTCTTGGCTGAAGAGAAACGTCATATCCGCTAAGGATATCCATATATTCTCGGATAGCCAAGCTGCACTGAAATCCCTGGAATCAGTCTCCACAAATTCTATTCTAGACCTTAACTGCCGATCATCTTTCGTGGAGATGGCGGAGCAGTTCAATATCCACCTGTGTTTGGTGCCGGAGACATTCCGGGTAACTGTATGGCTGACGAACTTTCCAAGCAAGGAACTACACCACCCTTCTTACCTGAATATGGTTCCATAGGCATACCAATCGCTGCATGCAAATTCTTGCTAATGTTAACTGCAGGTGGTCAAATGATACAACTTGCATAGTGATTAAGCAGATCTGGCCCAAGCTGGATCCAAAACACTCCAAGTGTTAGATCTCTCAAAAAAGATCGCACATTGGTGCTTTTGTAGGTGTCATCACTGGACACTGTAGGCATGCAGCAAGACTTGGAGTCTTCTCGGATGACCTCTGCAGAAGCTGCATGGATGAGGAGGAGGAGGAGACTATCGTCCATCTTCTCTGTACTTGTCCAGCCCTCTCCCAAAAGTGTAAACTCCATATGAGAGCTTTCTTCTGCAACGACACTAATGATCTCATCAACATTGACATTGGTAGTTTCCTACGATTCATACGAAGCTCTAACTGGTTCATCTAGTGGGTGGAAAGAATGTTTACCTCCGTGTGTGTCGGTTTAACTGACAGCCACCTTAACCTAACCTAACCTAACTTAGGGCAGGTGCGCATGGAACCCGTTATACCTAGACAGGCAATTCTTTGTAGCTTCTGAAGTTTAATTGCTGTTGTCCGGTCAAGAACCTTCAGTCTCACCATCATTGTATACATCCAATGTATCGTTTTAGGATTAAGACCCTAAGTTCTGCCGTAAACGCGTCTTCTAGCCCACAAGGAGTTTGTGGCACCTTCGATGACTTGATATGAGAATTCTACTTTAGCCGTTTATCGAGGATGATGCCGATATATTTAACCTCACTGGAGTAATCTACCGTGGTGCCTTTGATGATGATAGGGCCCAACTCGGACCATTCTAAGACGTGAAGTAACGCACCTTGCATTACATTCGTAATGGTCGTGCTGTGCTTACCGCTAAATAAAATCAGCAGGTCGTCAGCATAGCCATTGATGATTAAGCCTTCTCTATGAAGATCGGCCATTGTTATTGAAAGCATCCCCAATGTCAAGGAAAGCACACGGAGCTATTTCTTTGGAACGAAACGCTACTTCTATCTTTTTAACTAGATAATGAAGGGCATCCTCTGTGGTTTTACCTTTTCTGTATGCAAACTGGCTTGAGTGAAGGTGAAGGTCTATGCAGTCAATTGGTAAAACCTTTCAGACCTTTCAGTGGAAGCACATTAAACTCAAGGCTTCGCTTATAGCAATGATATTCTTTGGCCTGTAAAATGAAATGTCTAGCAATACGAGGAATTCTTTCCGTGTCAGATAAAATATATAAGAAGTAAGTACAAGAAGGAAGGAACCAGCAGAAGTTGAAATACAATTATTGTGCCAGTTTTTAAGTAACCATTTAACAAACATTATTTTGTTTTTAATTTAACAGACCCACCTTCGCACCTTTACTCGTAATACGAAGGGTGCCGTAAAAGTTTATAGAAAAAGTAATAAAAAATTAAAATTTTTCATCAAAAATTGTTTTATTGCTTTTCAAAATATTCGCCTTTAAGATCTATACACTTTTGCATACGCTCAAACCATTTATCGAAACACTTTTTCCAGTCCAAAGATGATAGCTCCAAAACATGGTTTTTGAACGCTTCAACCACTCCTTCAGGTGATAATAATCGTTGTCCACGCATTTTGTCTTTAATTGTTGGGAACAGCAAGAAGTCATTGGGTGCCAAGTCGGGGCTGTAAGAAGGATGACCCATCAATTCGATTGTTTGAGAGCTTAAATACTCGCTTGTTTAAGCTCGCATTATCGTGATGCAAAATGATTCGCCCTTTTGGGTTGTTTTCACTCAATTTTTTGAAAACAGCGGGCAAACAAATGATCGTATACCAAGCTGAATTGACTGTCAAGAGCCACAGTAGCCACATGAACGGTTTTCGTGAAGAAACACGCCCATTTGCTTCCCAACGCTCCGATCTCGCAGAACTTTTGTTGGAATTTCTTCGAATTGGAAGACCCAAACAGTCGATTGCCCTTTTCTTTCCGGCTCATACGCAAAAATCCCTGACTCGCCACCTGTCACGATCTTGTATACGTTTTTGGAAGTACCTTCAACGAATTTTTCAAGCATTTGGCGGCACGATCTTGTATACGTTTTTGGAAGTACCTTCAACGAATTTTTCAAGCATTTGGCGGCACCAATCGACACGAACCTTTTTAGTGTCTGTCAAAAAACGTGGAATCCAACGTGCACATAGCTTCCGCACCTTTAAATGTTAATGTAAGATCTAGGTATGCCTCGATTTTCCGATAAGTCACATGACGATCCTCTTCAATCAGTTTTCTCACAGAATCGATGTTTTCTGGCACAATAGCTGTTTTTGGACGACCTTCACGAGGCTCGTCTTTGAGTAAACGTCGTTCGCGTTTAAATTTATTGTACCAATTATAAACACTAGCCAAAGATGGTGCTTCGTCGCCAAAAGTCGAATGAAGTGATTCTAAGCACTGTTGTTGAGTTAGCCCCGAAGACAGGTTGGTAAAATGTATGCAATCTGAAAGAAAATTTGGTTAAGCAAAATTTGTCCGTTTATGAAAGCTGTCCGCCTAGGAAAACCGTCCGCAATGGGAGATTTGATTCCGCCATCCCGTATTTGATCTGTTTTCTTGATTACTTTCAACGTACATTGCTAAAATCTATCTATTCGCAATGGCACTGTGAACAGAGTGTATAAATACACTTTAATTTAGAGTTAACTAAAATTAAATTTAAAACTAACCTACAGAAATGGTAAATATACATATCGTATTTGTTTTGTACAAATCAATACTTGTGTGCATATATTATTCTATTGTTGACGCTTTATTCGATTTAGAAATTGGCTATCTCAAGAAGTGATAACAAATCTAACTGAACCACAAATCAAGGTGGCAACAAAGACTGATTATTATAAAAAAACAGCCAAAGAAGTTAAGATACCGAGTATTTATATTTTGATTTGTTAAGTTATAAATAAAAATCCAATAATATCACTTTCCGGTTACGTAAAAAATAACATAAGCATTGGTAGCAGGCGCACATTGAGCAGCGAAAAATTCAGTTTTGTATAAACTAGCGTTCAGATTCTTACGAGTCTCTTTTGTTAAAATCACTCGATTATTGTAGCAAACATATATTATGATTCCAAAAGTCAGCATTTACTGGTTCCTGATATTGGCCATGGTCTTCCTGAGGGTTGCCAATTCGAATGGAGAGAATATATTAGGGGTATTCGTAACATACAGCCGTTCGCATCAAATTGTTTTCATGTCTGTGGCTAAAGCTCTTGTGGAGCGGGGACATAATGTAACTGTGGTAACAACGCTGCCACTCTCAGATACAAATCCGAAATATCGACACTTACAACTGAAACAGGGACTACCAAGTCAGGAGCTCAGCGAGCTGGCCGACAAGCCAGAGCATCCGTTGGTGCAAATTGTACTGGATGCTATGTTCCTAAAAGAAGCTGCCACTGCAATGACATCCATTTTGGAAGATCCAGCTCTTCTGAATTTCCTCAAGGAAGACAATCATTTTGATCTTTTACTAATTGGATATGGATTCAATGACTTCTTGCTAGGTATTGCCGCACATTACAAATGCCCCACCGCTCTCATTTGGATTATGCAACCGTCGACGACGATCTCTGTACTAATGGGAAATCCTTTGGAGACAGCGTACGTTCCAGTGCCAGTGTACACTAACTCACAAGAGATGACTTTCAGGGGTCGTGTAATGAATTTGATTGTCACTGGATGGAAACGAATAATCTTTGGTGTTTTCGACTGGTGGATGAAATCTGTCTATGAGTGAGTGGGACAGGATTATCTGTATTTATAATGTTGATTTGCAGCTGGTTTTATTTTTAAATTCTCTGTATTAGCTTCGCGTCCGGCTGTTTGTTCACTTGTGTCCAAAACTTGGTTTAATCCATTTCCAAAAAACCTGATTTTTTCAAACTTTGCACACATGTGTATTTTCGATTATAGAATTTACATGAAGTATTTTAATTTGTATGGGTTGTTTTTTATTTTATTTTTAGTGCACATTTTCCCGCAGAAAGGTATCCTTCGTATTGGGAGATGAAACGCAACATCTCGTTGGTGTTATTTAATCATCATTTCAGTGAAGGTCCTGTAAGACCCCTGGTTCCGGGTTTCATAGAAATCGGAGGAATTCAAGTGAAGGAAAAACCAGATCCGCTTCCTGAGGTAAACGACTCTGTCGATTGGTTGATATACGTATCACTTATTGTATACATAACCTTTGTAACTTTTTGCCAGAAAATTGCTGCTTTCCTTAATGGCACTTCGGAACATGGCTTCATATACTTTAGCCTGGGTTCGAACGTTCGTATTGATCAACTGGGTGACAGAGCAATTCAAGTACTTTATAAGGTTTTCTCACAGCTACCGCAGAGGGTAGTTTGGAAATTCGATGGCGCCCAACGGCCAGGGAATTCAAAGAACATTCTGTTTGGTAAATGGTTGCCGCAGGATGATATTTTGACGCACCGCAATATTCGTCTCTTTTTTACGCATGGTGGGAAGGGCGGGATATCTGAATCACAATACCATGGCGTACCGATGATTGGTATGCCAATAACATCAGAGCAACCCACTAATGTCGAGACTTTTGTCAGAAAAGGCTATGGACAGTCAGTTGATTACACAACAATGACAGAAGAGTCACTCAAACGCACCATACTTGAAGTCTTGAATAATCCCAAATACACTGTAGCGGTAAGGCAGTTCTCCAAAATGTACAGGGATCGCCCAACAAGCGCCAAGCAGACAGCTGTCTTTTGGTTGGAGTATGTTATGAGGCATAAGGGTGCTCCACACATGCAAAGTGTTCTGAAGCGCATGCAATTCATTCAGCAGCAAAATATTGATGTAATGTTGTTCATTGGTTGTGCTTTGTATTTTCTATGGAAAATCCTGAAAACTTTAAACAATTTTGCGTGGGGCGTATTTCAAATAAAACATAAAGTTGATTAATACAAACCTAATGTTGATTTATTCAAGCTACTTTACAATACAAACACTATATATACATTTAGTGTTGATTTTTGGCACAATTATATTTGTCTTGAATTTCAATTGGCTCAATTATCTAAGTAATAGTGATAATTATTAAAAACTAGCGGAAACCCCTGGAGATTCCCGGTTACACCACCCAACATGTCCAAAACAATGTCAATGACATGGATATTCAATAATTCAATCTGTGGTATTCAAGCTAAGCGACTTGAATGTTGCAATGACGAAAACATTGAACTTGATTCGTTGGAACAATACTGCTACGCATCCAACCTTCATGAAAAGGTGTTCCTGAACCAAATAACGTAAATCTAATGGAATGCATTATACAAAAAATATTTCACCATATGAGTGCTATCAACCTGGCGGAATCAGACAACAAATATGTATACATCGCACTAGATCGATAACCAACATTAAACCTATTACGGTGGAATTCGCGAAGAAGTTTAAAAAGCAATATCCAGTGCTTTCAATGGAAAAAAAAAAAGATTTTCTGCAATTGATGTTGGTTTTTCGGTGGAATACAAAATTTTCTTGGTGGAACAACCTTCTCCAGCCAAAAAAACACTGCAGAACAACGAAGCAGAACATAAGTACAAATGTTTGGGTTTCAGATGAAAATGTATTATTAGGAAAATTTAGGCTTTCCAAAGAGTTCGTAATGGATTTTGCAAATAAAAACACAACATAAGTTTGTTAATTCACAAATTATAACTTTACATAAAAAATTAGCAAAATTTCACAAATGTACACTGGTGATTACTTATAATTCTCTTATAACACTGTTATTCACATAGGCGGTAACTCTATCTACATTTCAAATATCAAACTTCCTTCCCTTTCAAATATTGACTAACTGGCTTGCTTGCTGTATTTTTACCTAATCAACATTTTCGAGAAGGTTCTAATCTTTTCTACACTATGCTATTCCAGCCATCCAGAAAGTACCAAAACATACTGGTATAATCTTTCTATAAATAACTTTAAATACAAATACAATATTAATAATAATAATATTCAACGCGACAGACCGCTGTGTTCCAAGGGCCTAGCTTCTCGCGGCTATTTGTGCTGTTCATGTACATTTTTGCACGCAAATGGAAGGGACCTAAAATTTAATGCCGTATCAGAACGTCGAATTGAGAAGCTTTCCGTCGCAAGTTTTACTCCCGGTCGTTTGTCAGACATTCGTGAGAGGGGGGGAAGTGAAAAATACTTTTGGTGTTTCCTAGGATTCAAACTACGAAAACCCTTCAATCTGAAATCCATTCACTTAACCGCTGAGACGCGGCGCACACAAGCATAATATTACTGAGCCTAAATATATGCAATGGTTTTTGGTAAACAATGTTTATTCTAATAGTCTATAGATGGCACTGTTAAGTGTACTAAATCTATTTTCTTAACCGATTCTTATAAACCCATTATATTATCAAACCAGGAAGATTTAATTAATTAATATGTCAAAAATAGAACTTGAGATTTTCCTTCTTATTTACAAATTATAAATTTTATGTAATTTACTTTTTTGAAATATATTATTATTAATTTTTCTTGTTTTGTTTACAGCGAAAAACTTTGAATTATATCGGGTGTTCTTTTTTTCTTAGATAGAACTTATTAAAAAGTTAACTGTCAAACAAGTTATTGCACTGTACTCACTTTTGATATTTATTATCAACATACTCTGGCAAATCGTCATGAGACCAACGGTTGAACAACACTACCAAATTACCCAAATTTTCTTTGAAAATCATTCGTCGATTCGAGCAGTTTATAGAAGACTTCGTTCATCTGAGCAAGCTATCCGTCGAGCTGTGGATAGATTTCGTACCACATACTCTCTAATGATGCAATAACTCCAATACGCCGAAGGAGTTGCGCGCTAAAGAAAATATTTCCGCTGTAAATGAAAGAGCAATCGATTCTTCGTCGGGTCTGTGTCCGTCCACTACGTAGAAAATTTTACGCGAAGATCTTGGCCTACACCCGTATAAGATCCAGCTGGAACAGAAATTAAAGCCACGAGACTATCTTATGCGTCGTTCTTTCGCCGATTTGGCTCTTGAGCAGTTGGAAACTGACCAGTTGTTTTATCACAGAATTGTATTTAGCGATAAGGCTAATTTTTAGCTCAACGGTTTTTTTAATAAGCAAAATTGCCGCATCTCCACAGAGACCCTACAGGTTCCATTATCAGCTAATTTCTCGTTAATAAACCACGTAGTTAAAGAAAAAACTCCCAAAAAACAGTATGACATTACGTGAAAGCCAATTGGGACGGCCTTAACAACTTCTTTGGGTGAATTACTGGTCGCTATTGTTTCGCGATAGCAACGTGGATGCCGCCGTTGATGCAATCACAAACATCATCCTTATTGGTATTAGAGAATTTATCCCTTCCAGGAATAAGTCTGTTAAACCAAAGGAAGATGGATGGTATGACTCGAGCTGTAAAGAGGCTTCTAGGATTAGAGAGGTATGCTTTCGGTTTTACAAAGTAAACCCTACTGAGGAAGAGCGAACAAATTTTAAACGAGCCAGAAATGATTGCAATGCCCATCTCGGCGAGTCAAATTCGCCTATGACCAAAAATTGAGGCAAAGAATACTACAATATCCCAAATAGTAAAAATTTTAGGTCTTTCGTGAAAAGAATCAAAAACACAGCCTTGTCGTCGATTCCAACGCTCATTTATAACGACATTCCAGTTGTCAGCTCTATAGATATGGCCAATCTTCTTGCTGCACATTTCGCAGCTAGCTCCACGCTTCCAGATTGTTCATTGCTGCCTCATGCACCTCAGAGTATTGAACAATCTATGGGACAGATATTCATTCGTACTCATGCAGTTGCTAAAGTTTTAAAGTTTTAAAGTTTTTTTTATCTCAACACTTACAAATCCGCTGGGTCAGATGGTATTTCTCCACTAGTTCTGTAGAGGTGTTCTTCCAAGCTGGCATTACCATTGCGTAAACTTTTCCCTCCAGCCTATTTTTCTGGACTCTTTCCGATAAGTTGGAAAACAGCCTATGTCCAGCACATACCCAAAAAAGGCCAGCCGTCGTCTCATTCTTCGTACCGACCGACCACTTACATCCATATTATCCAAGGTCATGGAAACGCTGATCAGTTTTCAGCTTAAGAAATATCTTGAAACCAACGAAATCCTTAGTGACCAGCAGTATGGATTTCGTGGGCAACGTTCTACTGGTAATTTGATGGTATATCTCACCGAACAGTGGAACCGGTCTTAGCATCAATTTGGAGAAAGCAATGCTGTTGCACTTGATATTTCTAATGCATTTGACAGAGTTTGGCATCTTTTGGCACTTTTGTCTAAAATGCATGCTTATGGAGTCGATGAAAAACTGCTTCATTGGATTAGAAGCTATCTTTTGGACTGATCAATTCAAGTTTTTTTGGACGGTTTCAAGTCTAAAGTTCATTACTTAAATGCTGGCATTCCTCAGGGGTCTGTTTTGTCCCCAACTCTCTTCCTTATTTTTATTAATGATCTCTTATCTGTGACTTCTAATCCAATTCACTCTTTTGCCGACGACAGCGCTCTCAGCTTCTCATATAAGTTTGAGGAACGTCCGTACACTTCTCATGAGGAACTCAAACAACTACGTATGTTAAGGACGATAAATTCTGACATTGACGGCATCATACAATCCTGTCGTCTAAGCGAATCCCATGCCATTATCCAGGAATGGCACTTGCATCGAGGAAACTGAAAATCTCGCAATTCTCGGTATGTGCGTTAACGACAAGCTTTGTTGGAATGACCACATATTTACCGTCGCCAAAAATGCTGCGAAATGTTTAGGTTTTCTAGCCCGGTGCAAGAAATATTTCACTACCTACTATATACAAGGCTTTTATTCGCCCTAAACTTGAGTACAATTGTCATATCTGGTCTGGTGCGCCTAAAACTACTTTGCATCAGCTAGATAGAATACAAAACCACGCGATAATACTTATCGGTGACGAAAATATAGAGAAATCAATAGATTCGCTTGAACACCGTGGGAACGTTTCCTGCTTGTCACTGTTTTATCGCTTCTTCTACCAGTGGTGCTCAAGATAAATAGCCAGCTGTATGCCAACTCTCCTTGAATTCAACCGCAATACTCGTGGCGCTCTAAATGCTCATCAGTTTACCCTCAAGCCCATATTCGGACGTACAGTTAAGTTCAGGGATTCGTTCTTCAGCCGTATAATACGTATATGGAATGCTCTGCAAAGCTCTGTCTTCCCACTTCAATATGATCCACACACATTCAAAACACAAGCTCATTGACATCTCCTCTTTTTTCTTAACGCCCACGCTGTGCCAAGCATATAGCCGAGCATTATAAGGGTGTGAACCCCTTTAAGCGTGCGCGAACAATAAAAAAAACAGGGGGGGGGGGAGTATATTAAACTCATGGCTTCGCTTATAGGAATGATGATGTTTGGCCTGTAAAATGGAATGGCAATACGAGGAATTCTTTCTAGAAGAACGTTTCAGATAATATATATTATCAGTTAGTAAAAGAAGGAAGGAACCAGCTGAAGTTGAAACTAAATTATTGCGCCAGTGGTAACTATACATATCGTATTACTTTTGTACAAATCAATACTCGTATGCATATATTATTCTATTGTTGACGCTGCATTCGATTTAGAAATTGGCTATCTCAAGAAGTGATAACAAATCTTACTGAACCACAATCAAGGTTGCAACAAAGACTGATTATTATAAAAAAAACCGTCAGAGAAGTAAAGAAAGTTTAATATTTTGATTTGTTAAGTTATAAAAATGCAGTAATATCGACTTTCCGGTTACGTAAGTCGATGTTGCTGGACCCGTTTATTGCGCTACTCTAACAAAGACTTTTATAACATTGTGTTGAAGCACGTCAAGTGAACGAGTTTATTAATATGAATATTGCACTTAAGAAAAAAAATAGAACTAAAACTGATTAGTTAGTTGAAATAAAAAAAACATAAGCATTGGTAGCAGGCGTACATCGACCAGCGAAAAATTCAGTTTTGTATAAACCAGCGATCAGATTCGTTCGATTCTCTTTTCTTTAAATCATTCGATTATTGCAGCAAACCTATATTATGATTCCAAAAATTAGCATTTACTGGTTCCTGATATTGGCCATGGTCTGCCTGAGGGTTGCCAATTCCAATGGAGAGAATATATTAGGGGTATTCGTAACATACAGCCGTTCGCATCAAATTGTTTTTATGTCTGTGGCAAAAGCTCTAATGGAGCGGGGACATAATGTAACTGTGGTAACAACGCTGCCACTCTCAGATACAAATCCGAAATATCGACACATCCAACTGAAACAGGGACTACCAAGTCAAGAGCTCAGCGAGCTAGCCGACACGCCAGAACATCCATTGGTACAAATTGTACTGGATGTCATGTTCCTAAAAGAAGCTGCTACTGCGATGTCATCCATTTTGGAAGATCCAACTCTTCTGAATTTCCTCAAGGAAGACAATCATTTTGATCTTTTACTAATTGGATATGGATTCAATGACTTCTTGCTAGGTATTGCCGCACATTACAAATGCCCCACCGCGCTCATATGGATTATGCAACCGACGACGACGATCTCGGTACTAATGGGAAATCCTTTGGAGACAGCGTACGTTCCAGTGCCAGTGCACACTAACTCACAAGAGATGACTTTCTGGGGTCGTGTAATGAATTTTATTATCACCGGATGGGAACGAATGGCCTTTGGGGTTTTCGACTGGTGGATGAAATCTGTCTATGAGTGAGTGAGATATGTTCATGTTGTTATGCAGCTGATTCTACGAGTATTATGTTAATTTTTTTAGTGCACATTTTCCCGCGGAAAAGTATCCTTCGTATTGGGAGATGAAACGCAACATCTCGTTGGTGCTATTCAATCACCATTTCAGTGAAGGTCCTGTTAGGCCCCTGGTTCCAGGTGTCATAGAAATTGGAGGAATTCAGGTCAAGGATAAACCAGATCCGCTACCTGAGGTAAACGACTCTGTCGATTGGTTAATGTACTTATGACGTATTTGTAAATTTTTGCCAGAAAGTAGCTGATTTCCTTGATAGCGCATCGGAACATGGATTCATATATTTTAGCCTGGGTTCGAACGTTCGCATTGATCAACTGGGCGACAGAGCAATTCAAGTACTTTATAAGATTTTCTCACAGCTGCCGCAGAGGGTAGTTTGGAAATTCGAGGGCGACCAACGTCCGGGGAATTCAAAGAACATTCTCTTTGGTAAATGGTTGCCGCAGGATGATATTTTGGCGCACCGCAATATTCGTCTCTTTATTACGCATGGTGGGAAAGGCGGGATATCTGAATCACAATACCATGGCGTACCGATGATTGGTATGCCAATAACATCAGAGCAACCCACTAATGTCGAGACTTTTGTCAGAAAAGGCTATGGGCAGTCAGTTGATTACACAACAATGACAGAAGAGTCACTCAAACGCACAATCCTTGAAGTCTTGAATAATCCCAAATACACTGTAGCGGTAAGGCAGTTCTCCAAAATGTACAGGGATCGCCCAACAAGCGCCAAGCAGACAGCTGTCTTTTGGTTGGAGTATGTTATGAGGCATAAGGGTGCTCCACACATGCAAAGTGTTCTGAAGCGCATGCAATTCATTCAGCAGCAAAATATTGATGTAATGTTGTTCATTGGTTGTGCTTTGTATTTTCTATGGAAAATCTTGAAAACATTGAATAATTTCTTGTGGAGCGCATTTCAAATAAAACATAAAGAAGATTAATGGAAAACAATAAAAGGTACACCTAACATTTTCTGTTATTGTTAGTATACTCATATATTGCCTCCTGTCAAACACAGGGATCCAGGTAACACTCCTGATTTATTAACGCCAAATTAAAAACCTGGTTTTTATACAAAAGAAATAATTGCTACTAGAGACCCGTATATGGTCGAAATTCGATCGTAATTTGAACGTTATTGAGGTTATTTTGTGAAAGAGTAGGTATAACTCTATAATCATTGCATATAATTTTACTTAATTTTTTCTATAACGTCAGCTAAGAGTGTGTAGAAAGACGTCATTAGTGTGTGTTGTTTGCCTTAATTCCCTGCAATATCTATGAAAAAAAATTGAAATTTAAATTATGTATGTATGGCTTACTGCACTCCTTCTCCATATAAACTTTAACCATGCCACCAAGTCTCAACTCCTTCGTGGGTGCCAAAAACGTAGTACAACATTCCGATGAAGGAAATCTTCCTATACAGTGAAGTTCTATTTAGGCCTAATGGTTTGGGTTTTTTGATTATCCTCTTTATTTTAGAGGAACGTAATCTTCAGGTGATAGAAACTCTGATCAACTCTCCGATGCAGCGAAAATTCTCGTGATGCATTATTCCGCATAACGATAATGACAAAAAATTCTAATTATGTACCATAATTAGAATTTATTATGGGCCCACTCGGAGTACCTCCCAAGACTTAAATTCAAAGTGCGTCCAATAAAAAAAGCGTATACCCATTTGTCTCATTTCACCTTTTATTTAAATTTCAAAAATACCTCATAGGATGTTGTACGTGGGGTGGTATTGATGAAGTGCGGAGCTGCTGTATCCACAAGTATGATTGAGTTTATATTTATGTGTTAAGTAGTCTAGAGTAATCTGTGAGTGGGTGTGCTAGGTAATAAAATGGGGAAAGTCCCTTGAGCGGACGATTAGAATTAGAAAAACAAAACTCTGTATTCCAGCAACCAAAAATAATATTTATAAATAATTTTTCTACTGATGTTTACTTTGTTTTACTTGTACTATAATCTTACCCTGCGACACCATGTGATGTAAAGAATATATACCCCAGGCAGAGGAAGCAACCCAAAGAATTTCATATTCATAGTGTGTTTCTATGTGGCTTGTTGTATCACCTTAACAAAATTAATTTTGGCTCAGACATGGAATGTAGGCTCCGTTCAGAATATGATAACTCATCCGAGCATATTCTGTTTGAATGACCATCATTACTTTGGTTAAGGAGGCGTATGTTCCATAAGGAAATATGTTTATCAGAGGAGCTGAGAAACTATGCCACTAAGGACATACTATCCTTCGTTATGGAGTAGTACCTCTTTTAGACTAATTACAGCCTAAGATATAATAGATCTTTTAAGCTCGCAGTGTCAGCGACAAGGGCTAAGGTCGTTCTATAAAAAAAATCCTAATCCTGGTTACTTTAAAAACACATTCGTGGGCAGATTCATAATACCTGAGACATTTATGTATTTGGACTCATTGGACTACTTGTCAGATTCATGCAACGTACCTGTAATATACCAATGACCTTTAAACTCATCGGACTTGAGCCCAGTGGACTTCTCAATGTTATCCGTTTTGGAGGCCGAGGTGTCGACAAAAGGACATTAAAGTGTATATGCATTAAAGACAGCTTTTCGTAGAGAATGTGGGCGCCGTGGCTCAGTGGAAATGCGCATGGCTACTGAGCAGGAGGTTCGTGGTTCAAAGTCAAACTCAAGTTAAAATTGCTGGACAGCCGGTAGAGAAAGTAGAGAGTCTCTACCGAAGGTCGACATTGTCAACCGAATCGGCAAAGCAAAATCAGTGTTTGGAATGATGTCCATGATATGGCGAAGCATTGCGATCAGCTTAAACACCAAGCTGCGACTGTTCCGTTCAAATGTTGAAGCTGGCTGTTGTATGGGTGCAGTACTTGGAAGGTGACCGCTACTATCACAAAAAGATTACAAAAGTGCCTACGGATCATCTTAAGGGTTTTCTGGCCTAACCGTATCTCTAACGAACATCTTTACCAGAGAACGGGTCAGGAACCAATAGGCACAACTATCCAACGACGGAAGTAGCAGTGGTCATACACTCCGAAAAGGCGACAGTTCCATAGCAAACTACGCAATGCAATGGAATCCGTAATCTCAGGATGGTAGAAGAACGGGTCGTCCGAGCAATACATGGCGCAGAAGAGTTAAGGAGGAGTCACGGAAATTGGGGAAGATTTGGAGGGAGCTGAAGTACATTGCCAGGAGCCGCACGCGATGGCGCGTAGGCCTAGTAGAGGCCCTAGGACCCACAAGGGGATATAAGACATAAGTAAAAGTAAGTACAAGGTACAGTAAACGCACCAATACTGTTCAACATATATATTTCTGAAGTACTTAAGAATAAGAATACGTTGCTGGCTGTTATGCTGTTATCCATTTTTGAGGCCGAGATGTCGAGAGAGGACATTAAAGTGTATACGCATTAAAGACAGCTTTTCGTAGAGAATGTGGGCGCCGTGACTCAGTGGAAATTCGCATAGCTACTGAGCAGGAGTTTCGTGGTTCAAATGCCAGTAACACCAAAAGTATTTTTAACGGTGTCCCACCTCTCGCGAATGGGTGACAAACGTTCCGAGAGTAACAACATGTCACGGAAAGCTTCTCAATTCGCCGTTCATATCCGGCCTTAAATTGTACGTCCCTGCCATGTGTGCCCCAAAATATACGTGCGCAACACAAATGGTCGCGAGAAGCTTGGCCTTGGACCGCAATGGTCTGACGCGCCGAATATTATTATTATTTCGTAGAGAATCGACCAAAATATCAACAGATCACGTTCGTGCAGCATGCAATGTTAAGAGACTCAACGCTATCATCCGCGCCAAATGTGGCTTTATCGAGCAGTAACGTGTAAAATTTTAAATGCTTTTAACATTCTTTAAACAATTTTAATAAAAATATGCATATTACAGCCTTTTGACATGGGCGATACGAATCTACTTTTGTTACATTTTTACCAGGTTTATAAGTAAAACACTTCGATCGCCGGGCCCGTATATATATATATACGCCAGTCTCATTGAAGAACAAACACAATATTTCAACGAATAACCAATACATACACTTAAGAAGAATTTAAATTGGATGGAGCACTCCATCCATTAGATCCATTTGCAACATTAAATCCCTTGCTACATTCCCTGGCATTACATTACATAATCGATTTATTTTGTGAAGATATGAATACATGTATGTATGTATCATGTTAAAATTTTTGAGGCAACGAAGTCACCACTATCCCTATGTGCCCCAAACCACAATAAATCGACTTGGAAAAGTAATAAAAGAACACCACCAATACACGTTAGATTTAGCGAAACATTTTAGCCATCGCAGCTGTCGCACATCCTACTCGATAATGGTACACACGTAATTAATCAGTCACATGTGTGCGCGCGACAAGAGTTAATCCTTTTCCGCCACCCACATAATTATTTGTGCTTCCACGACAAGCTTGTAAAGTACTACACAGCATCAGAATAGACATTCGGGAAGAGAACAATAAAGAAAATTTATACTTCCTAGGTTACAGCTCGTAAAAACAAATAAACCGCCACACTTCCCTAGAACTGCCACATGCATTACAAAAGACCATCAGGCTCATGTGTGGCGCAACACACTCACACTTGCTAATTACATATGCAAAACAGATTCCCTGTGGCATTGTACGCATATGAAGAAAAAAAACAGGACGCATTAACCCTTTTACAAGATATTAAAATCCTCGTGGAAAAACGAAAATGTTTTTCCACATCGATGAGCAACAAAATCCACCCGCAGGATGTCCTGGTTTATTATAATGAGGTGGTTTTATGTACAGATGTGGAGGCTGTAAGATTTCTTAGAATTTCTTAAGCCAGCAACTTGCTACTAAAGCGAAACGAAACAAAGTGAATCCAATAATTTCGAAATTTAAATGACTTTGTTGGCGCCATTCGCGCCCCCCTCCACATCGTATGTGTATGCGCGTTGTTTGTGTGTCTATGATGAAGTTGGGGGAACTACCGCAATTAAATGCAACATTCACTGCCGCCATTAATCAAAGACTCACTGAATCGATGTAAGCTTTTTTGGGTTTTTGGCTTAAGGTATCGAATTAACGACATAATTTGTAGGTGTAACCCAAAGGGAAACTCTTGCGAAAGTCCTTGATAATGAGATCGAAAAATCAAACAAAAGAAATTGCTATTTGTTCCATATGAGTGTGTGTACACTGCGTACTTTGATAAGGAGTTTTAGTATGGGTACGTATAAACGAGTATGGCACAGGAATAGCTTTTGATATCCTTACAGGTGACTCGCTCATGTAGAGCACACACTCGTACTAATACCCACGACGAATCTTCAAAAAGGTATTGAACTCTTTAACCAGATGCTAAGAAAAGCGTACAGGCATTAATTACTTTCCTTCAAATTAATTAGATCGGAAAAAGGTAAGCAATTTTTCGACTAAGCCATATCCGTCACACTCCTTACCTATTGCTCGCTTATGTCGGCTTTTGCCAGAAGTCATACTGTAACAATAGAATATATGGTATATGGCGGTTTAAATGATGTTTCCTTATAGATGTGTGTTTTAACAAATCATTTTTACAAGGCGATGTCGTTTTGTAAATTTATTTAACAGGAAATAGAGGATATTTCGTTTAAGACAAAGAAAACAATCGCAATCAATCAAGAATCCTTGTGAGTCACAAGAAAACCTATTCAATTCCGCCTCTGTAGAAAATTTAATTAAAAATCCAATTTATAAAATGCGGAATACATATTTAGCTTTTGTGAGGCAGTGTGATGGTAATGTGACAAAAGGATTTTATAGAAATTGTTACTGAATGAACTGTCGTTAAATCAGCAAAAAAAAGGTTTAACACGAAGGAAGGTAGGAGTATGAAATGTCGCTTACTTATTGCCTGACGGGTCTGTGGAGTTATAGTCAGAACTTCACTACTCAAAATGAAGCAGCGAAGAATTTTAGTCCTCTCAGTCTCTTATCGTTCATGCTAAAGGCTCTGAAGCGTATTTTTTAGGCCTCTCAGTCTCTTATTGTTCTTGCTAAAGGCTCTGAAGCGTATTCTACCACATCAGGCAACGATTCGAAATTCAACCACAAGCATGGAGATCTCAACACGCATATCTCAAGGGCAGGTCCACGGAAACGGTGATTGAGCAGACGATTAAATACAAACTGTAAACAATAGCTACCTTCGTAGATGTAGAGGGCGCCTTCAATAAAGTTCGCATCGAGACTATGCAAGAAGTTCTTACTCAGTCAGGAGCGGAGCGCTTCCTTACGCAATGGATCACACCCATGCTCAGTGGCAGGATTATTCATACCAACCTCGGCTGTTACAATATTACCAAACTAGTCGACAGAGGAACTCCCAAGGAGGGGTCATCTCACCTTTACTGTGGCTATAATGGTAATTAATAAGATTCTACTAAAACTTGAGAAAGATAGGACGAAGGTACTTGCGTACGCAGGTGATACTCGTATCAGGCCAGCATCTTTCCGTGATTAGCGAAGTTATGGAAAGGGCCCTGCGTAAAATTAGCTCCTAACCAACAAGATGTGGCCTTGGAGTTAGCTCAGGGAAGACTAAAATGGTACTTTTCACCACCAAATTTAAAACACCGGCGTTTGTCCTCCCAGAACTTAAGGGATAGGAAGCTCAGATACAGGGCTAACATAGAAACTATGCGTAACCCTCTATGCCAGCAATAAAACCGTTGGCAAGAAATAGGGCCTTCAACCAAGGATGGCTTTCTGGCTGTACACAGCTATTGTACGATAAATTCTTACCCATAGGGCGCTAGTCTGGTGTCCAGCGATGAGGAAGAAGTACAGTTCCACCAAGTCCAGCCGATTACAGAGATCAGCAGCAGTTGGTATCATAGGAGCTCTACGGTCATGTCCGACTGAGGTCCTTAACACCTGTTACCTCCTGACAAATTTATCAATTATGTTGTGACGCCCAGTGCAGTACGACTCAGGGAATCCGAGCACTGTTATATACTGCTGACAGTATCTGAAGGTATGATATGGGTACCATCCTCTACTGACTACTGCATCCCAAACTTAGCTTCAACTCCTACTTCGGTGTCGAGTTTCCTACCAGAGGAAACTGGAAAGATTAAGATTGGGGGATGCTTCGCTACTTCACAGCCAGGGGTTCGTCACGCTTCCCTAACCTCAAAGACAGTGAACGCTCAGCTACGCAACAGCTGAACTTCAAATGATAGATATTGTGCTTCAAATGATTGCAGCAATACAGGGATTCTTCTCGAATGACTTTTGCAGAAGCTGCTGGATGAGGAGAAGGAGGAGACCATCGTCCATCTTCTCTGTACTTGTCCAGCCCTTTCCCAAAAGCGTAAACTCCATATAAGAGCTTTCTTCTACGACACTAATTATCTCATCAACATACACACTGGTAGTCTTCTACGCTTCATACGAAGCTCTAATTGGTTCATTGAGTAGGTGGAGGGAATTTTTCCTGATCGGTGTGGTATCACAATGGGCCATTACTGGTCTAAGTGTTTTGATTTCACTGAAAGCCACCTTAACCTAACCTAACCTATGCCAAAAGTTTCAAAAATGATAATTCTTTGTAATAAAACTAAGATGTAACAGTTGTCAACAGAGAAGAGATACGTCTTTATCCGTTAGTCAGTCTTTAAACGAGTTTTTTGGACGAACAGTGCGTTTTCTCAACATTCCATTCCATTTACGTCTTTGTTGCAACGGAGGTGCGATATGGATCCGAAACTTGGGTGCTTAGCAAAAAGCATTCTGACCTCATAGCAGCGTTCGAGAAGAGTCTTACGGAAAGCTCTTGCCACCGTATGTGAGGAAGAAATATCAGGAGAATATAAAGATGAGATCTACGATCGTCACCGCGATGTCGACATCGTGAAGAGAATTAGGGTCGGAAGGCAGAAGACCTAGCTTGCATGAGCGAAGAGGATATTGCTTGGTCATTTACGGTAGGAAGAAGTGCGTATACTGGGACGCCCATTGTTTTGGAATACCAAACTGGATAACATCGGCTCAAAATCAGGACCATTGGAGAATTTTAGCTGGAGCCTAGGACCGGGGTACGGTATTAGAGCCAAATATGATGGATAAATTACCAGCTTAAGCAGCCAAACTTGTTTGAAATATTTTATCCAACAAATTTGTCTTTCAGCAGTTAATACGCAATCCACAATTCCAAAAAATCAAGCGATTTAGAGTTAAATTTAAAAAAATTGTTTTACTTTCGTTCTTTATTTAAAAAATAATTTCTGAATTTCAGAACAATTTTTTCCTAATCAACAGATTTACATATTCAGGAAGTTGTCTGGAAATTCAAAAGTGACATCACGTCCGGTAAGCTTCTTGTAGACTGATGTGAATGTATCAACCTGAAACGAAGTAAAAGTAAAAGAAGGAATTGTAATTAATTTTAAAAAACAGAGAATTTTTTGTAAAGACAAGTGACAGGATAGGACAAAAGCATTGTTATCCAATCAATATGAATCGTTGCTCAAAGAGAGAACAAAAATTATATTTATAGGATTTTTAATATTCCGCTAAAATAAGGAAGTCCCTATTCGTCATTGAGACTAAAACGATAGGGAGGCAAATAAGCGGTGGCCGGTTGTAGTTGTCCTGGCTTGACCGTGTGTTCCAATGAGTCGGAACATACTGTTCCTGTAGAACTGTAGAAAAAGCAATAACGAGAATCAAAATTGTTATCCAATCAATATAAATTGTTGCCCATAGAGAACAAAAATTATATTTATAGGATTTTTAATATTCCGCTAAACAAAGGAAGTCCCTATTCATCATTAAGACAAACGATAGGGAGGCAAAAAGCGGTTGGTTGTGGTTGCTTTTTCTAGTCTTGGGTGTGGTGTTCCCAACAGTTGGAATATACTGTTTCTAGCAAATTTACAGAAAAAGCAATAACGAGTTGTTGGGGTTTCACTTTGCGTCCTTTTTGACAATCATTGGTTTAACAAAGACGACCAACAAAAAACACAAGGACGGTAGGTAGGGTAGATGCCAACAAGCTGCCACATTGGACCTTTAAAGAATTTTAAAAATTGTAACACGACACATGAAACACGCTTCCTCTGTACAAATAAAGAGCAAGCTATAACAAAATGTCGGGTCTTAATGGGTTAATGTGCGTCCTTTTTGACAATCACTAATCTATAAAAACTGATCAGCAAATAACACAAGGACGGTAGGGTAGGAGCAAACAAGCTGCCGCATTGGACTTTTAAAGAATTTAAAAAATTGTAGCACGACACATGAAACATGCTTCCTCTGTACAAATAAAGAGCAAGCTATAACGAAATGTCGGGTCTTAATGGGTTAATGTGCGTCCTTTTTGACAATCACTAATCTATATAAACTGATCAGCAAATAACACAAGGACGGTAGGTGGGTGCATGGTAAAAATTATTCTTAAGGATGTTTTCAACATTTGGAACGTACCATCTCTTAACATTAAGACGGAGAAAGCAATAACGAGATGTTGAAATGAACTACACTGTCTGTCCTTTTTGACAATCACTGGTCTATAGCATGTACGACCAGCAAAAAACACAAGGACATTCCTTCGGATGTGAGATGTGCGTCCCATTTCACGTTACTTACTTTGTGTTCAATGGTGGTCTGTTGGTTCTTATCCAAATGCACCTTAATTAACTGTGTGCCGTCTAACTTGACGCGGATTCGTTTGCCAACAATCTCAGCAGGGAATACAAGATCCTCTAGAATGGCATCGTACACAGCGGTGAGAGTGCGGGAACGTGGCCTCTTTTGTTTCAGAGGATTTCGAGCCTTGCGGGTGGGTTTTGGTAAAATTTTACGTTCACCGACAACAACGACATGCTTGCCCGAGAACTTCTTCTCCAATTCGCGAACCAAAATGATTTGAATCTTCTGGAAAGTCTTCTGTTGTGGAATTGGAACGTAGATGATGACTGCCTGCGTAGAAAATACAGAGAAACATTAAAAAAAAATATTCATTAATTTCTCATTCGCCTAACACTCACCTTCTTGTTGTTGAACTCAATCTCTCGGGCACGGGTTATGTGCAAATCCCTAAGATATGGCTTCAAATCACTGTTGGCCTCCAACTCCAACAAAGCTTGGGCAATCGATTTCTCAAAATCATCAGGTTCAGCGCCGCCAGGCTTAATTATCTTAGCGCCAATCATCTACATTGGAAGAAGGAAAAAGCAAAGATAAATATCACATAATACAATTAGAAGATAATTTCTTTGCACATTTTATCACAATAGCAATTTTTTAACATAGTTCACGTTCATTTTCTTGTATTCAAACGTGTTCTACTGGAAAAAAAAACTTAAAAGAATTTGACATACGAATGCACTAATGAAAGCAGAAAATTTTTAATCTCTCCATTTCTATGCGATAATCGGCCATCGCTTCAAGAATTTTATTTCATATTGTTGAGCATTTTATTAATATTTAAACAAAATGAGACTTTTCTACAAATTGATGGAAAATAAATGCTTTCTTGTTATAATTTTACCAGACAAATGAAAATGTGCACCAACCTTAGTCAATAATTTTGACAGAAAAGGAAGTCAACACCACCAATGAACAGTATTTTAAAACGAGTCAATACAGCGAGTTTGCACATAATGAAGTTGGATGTATTTTCAAAAGAGAAAAGTTTGTTACTCGTTGATGTAATTGGCCGAGAGTGTACTTTTCTGCTTGACATAAAGAAAAATGTTTTTTTTTTATTTCAAAGAAATCGGAAAGTCATTTTAATTGTCAAAATTTAGATGGGTTTTTTTCTTCATTTATTTGTCTGAAACGTTTTTTAACACTACGATAGTTATTGGATATGAACTTTTTACTCTGAAAATATATACAGATTTTTGATAGCTGTAGTTTTTTGATTCTTTAAACTTTGACATGACATTATGACATGTCGACTACTATGGATAGGTGAGAAATACAACTTTTTCTTTATCGGAATAATCGGATATGTAATTTCTCTGTACTTCCCAATTTTTTTTCGATAACAAAAAAAAAACGTCCTATATTTAAAAAAATAGATATAGTCATTTTCTTTATATTTTATTCAATTTTTAAATATATTTTATGAAATATATTTCTTTTAAAAAATAAGTTTATTTTACCTATCTCAGCAAAAATAATAGTTACTAGTGACATTGAAAAATTAATAAACATTAAAAAAATTAAAAACCATTTTCTTAAACAATTTCCTTTTTTGTTATAATAAAACGAAGGTAATGCTGGATTTTTAAAAGTGCGCTTATGCACCGAAAAGACTTTTAAGTTGTCACTTTTTGTGTTGTTGTATTGTTGTAATTCCTTATTCCTCGGCAAATAAAATACAGCTTACATTATATTACATTTTTTGTGGTGTAAAACAATTGAAAAATATCAAATAATATACAGATCTGTTAGAGGCGATCTCGATTTGTTATTTTAGGGAAAACGAAAAACTTTGCAGCCAAAAATCAATTCGCGCCGAATTTGTTGTCAATTCGAATTCAACACAATATGGCTTTCCTCTATTTTTTCCTCTTTTATGACCGAGTGTACTCGTTTGTAGGCGTCAAACGAACAAATAATTTACGCTCGAATGTTTTGGATGTGTTTGTGTCGAAATGCCGCACAAATCTGACAATGACAATGAGAGTAAAAGTTTTGAGGTTAAAACGTGTCACTGTAAGGTTAAAGGCCTAATTCACACAGAAGTGGCGTATGGCGTTGGCGTGGTGGTGGATTTGTGCGAATGCATGCCACCTCCATGTTATCTTACGGGTCTATTCAGAGAGAAATGACGTGGCGTGGACATTGTGACTCGTACCACGGCCACGCCATTTCGATGCTATGAGTGGCTTACACGAACGGCGAGTGCCATACGTCTCTATTATGTTATAAGTTTCGCTTGTCAAATTGTCAATGTGCAAACTGCAAAGTGCGGTATTCTATGGAAATATTCGATAGGCATCCGATAGAAACTCTGAAAACGTTCAGGGTACATGTTCAGCTCACGCATTACGTTGAACGTAATTAACTAAATTACGAAAACCAAATTCGTCTAAATTTCGCCCCATGGAAACGTAGAAAAAATCAAACAAGTGTAATTTTGTGACGTTCAGTACAATATTTTTATACTCATATGTATCTGTCGTATTTCGACTTTCGAATTACGAAATCCTCGAAGTCGTAATTTTGACATATCGCAATACGATACGACAATTTTTTTTTCGAATTAATACTAATGCCCGATAGCGCCATTTCGAATGTATATTTTGGTGTTGTTTATACGTTTTTACTTTTTTGGTGTTTTTGAATATTTAAAATATTTATATTTTTATATAAAACTAATATTTTTATTAATTAAATTTAATATTCTATGTAATCAACGATATTTGTATTGATAAAATTTTAAAAAAAACAGTTACTAGAAAAAAAACACGCCATAAGGTCGGCGTTACTCGCGTCATTCAAATAAATGTAGCAGCATAATAGATTAAAAATTTTAAATATTTTTTTTTTATTTTAGTGATTAAAAAAATTAAAAATTATTACTTAAAAGTAATTTACACGTTTTATTTCGTACAGAAATAATCATTTAAATTACATTTATTATCTAGTCGAACTTCAAATAGGTGTTCGATTGAAACAACAACAATTCGGTCGGAATTACGACTAGTCGTATGACTCAATAATCGCGTTTAGTCGTAATTACGAAATTTTCGAAAATTTCGAAAGTCGAAATGAAATATTGTTATGGCATTTAATACAAAATTAAGATATGTTGGTGCAGCGAACGTAGGTCGATAACCAACGCCATCACAACCAAAAATAAAATGGTTTGTCCACCATAATTACCGACCTGAGCACCATGAATTCTTCTTAAATTCTCAATTTTAACTTTTCGTCGTTGGTGGAATCTTGCGATGTATTTTTAACCCACTTCCTACAGCCCGATTTTATTGAAACATTTATTTGCCCACATGTGTATTTCAGGTGACAGCAGTTTCTATTAAAATTTGGTATTGATCGGGCACCGTTGTCGGGGTGCTCCCATACAAAACATTTAACAATCATTCCATATAACATTCAGATCGCGCCATACTATAATGACTGTATGCAGACCTGCTTTACAATTTGAACCTCAAAAGCTTGTAGTGCTTCTCATGTGTTTTTATCTTTTCAGAATTAATAGTGGTTTACTTTAGGGCGCATATTTAGGTTATTTTAGAATTTTATTTTTATGTTTATGTTCCACGGACGTCGGACATCTTGGCGGTACATGCATTTTAATATATATTTTAATATTTCCAGTTAACCAGTTGGCTTAACTCACGAACAGTACTCTTTATAATATACAAAGGCACAATAACAACATACTGCGCGAACATGTCCATTGTCGGAGTTATATGTTTAATGAAACGTCCCTCTTAAGTAACTAATAACTAAATGAAACGGAAAAATTTAAATTTAAAATGCGATGGCGAACTTTTGTAAAGCAATAAGCAATAAGAAATAATAATTTTTTATTTAAAAGTGATATTTATGGTGTCTCAGATAATTTTATGTAGAGCTCTGAGGATATTAGATGTTTAGATGTTCGATGGAAAAGCCAAGAAATGAGTGGAATAAGATTGTTGGTAAGTTTTTTATGATTTTGAAAATATATATGTACAATTTATGGCAAATATGTGTTTTAAGGGATTTTGGCACTTTCGAAACTTTGGAAACCCCTCTCTCCTTAATGGGTCAAGATTGCGGTTTTCGAGGTCTGCTCAATAAGGGCTTTCAGAAGGGGGTGTCCGAAAGCTCTAACCCCTTGGCCCTTAAAACGCACTTTAGCCTAATTTATATATTATTTATGTATAATTTACAATAATTAATGTGTACTCAGCATAAACGGCAGACATGTCACCAGTGGTAGGGCTAGAAGTTGCTGTGAGTACGAAAAAATTGATCTTATATCGATCCCACCTCACCCGCATAGCAATCGAATGGAATTTTTTTTGGGTTATATGAATTCGGATAATCTTCTGGCGCAGGAATGGCAACATGGTATTTACTTACAATTGATCTTGTCAGTTTTGGGGTTTCTGACGAATCCAGCTACAACCTACAGTGCTTAAGTTGGACTTGGTAGAAAGACCAGGGTTAGAAATAAAAGTTTGTTAAAATAGTTTTGAGAAAGCAAAAAAGTTCAGCAAAACTTCACCGACAAAATCGATTCTTAAGCAGCAAAGAAAATAATGCCGAAATATGAACATGAATACGAAGACATGGGAGGTATTTTCTAGTGTCTACCAAAGGTTTCCCAATACTGCAACGATTACTAGGACACTCATTACATTTGTATAGACAGGATCGTTAATGGAATGACATATCTGCTCCATTGGGTTCCCAAGGCCAAGGCGTAGGGGATTGAGGCCTCCCAACGGAATCAAATACTGTGAGTGGGTGCCTTGTGAGTGCTTAATAGAGCTTCGTGGCTTGGCGATAAGTGTGGTTTGTTGGCGATTTAAGGAGTTGGGGGTTTCATCGGTCCCCCATAGATCACCACTCCCAGAACGACCACATCAACATTGTACACGTATACATGTCATCTGTCCGTAGCTGCCATACAGACACAACCGAATTACTATTTTTGCAAAATACAATACTTTCTACATCATAAAGAGCACAGTTATTGGTCTGTAGTTTACCCAGCTCTCATACCAATCATCGTGGCCATCATTTGGCTTCTTTGTAATATCTATAAGTACCCTCTTTATTTTAGTTATTTTTTATGTTTATTCATGCAAAGATGTCTAAAGAAGCTGATGCAAATGGAAGAAACGTTTAGTCTGCGAAGTTCTTATCCGGTTTTAAGAAAAAAATTCCATGTGCCACAAATCACACGACACATGAGTGTTTTTGTGCAGCATTTATTTTTGGCAAAAAATCGTATACAGGAACAATTATCGAGATTTCACGTTCTTTGTGAGAACCAACGTCGTGTGAGGAGTGCCTTTAATGTCCACATGTGAGATGGAAATCCCTAATCCTGTTGGCGTATGGATATAGTGGCAATACGGTAGGTAAACACAAGTACGTTGCATACGTTCGTCGGCGATTTACCGCGTCAATTCACCTCTATAATGTATGGAATGGGAAACGCGGGGATGACATGGAAATTCAATTTGCAAAAAAAATCACGCACTGAGCACAAAACGATACGGAAGACAGCAACTGTCTGTGTGCCTTTGGAAGGAGTTTTAGAAAGAAAAACAGCTGCTGTGCTGTGATGTTAAGTGAAAATAAAAAAGTTCATAGCATTTAATAAGCCACTTGAACACAAAATGATAGTGAAAGGAGTTAGTGAACATTTTATGGTTGAAAAGTCACTGCAAGTAGAAATCGTTCATTTACATTTACAGCTTGCATTTTCCTCCTACCTTCTACCATTAGAACGTAAGAGGCCTACGCTCGAAAACCGGTGCTGTATTACGCCAATCCTATGGTCTCTCATTCGATACATATACCCTGACTGAAACCAATCCCCGACATAAAGAACCAGGGGTTATTCCTCCCTACATTTCATGTTTTCCTAGATGACGATCTTACCCGCCTTATGATTAACTTCCTGTCGAGGCGTCTTGCTGGCTAACCACAACGACCTTGACTCGTCTCTTATTGCTATTTCTTCCTCTTCCAAACTCGATTTCATTTCAATAAAAATAACACTTCACCCGTAGTTCCCTGTATGTTGTGTGTTTTTACATCCAACCGACTCAACCTCTCGAATCCTACCAACTTGCTATTGGCAAAAATAATCGATTATTCTGACTTTCTTGACGACAACCGTATTTTCAGCGACTTTAATTTGCCTCAACTGCATTGGACTCCATCAGACTATGTATTCTTTTTCCCAACTTAACTATGGAATGTCTCTCGTAGATCGGCTTACAGACTAAAGAAGTCTGTGTCAAGTTAGTTTCACCTCACGCATCGTTCAGGCTCACACTTCTTTCAGGATCACGTTCATTCAATGCTCACACTTATTCAGGTTCACGCATCGTTCAAACTAACGAATCGTTCAAGTTTACTCATTGCGCAGGCTCACTCATCGTTCAGGGCCCAAACATCGTCTAGACTCACATTCCCTTCTTATTATTTCTTTGTTCCATAACTCCCCACTACAGTCTCCTCCTTCCACAGTTTTATCTTCCTATGACATTCACAAAGCTAATTTCCGCAAAATTGATGCCTATCTTCCGCTGGGTTTGACAATATATCTTTAAATGATTCCATCTAATTTTTTACAGGTAATTATTGTATTTAATCTCTCGTTACGTCTCTTTCTCGCGCCATAAAACTTCATCTACATCCCCACATGGTATAATCGAAGACTTCGCTTCTTGCGAAACAAGAGAAACAAAATATGGGCAGCTTACCTACTTACTCTTTTTCTTACTATTCCAACTATCTTGGTACTTACACTTTCAATTTACTCAGATTTATAACTCTCCCTACTAGCGCTATCTTAATAATGCGCAATCCAATCTCATAAACGATCATAAGTCTTTTTTTCAATTCGTCAACTATAAAAGGAGGTCCGACGTCTTCCCTTCATCACTCTCTTACAAATACACATTGTCCACCGATCCACATTCCATTGCCAATTATTTTGCTAACTTTTTTAAACAATCTTTCTCCGACAACTCCATCGTACCGGACCCCTGTTATTTCAATTACCTACTTAACTTCAACAATGGCCTTAGGAAAGGATCAAATAATGATGTGACTTATTATCGCCAGATTGCTAAACATTCTCACATACCCATACCAGTATTTTATACAAAGGCTTAACCTTCTATTGTAAGTAATTTATCTCCCCCAACCAACATGGCTTTTTAAAAAGTAGATCAATCACCCACTACAAACCTCGTTGAATTCGTGTCCTTCACCGTTCCAGTGTTAAAGAGTTGCAACGAAGTCGAAGTAGTTGCAACTTATTTCAGCAAGGCTTTTGGTTTCTTATCAACTTACCCTTTTTAAATTATCTGACCTCGTCTTTGAACCCATATTGTTATAATGGATATCTTCCTATCTGAAAAGCGTTCGCATTAGGTCCGTTCTATCGACCATATTTTTTACGATTTCTGGTGTCCCACAAGGCAGCCACTTAGGCCCACTTCTTTTCATCACAACTATAAATGATCTTGATAGGGTCATCAAACACTATGCGCTCTATTTCTATTTCTTCTCCACAAGACTCCTTTGTCTCCTTCAACAAGATCTTAATAATTTTTCTACCTGATGCCTTAAAAAATTGCTTAGAGGTCAATATCACCAAATGCCTACCATATGCCTACATAACCTTCTCCACGGCCAACCCATATATATCCCGCGTGCAACATTTTTGTGACCTCGGCATATTGTGCGACTCGGAGCTACATTTTCGTTCTCATATTGATGAAATAATTCTTAAAGCCAACTCATCACTTGGCTTTGTCAAACGGTGGTCCAAAGTATTTTCCATCCCTTATGTGACCAGAAACCTCTACATCACTTTTGTCTGCCTTCTCATCGATTACGCATGAGTCCAGCATCGAGAGCATCAAACGTCGTTTTCTTCGATTTGCTCTTTGAGGTCTACCCTGGGAAAATCATCTTATCCTGCCCCCTACCATTACCGCCACAACTTCATAAGCTTGAAAACCATTGAGGAGCGCAAAGACATACTTTTCATACATCTCAGGCTCCGTCGATTGCGCGTCTCTATACAACTCAATATTCTTTAATACAGAGATTGGGAGATTTCCTCTTGAGCCGCACAATAATTATGTGGAATGAATTGCCCGGCACTGTGTTTCCGAAATTGTATGATCTACAATCATTCAAGACACGTGTGCATAGACACCTCACCTTTTCCTTTCCGTCTCTCTCCAATCTATCAACACCATGTACGGCTTTAACGAACCTATCTCCCATATGCTGCGGAAGGTTAACTTAAATCTTCCCGTTTTTGATTATAACCGCAGCCTTGAACATGATCTTCTTCACCATTCCCCTTAGCTTTAAGTGTTCGGTTTAAGTCTTAGTCTTAAGTCATAATTTTAGTTTTTGCTTGTAATAAGCCGAATAAATGTGGACCACCAAAATTTCTAAGTAAAATTTCTTCTCATTTAGATATCTTCCAATAGACTCTCGCTGCCAAAGCTGGCAATTACACGTTCACAGTTCCATCGGCGCGAATTTCATTCATAAAAGTTATATAATATTTAAGCTAATAGTCAAACAGTAAATACTGTATACGAGCAAACTATACAATGCAATAATTTGAATTAGTCATCCCCCGCACATAATCTTACGCAGAGCTTATCAAATACCATAGAGTATCAGTCTCGATTTTAGTACGAAACCGTGTGGGGAATCACCACAGCTGAACACACATTATCAATCGGGTTATTCTTTATGATGCAAAACAATGATGATCAACGTTATCAGCTGAGATTGTTTGGCATCGTTCTGTGGTCGTTCGGATCATCGAAACTGCGGATGAAATCTAGGAATCCCCAGTGCGGGGTATATTTTCGTAAGTGAGTACGTTATCACAAGCACTTCTGTTGAATAGACGACTGCACGGCTGGACGCATATAAATTCACCATTCCCAGGCTGAATTGTTATCAGTTCAATTTTGAATCTTAAGCGAGACACATTCTCCTCCTACAATCGTAAAACCAACAACTAATCATGAACTTCTTGAAAGTTTTCATCTTCTTTGCTGTCGTTTTGGCTCTTTTCGCTGGACAAACTGAGGCCGGATGGTTGAAGAAATTGGGCAAAAAAATTGTAAGTCATATTTGTTAGCGAAATGTTAAGTGTACTAAAGTATTTAGCCAATAATTGAATTGTGATCCTTTTCTTTGTCAACAGGAACGAGTCGGCCAACATACTCGGGATGCCACAATTCAAGCGCTTGGCGTTGCTCAGCAAGCAGCTAATGTTGCCGCTACCGCCAGGGGTTAATAAAACTACAAGAACTTTCCGCTGAAATTAATTTTAAATTTTATGTAAACATCGCTATTTATTACTAGTTTAAGATCTGATTTATGCTCATTAAGGTTAATAAATTGTTCTATGTATAATGTAATGTATATATCTATGTGTTATAGTTAAATGCATTTGGATTGTGCAAAACTTCAAGGTTGATTCTCATCTTAGTGTTTCTTGAAAGGAATTACTTAGGATAATGTCCCCTTCCTTAGTTACCGTACTTACCAATTTTCGCTTTTAATTTGACTTCAAAAAGCAAGCAGTTATATGAACTAAGCTGAAAGATGTTACGGCTTGAACTTTTTAAAATATCTGTACCTTTTCCTGCTCCTTTTTTAAATGTCGAAGCCATAACCCATTTATCATATTCCTTACCTCTTCTGCACTTTTTATTTTTGTTTCGGTAGTTCGAATGACTTCTGTTGGATTCAGTTAAAGGTGTAGAACCATATTTGCTGGTCTAATTTTGTATAAGGACGACTGCTGCAGTGCTGCGGAACGAGACATTAATGCCATGTAGAATCGACTGGACGGGGCTAACGGAATACTAGTTCTTTTCCCACGACATACTCAACAAAATTATTGGTACGCCGGGTGAAAAAATAATGCGACAACTGATAACTAGTTAATGTTAACAACTTCTTTTTCAGCTTCAACCTTCTATTCATACTTTTGAAAGTCGGTTAGAAAAGACCTCAAAAAAACTTAAAAAACCAACGTTAATAAGCGTGACATACGCCAAACACTACACGTCACATGTGTCACACACGGCCGTTCAGAAATAGCTCTTGAGACTGAATTACACACAGGTCTATAGGACGTGGTTACAAAGGACCTCCAAGAAGTTGAAAAGAAAACCAACTTTTATGTTCTTATAGATTTCGGGATCGACGATATGAATAGTAACGGTAAGACACTCCTAGCATCCATTGGGGTGACGTTGGTAGGGTTTTACATATGTTATGACAGATATTGATATCGATGAGATGAATAATGACATAACACAACCCTAGCACCCCTTAGGCTGGAGTTGGTTCAACTAAACTTGGTACACATATCACAT
Source organism: Nephrocerus scutellatus (assembly GCA_947095585.1). Lineage (NCBI taxonomy): Eukaryota > Metazoa > Arthropoda > Insecta > Diptera > Pipunculidae > Nephrocerus > Nephrocerus scutellatus. The sequence continues at coordinate 113,143,804 of OX352761.1, read as the reverse complement.
GAAATCTGTAATTAGACAGATAGGTGGTCGCTAATTGGTCGAAGGCACACGAGTAATTTCAGCTAGTAAATATTCATATCAAGTCACGGCTTCTTTGATAGCCTTCTTGTGGACCTATTCATCCTCCTGAGTTTACTCAGATCTTCGCTCGAGCACGGATGCTGAAGTTTCTTGTCATGACTGATTGACATGATTGGTCAAGAGGCCGTTAGTAAATGATTTCTCGAACGTTTTAATATCCAGTCCAATTCTTCATCAATCGTAGCTATTTAAATATTGGGTATTTTACTTAATTTTGACTGAATTATATTGACGAATTTCATTCAGCCAGTTCTTCGATAAGTACGATAAGTTTTGATTGATTCCGTCTGGACGTTCAGGGCAAAAATTATGTACTAGAGTAGGAGTTGACATCGGACACTGTCCAGTTATAAACCCTAAAGAGTTTATTGTTGTTAATCAGAAAGACATCGATTTTTTTGTCTAACTACCCTAGCCCATATGGCGGACACTTCGACCTGAAAGATCTATTGGATCATAGGGTTTGTTTATTCTAAGAGATGTACCACCTCCCTAATGAACGAAAGTACATCCTTACTGGCGGACTTTCTCAAATCCGCCGTCGAGCATATTTCCTTGTGAAAGATGTATCTCCAAAGTAATGTTGGGCATTCACAGAGAATGTGTTCGGATGCTCGAGCGCATCCACCCAACAGTAGCACTATCTGAGCAGATAAAGACTAGCCATACCGATTTGAGATGCGAGACGGAGAAATGTGGCCACACGCCCAACCTGACGGCACTAGCCACTTGGCTAAAAGTGGGAACATCAGGTAAAGGTACTGCCCTAGCCTTCTTGACAGCCGGTGCCGGTGGTGTTTGGTCCTCTGACCTGACGCGCTTGGCTTCGCGCTGAATGGAAGGGTCGGCTTTGGCAAAGGCAAGAACACTTTTTCTGTCTTGGCCTATGTGTAGAGCATGTTTAAGACGCCTTCTTTCTGGCCTGTTATAGATGAATCTGCAGTCCATCTAATTCAAATTTTTTTGCAATGGAAAATTGACAAAACCACTTGGAGATTTGTTAAATATATGATAATACACTTAAGTGGTTTTTGTGGGAGTCTATTGAACAATACTAGTAGCATATTCTTTCAAAAAAAGCGGATTTATTAATTCGACTTTAAATGTTTATTTCATTACGAAATACTGAATCCTTAAGGACTCACTTGTATTCTTAATTCTCTCAAATAATTGTATGAAGGACAAAAGGGAAAAATTGTTATCCGACATTTTTAATTTCTACATGAATAACAGAAATAATGCCTTTTCGATAAAAATGCAATTAATTGAAGGCTACAGAAAAGTTATTAAATTAATTTGCAACAAATTAAAAAGAAAATCCTCCGTAAAGCCAGTTGAGTCACCTCTGCGCTACTCCAATTAATTGTTTTTCTTCTGTTATCTGGGTGTGTATCTTCATGTTACAAACTGGCCCCATACTTTTCTTCCAAGTAACAAGAAAAATGTTCTGTGACAAAATTAAAATTTGCTTTCAAAAGTGGGGCGGGCGGTTTTAGCAAATTGTGGTGCGGTTACGGAAATTTGAAAACAACCAAGTTCACCACTTTAAAACTTAAATCACTCATCTATCCCCTGGGTGTGCGCTTATTGCTTGCTGTTATTATAATACAAGCGCACAGAGATTATCCTCGAAAAACAACAAACATTTCAACTAGGCTCTTATTTGTTCTCGCATTTTGAAACAGTCAGAGTGCAGTGCAGTGATTTAATCATCATAATTTAATATCGCTGTTTTTCCATTTTCCTACTCCGCCCTGACACTCGGTTGCTCATCCATCACCGTACAACGTATCTACTATGGTAACATCCATTCCTGACGTTCCTTATACGCAACTTTAGCAAATAAATTTCGTCATCAGTATCCTGTGAAATAAATACTTATACATACAACACACACACACACACTACATACGTATCCTGGTTGCTTTGACTCATATCTTGTCAGTCAGCGATTTACTGGAGTGCACACACAAGTTAACAGGAGGTACGGTCTTTGTTTTTGTTACAGGAAATTAGAAACATTTCAAGTGGGAGTGGAATGAGCGTTGATTCTGATTGTGCCCTGTCTTTGTATTCGCCGCCAAGGTCTGAGATGAGACAGGGAAAGTCGTGGTAAGTTTTCATTTAACCATTATGACTCTTGTCAATGTGGTATCGGTGCGGCATTGCGCAACTGGGCCATGTTCAAAATCTGTACCTATTTACAGTGCAGGCGGGTTTTGCTTGTGATGTGATGACTTTGCTGATGTTGATGAATGCACGAAGGCAACAAGACCGTCTCATCAAGTTGAGTGTAAACACCAAACTCACGCTTCGATGGACTGCACTCAAAATTTTGGATATTTATATCTCCTTCTGAACTAATTACAAGGACACTTTATTTACTTAGTGGAAAATCTGGACGACTTTTAATTAGATTTGATTTTGCGATACGCGCACTTTCACATTTGGGTGTGGCTGGATGCGACGTGTGTGCGAGTTTGTGTGTCGCTTGTACCGCTTAGTTTCTGGAGAATATCAGCCGGTTGTTCGGTGTACTAATTGAATTTTGGCCGCAGAACAACGGATGACTTGCAACTTTGTTATTGAATTTTCCATTAAATTCATTAATTAATTTATGCAAACAGAACAGAGTTTGAGCTTTCGTTTATGTTGGATGAGTAACAGGCTGCATTTTGAAGACACATAATCTAAAAATTTAATATTTGTAGAATAAAATTAAAAAGAACGCGCTGGTACACTATACAGTACAGCACTGAAAGACCCAGATGTGAAACTGCAATATGTATCCCACATACAACAGTCTCTCTCTGAGATACAGCCCCAAACCATAGAGTCTAAATGGGAGAAAACAGTAAATGCAAAAACGGAAGCAGCCTAAACCATGTTAGGTTATCCCGACAAAACTAGAAAAGAATGGAATGGAAAATTGTGCAACGGAGATACACATGTGTATAAAATTTGAAGAAAAATCGGGTAAATTTTTTTAAAGAATTTGTATGGGGCCTGGGTCTCCAAAATTTTTACAAAAGTGTTGTCCATCAGAGATACACATGTATATAAAATTTGAAGAAAATCGGGTAAATTTTGTAAAATATTTGTATGGGAATTTTATCTGGTGACAACTTTTCGATGCACGCAAAAACACTTAAATGCTTGTACTACTATTCCTTTAGCATTAGCTGGTAGCTCTATCTGCTTGCAAGTACAACTTGACTGGTTTAATTCTAAACTACGATTGAATCTATGCAGCAAAACGACGCCTATTTATACCCATTGGAAAGTTTCCAGAGGTTTCCAATCTTATATACAGAAATATCTAGCAAAGACCAGAACATTGTGGTCCCCTTATTTACAACTCACTGTGCTCGCAAGTACATAATGAGTCATATAGAGTAAAACTTCTACAAATAGATTCTATATACAAGCGCGTACAGCAGTCATTCATAATTGATAATCATATAACTTACTCTGTTAGTCTATGGATGACGCTGTGCATTGTAAGTAGTGACAATTTACGTAATTTCTTAATTCTAAATGCTCGTATTCTTCTGAAGGAGTCCAATGTAGGAGATGCCTCCAGAAAATCTTCTGCTAATTTTAGCCGATGCTGCTTTAGCATGGTACAGATTTGCTTGGATGGATCTCAATAGGTTGTTTGAGGTGGAAGAGGCCTTATCTGTTTCTTGTTCTGGCCCTTCTGTTTCGGATTTCTTTGGGAGGTCTTCTTCGATGTTCCCTTCTTCTTGAACTTCACTCTTCCTTAACCTTATCGGAATTTGACCGAAACGGAAGCTGACCATGGGGTTTTATTTTAACTTTGCTGGCATTTCCTAGTTTACCGACATTACCATCATGGCTTTGGTTTCCCGATTTTCCCGCTTTGTAAGCCTCCACGATTTTGTATTTAGGCCTACATTTTGCCTCTGTATTATGCTAAGAATTTTTTCGACAAAAAAAAAATTAAATAGCATTTCTGTCTGTCCTGGTGCTATGAAAAAAAAAATAGATGAAAAGGCAACCAAGTAGGAAATTAATACACCAAAGTTTATAGATATTTTAATTTTGTTTATTTTTAAATTCTCTATATTAACTTCACTTGCCCGTGTGTTTGTGGGCTTGTGGATTTGTGTGTCATGGAATCTTGCGATCAATTTTTAACCCACTTCCTACAGCCCGATTTTATTGAAATTTGGCACACATGTATATCTCCCATGACAACACTTTCTATTATTGAGGCCCCTCGGGCCGCGGGGTCTGGGGGCTCTCATACAAATATTTTACAAAATTTACCCGATTTTCTTTAAATTTTGTACACATGTGTGTCTTCGATGGAAAACACTTTTTGTAAAAATTTGGAGCGATCGGCCCCTTGGGGACCCCAATATACAATTTTTAAATATCGCTATATAGCATCAGATCACGGCAAAGTATGAGCTCTGTGCTTTGTGAGCAGCGCTGTTCGCTGCCGCTGCGGCATTTGGTGGATGATTTTGCCACAAAACGAGCACGCAGTGTGTGTGTGTGTGTGTGTATCCCCGATAAGAGAATTTACAAGAAAAATTTTAATTTTTATGGGTTGTTTTTTTATTGCTGTGTTATTCTAAACAATTAATTACATAAAACATAATTACAATGGAACCTTGAACCTAAGCAGCCTTTAGTTTTTTGTTCTCCTCAAGTTTTTCAAAGACGAATTTCGTCAGTATATCGGAACCATCCTTGTTGCATTTATTGTAGTATGGCAGCTTTGACATGCGCTCAACCCAAGCAGTGAGTTTGGGAAATTTTTCAGCATCAATAGGTGCAAACTCCCTGCCAGTTGAAATCGACGCAATACAGCAGAGATCTGCAATGGTCATGTTTGTCCCACAAACGAAGGGGCCATTCGAGAGGCAGTGGTCCATGCCATCGTACGCCTTTTGAATATATGCGATTTTGTCCGGTGGCATTTCAGTGCAGCCGAAATAGATGATCGGTTCGACGAGAAATCGAATGCGCGGAAACAAGTGACCACAGTCAAAGAAGAGCCGGGCCTGCACTTCGTAACGCTTTTGCTGATCTCGAGGGAACAAACTGTCATTAGTGCTATACTTGTCGGCCAAGTAACTGCAAATGACATGACTGTCGGTCACAATGACGCCGTTGTCATCAAGTACTGGGATCGTGTGTTGCGGATTGATTTTCAGAAATTCCGGGGTCATGTGTTCGCCATCCTTAAGATTCATCGGACTATAATGAAAGTAGATACGATCATTAATAAGCCTACAGGGAGAAAGTAAAAGGTAAGTAAAAATTCTCATACCGTAAATCTAGTTCCACGCCAACTGCAGCCGCAGTCAAGAGAACAGCTCGACATGGTGGACTGCGAGGCGTGTAGTAAAGAACTGGTTTTAGCGACATATAGCATATAGTCTATGCTGCTTGGCTTTTAAAATTAAAATCGCTTCGCGGAGTTTTCAATAACTTTACTAAACCGAAAATCAAATCAAAATGAAATTTAAGCAACAATCAATATACTAAAAAGAATAACCCACCTCCTCCGTATTTAAGATGTGTCCTCCGCGATTGATCCGTTCTCTTTGAGGTAAAAACTGGAACTGAAACAAGTCAGGTCGTCAGTCGTCACAGGCTGTCAGCTCCAGTGTGTAGACTGCGTAGTCAGTTGATGCGCAGTGTATCTTATCTTTGGCAAATTTTCTTCCCACTATCTATTTTGTTTTTTTTTTCCTTTTTCTCCCCTTTTATAAAATAAATTTACAATAATTTTTCCACATGAAGATACAACTAGAAAGCTAGAGACAAGAAATACTTTGCTTTGAATATTTTTAGTCAGTGAAGTCTTGCTGCGTTAAAGTATTTAAACTTTTTTTTTAAATTGTTTCTTTCCTAAATCAGATAAGGTATTTTTTAGTAATATCTACAACTATGTTTAGATATAAAAAAAACTAAATATTTCAAACTGAATCTCGAAGCTTTAGTAATCGTATTTTTTCAGGGCACTGACGAATCTTTTTTTTAAGCCGGTGTAATAAGTAAGAACCCAAAAATATATCATTAAAAGGAAGTTTGAATTGCGTACGTAGTCTTCTGTAAATATGTAATTATATAAAGCTTTTTAGATCTAAAATTGTTTTGAGGCATATTATTTAAATTAATTTTCAATTCTATGCTCAGCATATGAATAAGTATATTACTTCCCTGAACTAATTAATTAAATGATCATTGAAAAATTAAAGAATATTTTGTAGAAAATAAAAAACCTTTTAAAATTTTCTGAGTCGTGTTTTCTTTTACACTCGGATAATTTTCAGATGTGGTCTTATTAAATATTCCGAAAAAAATTCGGAATTTTTTTTGAGATCTGTATCTGTAGTTGTTTGTTAGCTTCATCAAACATGAGACATGTCGAATACTGTTATTAATTTTGGTAGAAAATATTGTTAATTTATTAAATATTTTCTATTTTTAGATGAACATCACTTTAAATGATCCCACGAGACCAAATTCTTTGATACTTAAAAAAAAAACAAATAGATATTTTTTTCGAACGACAGCTAAATATCGGAGAAAAAAATTATCGGATTTATCGGATAGGTAGTTTCTTTGTTCTCTCCGATTTTTCCAACACAAAAGAAACACGCCCATAAGTTTAGAATTTTTCCCAGTTTTGCATTACCAAGAAATTCAATAACATTCCTAACTTGATAATAATAAAAATAATAAATGAAAAAAATCCCAAGACTTATTAACACTGGTGGTGTGTGCAAAGAATAAAAAAAAAAAGCTTGACTTTAGCTGTGTTGCTTTGGCAAAACCAGCTTGGCTTACAACAACAATCGCATAAGCATAAAGCCGATGTAAATCCAAAAATATTAAAGTAAAACCAGCTTAGCTTTACCAAAGCAACACAGCTTTTTAGTTATTTGTATTAGATTTTCAGCATGAACGCTAAATTTGGCATGCAAATAGCACATGAAACGGGATTGAAGTATGTTTGTCATGTGTCCAAATAGCAAGCAACAAGCAAGCGATGCGATTTATACTTTAATCGAAGTATTTTCCTTCGTTTTCATAGGCGACTCTTACTCTTAGACACTTCATCTTTCGCAAAAACACTTCACTTTTCGTAGACTTTTTATTTTTCCTTAGCTCAGCGTTAGTCGCTCGTTATTTTGATCTCAAATAGGCGAATTGTTTTATAATTTTAATAGAACTTAGCAGTAGTGAGTCGATTTCAATTTTTCCTTCCATCAAAATTTTTTATGAAAAAGTAAAAATACCCATTACAGTTGGGTTGGTGGTATATAATGCTGGGACAACGATGGGAAGTGCAAAGGGTGTCCAAACCCTGTTTAAAAACATTAATCCGCATTTATATGTTATTGATTGCGTTTGCTATTCACAGAATATTTGCTCATCTGCTGCTTCCACTTATTTATATAGAGAATGTATATATGTGTGTACGAATGTAGCCTAAAGACTGCTAAACTCTTAAACAGATCGCGATAAAGTTCAAATTTTGCGTCAGACTGCTGGGTCAACGGGTCACCCACCAATCCACCATACGAATTCTTTTATTCAAATCTCCTCTCTTTATGAAGTTGTTAACCCCGGGGTAACCCGAGACCCGCTGACCCCGACCCCAAAGACACCGTTTAGAGCCACCAAAAGCTAAAATAACAGGCGTTGTTTGGCAGCCCCCCACAACATACTCACCCAACCAAACTGACCGCTCCCCCACTGAAACCCCCGCCCACCATTGAGCCCCACTCCCACGTACCTGCCACTGACCCAAAATTGCAGCCTTTAACCTCCGGGCCGAATCGTGATTTATGGTCCCGAGTTCATACATATTTTAATTTTTTCCAATTTCCCAGGTTCCCATAATCTTCCTCATTTTTTAAAATAAGCAGTTACTTACAGTTACAGACAGTTACTTTCAAATTTATAATATTAAGTAAAGATTTAGAATTTTTAAATCCTGAAATATTGCACTCCTGTTTGGTGTTTAAAGAAAATATGTACATCCATATTTTGGAAGGGATCCCACACTTTGGTCAGAGGTCTCCCGTAGAAATATTTTTCCAAATCTTATTTTTTCGCAAATTGTTCAGAATTTATATATAAGAGCCTCTTTAAGTTTTGCACACTAGCACGAACACGTCTCATTTTGGAACTGGACCCTGGGTCAATGCACCCTACGCTCATTTTTTCATGTTGTTATGAATCCTCTAAACCGAGTTCTAGTTGAGCGCTATAGCGCTTAGTGACTGTGCAGATAGGAAAGCTACCCGCTTGATACGTCTTTGTATGGGTCTTGGGATGGTTGTTGAGGGGTGACGGCTAGGGTTGACATGGGAGTGTAGGACGGTTTAGACAATGTTTGGATGGCGGTGTAGGTTGTTGGGGGGTTATTGCTTATGTTTGTATGTTTGTTTGCTATTCATTCGAAGAACGTTTGATGGACAGATGTTAGGGTTACTATAAGAGAGTGTGGTGTTAAGGGTGTGGCAATGAGGATGACGACCAAAGGGTGGGGGCTATAATAGGGCCTTATGATAAAGTTTGCTGTTAGGGGAGGCGTTGATAAAGATGGCTTGTTCAGTGGGTTAAAAGCGCTACGAGGAAACCCTGGTTTCATTTGTTAACTATAGGTAGCGATTGATACATCATTCGCCAGCAGACATTTGACAGACAGAAGAAAAAATCTAATAGTGTGCATGCTTTCCAATGACTGCCAATACATATATAAAAGTAAAACTCTGCACGTATGTATGTTAGCTATAGACCGCCAAACCCTTTAACCGATCGCTTTCAAACTTTGCATATGGTTTTATACCAAAATTGGCAGGTTTCCGTAATATTTTGGAATTGCTAAGACTACTGGGTGTTGATGATTGACTATTCAAATAACAAAGTCGCGCGTCTATGAATTGGTGATCATAGGCACTACATGGATAACCCCCCAAGTTTCTATCGTCAAACCAAAAATGTAGAATCGCCTACAAAATTGTATCAGATTTTTGGACGATTATTCATGTAGCCGTGATTTAATACACAGTGTGCAAAGTTTTTTTTAAGTTGGCATACGCTTACGGGATTAAAAACCGTACGATGCTGGGCACAGCGTATCAAGGAGGAGAGGAGATACCTATGCGCAAGCGTTTTAAATGTCTGCGGATCATAGTGCTGAGAAAACATGGAGCTTGACAAAGTGTTTCCCATTCTTGTTGTATTGGATTAAGACAAAGCATTTCTACCAAAAAAGTTGCACTCGGTAAATAACACGAGGTAAAACGTATAAACGTATCACTAGCAACTGGCGAAGTAAGTCATTGTATTCATGATGCGCTTGGGTTTTAGTTTTTTTTGCACACGCTGATACATTATTCCCCCAATGTGCTGCGTCATACAGCAGCTAAACTTATTAACGAAAACTTCTAAACCGCGAATTGACTTACGACCACACAAATCACCATCACATCGCAGCAAGAAAATTTCTTATCAATCATTTCATATATATACATATATATATATGATGACGGGAATTCCTGAACTTAATGATTTTCTTTCGTACATTGAACTTAAATTTACTGCATTTTCCAGCATCTGGGATGTGGGACTTTTTGATTCCATCGGATTCAATTGCAATAAAATATGATAAAGAATGTTTTGCTAGTAATTGAAAATCCAACTAAGGCGAACTTTTTGTTTCTTATCTGTGATGCGGTAATAGAATTTAAATTGCCAATAAGGAATCCCCGACGTATTCTTGGCCGTAAAATGATTACTATTGTAGACAGCACGTTCTCGTATATAAGTGGCGTTTGGCTGCAGTCAAGTTATCAGCTACCGTTCAAGTGGCAAACTCTAAACATCACAGGCTTCCTGTAAACTGCAACTTCGACAAACGAACAAAAATCTTAACAATGAACTTCTGGAGAGTATTCATCATCTTCGCTGTCGTTTTTGCTGTATTCACTGGACAAAGTGAGGCCGGCTGGTTAAAGAAATTGGGCAAGAGAGTGGTAAGGACTAATAAAATTTGTTTACTTGTGAAATAGTTTCACTATTAATTGCTCTGCAGGAACGTATTGGACAAAATACTAGGGATGCTACCATCAAGACACTTGCCGTCGCTCAGCAAGCAGCTAATGTTGCAGCAACAGCGAAAGGTTGAGAAAAAATCAAATGTGGTCAGAGCATTAATTATCTTGTATTAATCACATACTTTTATTTATATATATTTTTAAATATATGAAGTGAATATTTATTTAATTAATAAACAATGAGTTTGCTTTATTAATAAGTTCTTCATCATTTATTTCTGATAAACTTAGCTTTTGAAACTAATCGCTGAAAATGCACTAAAAAATGCATATGTCAACCTGCCTGTGAAGTTATTGTAATTCCTCTTTGTTGGACAATGTGTCCAACTTACTTCGGTACGATTCTTGCCTTCTGAAAAGACCAAATTCTCGAATTCGAGCCTAGGTCATTCAGTTGTGCATTACTAAGCTAATCGCGTCTTAACCTACGCCATCCTTTTAGGGAATGATTTTTCCGTCTTGTTTTCGTTTCCCGCAAGGTACTTACCGAGCGGGTTTGTCTACCTGTCCTCCCTATCGAATGATGCGGAGGTAGATTTTCATACATCTCGTGCAGCAAAACTTAAATACGGTTGCGCGAGGCTTAAAGTCTCTCAGCAAAAAAAACTCTGAATTCTCATTTGGATTCGAGAGAAGAATTGTGGCTTTTTGTGAGGAAGTATCAAATTCTGAGACTCTAAGACAATCTACCGCGATGCTAAACTTAAAAGGCTTCGAACACCTAGTTGCCACCTAGCAAAAGATTCAGAAATCAACATGCTTACAGCCCAATGCTCAGAACTATAACAATCTTATCCTTTTAGCATTCTACCTTTCCATGTAGTACAAAAAGTACACATTCGGAATGTTTACGATAAATAAAAGAAAATAAAAAAAAACAACCCAATATATCAGAAATATTCTTTAGAATCAAGCAAGCAGAAGCCTAGCCTAACAGTCTGTATAAACATGGACCGATTCATCTTCCAAGAGAGCACCAGAACCTTCTTTTTTCCATAAAGATCTTGAGGGGATGGAGAGTTGGAAGTTTTTGTTGAGCTGGAGTCGCGATATGGTGTAGTCCACCTTGCGGGTTTCCACTGTAAAAAGATCTTCTGGAAAACGACACACCCAGTTTTGAGTTAATGATCTGACTTGTGAGCAGAAGTGAGTCGACAATAAAAGCGCCTTCATTGTCCAGGAATGCTACCATAGTGTACTCCTTCTGGTGAAGAGAATATTCGATGGAACGCACTAACTTGTGGGGCTTATATGTTTTTGACGTGTTGTACAACGATAGAACACTGCTCCACAATTTTAGCGTGCCCTAAAGCACTAGAGTAAATCCACAGAAAAAGAGGAAGAATACCGCCAAGATATCCAATTCGAGTCACCAACTTATTTTATTTCTCCAATGAATAAAAATTAAGGAACTACTTATATGGCTTAAAGATACGCTTATTTACTAGTGAAAAATGTTGAGAAAAAATAATTTGAAGTACGTAGAACTAAAAAATGGTGTCGCGATTTTGCCTGGCCTTTTTGATAATCCAAATCAAGTGAAGTGCGCGCTCGTTCGTTTTTGTTTCCTTTTTTTGTGAGGCGACGAGTGTCGCTTGCTAGCGGTGAGAAAGCGTAGCATTTCGTTTGTCTCAACGACCCGACCGTCAGGGGGCACGCCGGTGCTGCCACACTACCCCGCGCCTAGTGAACGTTAGGAACGATTAGCTGAACCGGGAAGGTCGTTTGATAACGCGCCCGGATCGTGATGTTGTTTGCGACTGTGCCTTATCTACGTTGAATGTTACCTGTTTTTTTTTAACTTGTATACCGTCTTCCACTTTTTGGATAAGCTGTGAAACTGGTTCGTCGAAAGCTTTGTGAAGGTTATTAGAGATATCGACCGTTGGTGTATCGTTGGGCTGCAGGTCGCGGTCGTCTCTGGTGTCTGATTCGTTGCTTTCTATGAAGCATGGTTTTAACCGGTTAATAGACACATTTGATTCGGCACCTTTTACTAAGATAGTGTAGTATTTTTCGGAGCGGCGCACTACACGGTAAGGGCCCTGGTATGGAGGTTGCAACGCCTTGCGCACTGCGTCTGTACGGACCAGAACGTGTGAGCACGTCTTGAGATCCTTAAAGACGAAAATTGTTGACCCGTTGACGTGTCGTGATGGCTGGGTTGGTTGTACTAGCTTGAAATAATTTTTAATTTTAGCAATGACTTGGTTTTGCGTCGCGAATGATGACGGTTGAATCATATCCCCTGGAAGGCGTAACTTTTCTCCGTATACGAGCTCTGCTGAGGAAGCTTTAAAATCGTTTCTGAAAGCGGTTCTTAAGCCCAGTAGTACGATGGGTAAGGATTTGGTCCATTGGGGATTATTACTACACATGATCGAAGCTTTCAAGCTGCGGTGCCATCGTTCGATCATGCCGTTGCATGCCGGATTATAGGCTGTGGTTCGCCTGCGTTGAAATCCAATTAGATTGGCTAGACTGGTAAATAATTCGGATTCGAATTGAGCCCCTCTGTCGGAGACGATTATGCATGGGACACCGAAGCGACTGATCCATGTTTTTAATAGAGTGTCTGCGACTGTTTCGGCTTTAATATCCGGCATCGGCGCGGCTTCAGGCCATCGCGTGAAACGGTCTATGATCGTCAAACAATAACTATTGTTTTCGGATGGTTGTAAAGGGCCTACTATGTCGATATGAATCTCGGAGAATCGGTCACTGACAACAGGGTAGTTACCACATGGACTTTGAACGTGTTTTGTGACTTTGCATTTTTGGCAGTTGGTGCAGCTTTTTGCCCACAATCTTACGTCTTTGTTAAGTGCTGGCCAGACGAATTTGGTACGAATTAGCTTGGCCGAGTTACGTATTCCTGGGTGTGATACGTTGTGAAATTTTTCGAAAACTTGTCGTCGACATTTTTTGGGGACATATGGTCTTGGTGTGCCCGTTGACACATCGCAATATAAGAGTTTGTTTGTTCCAAAAACCGGCATTTTGTCAAGTTTAAGACTGTCGTTGTTTTTGATTAAAGTTTTTAGCTCATCATCGTTGATTTGTTCGTCCGCCATAATTGAGTAATCTATGTTACTCGGGATCGTTAGTGCATCAATTCGAGAAAGGGCATCGGCCACGACGTTATCCTTTCCGGAAACGTGCTGAATATCGGTTGTGTATTGAGCAACCAGATCGAGATGCCTGCGCTGACGGGGTGAAGCTTTTTCTAAGTTTTGATATAGTGCGTACGTGAGAGGTTTGTGGTCCGTATAAAGAATGAAATCTCGACCGTCGACAAAATGTTTGAAGTGTTTGATTGCAGCGTATGCCGCTAGCAGTTCTCTGTCGTACGTACTGTATCTTTGCTCTGTAGCCGAAAGTTTTCGAGAAAAGAAGCTCAGTGGTTGCCACCCTTCTGTCGTGAATTGTTGCACCACAGCTCCGATTGATTGGTTTGACGCGTCAACCATGATTGCCATTTTTGGGTTTGGCAACGGATGAGATAGCTGAGTAGCTTTTGCTAATTGATTTTTGCAACGTTCGAAAGCTTGGTTCGATTGATCGCACCACATGACCTTGCTGTTGTCGTTCTTTTTTCGCCCTTTAAGAAATTCATACAATTTAGCTTGGTGTTGAGCTGCGTTTGGCAGAAAGATGCGGTAATAATTAAGCATACCCAAAAATCTTTGAATGCCTTTAGTTGTAGTTGGACGAGCGAAATTTGCTATTGCTTCGATTCGAGATTGAGCCGGCCTAATACCAGTGGCTGAAATGTCGAATCCTAGGAAGCTAATTTGTTTCTCACCGAATGTGCATTTGCTCAAATTGATTACCAGACCAGCATCCTGCAATCGCTGAAATATGATTTTCAGGTGCTCGATGTGCTGGTCAATGTTGGACGATGCCACTAAAACATCATCGATGTAGGGAAAAGCGAATTTGACGTCACGCAAAATCGAATGAATTAAGCGCTGGAATGTTTGAGCCGCGTTTCGTAGACCGAATGTCATACGAGGGAACTCAAACAAACCGAACGGGGTGCATATGGCTGTTTTTTCGATATCAGCCTCATCAATTGGAATCTGGTGATATGCTCGGACGAGGTCTATCTTCGAGAAAACGTGGCAGCCGTCCAATTGATGGCTAAAGTCCGTTACGAACGGTATTGGGTATCGGTCGGGTTTTGTTTTTTGGTTAAGACCGCGATAGTCTCCGCAGAGCCTCCAGCTACCGTCCTTTTTCTTTGTGATGTGAAGAGGACTAGCCCAATTGCTTTTGGATAGTCGACATACGCCTTGTTTTAACCAGAGGTCTATTTCTTTTTTGGCTATGTTCATTTTTTGTGTATTGAGTCGTCGAACTTTCGCTGAACACGGCTGGCCCTCTGTTTCGATTTTATGAACCACGTTATGTTTAATCGTATTGAACGTCGGCGTTTCGTGAGTGATTTGTTTGAAGTTTTGCAGTAGATTGCGTATGTGTGGATTGCATGTATCCAATTTTATTGTTGTTAGTTGGTATGATGGCAAGAAAATTGAGGTTCCGCTTTTTGACATTGACGTCAGTGGGTCAATCAATTTCTTATTTTTCACGTCGACTAACAGACCGTAATGTAGAAGAAAATCGGCTCCGATTATGCATCGGTCAACGTTAGCGATCGTAAATTTCCATTCGAATGGGCGCCTTAAACCTAAATTCAATGTAAGGCTTTTTGTGCCGAATGTTTCAATCGATGTTGAATTTGCCGCGAATAGTTTTAAGTTTGATTTTATGTATTTGTCCCTTGACGTTGGAGTTATGACCGAGATGTCAGCTCCGGTGTCGATAAGGAATTGCTGTTTTGTGGTAAGTTCGAATACAACTAGGCGGCAATTTGAGTGGCTTCTATCACTTGCCGCGAAGAGTGATGAGCCTATTGGTTTTCCGGTCTGGCCGATGTTCGATTCTGATCGAACATGCACGGCTTGGAACAGTTTTTAGCGTTGGCTCCGAATTTGAAGTGGTACCAGCAATTTGGAAAGGTTTTGACCTGTGAATCAGATCGAGATTTGCTGCGCCATTGCCGACTCTCGTTAATTTGCGATCGATGTGCGGCTCGAGATTTTCTTTCGTTGGACCAATTATCGAAACGCTTTGTTAAAGTGTCGATGCGCGCCAATAATAAGTGGTTGGAATCACTTACTGTAGGTTGAGCAGGTTTGGAAATGTTATAAATGCCTACGGGGCTGTGAATTTCTATAATCTTATCTGCGCACGCGGCTACTTTGGTCAACTCGTTTTCTTCCATGCAGGATAAAATCTCTTGGATATTTGTGGGCAGTCGCTGCAACCACAAATTTCGTAAAACCGGCTCATTGATCTGGTTTACTGAGAGTGCTTGCATTTCGCGTAGTAACTGCGAAGGTTTTTTATCGCCGAGTTGCAGGCCCGAAAGCAAACGATTTAATTTTATTCTGGCCGAGTCACAAAGCCTTTCGATAATTGCAGTTTTTAAAGAGGTATATTTATGGGTTTCCGCAGGTTTTAATATTAATTCGCGCACGCATTTTATTGTTTCTGCATCGAGAGCAGCTACTAAATGTCCGTATTTGGTTTTATCAGCAGACACCCCGCTCAATTCGAACTGGGCCTCTAGCTGTTTAAACCAAATCTCGGGATCGTCTCTGTTAAAAGCGGAGTATTTTACCGAGACTTTATATAGGTTTGTCGTATGACTTTCGTCAATTTTGCTTTTATCGTCTTCTGTTGTCATTTTGTTTGTTTATTTTTCTTTGTGCAAAAGAGAATGAAATGAAAAGTGGCAGGAGCGTAACCGTGCCTGCGACTCGCGGAGCCGATCGAAATGAATTTGGTAAACTTTGGATATAAATTTATTGTTATACATATGTATGAATGGTTATAAATAAAAAATGAATGAATGGTTTGGCTTTAATAGTTGTCGCTCATTACCCGATGGAAACAAAAACGAATGGATAGGTAGATTTTTGCGTTACAGTGCAATAAAGGAACAGGAAAATCGCTTACCTTACAAGTTGTAATTTGATTTAGAACTAAAATTTCCTTGTTTGTTGCTTTAATTTGTAATCCGGAAATCTTTGTTGGTGTTGCTGCTGCTGCTGCTGCTGTTGGGTGATTGCTCCTGCTGCTGGTAAATGCTGGATGTATTTGCTGTTGCTGTGGCTGTCGATTGAACTAATTCTTTATAGGTTCTTGACTTGATGTTAAACTTGGGCGTTATGCATGAAGATTGGATTTGCTGTTTGCAGGGCCTGCGTGTTTGCGACTTGGATGTAGTGGTAAGCTTGTTTCACCGTTCAGCTGTGGGTAACCGAAAATCTTAGGACTTCCACAAGACTTGAAAGTGAGGTTAATTGCAAGAGTTGCATGTGTAACATGTGATCCGTCGCAATATTGCAATCCTCTATTCGTAACCACTGTTGCGGTTGCCGTTATTAGTTGGAATAGAGGATGTTGGTTGTGATGCCGCTTTAAATTGTGGATGATGTAGCTGTAGCTACTTCACGGTCGCCGGTGTGAATGGCGGCTGTAGTTTTTTGTTTGCCGATGTGTCGAGACTGGCGAGTTTCTTGATTTGTTTTTTTCTTTCGTCGGGGTCACCAATTTGTGGAGCTTATATGTTTTTGACGTGTTGTACAACGATAGAACACTGCTCCACAATTTTAGCGTGCCCTAAAGCACTAGAGTAAATCCACAGAAAAAGAGGAAGAATACCGCCAAGATATCCAATTCGAGTCACCAACTTATTTTATTTCTCCAATGAATAAAAATTAAGGAACTACTTATATGGCTTAAAGATACGCTTATTTACTAGTGAAAAATGTTGAGAAAAAATAATTTGAAGTACGTAGAACTAAAAAATGGTGTCGCGATTTTGCCTGGCCTTTTTGATAATCCAAATCAAGTGAAGTGCGCGCTCGTTCGTTTTTGTTTCCTTTTTTTGTGAGGCGACGAGTGTCGCTTGCTAGCGGTGAGAAAGCGTAGCATTTCGTTTGTCTCAACGACCCGACCGTCAGGGGGCACGCCGGTGCTGCCACAAACTTATGCAGAGCTATTTCTACAGATTTGCCATTGCAATATGCATGCTGATCAGTAGAGACAAGTCTCTTATCAATGCTAGTTCGTAAGTGGATATCAATCACTCTTTCTAATGTTTTTATAAGGTATGATGATAGACTGATGGTCTGAGGTCTTTTGGACTAACGTGGGAACATTTGCCTACTTTAGGTAGGAAAACCACTATTTGAGAGTTTGACATATTTAAGTTAAAGTTATTAATAACCTGGGAAATGGCTGTCTAGTAGCAGATTAAGTGATTGCTCGCTAAAGATAGTCCACCAGCCATATGGTTGAGAGTATTTTTCTTGCGAGTGCGAAGGGCAAAGCTTATATTCAGAGGATCAGCGAGCGCCTGTGTACATTTGTACGTTTATACATTGGTCAGTTTGCAATGTCGTATATCTCGGCTTCACCAGTCAAAATTTGATGGGACTTGTTTTAAAACAGTTGGTTACCGCTCGGCTTACGATGGCGTAATTTTTTCATCAATATAGTAACCCCCCTCAGTTAAATATAGTTATTTTGTCTATTT
The DNA here is from genome assembly GCA_947095585.1 of Nephrocerus scutellatus. Classification (NCBI taxonomy): domain Eukaryota; kingdom Metazoa; phylum Arthropoda; class Insecta; order Diptera; family Pipunculidae; genus Nephrocerus; species Nephrocerus scutellatus. Next base: position 113,126,002 of record OX352761.1, on the reverse strand, counting down.
CAGAAATCGCTTAAGACTGAAAGACCTTTCGCTTATGAATGAAAGACCTACAATTAACGTTGCATAATATTAGGCTTTTCTGATAATTCAGTCTTTAGACTGAATTTTCAACTAAATACATTTTTGCGGGTGTGAGTAGTCACTCGCATAGCAGAAAACATTCTCTTGTGTGTCTATAGTAGTGAATAGTTTTTGGTAGGGACGATTTCTAGTCCTAATCCCAAGTTAAAGTACAAGTTTTGGTAAAATTGTTCAAAAGTTAAATCTGACAACAGATTTAGGTCTTCATTTTTAAGGGAAAACGGCAAAACAAGTCTGACGAATTTTATTGATAATCATTTTTGTCATTGTTTGTTAACTCGTATATCTCGGCTCCTAACAGTCAGAATTTAATGGGCCTGTTTTGAATACAATTGTGACGCGTGTAAAAAAATTAAATAAAAAATGAAATAAAAAAAACGTTTTTTAAAAAAAGAATTAAATTTTCCCAAAAACTAAAAAAAATCTCCCAAAAAAATTGTTACGAATTTTGTGAACTCAATGGTTACTTTAAGCTTTTACGATAATTCAGTGTTTATACTGAATTACAACTATCCATATGGCGAGCTGAGAAGCACGCTTTACTATCTTACGAGTATATACTTTGAGGTATGTTTTGTAGGCATACCAGTCGGTCTCTTTTCTTGTGACCTTTGCCAAGTTGAAATGTTTTCTTTAGCTGTTCCTAAATTGTCCCAAAATTTGATGTCCAGCCAATGTAGTCGTTTCTTACTTCTTTGGTAAATAAGAGAACAGGAGGCAGACATCGCTTTGTTGAAAGCCAGGGATGATCTATAAGTCGGCTCAAATTCGGGTTCAATTAGGAGATTTTTTTCTGGGACGGAGGACTGATAAAAGCGTGAGAAAGAATGATGATGATAATGATGGCGAAAAGAGCCAAGTCCACAAGCCTCTACTAACTTTTTAATGCTTTAAAAGGTACAATTCGAGCATTAGTGTAACCTCCAAATTATTACTGAATCAGCCCATCCTGTATTTGGGTTTTCAGTGTCAGTGAACTATCCCCAATAAATTTCCAAATGAACTCTCGTGATGATGACGCGGGTGATGAATCTAGATACTTGTTGGGTTACCTACGTGGTTTGTCTCTGACGGTAAAATTTGTTTAGTTAAAATTGTGATTATTCGGAAATCGCTCGGAAAACAAATCAAATAATAATCGGGTATCACGCATACATGAATATAAGGAATTCCCGTCGAGATGTACTCACCGTGAACGGACATATAATTATCTTTTAATTTTAAAGAACGTTGTTCAAGTCACGTGCAGTGGACATTATGCAAGGGGAAAATGGCATTGAGCAACTTGTCAGAGTTGTCTCAGCGCTAGGGATGAATGTGGCATATTTACAGCATCTATGTTATGAGGACATTTGCAAGAGTTTTGCTGTTTGCTTAAATGTTATCTTAACTATTTTCTAAAATGGCCATAATTTAAAAAGGGTCAAATGATTGTTGTTCAACAAGTTTAGAATAAAAACCCACAAACATGCCCACACACATATTGAGGGGACACACCATATTGAGTCGTCATATATATAAAATTTGGACACCATGTAAATGGGTGGTGGGATGTGTGGCTAAAATCGGTATAAAAGTTTAAGAAATCCAAGATACAACCATCAGATACAATAAAATTGGGACTTATCGCCCAAAGGCAAAACATTCATGTCCAACTTTCACATGGAAACAATTTCCATGCCCAAGGAAGACTTTAAATAAGCTCTTAGATATGACAGCAAACACAGATGAAGAGATTAAGCAATGATGTGTTGGTTGTTGGGGGGGGGGGGTGGGTTTGGTGAAGGCAGCTTTCGCTAGGGCACTTCAATAACAAACACAAAGTTCATTTCAGTGGTCAAATGGTAAATTTCAAAGAAAATGGAAGAAAATGGAACATTTGTAAGTGGTCGTTTTCTCTTTGTAGTATAAAGTTAGAATTTGTGCGTGTGGTATACACCCTGTACCCTATAAACTATAGAACTGCTGAAGAAAGAAATTAGAAGCTTATACTCGTAATTTATCAAAAAAAGTAAAAACCTTCAAATCTAGTTCTCCAAATTTCTGACATAATTTCTGATATTACAATGTTCGGTCCAGGTCTCCTGCAAAACCCTTAGATGCAATATTTATAATCTCTATGTCCAAATTAAATGTTCAGATTGTATGTTTAATCTTTACCGATGGATCAAAGATGGAATCTGAAATGGGCGCTGGATCCTTTTGGAGCCAACAACAAAGTTTTGAGAAACAGCCTACCATCTATTTACCAAGACTAACCGCATGGTCGTTATATTTTTGGACAGTCAAGCGGCTTCCAGAGCGCTTTTATAAACGTATCACGTTTTTAGAAGTAACTTATTGTATTTATAGAGTGACACATCCAAAACAGTATCCAAAGCAATAAAAAATTTTAATGTTCGGTCAATTAACGTTCCAAAGTGTAGTTTGCAGATACGCGTATGCGTAAATTTATATTTTCACTGAAATTTATTTTTAATCTCATCCTGGCAAGTTGGTAGTTGGCCGGAATTAAAACTTACATTTTTTATGTAACAAGTTATTAAGATACATCTTTATAGTTCCCTTGGGATTTAATTTTTTTGCATACATACTTCCCCCAATATGCTGCGTCATATCACCGCAAAACTTATTCATAAGACCTTCTAAACCGAGTATTGATTGACTTACGACCATACAAATCACCCTAACAAGACAGCAAGAAAACTTAACTTTTTTGTTTCCTATTTGTTATGCAGTAATAGAATTTAAATTGCCAACACAATAAGGAATCCCCAACGTATGCTTGGCCATAAAGTTATTACTTTTGTACACGGAACGTTCTCGTATATATCTGGCGTTTGGCTAAGTTATCAGCTACCGTTCAAGTGGCAAACTCTTAACATCACAGTCCTCCTGTAAACTGTAGCAACAAACGAACAAAAATCTCAAATATGAACTTCTGGAGAGTATTTATCATCGTTGCTATTGGTTTTGCTGTATTTGCTGGACAAAGTGAGGCCAAATGGTTAAAGAGATTGGGCAAGAGATTGGTAAGGACTACTAACATTTGTGTACTTATGAAATATAGTTTCACTATATATTGCACTGCAGGAACGTATTGGACAAAATGTTAGAGATGCTACCATCAAGACACTTGGCATTGCTCAGCAAGCAGCTACTGTTGCAGCCACAGAGAGAGGTTGAGAAAAAAATCAAATGTGTTCAGAACATTAATAATCTCGTATTAGGCACATACTTTAAAAAATAATACTATAAAAAAATGTACTTATATGCAAACGGCGAGTTTAAAAATACATGCCAACAAAAACTAAATCAATTTTATAACGCTTTAGACGTTGAAATGTCGCAAGCAGAGATCCTACGACTCTCTTGCAACTTCTTATTAAGAAAAACGAAATAATAATAAAATTAATTTAGTGCCGTTTAAATCGCATCGCAATTAGAAGAGCACTTAAGTTTGTCCTGAATTCGCCAGCATCCAGTGACCAACCTAAGTTCCAATATGCAGTACCTGATAGTAAAAATAATCTTCTGGATGACCCCATCACATCACCTCAAGGCGGCTTTCGGCACAATAGACAGAAGTGCACTTTTCTACAAACTAACCAATCGTGATCTTTCCAGAAAGTTTGGAAAATTTATCGAAAAGATATATGAGAATACGTATTCAGACCTTTGGGATGGAAAACAGATTACTTCGAACCATAAACATGATTTTTATTGATGACATAGCAAAAGCTCTATGCGGGGGTAGTATAATTGGTGGAACTCCAATCAAAGCTCTGATATGATGATATAATCCTGCTTGCAGACTTACTGCAGAGCTTGCACACGGTGCAAATATACCGGGAAGAGTGGAGACTAAGGATTAATATAGCTAAATCCAGGGTAATGGTTTTGAAAAGGATGAGGAGGTATGCAAGAAACAAAAGGTGGCTTTTTGCCGGCCAATAGCTAGAAATAGTAGAATCGTACAAATACCTCGGTATCAATATCACCACATCATGATCACAACAGCTAAGTCTGCCATTAGTGCGGCTTTTTCTGTAAGATAGGCACATATCCCTGAGAGTAAAATATCAGATATTTCAAGCGGTTTCTAAATCAGTTATGCCTTATGGGGTGCAGGTCTGGGGATATAAAATGTATGGTACTGTGGGAAAACTGCTGCGATTCTTTTTTAAAACGGATATTTAAACTGTCTCAATGCACACCAAGTAGTATGGTACTAGTTGAGACTAGACTTTCGCCACTATTTATACGTATACGTTAATACTTATTTTCGACTGGAATTGCACAACTATTGTAAAAAAGAGCAATAGTCGAAGAACTTTTTGAGTAAACATTACCAGGTTTGTCAAACTCGGGCAGACGGCGTTTTAGCCATTTGTTAAATTTAAGAAATATAAACTTATCTTTGTTAATGAACAAAAAATATTATCTATCTATCTTTGTAACTTTAACTTTGAAAATTAAGTAAATTTCAAAATTTAATCTGAATTAACACATCCTACATTGGGGTTTTCATTGTTTGTGACACTCGTGACACAGGTCATGACATCGCCCCTCTGGGTTGTATCTGTGGGTTCATTTTTTTTTAGTTAAAATTGTGATTACTCACATACGCACACACTCACAAACAATCGCTAGGAAATCAAATCAAATAACAATCGTGCATCACGCATATATGACTATGAGGAATTCCCGTCGAGTTGTACTCATTGTGAGCGGACATGTAATTATCTTTTAATTTTAAAGTAAATTGTTCAAGTCACGTGCAGTGGACATTATGTACGGAGAAGATGGCGTTGAGTAACTTGTCAGAGCTGTCTCAGCACTCAGCGGTTTTTTAAAATCACTTCACAGCATTTATGTTATAAGGACATATGCAAGAGTTTTGTTGTTTGCTTAAATGTTATCTTAACTATTTTCTAAAATGACCATCCATTGAAAAGGGTCCTTGAACCTTGTGCTCAAATGATTGCTTTTCAACAAGTTTAGAATATAAACCCACAAACATGCCCACGATTTGTAGGGTCGTCATTATGAAACTTGTACATCATGGAAACGGTGGGTGTGATGTGTGGTAAAATTGGTCTGAAAGTTTAAGGGATCCAAGAAACAACCATCAGATACAATAAAAGGTGGTATCGCCGAAAGGCAAAACATTCATGTCCAACTTTCACATAAAAACAATTTCCATACCATAAAAATACTTTAAATGGGCTCTTAGATATAACGATAAACATACGAGATTAAGCAATGATTCGGTGGGGTGAAGGCAAGGGCACTTTAATAAGAAGAATAAAGTTCTTATTTATTTAAAATCCTCTGAATGGTCCACTTAAAAGCAAATAGAAGGAGTGTACAACATTTGTAAGAGGTCGTTTTCTTTTGGTAGTTTATAGTTAGAATTTGTGTACGTGGAGAAAACCATAAAGCTATTTTGGTATACACCCTGTACCCTATACACTATAGAACTGCTGAATAAAGAAATTAGAAGAATTGGAATTGTACTAATTTATCAAGAAAACTTTAGGTAAGAACCTTCCAATCTAGTTCTCCAAATTTCTGACCATAATTTCTGGCTTTACAATGGGTGTTCGGTCCAGGTCTTGTGCGAAACCCTTCGATGCGATACTGGCTATCTCTATAGCCAAACTAAATGGTCAGATTGTATGTTTAATATTTACCGATGGATCGAAGATGAAATTTAAAATAGGCGCAGGCCCCTTTTGGGCCCAATAGCAAAGTCTTCATACCTCTGGGAAAGCGTATAACACTGTCTTTCAATCTTACAATCTATGTATGTACCAAAATTTACCATGGTTTATATATCTTGGACAGTCAGACACTGAGTTACTACTATGTGGTTTCAAGAATGATGAGTTGTTGCTTTAACGACTGAAATCCCTAGCCAAATATAAAAGAACCAAACTGAGTTGCCAACCTGGCCATAAAAGGACCGCATGAAACAAAACTGTGGACGAACTAGCGAGGAACGTTTTTTCTGCCATCGTTTTTTTTGGCTCCGAAGCCCTTTTATTTCGTCAATTAGACAAGTGCCACGACTAGTATTATTTACTTATTGCGCCAAATAGCTTTTTTTTCACTCTCCAAAGCTTACACAAACAAAGAGACTTATTAAGCTATGGTCCTATACGAAGATCCTAGACTAGATTCCTTCACTAGAAAATTTTAATGACATTTAAAATTTTTCGATATATCATCTCTATAACCTGAGTCTCCAGAGTCTCAGTTCATATTCTTGTTAAAAGTGGCGTAGACAGATCGTATCCTCGGTTGAGACCATAGGGCCTCCACAGGAAGATCCTCAGTCAAGTAGACCTTAAAAAGACCCGGAGCGTATACTCACTTTCGTTATAGCAATGTGGTGCCGTGACTGGGTAAATTAACCCCCTTGAAGCAATGGGAGTCGACCGCTTTGTGTTTGGTGCGCTGTTGTGGTATCTCCTTTTTAAAAACTTTTATTTAACTTGCCCCTTGCAAAATAGGATTTTTTATATGCCGAGTATGACGCGTGTCGCTTGTGGCGCGTGTGATGGGCTGACAATTTTTTTTCGACTACTTTGAGGTTCTTTTTAACCAACTTCCGCACGACCTAGAAAGCTGAAATTTAGTGAGTGTTTATGTCCAAAATAGGATTTTTTATGTTCCGCGTATGACGCGTGTGGCACGTGTGAAGCGTTGATTTTTCTTTCGACTTCTTTGAGTTCCTTTTTAACCAACTTCCACACGACCTATATGTGAGTATATAAGCCGAAAATAGGGTTTTTATATTCCTTTTATGACGCGTGTAACATTTCGCGTGTGGAGCATGTGATGGTTTGAAAACGCGCCATTTTCTCCCTTTTTGAGGTCTTTTTTAACCACCTCAACCGGTTCAATTAATTCAAACTTAAACTAAACAGATTACAATCAATTTTGATTTATTACTAAAATAAAAAAATAAAATTATTTGGTGGGGGTAACATACTGTTTTCGGCAGTCATTGGGAGTGCCTCTGTTAGCTGACTATTTAGCCATTCCTAAAAGTCATTTTCCACTTTCTCCAAGGTGGAATTGGTTGCTTCGGTAATTGGTTTTCGGTAATTAAAAGTAGTTCCTCAAAACTCATTTGTCTGATGACCGACAGCTGATAAAGCAAGATTGCCATCAAACATGCGCATAGGTATGACGAAAATTAAAACGACAATCTAGCCGCCGGAAAACTAAACAAAAAACGGCAGGAAGGATTATACTACCTTGTATGACAACCCATGCGTCAGGCTGCTTAAAAGGCGTCAGAAATACGGAGGGCTGGTTCTGTCTGGTAACAAGATCCACATACTAGGATATAATTTATAAGATGTTCTTCTTAATTAAAATAAGTCCGTACTCTTCTGGCCTTCTTTGTTGCATTGCTCGGAAAGAAACTTTCTTAGACGTAGTCACCAGCTTCCATTCATGACACTCATCATCAGTGCTAATGAGAGATTTTTCTGGCGCATCTTATACGGTCGGTGTTTACTTTATCCCATGTCCATTGTGGCCGTTTTTGGTGTCTTCAATACAAATATTGCTGAATCATTACTCCTCTTACTATGCATAATATGCTTCATTAGAATTCAAATCAAATAAATACTTGCGCCCGGCCCAAAGACGAAAAAGAAGTGAATTATTCTGATTATCGAGGACTAATCACACATTTTATATGCAGAAGAACAACTGCTACACAATATGCCTTGAGGGCATATTAACGCCCACTTGTTCTGCTCCACGAAAGACTAACTATGCCGGCAGCACTTTTGTATACGTGACTTTCGTTATTTCAATTTCAATTGTAGATAAAAACGATTGGTCAGAAAACACATTTGGCCTGAAGCAATCTCTTGTGATGGGAGAGGTAGGTAAATTAGAAAATTACTCTTCAATGACAGCGACAAAGAAGCGCCCTAGGGACATGGCAACGGCATAGTTAACAAATGTAGGTCGATTTATTAAGAATCACACGCACAAAGTCAAAGTTGAAAAATAATTGTTCTTACAATTTTAAATTATTAAAATTTTAAAACTCAATTCTAGTGCACAAGTCACTGCTCGCGAAGACACGACACTTAATCACGTGCCACTCACAATTTAGAGCTCGTTAAAGTATTCCGCAATCTGCTCCAAATGAAGCAGACAAAAAAACCCAAGAAAATTACGATGTGACTTCCTTATCTACATTTAATTGTAATATAATATTTGGACAATTCGAAGCTTGAATGACAGAATTTTTCCAACAAAAAAAAGATACAACGACCAATTAATTATCGCATGGTAAGAAGAAGCTATGCTCGATTCACCCCTTTTAGAATTTCTTTTTTCGGTAAATTTATTCAAAAATATTAACATCTCGCACCCCATGCCTTGCTCCTAATTATTGCTTAATAGTCACTCGGTGCCACCACTCCACTTTTTGGGTCTGATTAATTTACATAATTAGTATCAGAAGTCGAAACAATATTTTCCTCTTCTTTTAGTGTCCAATCAATTATTACCCTTTCCTTTTGACAAATGGCTGGACACCGTCAGTGTAAAAACAGAATGTGACAGGGCTTAGGAGTTTTTTCTCCATAAAGTTATATATGGATGTATTTTGTTGTTGAGTTTCATAATATCCTACTAATTATTTTCAGATTTTCCGCATTTGTAACAGCATGAGAGCTAATTAAGTTTTAAATTCGGGTGAAATTAACGATTTTGAAGTTATTTCAAAAAACACGGTTTCCAAAAAAAAAAAAAAAAAGGAGTAGAAAATGTTTATCACATTAAATTTAATCTGCTTATTTAAAAGTCTAATTGACACCTTTGACTTTAAAATCAAACTTCTGGTTTTGAAATGGGTACTCTAATGTTATCAATTATCTAATAACAAAAAAGAGTGCGTGTAACTTTTACGCGCGGTTGAAGTGAAACTTTTTTGACGTTGTCGCCGATATTATGATTAAAGATGAGATGAGATGACGATGAGAAATAGCTTAGTTCCAAAAAATTCCAGACCTTATTGGCCAGATCCCAGAATTTCCATAGGAACCAATTTTATAGTCGCATCTAAGCCCTATATTCCGAGTTTCATACGAAGCGGTTGAGAAATGGCTTGGTTCCCAAAATTCCAGACCCTATTGGTCAGATCCCAGAATTTCCATAGGAACAAATCTTATCATACATTAGTCCTACATTCCGAGTTTCATACGAATTCCTTGAGAATGGCTTGGTTCCCAAAATTCCAGACCCTATTGGCCAGATCCCAAAATTTCCATAGGAACAAATCTTATAGTCGCATATTAGTTCTTCATTCCGAGTTTCATACGAATCGCTTGAGAAATGGCTTGGTTCCCAAAACTCCAGACCCTATTGGTCAGATCCCAGAATTTCCATAGGCGCTGTGGCCTTAGTAATATTTATGTATTTATATATATATAGTTATATTTGTAGTTATATACATGTATAGTTACATCCATATAAAATATAACAATAGAAAACGAGGCATAAAATTAACCAAAAGTGAAGAGCAGAGTAATGCAGTAATGTATACAACAGAGTTATGTGTACAACAGAGTAAGAACAGTGTAACGCTTTAAATTGTAGCCCCCTCCGTAAAAAAGTTTCACTTCAAAAAATACTTATGTCGGTTATGTCGTTTATTCCAAAAAACCAATCTACGGTAGATCAAATTTCCCCTCTAACAGATCTTGTTATTTTGGGAGATTTACCCCCTTTTCATTAACTGCAACAACAACACATGCAACAAAACAATGTAAACAAAAGATTTTCAGCTTTCGTGTTCGTTTTTTCGAGAAAAAATTTATGGTCGAGCGCAGATTGCTAAAACAAAAAAAAACACGACATTAGTTAATCTTTCCGTTTTATGTGGCAGCATCAGCGAACACGTTGACGCAACGGATTCTTTGTTATGCACTCTTAAAACAAACAGCTTTCTAAATTAAGAGAATTGTGTTCCGTCATGGAAATTCGAGAATTGAACTTAGATGTCAGATCTCAGATGTGAGATAAGTAAAGTATAAAATAAAGAAAATTATTATTGTCAGTTGCGTTTTGACAGTTGACACACCAAACATCTGAAAGGCCGCATTGGTTGGTATTCAATTATCGCGTATGTCGTAATTCGTAAACAAATGTACAAAATCAAAGTTCTTAATACCGTACAAAGCAATACGTGGTCGCATAAGCATTGTATTTTTTAATTGTTTGCTGTTCTGCTGCTCGCAAGTCGCAACCGATAAACAGTTTTTGTTATTATTTTTTGATAAGTGGTGCATCCAGTTCGTTTTTCTGAGTCGCTTAGAGGTATCAAATATCAAATATGTGAAGAATCCAATCCAATGTACTATCTACATGAACATGGTACATGCGCGTAGAAAGCATCAAAGTGACAGTGGCACAGTGTACTCTTTGTATCAATACAATTTTTGTATCTTTAATTTTTCTAATATGTATTAATTTATTAATAATTATTGCTTTCCAGTAAAGAAGCTTGAAATATGCCAAAATTTAAAAGGCCGAGCAATAAAGCCCAACGAGCAAAGGATGCTGAAATAAAACGGAAACGCCGCAGTGAGCTCGATGAAGACCGAAGAGAAATTATACGACTCAAGGACGCTGCAAGGAAACGCGAAGCTAGGGCTAAAGAGCGCGTTTTAAAGGAGCTTTACAAAAAAGCAATGGAAGAAAAGGCTCTCAAAAGGACTATTAAACGACCTCGCAAAACTAAAGACTCGAAAATACTGACGGCGGAAAAACAAAAATAGGAAAGAACACTTATTCCGTAGAAATTAAAAAGCCTTTTAGGACTAAAAGGCAAAAATTTAAGAATTACATGTAATTCGAAAAAAAAAACACTTCCTTTGAACTTGTACTAATTTAACAAACCACCTTTTGATTTGAGGGATCATCAGTCGAATTAAGGGGAAAACAGTTTAGTGCACTGTAAAACACCAGTAGAAATATATTTCAAATAAATTAATAAAAAAAAGTGCTGTACATATCGCAGTAGTTTATTTCATTTGCATAAAGTATTCATATTTTTTAACCAAATAGAACCCAGCCTTAGAAAATTTAAAATAAGCAAATGTCAAAAAATTAAATACTTAAAAATTTCCCAGCTACTACTAATTCAAACTAATATACTTATGTCGTTTTTTCTCTGCGCTCCAGCCCAGATTTTTTATCGGCGAGAAACTTTTGTGTACAATGTTTTGTTGCAAGTGTGTCTAATGCGTTATTCTGAAACGTCATTTTATGTTTTCTTCTTCCATTTCACGAAACTGTTTCCTCAAAGTATTTACTAATAATATATACATATTTATTTTTGCAAGAAAAAAAGGATAAATACGGAAAGGCAAGGCGGTGCTTTTAGTGAACAGAAATTGAAGGAGATTGTGTCACGTGCCAAGCAAGATGACATCAGTTGTTGGTGTTAGTAAAAAGAGGGGTACAAATATCAAGATCTGTTAAAGGTCAATTCCGAACTACCGTAGATTGGTTTTTTTTTTTTTGGAGAAAACTAACATTTTGACAGCAAAAAAATCAATCTGCGCAAGTTTTTTTTTATGAAAAAACGTCCTTAGTAACAAGTAAATCTTTATTTTATTCACTTCTTCTGCGTTTACTTTGGATAGATATTTTTACTGCCTTACTACGCTACGGCTGTAGCTACACTATTGTTCTGCGGCAGTTGAACGGTTATCAATAGGTCTGTTTCTGTAATCAAAACAAATAACAATTGTTACGAATTTAGCAATTTTTACTACAAAAATAGAAAAAGAGAGCGGAATATATAGAGTAAGTTCATTCCTCTCCATGCAAATTTCGCAAACTTTAACTACCAAAATTTCCTCCATAATCCCAAATCCCAAAATACCACTTAAAAGATCACCAAAAGATCTATAAAAACACGAATACCCTCAAAAGATTCCAAAAAGAATCTTAAAACACTCCAAAAGACCTCCGAAAAGACCCCTTAAATACCCACAAAAAGACTGCTAAAAGACCGTCTATAGAGCACCAAAATGACCTCCAAGTAACCTTCCATATAATCAAACCTACCGCAATCAAACCTACCTCAAAGTATAGTCAAAAAACTGATTTTTGCGTAAATGTTCAACAGTGGGCGTGTTTGAATGTGGGCGGGTCTCATGTTAATGTCAAATGAAAGCTGAAAGTTTTTTGTGGGTGTGTCCCAATTATCATGGAAGGTGGATCATTACAAATAATTGAGTTTTTTCATAAAAAAATAGCTGATGATGTGATTTCCCTCGCTCAATTGTTTTATGTTTAGAAATGCATTTTTCCTTTTAAAGGCTTGCTTGAAAATTTTGGGTACACTATGCGTTCAATTAATTTAGAATTTAGAAAGCTGCATCATTGTATATCATGTAATTATGTATGAAAAAAATTCAATTATATGATATATGACTCAATTATTAAATCAAATGAACCAAATGCAACTTAATCAATCTCCCGTTCAAATTAGGCCACGCCCATAAAAATAAAACGACTGTAGAACTAATTTTTACCTTTCATATGACATGGACATTTCACATGGAAACGGCGCGTTAAGGTTTTCATTGTGAAAGCATCATAAAGCTTCTTTCAACAGTAATAGCTTTCAAATCTGTTTGGTTGAAAGCTGTTGAACGAACCCAATTAGTAATTGCCGTCGTTATTTGGTATCGCACATTCCGTTCATTTCGTAATTCGTAAACATTTTTAAGAATTCTTCAAGATTTGCTGTACGTTTCCACTTAAATCGTTTGCCATTTTTTTCGTATCACGTTGCCTCAACTTTTACACCTAATGTGTTTTTTATTTTGAGATTGGATAACCCCAAAGAGAGTAAGTAGTTGTTTGAAATAAAATATAAATTAACAATCAGTTCTATCAAAAAGCTTACGAAATGCCGCCTCCGAAAAAGCAATCATACCGAACAAAATTATTAAAGGCAAAGTTGGCAACTCGTGAAAGGCGGCAAGCACTCGACGAAGATACAAGACTGATCCAACGTATCCTAAATACGGAAAGGCGCCGTATGCTACGACAAGATGAAAATGTAAGAGCCCACGAAAGAGAGTACAATAGAAAAATAAAACGAAATATGCGCAAAAATGCAGCAAAGCTAACAGAATTACGAGCTAAAGATGCCGAGCGAAAACGCAAACGTCGTTCTGAGCTCAACGACGAGCAACTAGAAATAATACGTCTCAAAGATTCGGCGAACAAACGGGAGGAAAGAGCTAAACAGCGTGCCATAAGGGAGAACTACAGAAAGGAACTAGAGCAACAAGCTGCTAAAAAGAAGTCTGTGAAAAATCCAACCGATACAAAGATGCAGGCTGCCAAAAATAATTGTCACTCAGAGCCAATGCCTCCGGAAAGGAGAAGATCAAGTGTATATTAATGTAAAAAATCGAATTATTTAACTCTAAAAGCAAATAGCTCTTATTTTATTTTAACATTATTACGGCCTTAAATAAAGCCTTTGAATAGTTGTTCCTTTTGGCTTATTTTGGGTCTTGCTTTAAATTTCGCTAGACGGTTTTATTTCTTTTACCTTTTGCTTTCTTTTACATACAGCGCCTATCGATTTGCTGGGCATTGTGAAAGTCTTTGGTTTTCGCCGAGGACGCTGTCGAAATGGGACACCAAACCAACAACCCAGCAAATCGAAAGAGCTAATAGTAAAAGGAAGTACATGTAGTAATCATGAAAATTTTCGAACTCTGGTTTTTTTGCAGATTTACCCATTTCCGTGTCTCCCGAGTCAGAAAAACAAAAAAGAAAAAAATCTCTGTCTGTCGGTTTGTCTGTGTCCACTCTACAGCCCAGACGGCTGAATTGATGGGGATGCAGTTTACTTGTAGTGTTTCGAGTTTTAGCAAATACGTCTCAAAGATTCGGCGAACAAACGGGAGGAAAGAGCTAAACAGCGTGCCATAAAGGAGAACTACAGAAAGGAACTAGAGCAACAAGCTGCTAAAAAGAAGTCTGTGAAAAATCCAACCGATGCAAAGATGCAAGCTGCCAAAAATAATTGTCACTCAGAGCCAATGCCTCCGGAAAGGAGAAGATCAAGTGTATATTAATGTAAAAAATCGAATTATTTAACTCTAAAAGCAAATAGCTCTTATTTTATTTTAACATTATTACGGCCTTAAATAAAGCCTTTGAATAGTTGTTCCTTTTGGCTTATTTTGGGTCTTGCTTTAAATTTCGCTAGACGGTTTTATTTCTTTCACCTTTTGCTTTCTTTTACATACAGCGCCTATCGATTTGCTGGGCATTGTGAAAGTTTTTGGTTTTCGCCGAGGACGCTGTCGAAATGGGACACCAAACCAACAACCCAGCAAATCGAAAGAGCTAATAGTAAAAGGAAGTACATGTAGTAATCATGAAAATTTTCGAACTCTGGTTTTTTTGCAGATTTACCCATTTCCGTGTCTCCCGAGTCAGAAAAACAAAAAAGAAAAAAATCTCTGTCGGTCGGTTTGTCTGTGTCCACTCTACAGCCCAGACGGCTGAATAGATTTTTTCTCGAAAAAACGAACACGAAAGCCGAGAATCTTTTGTTTACATTTTTTTGTTGCATGTGTTGTTGTTGTAGTTAATGAAAAGAGGAGTAAATCTTCCAAAATATCAAGATCCGTTTGAGGGGAAATCCGATCTACCGTAGATTGGTTTTTTGGATTAAACGAACAACTTGACAGCCAAAAAATCAATCTACGCCGGTTTTTAAAAAAAAAACACATCTACGCTTGAGCTCAGATTTTTTCTCGGCTATTCGAACACGAAAGGCGAGAATCCTTTGTTTGGGTGATAAATGTTAGTGCCCATTCTATAGTTGGTCTGGTGTCGCTGAGGTCGATAACTGATGGGGGAGGAGGAGATAATATTAGTGTCGATTCTATAGTTTTCGGGGTTGCTTAGTTCAATGGTGATGGTAAGACATCTATCAGTGGTGTTAGTGTTGATTCTATAGTTTTTGGGGTCGCTAATTTGAATGGTGATGATAAGACAGCTCTAGGGGAATGGGGTCGATTGATGAGTGGGGGGTGAGACCGAGATTAGTGTCGATTCTATAGTTTTCGGGGTCCTTTGGTTGAATAGTAATGCCATGGCAGATGATGGCAGAATTAATAAATTCCATTTATCCAGCTGTTTCTCAAAACTTTCACATTTTGAACCGGTTGCGAGAAAGGTACATACTTGCTGCTAAAAATGGATACATCCACGAAACAAACAATCAAATAAATGCCATGTTAATAGGCGTAGTCACTGAATATAAGTGTATCGATACCGTAGTAGATGCTGATGAGGAAGTTATTTATCTGATAAAGTTCCTAAACTCACTTGATTCGTCTGGATTGCCACCACATCGTGTTTTACTTAGAGTGGGATCTCCAATTATTTTACTACGGGATCTCGACTTGCCAAAAGTTTGCAACAGCACAAGACTGTGCGTAAAAAACAGCTGTACAATATAATTGAAACGACTATCTTGACAGAAAAGGGACAGTGTGAAACAGTTTTTATCCCACGGATAGCACCCATTTCGACGGATCTACATTTTAAATTAAAGAGATTGCAATTTCCAGTAAAAATTGCGTTTTCGATGAAGATCAATAAGTCGGGCAGTTTATTAAGTATTGCGGAGTATAGATTTGAGAACGCCATGTTTTTCCAACGGACAACTTTATTTTGCTTGCTCTTGGGTGGGTTCACCTAAGAATTTATTTATTCGTGCTCTTGAAGGTGAAACTAAAAACATTGTATACAACCAAGTGTTGTCTTAAAATCATATTATGTATTTTTTTTATTTTTTTTATAATTTGAATACTATAGCTATAATCTAAAATACTTATTTTGTTAATATATATTCGGCGCGACAGACCATTGCGGTCAAAGGCCTAGCTTCTCGCGACCATTTGTGTTGCGCATGTATATTTTTGGACACAAATGGAAGGGATCTACCTACAATTTAAGGCCGGACCCGAACGGCGAATTGAGAAGCTTTCCGTGACATTTTATTACTCTCGGAACGTTTGTCACCCATTCGTGGAAAATACTTTAGGTGTTACTGGGATTCCAACCACGAACCTCCTGCTCAGTAGCCACGCGCATTTCCACTGAACCACGGCGCCAATTTTGTTAATAAAAACTGCAATTTTGCCTAATACATAGAAAGACATCATTATTTTTTCTACCCATTGCTAATAGAAGATTGGAATGAATAACTAACTACCTGGGAAACGCCGGGTAATCACCTAGTATTTAAAAAAATCAAACCAAATCTTAAAAAATTTACTCCAATTTGAGTTTTACGGCGTAAATGTTCCAACATGTTCATTACTACTACTACTACACTTTTTTCCCAAACTATTGACAGTAAATAGAGTGAGCATATCCTGCGATATGTGTATCAATGTTAAACTCATATTCGAATTTTGATAAATTACGTGATAATATTAACTTTTGCCGGATTTGCCATCCTACGATGTAACTCTAACCTGTGTGTAACCAGGCAAAAGTACTCGTACATGACACCTGGATGACAAGTTAACGATATCCTCAATCTTTACATAATATTTAGCAGTTAATCTCTAAAGAGTGAAAAAATCACAATTGATTGATAGGCACATTCGGGAATGGGATAGAGTACTCTAAGGTAGCTTCCTTTAACTTACACGGCTGCTTATGCTCTCAGTTCTCGGGTGGTAGCGCACATTTTGTATAATTGAGTGAAATCCGAAATTATTTGGAGGCGGATTATGGATCTAAACTTCAACAATATAAATATATGCATACGGGTACAAAGTACCAACACACGACAGCATCCAACATTCATTCATCCTATCGTCATCACATATTGAACGAAGAAGTAATCAGTGCGCCATTAAGACGTTTCCAATCGAGCACAGAGCCGCCTGTAACGATCAAGAAAAAACCATCGGTCTTGGAGCACAAAGTGAATGTATTACAGAATACTGCTAGTAACAGTAACAGTAGACACTCTTAGTATTGAGCATTAATCTTGTAGCTTGTTGTTGCCATCAACATTGACATTTTGGCACTACCGACAACCCTCGGCAATAATAAGACGGCAACTGATGCCGCCGCCACCTCTCATGGGAAATTGACAGGTTGTGCGGGTGTTTTTTTTTCGCGCGCGCGTTCGTCATTTGTATTAATTTCAATACGAATTCGAACAATATTCAACGAATTATTAACGCAAAGACCCTTCTGATTAAAATTCAAAATGTTGCTGCTCCTCTGTATATGTCCTGTCAACTGCTGATGCCTCTGGCGGTATATTGTGCATGCATTAGCATCAGCAGAACCTGTGGTAATCAGGATCAGGATTATGAAAATTAATTTGAATAACAATGTGCTCGACTATATAATATAAGATATATATATGTAGTATATATAAAATAGACATTGAGCAGGATTAAAACTTAAATTTTCCATCATAAATGCGTTGTTTCTCTATTGAAGTCGTCTGTCGGTCGCATCGCTTGAAAACGCTGTTGCACTGAGAACAGACAGGATGAAAAATCACCTAATATCCTTGAAAATCGATTATAATCTGACTTTGACTCTTCATTTCGTCAAATCACACGCACTGAATTGAGTTTTCCTGGGGAGGAAGTTGATTATTAGTGCGTTAAGTCGCATCACTTGAAAATATGTCACAATTGTTGCTAAGAGGAGAGGATTTCATGTCGACGATGGATAGGGATGCTGTCTCGTTGCCGATAGGATAACACGCTCGGCGGGAGCTTAATGTATTTATTCAGCTTCAGGTAAGCAAAGCGCAAAAAACGACATCCAAAGTACCGTCTCCAGATGTTGAAATGAGTTTTGTGGCAGTTGCAGAAGTTTATTGCAATCCTCGCAGGTTCGCCGGAGGTGGTATTATGAAAACTAGAGCACGCACTTCAACCGATATTGGAAACATGTTTAAGGACTGTAAAATATTGAAAATTACGCGCGCACATTTACGCATTCCGCTTGTTGGCAGGTAGTGTATTGATTGGTTATTGAGGGGTGGTTGTGATGGTGCGCTCAATTCCGGTTGGGGTTGGGGTACTTAAGTGTATGCGATGCTCGCGATGTGTAGCCGAAGGCAATTTGAAAGTGAACGTTGTTTTTATGTTCTCCATTAAACGCTTTGCACTTTCGGGTAGTAGAGATATACAGCAAGCATTAGACACTAAGTAGATTGGATATTCATTTGTACTTGCATTGTAGTTACAGTGGAGCAAAACAGTATTACTAAATTTCATTACCATTTGTTCGTGCTTAAGCTGTCTACGAGGAAATCCTTTAATATTTCGGGATTAGAGAACAAAAACAGATATTTATTTATCGAAAATGGCTTTATTGTTTCAATACACTTTTGCATGCGATTCAACCAATTTTCAAAGCACCTTTTTGTTGGATATAGAAGAAGCAGTAGGCTGAGCATTACGTTCATCGCATATAGAAACTTTCACATTAATTTGATGTTTTGACCGCTCAAATATTCGGTTATTTGTGCCGATGTATGAGAGCTCGCATTTTCGTTGTAAAGAATGATCCGTCGTCACCGGTTGGTTTTCCTTATTTCGCCGAAGACTTCTGGCAACCAAGTGGTTGTGTGGTTCAGAATTGACCGTTCTACGTTGCACCAATGGTACGCTTTCGACATGTCCAGTTTTTCCGAAAAAAACGCGACCATTTGCTTCAAAGTACTTCGTGCGCGAACTAATTTTGTTGCATTTGGCTCACATTGAAACACCCATATCGTCGACTGCTATTTCGTTTCGGACTCACACGCATATATCGTTCACATAGACGGTCAGCCATTAGCAGAATAGGGGGAATAACACAGAATGCATCAGAATTGCAAGTGGCCGTAATTAACTCTGACTCTGACTCAGAAGATACGAGAAAACAGTTCACCGGCGAAAGAAAGCAGAGTGGAAGAAGAATCTCGTTCGTGAACTAGAACAGTAAAGAGAGCGAGGACCGCACCAGGCTTGCAAGTTCTACTAAGGAGTCCACGGTATGACGCAATATATACCCCGTTTCACATACTGCAAAGTTAAAGAGGGTAATCTGATCGCCGATCTCAAAGACACCTTAGAGCGTTGGGAAGAGCTAAATGGCCAGCTTACTGAGGAATTTGAGCCTCCACCAATTTCCGAAGACCGTCACCAAGCACAGACAAAGTAAGCAGAGCGATAAAACGGCTCAAAAATAATAAGGCCCTGAGATGGTATGGTATCCCAGCGGAGCTGATTAAAACAGGAGGTCCCGCAACACAACAAGCAATTCATAATATAATAGTGCAAGTATCGGGGGAAGAAGCGATGCCAGAAGACTGGCGAAGAGGCATCCTGTGCCCAATACATAAGAAAGGAGATATCACAACTTGCATACCAGTGTGGCCTCATCCCATGAAAATCAACGACTGATCAGATTTACACCGTTATGCAGGTGATGGAAAAATTTCTAGAGTGTCAAAACTCACTACACCATATTTTTATAGACTTTAAAGCCGCCTATGATAGCAAAGCCAGAGTAGAACTTTATAAAACCATGAGTGAATTCGACATCCCCAATAAACTCACACGACTATCTAGGTTGACCATCACCAATGTTATAAGCCAAGTAAAAATATTCAGATCACTATCAAGCCCATTGAACATCTATAACTGGCTCCGACAAGGGGATGGACTGGCCTGCGTCCTCTTCAACCTGGCGTTGGAAAAAGTGATTCGAGACTCTGACGTAACGTCGGGAGGCGCAGTCCTCTATAAGTCCATTCAGGTACTGGCTTATGCTGACGACATTGGCATCGTTGTTAGAAACTCAAGAGCTGTACAGGAAGCTTTCATCCAGATCGAGCGGGCGGCACGAAATCTGAGACTGCGCATAAATGAGAGAAAAGCAAAGTACATGGTGACCACTACGAGCAGAAGATCCAACATTGGTCCCGCCATTAAATTAGTGAAGCGCGGATTTGAAGTAGTGCAATCCTTTAACTATCTCTGGTCAACTGTATCAGCCAATAACAGCATGGAACTAGAAATACGCACACGGTTTGTAAAAGTCAACAAAGTAAAGACTCTTCAAATCCAGGAACTACACCATAACATCCAAGCTGCTGGTATATAAGACAATGTTAGAAACAGTACTTACAAACGGGTCCGAGACTTGGGTGCTTAGCAAAAAGCATTCTGACCTCCAAGCCGCGTTCGAGAGAAAAGTCTTACGGAGAATTGTTGGCCCCGTATGTGAGGAAGGAAGATTCCAGAGACTCTATAATGATAATATTTATGAGCGTTACCTCGATGTCTACATCATGAAGAGAATTAAGCTCGGTGGGCTCCGGTGGGCAGGGCAC
Source organism: Nephrocerus scutellatus (assembly GCA_947095585.1). Taxonomy (NCBI): domain Eukaryota; kingdom Metazoa; phylum Arthropoda; class Insecta; order Diptera; family Pipunculidae; genus Nephrocerus; species Nephrocerus scutellatus. The sequence continues at coordinate 113,105,466 of OX352761.1, read as the reverse complement.
CTAGCTCGCATGAGTGAAGAGGATCCCGCTCGGAAAGTCCTTTGTGGTATGATTTATGGAACACGACAGCGAGGCCTGCCAAGCCTACGCTGGAAGGATGGCGTAGACCAAGACGGCCAAAGTTTAGGGATGCAAAACTGGATGACATCGGCTCAAAATCGGGACCGGTGGAGAGACTTTTTGCGGAAGGCCACAGTTGTAGAGCCAAATATGATGATGATACCATTGACTGCTATTTGGCTTGCGACTCATACGCATAGATCCAAGATTCGTCACCTGCCACGATGTTATAGACATGTTTTGAATCACTGCGATAAAAATTTTTGAGCATTTCATTAGACCAATTAACACGAGTCGTTTTTTGAGCTATTGCCCAATGTAGGATCCAATGCTACTTTGACAGCCAAATGTTCAAGCAATATTGAGTGTATTCTTGTCTTACTAATTGCCAAGTATGCTTCAATCTCACGGTAAGTCACATTACGATCTTGCAGTATAAGTTAATGCAGAGCATCAATGTTTTCCGGACCAACAACCGATTTTTGACGACCTTCACAAAATTCGTCGTTGAGCAAATTGCGGCCACGATTGAATTCTGTAAACAGTCGATTAAGTTCATCAATGCACTATTGTTGAGTCGAAAGTTGTAAAAATATTCGCATGAAAATGTTTACGATTTAGCTCCATTTTTGCACTGAAATGAAATTTGAAATCACTATAACTAACAAAAATATACGTCAGTTACCAGATCCCAGCTTTAGGGTTGCCCAATCCCAAAGTAAAAAAGGCAATCACCGTATCTAAAGGTTGCAAGAATTGTCCCTTTAAAAGCTTAGAAATGATAAACATAATAATAATAACATTCGGCGCGACAGACTGTTGCGGTTCAAGGCCTACCTTCTCGTGACCATTTGTGTTCTGCATTTTGCACATAATTTAATGCCGTATCCGAACGGAGAATTGAGAAGCTTTCCCTGACTAGCTATTACTCTCTGACGTTTGTCACTTTTGGCGTTTCTTGGATCTTGAAAATTTCAGCAGTTTTTTTTTGCTTAGATAGAACTTTCTGAATGGTTAACTGTCAAAGAAACTATCATACTGATCTCAGTATTTAACATTTATTATCAGTATATTCCTGCAAATCATGATAAATGACTGACGCTTGAATAATGCTACCAAATTATCAAAATTTACTTTGAAAATCAGTTGTCGATTCGCGCAACTTATACTCTTAGACGACATCGTAACCTGTGGAATGATTTTGTACCACGCAATGAATTCAAAATTTGGCGATAAGTTGATTTCGAGAAATGGCCACGTGAAGTTACTTATTTGTGACATACGGCTAGCAGTGCTCGAAAAATATCCCAAAATTGGACTGGACGTTTAGAATGACCTACTTCAAGAACAGCTGCAGTGGCCATATGCCCGAAATCATTTTCAAATTTTAATGCCATACATTGATCTTTGGAATGAATAAAACACTTTGATTAAAAATTTCAAGTCATATCGCGCTTAAAAATACATCCGTTTTATAGATTTGTTGAAAAATTAGGTTCAGCGCACTCACTTGTGAGGCGTATCTGTGGACAACATTTGAAAGATGTTGTATTGTGTTCCATAATTAAAGGCATCGACGGTACTTTAATTGGAATTTTTTATGATATCTCATATCCAGTAGTTTATCTTTCCATATTCTCGTTCTTTGTACATTTTCAATTTATTATTAGTAGAATGTAGAAGTAGTAAAATAAGAAGCAAAACCTACCCTGCCCCTTCTTCTTTCACCTTATCAATAATCTCATTTCTTATGAGATTGCGTACGAGTACAATGTTCAATGAGTTCGTAACTTTGTGCCTTTATAGTGCTGCTGATACTGACTGTCATGACACAGAATGTGAAGGTTTTCTTTTAAGGGGAAATGATACCTTACGACCTACGGAATATATTCTATGAGTGTTTCTCAAAAACAAAACTAAACTCTACTATCCTAGCAACATTTTTGACTTACAAGTAGCACTGTTAGAGTACGGGAGGGAGGCGTTTCTTTTGCCCATCCCTAATAAATAACGTTAATGGGCGACTGATTTGGGTTTAAATTGTTCATAAATCGCGAATTAAAATGATTAATCGGCTGTGAAATTTAAATCCGAATTTTGTCGTTGCGGCAGCGATGAAAATGGCAACTTTTAGTTCGGTGCAAACCACACCACACACTCCTTCACATTGTGACTGAGTGTCCCTGTGAAGGAGCAGATCAATTTTAAAGCCATTATAATGGAGTTATGCTTATAAATTTACACTTTTTGTTGAGGAAATAAAGAAATCCGAAATGTTGGGTGAATTTTAATGTTCTCATTAGATTAATGCGACGAGCATTCGTCTATGAAGCATAAATACTCCTCCTGGCTTTACTTTGGATAGTTCTTGCCAGTGTGTAAATATGTAAATCGCAGTTTACTGCCTTCCAAAAATTGTTTGCCGATTATTTATTTAACGATATGAAACGATGTGGATATGAAGTTGAGTTATATATCATAATATAAATTAAAATTTATTATTTACGGCAGAAATATAGAAATAAATTCAGTTGAGAGACAAATTTGAAAGATCAAGTGCATAGAACTTAGCAGAGCATTTTGTAACTAGCTCAGACTCATATTTTCATTTTAAATGTTGTCTTTCTAATTGTCTTTTTAGGAACCTATTAACCATAACCATAAATATAAATTATTCTATACTATAGGCCATCGGTTGTCGGAAAAACGGAATGCGAGATATTATGTCAGGTTAGGTTAGAGTGGCTGTGTTACACCTTTTACACCTTCACCTTCTAAAATATCCATTCGGAGCTTTTATGTATGCCGTTTTCGAGATCTAAGAGGTTGTCCATCATAATGTATTTATGGTGTTCCTACATGAGTATAAAGCTATTCTGCATTACCTCCTTAATCGTTCTAAGATATTTCCCTAAGACAGCTAACGCTAACGCGATATGAGAATATCCAATCACTCTTATTACTAACAGTAATCCGTTGATTATTATATGTTTCAGAGAAGAGAGGTTAGGACGCATCCTTGCGGTGGGACTGCAGGCCTTCTTATGCCGCTAATAATCATTCATGAGAGTATGAGTTCGATAAGCCTGCTTGCAGGGTATTCTACCTTTAGAAGACAAAACCCTGAGTGGTGAGTTTTTCGGTATGTAAAGCCGAATCCATAGACTTTTCCCTATAGTACGCATGTGAAGACATTGTCCAGGTTCTGGGTTTCACTTTAGTTCGAATATGTACGTCTAAAACCGAGGGTTTTTCAGCCATGGGTAGCCATGTGAGATTTTACCCGCTTTTGGAATAAAAACCACCCTGACATCCTTCCACTTTCATGAATATGTGCCTTGGACACCATATGAAAATTACTTCCAACCAGGGGTGAATTATTTCCGAGTCGATCTTAATTTCAGCAGGAAATATCCGGTATGGGCCGGCATATTTATAAGGCTTAAAGCGGTTTAGATCGCTTTGGATTTTTTATTCACGATAACGATGCATCCCGTGTATACCATGTGGGTTTCCTTGTGATAACTAGTCTCCCTTGTCCATTGGAGGAGATTAATGGATTTCCCACTTAAAGTCGCCCACACACCATTCGGTTTAATCAAGTCATTGGGAGTGATTGGGGTTTATAGAGAGAATCTTTTTCAGGCGGTGGGTCTCAGAGATTCATACAATTTTATTATAGAAGAGCCTCCATGAAATCCTTTGCGGCTCAAATCTTTTGGGGTCTTTAATTATTTTTGGTTGGTCTTTTATGACTCTTTTGTTGGTCTCCTGAAGGTTTTTTTGGGGTCTTTAGAATAGACTTTTGAATAGTTTTTTGAGTGTCTTTCGGTGTTATTTTGGGGAGTCTTTTGGTGGTCTTTTGAGGGAGTTTTGGGGAGTTTTTGGGGTTACTTTGACTATCCTTTTCTTTCTTTTATGGGTCTCTTGAGGGTCTTTTTGCCCCACAAAATCAAAAAAGTTTCACTTTCACCGCGCGCATCCACGTGGGCGCCGTGGCTCAGTGGATAGGAGCATGGACTGCTGAGCAGGGGGTTCATGGTTCGAATCACAGTAACACCAAAGTATTTTTCATGGTGTTCCACCTCTCGCGAAAGTTTGACAAACGTCCGAGAGTAATAACTTGTCACTGAAAGCTTCTCAATTCGCCGTTCGGATCCGGCATTAAATTGTAGGTCCCTCCATTTGTGTGCAAAAATATGCATGCTCAACACAAATGGTTGCGAGAAGTCAGGCCTTGGACCGCATCGCATGGTCTGTCGCGCCGATAATTATTATCCACGTTGCTATCGCGAAATAATAGCGAACAGTTAATGATCCCAAAGAAGTTGTTAAGACCTTCCCAATTGGCTTTTTCGTATTTTCATACTATTTTTTGGGGAGTTTTTTCTCTAACTGCGTGGTTTATTAACGAGAAATTAGCTGATACAACACAATGGTCTGACGAGCCTAAGGGCGATAATACATTGACGGAGTAATTATCAGGACGAGAGGTAAGGAACAAGTCAAGGGTGTTTGCGGAATGATTTGCAATGTCAGGTTTTCTTGTGGGCTCACTTACAAGCTGAGTAAGGTGATTAAACTCAGCGAATATCTCAACAGACCTTCCTTCGGGTGTTGTCTGGCCAGAATGGCGAAGCCAAACAGAATTGTGTACATGAAATCACCCGCAACAACGATTTCAGTTTAACGATACTCGTATTTTGTGTTTGGTGACAAACTTTGAGCCCGTCTATTCGTCTGATAACTCCATATATACTTATATAGCGTTGAAAAGATCTGTCTGTTACTTTATTATTTACTTTAAATCGCAGTTTTTTTTTATAGTTTTTGACTAAAACTTCAAAAGTTTTCAATGTCCTTAAACATTACACTATATTCATGGTTACATCCTGTAGCAGACAAAAAAATTGCGAATGTCCCATAAAACTTATTTCAAAATAAATCACAACAGAACTCCACATTCATCATTTGAACGCACACAATGCATGTCCGTGTGTGTGTTTGTGTGAATTTCATTTACAAACGAAACAATTCAATTTGGTATGAAATTTTCTGAACAAGGACCAACAGACAAAATCCTATCAGCTCGTAGATAGCAAGATGCGCGATGTGATTTCAATTCAATTTTTAGAGGATTTATTACCGAAACGACCGATGCTGTCGAAATTAATAAAGGTGCCAAGGCAGGACGAACCAAAAAGGCAAGAAGACAGGGATCGACATGCAACCCTTCGCGATTACGTGACACATAAACGATTGTATTATATACTCTTGTTGTACGGACAGTAAGGACATTTAATAGAAATAAATTTCATAACAGAGATTTTTAGGTTTTTTACCTTTCCATCGGGGGGCTCAAGAATTCCGAAAAAGTCGAATTCAATTCACGATTGTTTGTGTCCTTTGCACAAATCATGTGTGCGCACAGCAAAATAAGTAAGAAAATATTAGGATTCTAGTCGAGATAGTGTAGGACATAGAAAATATGAAGAGATTCCTGTGCCTCTGATGACATATACGAACCAAGATCAACCCTTATAAATTTCGGAACAATGAACATTGTATGTTCCTCATAACGGAGTCACACGAGTGTGAAAAATAGTGAAAAAAATTCCACTTTAGTGCAAGCGCAAAGAGCAAAAGTTATAATGAAATATCTTACGCGGTCTGGCGTGCACCGATGACAAAGTACAAGGATTTGTCGATGTTGCGATGATGATTTTGCGATGGTCCATAGCCTCATCGTCAATGTGATGCCAATGCCAAAGCAAGTGTGAGGTTGTAAGTGAAAATAAATCGTGGGATTACATATTTTTGGCGCGCATTTTTGTCCTCTTGTAATCCTAAAATGAAAAATTCAGATTTTTTCTGATATTGTCCTCAAATGAATGCTCAATTTAAAATGGAATTTTTGCCGGAAGGGGATTTAGGATATTCTAGTATACACACATTGCTGAATTTAGGGTGAAATTTAATAACGGGCGCATTTTGTTGCATTAGAAAATGGTACAGAGACATGCATTGAAATATTGGAGCTCAAAAGTACGTTAATCGAGATCAATTCTTCAATTCAATAATGATTTGGATGGATGATGAAGAATTTCTAGGATTACTAATATTATTAGCCTGTGGCTAGAAGTATCCGGTGATTTTATTTGCCGCGTATCTAAACTCAAATTGCCAACAGATGGCAGCAACAGATTCTGTTCAGTTTTTTCATGTACCTGCCTCCTCAGATGTCAAGTTGTATGCGTCAAATGTTAGCTAAGCTTACCAATAGATAGATCATTGCAACTGATAGATAACTTTATCTTCACAATCAATTCCTTGAATTTTAAAGCAATATGCAGTTTTTCGTGAACCGGAAGGAATGCAAATCCCATTTCATTATTTTATTATCTTAATGTTTTTGAGTAAAATCTCTAATATCCAGATTTATTTGCAGTTTTATCAAAAAAATAAAAATGGCCATTAGTTGGTTCGCCAATAAAAAGAAAAGCACGAAAATGCATATAAAATGTCTTGTTGTGTGAAACATAGGGCTATGACAACTTTTTTTTGAAGGTTTTGCTTGAAATTTTGACAGCTGGTCAGTTTATTCCGCGGGACGAAACAATCATGTTTTCGCTTGAGGAGCGTTTGGAAATATTGAAAACTTATTTTCAAAGTCAGTGTTGTGTAGCCGAAACCGTGTGAATTTTGAAAAGAAATATGGGTCGTGAAAGAGCGCTAAGCGGAGCCGCTGTGGTGATATTGGTGAAGAAAGTTCATTAGAAAAGCTTGCTATTGGATAACAGAAGTGGAAGTGGCTTGACGCAGATCCCTGCATCTGGCCATTATTCGCACCAGCCTGAGCTGAATACTGCACAAAAACCTCGGATTATTCACCCACAAGGTCTTGATGACTCCACCTCGATATCAGTTCTCTGTGTGGGCCATAGACCAACTTGATAATAACGTCAATTTGGGTCGAAAAATCATCTTTTCAGACGAAGCGCATTTTCATCTCGGGGGCTATGTAAATAAGCAGAACTGCCACGAACTAAGGTTCGTAACAGCCGCATGTAATCGTAGAGAAGTCAAGAGTCAGAGTTTGGTGTGGATTTTGATGATATCATGATTGGACCATTTTGCTTCGAAAATGCTGCTGGAAACGCCGTTACCGTCAATGGCGACCGTTACAGAGCCATGCTGACCAAATATAAAGAGGTTATGTTGGCTTGTATGTAGGAGGTAATCTTCGAAACTACTGGACAGATTTCAAAAATTCTTTTACCAATATTTAGAATGGACTTTCAGGGTAAACATAAGGTATATATTATCACGTTTAAAAATGGCCTTTCGTGGCGACCAATTTTGTATTTAAATAACTAAAGTCGACGAAAAAACGATCGAGATAATGCGTCCGCGATGACATGACATGTCTCTATTGTATATGGGTTAATACCCAAATTATATTTTAACAATTTGTGTATTAACCTTAATATTTAGAGATATGAGTAAAAAATATATTTAAAATTAAAGCGGCATCATTATGACTGTGTGCTATGTGCTGCTATACATGGAAAAATAGCAATTGCAATATGCAATTGCATTCCATACCCCAATATCACATATGTATGTTCCAACCGGTCAATGCTATTTTAAATGCTCACAGCCAAAATTCCCATTCTCTTTCTCGGCTGCATTGTAATAATTTTGACTTTACAAGTGAGCCAAGGCTAATACTTATTCATGGCGGAAAGAACAGAATTGTACGACGACTAAGTTATACGCGATGGTGTAGGGATGACAAAACTACCAACATTTTACAACCCTTTTTACAAAATTATATTACAGCCAAAGGAAGTCAACCAATGGTTTTATTACGTGAAAAAAACTTTAACTAAAAGCTTTATATACAAAAAACAAAAACAAAAAACAATCAAATGAACGGGGTTAAGTACGTAAATGGAACTGCTTTGCATTTGCAACCAAAATTGAGTACAACCATCTACGAAGGACATCGTAAAAATCATGTCTGGCTGGTTACTTAAATGTTACAAATTAAATTTTGATTGCCTTAAATTTTTGTTGTATGTTTTCGCTACGATTTGTGTGCGCATATTGTGCACTTTAATGGTAAACTACTATAAGTCTTACAAGAAGCTTTTATTAAAGCCACAAACATAAATTAAAATAAAAGTCCAATCAGTTGATGCTATAGACGCAACGCACGAAATTACTTGATGCGTTAAATTTTAATTTTAATGCAGCCACAAAGGACTGAATATTCGCTTTTAATGCTGGAGATTATTTTGCATGTAACAAATTTTTTGTCAAGTTGGGGCGAAAGTAAAAGCAGTTTTGATGATAGAGTCAATATACAATCGGCCTATAATGTATATCTAATACCGAAGAGGAAAATTGAGATGAAAACTTTGTACGTTCGTTCACGTTGAATGATTTATTTTATTCATTTTTCACATTCGAATGGAAATTTACTTTCGGTGGTGATGTGGATACGAAAAATGCGAAATCCAATGGATGCATATAGTGGAGTAGTTGTTTTGTAGAATATTTGGCGCCGCATAAATCTGCTAAGGGCGCACGCGGATGAGTTCGATGTTGTTATATCGAATGCATGCTTATGCAAAGCACTTTTTGTTTAGTGCTGGGTTTCTGACGGTATGTGTTTATTTTAAATGTATAGACAATTTCAATGGTTTATAAGGACCTAGGTATTTTTTTTGGTTTATAATTTACATAAGATGATCAATACAGTATATAAGACATAAATACATAAGATGAGCGAAAAAATCAATACATTCAGTATAGGGCATGAAACTTAAAATTTGGAAATTTAATTAAATTGCTAATATGTCTTGTACTGTCAATGATGAGTGTCTAATCAATTTTTTCATACCGGGTAACGCCGGGCACTCAGCTAGTTATGAATAAAATATGGTTCTTTTAGTAAAATATTAAAAGGTGCAGTAGTAAGCGCATAAGAGAAGTCCCATTTACTACCACATGGACAGTGACAAATGCATTCTAAGGCATGCAATCAATAGTTTTTGACTTCCTGATTAGCTTTTTATCCAGAACATCGTTGAAATATCTTAGTTAAGCTGTCAATGATGGATCTTCAATTAATGAAATAAAGCATCTTGTAGAACATGTAAGAATTCGTTCGATAATTTCAAAATGGTTTGCGTAAGCAAATATTTGGTTGAAATTGCTAGGAATTGTCCTCGGTGTCCATGCAAATAATCTCCCAAATCTCGACGCACCTATTTCCCCGATACCACTTGATAATTTTCCCATAGTGAATACGTATGCTATAGAGTAAAAAGGCGATGGTGTTGGCATTGTTATAAATTAAAGTATAAGACACAACTTAGAGTATTCATTAAACCTGGAAGTAGTTGAAAACATTGGAATTGCAATTATTCACTAATGTAACTCATTTACAAAAATATTCTCTATTTATTTTCCTGGTGGGTGTGCTAGACCCGCCCGCTCGATCTGGATAGAAGCTTCCTGTATAGCTCTTTGGTTTCTTTTTGGTATCTGAATGGTATCTGAATGGACTAATAGAGGATTGTTCCTCTCGCCGTTACGTCAGAGTCTCTGATGACTTTCTCCAACGCCAGACTGAAGAGGACGCAGACCAGTCCATCCCCTTGTCGGAGCCCGTTATATATGCTGAATGGGTTTGATAGTGATCCGGATATTTTGACATGGCTTATAACATTGGTCATGGCCAACCTACATAGTCGTGTAAGTTTATTTGGAATGCCGAATTCTCTCATGGCTTTATAAAGTTCTACTCTGGCTATGCTATCATAGGCGGCTCTAAAGACTAACAAGATGGTGTACGTTCTATGAGATTGCTGCATTGCTCGGTACATAACATTCTTATGTTCAGTCGCTAGCTTACATTCGTCATCGAACCAGTCTTCTACGCACAAGATGTCAGCCCCAGGACACCGTCATCAGGTTCGGGTTGTGGCGGCGGTCTATCTGGTTGCGAGTGGCTCCATCATGAGATACCCATGTAGCTTTTTGGATATTTTTACGTGCAAACATTGTACTCGCAACGACTAAATTACTGCGTGCTGCCATCTCTATGATTCGTTGTCCATTGTCATTAGTGTTCTCGTGTAATCTATCCTACCTATTTTAGCATTCATATCCCCTAGAATGATTTTTACATCATACTGAGGGCAGCCATCGAATTCCCGGTCGATTGATTCAAAGAATTCTTCTTCTTCATCATCTGGGGAATCCTTTGTATGTTTTTCTCAGCCCACACGCGAAGGGTACATAGCCGTTCATTTATTGCTCTAGTTAAAGCCGATAACGGAGGGTTTCATTCTTTTGCTTATTATAAACTCCACCCCGAGCACATGATGTCTTGCATGAGAGCTGTAATGTGTGTCATATTCTGATTTTTGTAAGACAGATTTCCCCGTCCACCGCATCTACTGGATTGCTGTTTTGTCAGCATTATATTTGGACAGGTATCGGCTAGCTGCTGTGCAGCTCGAGCTCTTTATAGTGAGCGTTTAGCCGTTTTCGTTGTCGTGGTCGTCGTCGTTCAACAGTGTATCCGAGGCTAATTTTGGTTTCCGTAATAAAGAGGTTATTTGGCTCGCGCTTACCTTATTTTGAAGGGACTAGCCCGCTCATTTAGCTTTTCCTGTATTGAAGGAAAATTATCGGCGTGGAGGTTTGATCGCACTTCCATCAGTCTGAGGTAGTTACTGCCAGTTGCAATTCTGATGCATTTTGTCTTATTCCCCCTATTCTGCTGACCGCCGATTCTGTTATATAACTAATTCTATTTATATGAGCATTATAAATTTCAATTTTACGGCCGGATGGTATATACGAGATATAATAATACATTTTTATTAAATCTTTGTTATATAATAATTCAATAATACAATACAATACCTATTTATTCGTATAACAGGTTCGTATCTGTATAAAGTTCTACTTTCACTATTTGTCAGCTTTAATGATATGAGGTTTACCAAATTCTGCAATGCACGTCCGAATCTGCCACGCAGTATAATAGACCTGTTGTTAACGTAACATTGCACTGATTACCATACAAATGCCATTAAGGTGCCAATAAATCTCCATTGAAAATTCGGAAAATCATAAAATTATACAATTTTCACTTTAGCACCCAAGGCACCGGAACTGCCACAATGATAATGTGCAAATTATTCTCCAGAGCGAGTGGAGCCATCCAAACTTGCGTACAGCCTTGTTTCATAGATTTAAGCGCTGTTCCGATGTCCCGATGTGCGTTTCTGATAGAATATTTACGACTTATTTAAAGTAATCCCTCTCACACGCACTTACACTTCAGAGGATATCTTTATAAATGTATCGGAATTATTTACACATCCAAACAAGGGAAAGTTAATTTAAATTTCACATCATGTAGGTAAGAATTTTTCGAAGTCATCACGGACTAATCTTGAAAACAGAATTCTTGCAAAAATATAAAATACAACTGGAAACATATGAGTCACATGAAAAATTCTACAGAAAATCCTCGATATAAATATATATTTCTGTATAGGTAAGCGTGCTGCTCGTAGCTCTCATTTTTAAGTTCGATCTGCGATTGATTTATTTTGCAGCAGGATGAGGCAGTAAATCTGCGAGACATTTCGCAAATGTTTGCTAGGAAAACAATGAGCTGTGGTGGTAGTTTACTGGTACGAGTATTTTAAGTTTACGCTGATGATGCTCAAGAGGGTTTAGGATGTTCTGGCTTTGGAGAGGGTTTGTCAATTGTAAAACCATCGAAGCATGAAAGCCACAAAACGCTGATCCATAGAATAAATTTACCGAACAGCAGCCGCTCGCTCATTCGCTTATCCTTTTGTTAGCAGAACGAATCAACAAAAAAAAATTGGAACGAACAATGTTTTCAAGCATCGGGGTTGAAGAAAATTCGCAAACAAATTCGTACGCACACACGCGACGCCGCGTACGGCCCGCAATTTTAAATGGATATCACATTATACGCATCCTGAACTGGCGCGTATGTCATATTGTTGTTCTCATGTTTGCAAACATTTCGCAATTTTTCAATTGTCACATAAGAGTGAGAAGAGGACGCAAGGACAAAAGTAAATCAGGACGTGCTGAATGTACTCGTCATAGTTGTAAGCGTTCTTCGAATCTGTGCACAACTGGGCTCTTCGTCGCATCACGGATCACTTGATGAGAAATTGCCAAAATTATTACTCGGATCATTTGAGATTTTAATTTTGATCGATCAACAGTGGCAGCAGGCTCACTATACTTCCAATTTATAATGAAATGATGAATTAATGTGAAACTGACGAGAATCAAATCAAAATTTCGCAAAAGTTTCGCTACACAATAAGGAACACACGCGTTCCAGAATACGCAGGGAAGTTCTTATCATCTTGATTGATTTCGATTATTTGTCATCGAAGGTGGGTTATACTGTCGAGTCATAATACCGTTTACTAGTGCCAACCAGGCCTTCTGCAATGGGGTGGAAAGTTAAATGGTGTTTTGGCATAAATTCATTATGAGTGTAATCAGTTGGTGATAAATAACAAAATATTCAACGATTTTACCCTTTGGTTTTCGATAATAAGCTCGGTAATCTGTCAATACTGCTGTCATATTGAATCTGGAAAGTAGTAATTACCTTAAAGCAAGGGAACTACCGCCAAGATATACACGAATTGTGGAAGGCTGCCATTTTGAGAATGAAGCAGAATATATGAGGAGTGGAGATATGACTCAAGAATGGAATGTTAAAAAATTATCTCACTAAAAAGGCGGGGGTATGTGAATCAACGGGCTGAAGTACAAACTTATCCCAAATAATTAAATTTTTTTTGTCTAACTCCTCACAGGAACCTCTAATGTTGCGAGTGCGCTTATTGTTGCAGCCGACAATTAGACAAATTAGCGAATACAGTACCTCGAAAAAAAATACCAATTTTTTCATTTTTGCGCCGCAACTTTGGAAATTTAAAATTCCCAGCGTACAAATAATAGGTTTTCGCAAGGCCCCTAAAATAGGCATTTGTTTCAGTTATGACCTCTTCGTTAGACCCAAATCCATTTCTTCAGGTTTGGAAAGAGTAAAAATTGCTGGCTTGTTAGAAAACCTAAATATTTCGTCGGTGAATATGTGGTCATTCCAGCGAAGCTTGTCGTTAACGCACATACCGGGAATTGAGAGGTTGTTAGTTTCCTCGATGCAAGTGCTCATGGATAATGGGATTGGATTTAAGATTCGCTTAGACGACAGGAAACAGCATTGGGTTCTAGGAGCGTTAAATTCTACTCGATTGCTTTCTGCCCATTTTATTATGCTGTCTAGGTCAGAATTTAACATGCATAGTCCATGAGAAGCTGATAACCTGTGAGTGCAGTCGTCAGCAAAAGAGTGAATTGGATTAGAAGTAATAGACAAGATATCATTAAGCTAAATGAGAAAGAGAGTCGCGGACCAAACAGAGCCCTGTGGAACACCAGCATTTATGTAATGTATTTTAGACTGGAAATCGTAAGGGACAACTTGAATTAAGCGGTTCAAAGGTTAGCTTCTAATCCAATGGAGCAGTTTTACATCGACTCCGAACTTTGGACAAAAGAGCTTGATGACAAACTCAGTCAAATTCCATGAAAAAATCGTGTGCAACAGCTTTGCTTTCACCAAATTATTGCAAACAACGGCTCCACTGTTCGAAGAGATCTACCCTCAAATCACCAGTAGAACGTTGCTCACGAAATCCGTGTTGCGATTTCGTTATTTTCAAGATATTTCATGAGCTGAAAAATAATCAGCGTTCCCATGTCCTTGGATAAAATGGATGTAAGTGCTATGGGTCGTTACAAAGAAGGAGACGACGGCTCGCCTTTTTTGGGTATGGGCCGGTGAAAGGCTATTTTCCAACTTCTCGGAAGTTTCACAATCTGGAAGCATGCAGCTAGCTGCAAAATACACAGCAAACAGATTGGCCTTGTGATTAGAGCTTGTAACTGGAATATCATTATAAACGAGCGTTGGAATCGATGACGAGGCTTTATTTTTGCCACGACCAAACATTTTTACTACCTTTGGGACATTGTAACATTTTTTGTTTCAATTTTTGGCTTGACTCGTTTCGTTTCTTTCAGAATTATTTAAAATTTTATATGAAGCCATCTTTTTTTTTACTTTACTAACAGCGAATTACAAAAATGATTCGCAAAGAAAATTGCTATTCTAGCTTGATGAAAGTACAGTAGTAGAAACCTTCTATAGAAGTAACTTCTGCTTAGAGTTTTCGTGCGGAGTTTTTAAACTCATGTTCTATCGACACATTTCGTTCGCAAATATTAAAAGCTCCTAGTGCAAATCGCAATCACACGACCTCAAAACTCTCCCCAAATCCCTAAGACCACCAAGAAACAAGAAACAACATCCCCTAAATTAGCACCACCCACAAAAAAATAGGAGGTAAGGAAGGGCTTTTTCTCGAATAGTTCTCTTCTGTTTCAATGCCGTCCTCCTTTGTAAATATGCTGCCCAATAAGAAAACAGTTTCAAGTCTTCGATTACTCGTATTGTTTGCCCCGCTATTGAAAGGGCCAACTCATTTTAGAATTGCATGCGCAGTGTAATTTTCCACAAAATTTATCTTCAGTCTTACATTTGCTGCATTGCTTATTAGCCTTTCAAGCTTTTGTCCCATGTAGCTAATCATAGGCTTTCGAAAGGGCTTTGGCCTCGTCATATACAAAAATGGACAGAAAAAAATTATCAACATGAGTTGAGGTTTAACATAGCAAGCTTATAGTATTACAAATAATCGATATCCAATCCACTCAGTAAAGGACATAATGCAGTTCCACATTCTTTGCTCTTAGTAGAACAAGCAGTTCTACAGTGCAACCCATTAAATTGTTAAATCTTTAAACTCACAAAAATGAGATAGAATAAAATTTTCATCTTCAAATCTTCAAAAATTCCATCATCCATAATTCGTTTACCATACAAATTGTGCGCTATTTATTTGTCCCATGACCTCAGTTTTCCAACGAGGGCACTCGGATATTGCAAAATCTTATCCAAAATCCATAAAGCGGTAATTCTGAATGGACTGTTGAATAGTTATGCCAGATTATTACCAGTTTCATTTAATAATGGGACTATATTACCCTTTTAGCCTGCTGTAGGTGAATGGCGACTACGCCATTACCACACAATTGTTTGCAATTTGCTAGACCAATTCTGCCCGCAAAAGGAAACCAAACAACCAATTCAACTCGTTTTGATACACTTTCTAGCTAAACTCTTCCACTCTCACACCCACTCCGATTTAGGTGATAAAAATTTATTGCCACAATTGATGACGAGCGAGCTTGTATGTCCTCATCGTGCGTCATTATGGGAAATTGATATTGGCGATTGGCAGAGTTTAATATGAATGAATGTCGGACGGATATGGATCCTCGAAATGTAGAAAGGGTTGTTTTGACTGTGCTGCTGATGCGGGATGAGCGTTGCTCTTTCAAATTTCGTTTAGTTATGGTCAGCAATACAATGGCCATCGGATTGGCCATTGGGAGCAGCCGGCGTTTCAAATGACTTGAAAGTCGCAACCAGTGTCTTCGATTACGTCTGAGATTGTTGCGTTCATTTATTTACTCAATTCAATTTGGTTTTATGTATTTTATCGACTTATATGTAAATTGCTAACTACACATAGTGCTGTTTTGAAAATGAAATTATGAAGTGTAGTTGTACCCAGATGGTTTTTGTCATCGTGTTTATTTTTACGGATATTGGTTTATGTCTACGAACTTGGCATAAGTAATTTTTCATTGGATTGGATTTTTAACTAGTCAACACCCGATGTAATCAATTCAGAGCTAATTGTTATATTATAAAAGTGGATTCTAAGTACTTGTATACATTTTCATCATCATCATAATTGGCTTTTTAACTGGGCTCTTCTGTTCCGAGGCCACCAAGTACATTGTTTTGGTACGATTCATGGTAGAACCTCAAGATACAGCCTCTGGTTACCATCAATCAATATTGTCTGCTTTAGCCATAGTAAATGGGTTTATAGAAGATTATTCCTCTTGCTGTTATCTTGGAATCTCGAAATATTTTCGTCAACGCCGGGTCGAAGAGGACGCATGGTTCTGTTCGCAAACATGGCCACCAAGTACATTGTTTTGGTTCAATTCATGGTAGAACCCCAAGTTTCGTGCCTTTCGTTCCTTCTTGTACAGCCTTTGGTTACCTATCGATGATATCAATATTGTCTGATTTAGTCATAGTATCTAAATGGGTTTATGGATAATTTTTCCTCTTGCTGTTAACTCCGAATCTCAACGCCAGGTCGAAGAGGACGCATGGTACTCCAATCCCTTCTATATCCACCCAAAGTCTTGATCTTGATCTGGAGAACCTTACTTGTCTTATAACATTTGTCATGGTTAGCATTCACAGTCATGTCAGTTTATTTGGAATGATGAAGCATTTAATAGCATCATTATGTATATTGGCGTTTTTAAGGCTATAAACTGATGTTATAGGAGGTCAACATTTTACCAACGCATAACTAAGGGCGAAAATTTGAGCAGTTGTCGATTTGTATAAGATGGAGACACACTGTTTGTAGAGAAGAAAATCTATATGCGGTACTCAACTACGATAATTGCTGCAAGTTGTGATATCTCGTTTCTTATGGATGGGACACAGGATGCCTTTTAACCAAACCACTGATTAGTTCATGTATTGCTTGGTGTAGTGCTGGCCTTCCAAGTATAACCAGCATCGAGGAGATGCATTTTTATCTAAGACCTTATGGTTTTCCAGCCTTCTTCTTCATAATCAATCGGAATTCGGACCTGTGATACTTTCAATTGTGCTTTCAAACAGGACTTATTCATGTAGAAAAGTATATTTAGACTGGTAGTCAGATACGGACGGAATCATCATCTTATTTGGCATTAGAAGCAGGGGTCCGGTCATATCTGCATGAGGATATCATCAGAAAATATCCTCATAATCCGTTTTGGACTTACCACAGGTGGGTTCCGTAATATTGTTTTTTTTAAGGCGTGTGTATTGGCCTCCTGTCAACCTTATAACATACCCTGCATGGTTTAGTATTATGCATGTATTACAATACCTTCGGCCAACTATCAGACCATTTTCTAGTGAACGCATGTGCTGTCTTCCAAATTGTACCCAAATGTTTTAATCAGAACCAATCGAGCCTTGAACTAGCCATTATATTCACGTTCATCTTAGTCTTAAGCCAGTGCTGTTATCACAATCGGTTTTCATTCGTCAATACCTTTGTTGGTCTATTGGGATTATTATAAAAACAAATCAAAGTCTCAGGTTGGACATTCTAGTAAAATGTGAGTGGCATTTAGCTCTGTCTGCCTCTTGCAAAAATTCCCCCACCAGTACCAGTTTCAAGCCGATTGCGACTTCTAACGATGATGTTAATGTCGTCCGCGAAAGTCAGTATCTGAATGGATTTAAAGATTATTTGTTATTATCTTGTCTGCTATCACAATGGGCGTTATGGGCGTACATTTTTCTTATATTTAGTCTTAGAATGAATCTGGCGCTTGGGCTCTAACAAGAAAGTAGTAAAAGTTCTTCGTGTGGATACTGCCAACTGGGATGATCACCTGTTCGTTTTCTAGCTTCCATTCTGGGTAAACCATTCTTCTCTTCCATTTTCTATTGGTTTTACAATTTGAGTTTTTGGAATATCATGGAGGTACTGGCTGTTTTAACATTTAATTTAAATTTCTCGATGTAAATTAATTGACATCCTGTTGATACTGCATCGGTTTGGGATCATTGTCATTCATATTTTTAAAAAATATTCACTGATAAGATACCGGTACCAATTTCTATTACGCCATTCTATTTTGTCTTATTTTAGAGGAAATAATGTCTGCACACCACCATGTCTTTTTTTATAGAAGTAATGGAGTTCGTAAGGTACCTTCTACACTAAATTCATTATGTGGAAATTTCGGTTTGTTTTAACTAAACCGATTTTTACTTTCAAAATAAAGGATATACAAAAAAACATAATATAAACGTATATTGCGAATTTTATCCTCCCAACACCTACTTACAAAGGACTCGTCTCCAATCCGAATTAGCTAGAGAGTGCTCCCACTCGACACGAATAAATTCTCGTCATTAATTCTCCCAAATGGTATGCGATCATCGAACTCATTTATTACTTCATTAACTTAATTTTCACAAAAATGCACAGTCAGTCAGCCAGACAGCATCTAGAGTAGAAGGAGGAGGAGGAGTAGTTATCGACACGATTTGCGACTGAACACTGAATTTATCCTTATTAAGCGAGTGCTTCGGTGGTGAAGTGATGGTAGCGCGCCCCTAGCAATGCAAAGGATACAAAGGATACTCGCATGTACAAATAGTAATTGCGAAATGGATTTTTTCTCCTTCATTAGTCAGGCGGCGAACTTCTACAAACCCACATCCATACACAAGCATATATGAGTATAAGGCAAGGAGGTATTTCAGTTTGTGATGCAATCATCGACTATACATCAGAGAGGATATTCCAAAGTGAAATCGAACGAGCGACCAATTGATTAATGCACATAATCAGAGCCAGAGGACACATAGGATAGGGCGGTGTATACGGACAAACAGCATCGTTGGATCTGAATCTGACAAAGGTCATAGGGTAGCGTGTTTCCTTAGTTTTAAAGAAGATTTGTTAATGGAAGAGTACACTGTCGCAGCGATAGGAAATAAATAATTCCATCGCTTTAAGTTCTCGTCGTGGCAGCTTCAGCTAAAACACTCAGAGATATTTGGTTTCATATTGGGCGGTCGGCGAATTCATGTTAATCGTAATTCACGTAATCCGCTTGACCAGCCCACATGATAGTTTGCGCTATTCAAATTGCACTCTGGCAGACTGCCTCCGGCAGCTTAAACACCCTTAACAACCAACCGCAACGAAACTAAATCCTAAGGCAACACATCTACAGTTTAATTTCCTAAGGTTCTGTTGAATACTTCCTCATTACCAGTTTGTATTTTGTATAGGTTTTCCAGTAGTAGTAGTAGTGCGGGTGGTTTGACGAAATCAATCACTTTACGCGAGAGTACATCATATCGACGTCCAGTCGACCACATCCCTGCTTCAAAAGGGCAACAACAGTTTTGTTCTATCCTTCTTACTTAACTTTTAATTCAGTTATGACCTAAGATTAGATTCTCTCATCATCTCTTTAGATCTTTTCATCTCTTCATTTCATGAACGAGTGTTTCGGACTTCTATTCGTCCTTACATACCTACCAAACTCTTTTAATTGCGTAATCTTGTCCCATTTACCTTTCTTCATGGGACATTCATATGAAAGTAAGTTCTGGAAATCGCATGGTACGACTATAGGACTTATTCAACGATGGATTTGCAGTTGATTGGTGTACAATTAATTCGAGTAAATGTCGGAAAAAGGACACATTAAGAACATCGAAAAATTTTTCTAACACAGTTTCATAAGAATCTGCGCATAATTATCTTCGCCTTGCGCGTGCACCCAAGGCGAAGATACTTAAGATCACTTATTTTAATAAGACAAACAATTATGGTAAATTTATGTTTTTAACAAACGTAGGTTATTTCAAATGTGGTATAGAAATCAACATATTTTGTCAACTTCACCTGTTTTAACAGTCCCTGTTAGTAAGTTGAAAATGTATGGGCGCTTGGTCTGATGATGACAATGATTTTGTACAAAAGGTTGTAAATTTGCAAAGTGGATAAAATAATCCTAATACATTATATCGCGACAAGCTTTTAGTTT
Organism: Nephrocerus scutellatus; assembly: GCA_947095585.1. NCBI lineage: Eukaryota > Metazoa > Arthropoda > Insecta > Diptera > Pipunculidae > Nephrocerus > Nephrocerus scutellatus. The sequence continues at coordinate 113,085,525 of OX352761.1, read as the reverse complement.
TTGCCCCAAAGGTATGGGCTACAATTCATGAATGTTCAAAACAACGCAGAGCTTCTACACAAACTCCACCTTTCCACTAAGTCGGCAAGGCAGTGAACTAAAATTGCAAGAACTTAGACAATTCGTAAACAAATTTCCTTCATATGAATCACATTCATCATCATCATCATATCTGGCTCTACAACCGATGTCCGGTCCTGACCTCCCGCAAAAAGTCTCTCCAACGGTCCCGATTTTGAGACGATGTCATCCAGTTTTGCATCCCTAAACTCTGGGCGTCCTGTTCTACGCCATCGTTCCAGCGTAGACTTGACCGGCCTCTCTGTTGGGTTCAATAAATCCTACCGCAAAGGACTTTCCGAGCAGCATCCTCTTCGCTCATGCGAGGTAGGTGTCCTGCCCACCGGAGCCTTCCAAGCTTAATTTTCTTCACGATTTCGACTCGCGGTAACGCTCGTAGATCTCATCATTATGGATTCTCCGGAATCGTCCTTTCTCACATACGGGGCCAATAATTCTCCGTAAGACTTTTCTCTCGAACGCGGCTAAGAGTTCAGAATGCTTTTTGCTACGCGCTCGATCTGGATGAAAGCTTCCTGTACAGCTCTTTGGTTTCTACCAACAATGTCGTAATCCAGTATCTGAATGGACTTATAGAGGATTGTATCTCTCGCCGTTACGTCAGAGTATCGGATCACTTTCTCCAACCCCAGGTTGAAGTGGACGCAGGCCAGTACTTCCCCTTGTCGGACCCCGTTTTAGATGTTGAATTGGCTTGATAGTGATCCGGTCATTTTTACTTGGTTTATAACAGGATAATTGCTGCAGGTTGTGATATTTCCTTTCTTATGTATGGGGTACAGGATGCCTCTTCGCCAGTCTTCTGGCATCGCCTCTTCCTCCCATACTTGCACTATTACTTCATGAATCGCTTGGTGTATTACGGACCTTCCTGTTTTAATCAGCTCCGCTGGGGGGGCCTTATTATTTTTGAGCCGATTTATCGCTCAGCTATTATCAGATTACCCTCTTTGTCCTTGCAGTATGTGCAACACGGTGTATACTGCTTCATACCGCGGACTCTTTGGTAGAACTTCCGCGCCTGGTGCGGTCCTTGCTATCTGCACTGCTCTAGTTCACGGACGAGGTTCTTCTCCCAGGCTGCTTTCTTTCGCTGTTGAAATTTTCATATCTTCATATCTTATATTCATCTTCGCGTGCCCGCGTTCTATGAGATTGTAGCATTGCTCGGTACGCAACATTCTTACGTTCAGTCGCTAGCTTACATTCGTCATCGAACCAGTCGTTCCGATCTCTGCAACTACTGCCTAAGATGGAGTCAGCAGTACTAATGACAGTATTCTTAACGCGTATACATTTCTCTTCAACGTCCGACATCTCAGCCACAGGACTGACTCTCCCTGCATTTGGGGCGAGACCTATCGCTTGACTGTAGTTGTTTCTGGTCTCTTCGTTGCGTAGGGCAGCCGTGTTGACTCAAATCTGATTCACGGATGCAGTCTTTCGTGATAATGCAATCTGCGCTCGGAGCACCATACCAATAAGATAGTGGTCCGAGTCGACTTTGGCACCTCGGTACTTTCGTACCGTCATCAGTTTCGGGTTGTGGTGGTGGTCTATCAACACGTGGTCGATTTGGTTGCCAGTAGATCCATCAGGTGATACCCAGGTGGCTTTGTGTATATTTTTACAACCAAACCTTGTACTCCCAACGACCATATGGGTGCCAATGTATTGCATGAATATTGCCTCCCAACCTATTTTTACATTTATATTCCCCACCCCGTGCACAAGATGTCATGCATGACAGCTGTAAGATATGACACATTCTGATTTTTGTAAGACACCATTCCCCGTCCACCGCATCCCCTGGATTGCTGTTATGTCAGCATTATGTTTGGACAAGGTATCGGCTAACTGCTGTGCAGCTCGAGCGCTATACAGTGAGCGTACGCTCCATGACAAATCGCTTAGCACTTTTCGTTGCCGTGGTCGTCACCGATCATCAATGTATCCGAGGCTGGTTTTGGTTCCTGTAAAAGTTTTTTTTACGAGCGAGATTATTGGCCTCGCACCAACCTCGTCCAAAATCAATCAAAATTAGACCACGAAGAGCGTGATTTGCGTTTGCATATATTTTTAATTAAAAGTCCTAACTGCTGCACGTAAAAATACGTTGAACTTTTATTTATCACCGGTATGACGGCCGTCCAGAAAGTAGCGGCACCGCTATTTGAAGTTACGTTCAAGCTGTCTAGAAAACCAACGTCCTCTGAATTGAAAAGAAAACGTCATCCACCGCTACATTACGGCCGCTAGATAACGGCACCACTTTCCTAGGAAACCAAAGCTTTAGCGAAGATTTGCTTTTCGAAAACTCTTCTGTGGAATAGGATTTATGAAACATGAGTTTTCTTCTGTATATTCTGACCAACAATGGCAGCTGGAGGAGGATACCTTTTCTATCGGACAATTTTGCTCTTTTGAAATTAAAGTTTCGAATTCCCTTCGAAATTTAATCGTAATCCGGAAATTTCACATGTATCCTTAATGACGAAAAGAAATTCAACGCACGAAAGAAAACCTCCCACAAACGCAAAATCTAACGAACGAAATTCAAATTGTATTCTTATATATTCTAACCTTTTTTCTGTAAACTGAATATCCGCGTCGAACGGCTAACAAGAAATTGGTAATATTTCATAAATAATTGCTTCCTTTTCGCATAACGAGGAAATCGTCCTCGCATATTCACCGCGTTCACCGTTCCTACAGCAACAGCGATTTCTTGAAAATATGTTAACTAATCACCAAGGAAAGGACTTTTATAGCCTTTCATTTCCTTTGCAATAATAATAATTCCATTGACGCACTCTGGGTGTTTTTTTTTTGGTTGGCTCTGAAAAATAATTCAGGTCTCTGGGTTAACGCTCAGAATGTGGCATAAAATGGTTTTCCGAGAAATCTATTCGACAGGAAAAACCAATCCGGAAATTCGGACTGTTAACCATTCTTGGAGAGACATTGTAAGAGTGGTAGGGGGAGGAGGTTGAGAGGAGTCAGTCAATTTTGTGACGGGTGAATGAATGTATGAGTGGGTGCTGGTGGCGGTGATGAATATCAGAAAGAAAACAAATTCTTTTTTTCATTTGGACACTTTTTGTGAAATTGTTATTTGCTGTCTGATGGAATTTGATGGATGTTGATTGTTTCTAGCATTTAGGGTACCAAAACCACACCCTAAATGCTGGGTGAATTAGAAAATGCACACACAAACGTGTAGATATGATGCGAGGGGTGGAAATTTATTGATATGTACTACACGCATCGCAGAATATAATATACAACATAAAGTTATTTAGCATAACTTCAGAGCAATTTCAAGGATTAAATGACTTGTGACATTATGCGACTTTTAAGGTTTTTGGGTTCAGTTATTATCCTGAGGCAATTGGGAAAACGATGATGCGCGTTTATATGTGGAATTGAAATTGCTATTAAATTACAAAAGCGTAGTTTAGGAAAACTACAACAACAAATCATTTACACATGAAGTATTTGCGTATCAATTTGTGTTTCTTATTTCCTGATATAGATATTCTTGTCTCCTCGCAACCATTCCGGGTATCATTGTAAACCACTCACTTAAGTTATATTTAAGTTACTAGAATTTCAAATTCAAATTGACGCCCCTGTCATGCTAATTTCAAAGCATTGACAACCGAAAGTGGCACGCAACCGGACAACCAAAACGAACCATCCATCCACCCACCCATCCACCGATACAGGCAAAGCAAATCCTATTGTCATTTACAGATTTCTTTACAGTTCGTCAGAGAGAATATATTTTGAATATAATTAAATGCAAGGCGTCTCGTCGGCGACTGGTGCCTTTCACAGACGCCGTTTCCATTCACCGCGGATGGTATAAAGCCTCCGCGGTGGTCCTGCAAGCAGCAACAGCATTCTTACTGTTACTTAAGAATACAATTGAGAAAAAAATAATAATAGATTCATTGAAGCTTCCATCACCTTGTGCTACGCTAATGTACGCTTCTCATCAATAGCAATAAACACACACTTTGGCGTCCTCGAGTACATGACAATGACATCTCAACGATGTCAACGAGCTCAGCTAATTTCCAATAAAAGAATCGACGTGGATTTCCTGTGCATTCCGCGGAAAAATATTTTCCGCCTCAGCAAGCGGAGATTTTTATTTGAATTTTCCATTAATTTTCGAAATATCGTACGGAATGGTTGGTGGTATCTTTTGCGCCGCATTCAGCAGCTCAGTCTTCCGGATACCTGCTGATAGCTGAAATTACCACTGGCCACTGGAGGATAAGAAATACGAGTATTAAATTCTTGGGGAAGTGGTGGGCATAGAATGAAACGTAAATAGCTGATGCTGATAATGTCATTGTTTGTTGAATTTAAGGATGTGTACACCGCAGCGATGGTCTCAACGGAGATTCGGTGAATCTGTTTACTCGATTCGAGCACTTAATAAATTAGAAAACGGTTTGTCCTGTTTAGGAAGAATAGAAATGTCAAATGTGTGTTTTAGCTCAGATAGCTGACGGATTCTGCAGTGTTTTTCAACTGGAATTAATGAATTTATCTTTCTTATGATTTCGTCGTTATGGTTTAGTCCTTGATGGAGTGCTGTACTTTCGGCTTGCATCTATATATTGAAAGATCAATATTTATACACCAAACTTATTCTTAGAACAATATTTGGTCCTACATCATTAAAACTTTTCGAAAAAACTTGTCTGTTGACCTTTTTCAAAGATGCCTGTAGTCATTTAATTTTTTTAGAACATATAAAATTCAGGTATATACAAGTGTGATTTTTCAACGATTTTTTTTTTATTTTTTCTTTAGTTTTATTAATTCTTAACTTACCTTCGCGTTCAGTTAATAATATTCAATATTGAACGAAATTGAAACTACAAACAAATTTAGCAACTATTTTGGAATTGGAACCGTCGTGCTCGATATTACAAAATCATTACCATCAGTGAATTCTTCTTGTTTTGACAATGAAATTACCAAATTCTCTATCTTTTAGATTAGAGGCTGCTTCGGAGGACGAAGTACTGAAAATTATTTTGTCACTTAACTGTTTTGCAGCTACTGGAATTGATGGCGGCATCTCAACAAATTATCTCTGGTATCTCTGGAAAATTAGTTCCGACATATATATATAGCAAGTCTGCTGTATAGATCAGCACTCGCTAGACTAAAATATGATTTTGATACAGAGAAAACATAAACGACTATTCAAAGAGGCTTAAGTCATTTCAGACATTTACAGAGGGAGAACAAGTTGTTTATGCTAAAAAGTCCGTAAGCAATATATTACAAAAGGGGTGCCACAAGATTCTATATTAGGTCTGGTCCTCTTTAACTTCTATTTAAAGGATATTTTCCAACTTGATTTAAAATGGCAGCTTCAGCTGTCTGTAGATGATGGAGTATTAATGTACTCGGCTTTTAATCAAATACTTCTACCACTGAGCCACGGCACCCACAGGCTATATATTATCCCGTTTAAATAAAAGGGCCTTTCGTGGTGACCAATTTTGTAACTAAACAACTAAAGCCGAAAAAAAACGGTCGGGCATCATAATGACAGTGTGCTGTGTGCTGAACTGTTTGCTGCGATGGTTTCTGTGCTGTACGAACAACACGCCACATAGCGGCATCATAATGACTGTGTGTTATGTGCTGCGCTGCTTTGTACGTACTATCTATTTCTATACTAATATTATAAAGAGGTATTGGTAGTTTGTATGTAGGAGGTAATCTTCGAAACTACTAGGCCTATTTGACCAATCTTTCACCAATACTTAGAATGGACTTTCAGGGTGAAAATAGGATTTTATATTATTCCATTTAAATAAAAAGGCGACTAATTTTGTAACTAAATAGCTCTAAATAGCTAAAGTCGACAAAAAAAGGGTCGAGCGAATGCGGTTACTGTGTGCTACACTGTTCGCTGCGCTGCTTTCTGTGCTTTTTTTTGTACGAACATCATGCCATATAGGAGCATCATAATGACTGTGTGCTGCGTTTTGCACTATATAATATATATAAAAATGAATGTCGTTGGTTTGTAATACGACACTAAAACTCAAAACCAAGACACCCGATTGAGCTGAAACAAAATATCGGTAAACCACACAGTGAGAATACTATCGAGGCGTGGCGCTTTGTTCAAGTTTGCGGGTGGCGGAGTGCGCGGGAAGTGCTAGTTGAAAAATAAAGCCAGATCTGAAAGGTCATAAGATTTCAACGATGATGTGCAACGAAGTATTATCAGAACAAATCGATAATGTATGTCTGTATCGTATATTCTTTTTAAGTTTGGTGCTTGATCACAGATCGGCTTTGGATCACAACAAAAGGTTTAGTTATGAGTCAAAACTTTCAGATTGAGTATGACATAAATAAGAGGTGAAAAAATGATTGGACAACAGAAATTCGCAACGCGACGAAATTCCTTTTTTGCTAACTGGTAAACTGCTAACTTCGTTGCATACTCCATCATTACACTGCGTACATCGTTTAGTCGAGAATCCTTGCTTTCATTTCTCATCGTCTATGCGTACGAAACATCCAGAACTACGCATTGCATTCTGTTTGACTTAGGCTTTTACTCCGCTTGACTTAGGTTCTTCCCGACTTACGCTCCTGCATCTAATTGCCATGTTTAGCCTACTTTACGTAACTTTCCGACCTACGTATCATCCGAGTAACACTTTGTTCGACTTACGCTCCTGAATTTCTTTACAACATATCCGGACATCCATTTCGCTTTGCTCAACTTACGGTCATGCATCTCTTCGCATCGTCCTGGCAAATGCATCGTGCTCTACTCAACGCAGCGTTGAGACACATCGGTCGAGTTATAATCTGTTCGACTAAAGCTCCGCTTGACCTACGTTCCTACATCTCTACACATTATCTAGACCTACGTATCAATCGAGTCACGTGATGCTAAAGCTCCGCTTGACTTGCGATTCGCTCGATCTATACTCTTCTACAGTCAAGATAATTTCTGTATACGATAAAAAGGATTGCAATTAAGAAGAATAAAGATTCATTTAAATTTTAAGGGCCCGAAATATAAATACGTTGAACCAGGTTCACGTTAAATTTTACGGTTGGGAAAATTCCGTTACAATCAGAAGAAGATAATGTTGCGATTAATGCTGATCGATATTGTATAAAACTGATGATTGATAAATACAGATATTCATCGTAAACGTCCATCTCTGGTAAACAGAAAGGCTTCAAAAGAAGAAAAAAAAGGACAGAACTCAGCTTAATAATCATAATTCTTGATAAATAAAGAAAATGAAATAGAACAAACTAAATATAGAGTTTAAAAATAACTCTGCGATAAGTATATATTGGCTATTTTCACAGCTGAAACTATTTCTGAAGAACCTTGTCCATCATTCAGATTACTGATTAATCGATAGAATAGAAAGATTGAAAATGTTCAAAAGCAAAAGCAGGATAGTAAGGAAATTTAAATAAAAATTATGAGATGCTCGCTTTTATTTATCCCGAAATATCAACAAACAATAACTGAAAAAAAGAAAGATATTGTATTCTACCACCAGAATAACGTTGGCGTAAACCATCAAGCAACAGCAAAAATAGAAAGATTCTAGCTGGGACTCTGACTACTTTTGCGTTTTACCAGCGCAGAACTGCCTTCAGCGTAATTTAAAAATATTTAGTAACATTTGTATCTGGGGTTCGCCTCCTGAAATGTTCGCCAATATTGTTTTTTTTTAACAGGCGTTTTTTTAGCTTCGGTCAGGACTTTCGCAATGCAGTTTCATACTACACTTTATTAGTGCGTTGAAGCTATTACAAATGGTAAGAAGCCCACGCACTCCATAACGCCCTTCTTTTCCCGGTCATTATACTTTTTCCTTCCATTAAGATTAATCTTATACTTATGCCCCAAATTATATATTTGTTAAATTTAAAAGTTCCATATTCAAAAGAAGAAAGAGATTGCGATTTTTCATTTCGAATTTACAGTTCAGTGAAATTGAAAATTGCAAATTTACTTAAATACGTTACGAGAATAGATCTGAATTGTGCATCAACTCAGATTCGTTTTATGTTTGCGGATGGCATTAGCCTTTCATGCAAATACTCGTAGCACATATACTCGTAACTCCTTCGTCATCAAAGAGAAGACAAACAACAGTCAGTCACCAGCGCGAAGAAAAAGGCAAACCACTGAAGATAGAACCGGAAGGAAAAAAAAATAAAAATCCCTTTGAAAAGGTGAATGCTACGTGTCCTCAATTTCACCAGAATCAAGAAAAATACACAGCCACAGCCACAGTCAAAAAACCAAGTGAAAGGAGAGCACAAAAGGACCTTAGAATGTAATTTAAATTTTAAAAGGACGACAACATGAAGTCACATGTGTTTTTATTATTTGCATAGACGACGACTCGCATTATATGTACGAGTATTTGCAAATTAGCCATTGCAGGCCACGTTATCCTTGGTGCTCTGCCACAAGAGCCGCTCAATCACATGCAATACGAAATTGGCCAAAGGGGTTGCGTCGTTGTGATTGTAGGTCGACACAACTGGTCGCTTTGTTATCATCAACAGCATCACTATACAACGCTCGCAGCAGGGCAAACATCAAGACACAAACGACGACACAGATGATATTTTTGATGTTGGAATACTTTTGTACGCATCGATAGATTTGAATAACATTTGTTGTTGTTGTTGTTGTCGTGTTTGTTCATTTTTTTTTTGCAAAAGCGCAAAAGCCAAGTTAAAAAAAGGATAGTCTCTAAGTTTTTAAAACCAAAGCTTCTGCTTCTCGTATAAAGACAGGAGATGAACTTTGCCTTCCAGCTGTTTTTTGTTTGTATGGATCTTTTGATCTTTCCTTATTGGTTGGGCATATGAGAGCAATATGTCAATCGTAAAAAACGATGTCTTCTATTATTGTCATTATGTCCTTAAAAATTGCTTGGAACACTTTTATTAAACCTTCATATCAAGACAGCAATCAACTATACATGCCTTACTGTCAGCAAGATTTGTCTGCTATGCCGTCCACCATTAACAAATTTTTGGTCGAGGCACCTTAAAAAAGGACTACTTATTAAAGTCTTTGAAGGCGTAAGAGCAGGACTACTTATTAAAGTCTTTGAAAGCGTAAAGCATAAGATTACTTCATAACAAAAACGCAACCACCGATAAAAATATAACGCGTCGATTTGGAAATTATACACCAACTTGAGAAGCTGTTTTGGTTATTCTCTATTCAACTATCATATTAACTGTTTTTTATTCATCGAAAAGTCTGAAAGTAATGTTGAATTAGCATTTTAGCCTTTCGCTGTGCAGATGCCATCGGTACCTTCTGCTTTGCCACTCTTTAGTTGCTTCGTTAAGGCGACGGCGGGTTGTCATCTCTGTAGTTTTCGGAACTGGATTATATTACTCGTAATAGTATACAACATTTTATTTGATGATAGTCCATCACACGTATTTCATCTGTTGTTGAATCGGTTCAATGTTAACAGTTGTTGATGTGAGTCGTTTCGATGGACGGTAGTACTCTCTCTTGTTCTTCGATTCAGTAGCTTGCCAAAAAGTCAATAGGCAGTAAGCACAGTAATGATACCAATCTTTGAGATCCAAATGTTCGACTGAAAACTGAAGAGCCTACCCAATTGTTCAGGAAAATTTGCAAAAGTGTTAAAGTAAAGTAAGTAGCAATAACATCTTGCAAGATTGAAGGGCTTAGTAATTGGAGTATTTTCTACATTTTCCCCATTCCTAAGTGTTGGACAGCCCTAGAAAATAGTGTTGTCATACATCATTTTAAGACGGTAAGAAAAAGAGAAGATATATGAAATGTGAGAGGTAGTACAAATTTTTTCTTATATCTTGAATAAAGCTTAACTGAAAAATTCGTTATACTATATGGTAGCAAAAAACTTAAATTTTTGGTTTATTTTAACAAATTAACTTATACAACATCATCAATATCAAAATCATCTTTTTCATTTGACCACTTCCAAGTTTTTACAGAAAGTTAAAAAAAATTGGGTAAATTTTGAAGATATTTCTATGGTGCCCCTTAACCCTGGGGCCCGTTCAAATAAAAAGTATCGTCATCGATACATCGATACACATGTGTGTAAAGTTTGAAAAAAATCGGGCTTTAGGAAGTAGGTTGAAAATTGTTCATAAAATTTGGTACTCCATGGTACTCCTAACTCTATGTTTTATTCAGAAATGTTCCTCTAATGTGCATTTGCATGAAAAAAAAATATAAAAAGGATGTGTAGGTACCTCCTTTTCGGTAGTTTTTACTTTTTAAAATGAATTCCTATTTTAAAATTCATTTCACAAGTATTCGCCACCTTTAAGGCATTTTTAACTCAGTAGTAACTAATCTTGACGCGAAAAAGCCTGCCGTTCTTAGATTGTTTGAAACTAAGGTTTCTTGTTAGATGTCCTAAGTAATTTTCACTGTCAGGGGTATTCCCGTATCGACTATTTGGGTTCACATCGAGGGGCTATTCTCTTCGTTCGTGAAGATATCTGTTTTATTGTGCCAACATTTATAATCCCCTTTTCAATTGAAATTAATATTTCAAACCATTCCTTGTTTATTTGTTCCCTTTATCGCAGTCTTAATTTGTTACCTGATGACACGAGTAATGAGTTTGACTATCGGAAACTATAGATAAGATTTACCAGTCCTTACCAACATCTAAATTGGCAGTCTTTGGCGATTTCAATGTTCACAATGAACTTGGTTGACGTTTTCGAATGGTAGAGATCAAATATCCATCTTCTCACCCAAGTCGTCCCTAAGCCAACTAGATATCCCGATACAACTGGTCAAACACCTGACCTATTAGATTTATTTTTAAATACTTTGCCAGAGAAATATCCAATTGATTTATCTTCTTCCGACAATGCTCTGGTAATTGCCAAATTTTCGATAACCTCAGCCCTTGTAGAGCTATTCGTGCAAGGCTTCTCTCTAGACTTCAAAAATGCTAACTGATTGGACATTAGCATTACACTGAGAATATCAATGTTGATAGGGTCATTAGTGTCGTTGTGGAAGAAAGCTCCCATATGGAATTAAAGTTTTTTGGAGAGGGCTGGACAAGTACAGAGAATATGGATAATGGTCTCGTCCTTCTCCTCATCCATGCAGCTTTTGCATAAGTAATTTGAGAAGACTTCAAGTCTTGCTGCATGTTTGCCTATGAGACAGGGTTCAGTAATGACACCTAAAATCGCACCGTTGTGCGATCTCTTTTGAGAGATCAAACACTTGGAACGTTTCGGATGCAGCTTGCGCCAAATCTGCTTTGTCGCTTTGCAAGTTGTACCGATTGACCACCTGCTGTTAGTTTTTTCATTAGCATTCCGCTTTAACATGAGTTTGTATGTATAGCTATTATGCCTAGAGAACCATATTCAGGTAAAATGGGTAGTGTAGTTCCTTCTTTGGCGAGTTCTTCAACCATACAGTTACCCGGAATGTCTCTGTGCCCCGACACCCGAACACAGGTAGATAGATATTGAACTGCTCCACTATCTCCATGAGAAATGATCGGCATTTAAGGGCTAGAATTGAATTTGTAAAGACTGATTCCAGGGATTTTAGTGCAGCTTGGCTACGGATAACCTTAGCGGATATGACCAAGATAAGGCTTTACTGATCGCCATAATTTCACGCTACAGTGATTTGCAATGCAGTGCTAAGTCGGACATTCATTCTTCTTCATTTCATTTCAGTCCTCTTACGTAATATTTCCGCCTGACCGACCGTAGTTGCATTATTAAAAAATCAAATCATTTGTAAAAATCTTTTCACTCTCCTCGAGTAAAATAAATTAAGAAGAAGACAATTCAATGCCCCGTGATGTTATTTGGGGGACTTTTTGGTTTTCCACACAACAAAACAAATCCAAGTACAGCAGACAAGAAACTTGACTCCTGTTTTTTGTATCTTATTTTGGACTGACAGACTAACAGATAACCAAACTGAAAGCCACTTTCAAATTCGCTGAGAACAAAAATCCCTAAATTGCATTCAGTCTTTGTGCATTTGTGTTTCACTGCAAATATCAGTGGTTATGCAGTCATTGCATTGCATTTATCCTTTCGTATTTTCCATTCACACAAAGAAGCCGCTTGAAATTCGACGAGTATGAGTGATTGTGTCCTGTGCTTAGGAAAATCGCAAAAAGTTTGCTTTGCTTTGGCAATCCAATTTCACCGTTTGAAAAGTATGGATAGTGAATTTGAATATCCCTTATAGTACACATGTACACAGAGACATACATTTTGTCTGCTGCCCGTCTGTGAATAGCTCGCTTATCGCTTGGTAAACATTATCGTATAAACGTGCAATGTATAACGAGTTCGTCCAATGATCCGCAACGTCCGTCCGGCTGAAATAATAAACGGTTTTCCGGTTTTTCCCGCGCACCATGCGCGACGACTAGACACCATCCGTTGTACTCGTATGTTTATAAACTTTCCATTTCGTTTTCCGCATTTAATTCGACTGATGAAATACCATTTCCACACTCTTTCCCAGTTGGACAGCGGAGTACATTTCAAACAATGGTTTTCCAATTAAAGATTTAATCCAGTGCAGTGTGCAGCAGTGCCGCAGACGAACGTACAACGCTATCATTGGTTGTGGTTAGAAGTGTGAGTGTGGAGCGTGTGAGTCTGTGTGTGTGAGTAAGATCATGGGTCAGACGATGACGGCATCAACGAAGTGACCCTGCCTGGTGTTCGACCCTTCTCGACCAACACGAAAAGTCCTTGCTGCAGCCCTTGAACAAAAAACATTTGTCGTGGGAAAATGTGCGATACCACTCTTCATTTCTGTAATAAAAATACTTGTTGTATTAATAAAAAACGCCTAAAGCACACTATAACTGTTTATATATAATTTTTATCATTTAAAAAAAGTGTTGACGCAGAATTTTAAAATTCCAACCCCTATACAAGAGAAGTAATACGCATCGCATTGGCTAAAAGTTTGGCTACATTTTTTCAAAAGTCATTGAGGTAAATCCCGTTTTACAAGGATCAACACTAAGTTTAGAAAGCCAAACAGATAAATGATGAATTTCGCCTGACAAGTTGTCAGTATTTTTTGCGCCCACCCAAGCTTTTCATTAAAATAAGTTGACCATCTGCCTTGTGAAATGTGTTATATTGGAGGTCAGTCCGGAATTTGAACCACGCCAATTAGTCCACATGATTGGACATTTTGCAATTGCCTTTTAGGTGATGCACATACCAAACACCCCCCTGATATGATCTCTTGTTAAAATATTCCCAATTGAGCTCTGACTGGCTGGACACTGAAGCAGGATTTGTAACAGCTCTGACTGGCCATCACAATGATGCGACAAAAATGGTTTTGTTTATTCGTTCCGATGATAATTTCCATTAGTTCGTTTAAGCGAATGACAGATGAACATTGCCGCGATGACAAGTGTCAGTCAGCTATGCTTGCTAAAGGGAATGATGCTGATAACAAGGGCACTTGAAAACCGTGAACAAATTGGCCAACTGTTGCCAAAGCGTAACGAATACAGAGAAATAGAGAGAGTGTTGATATTTAGGACTGTGTTCCGGTAAGTCGGGATAATGAAAGTCATGGTCATGATTGTTTTTTCCTATATACCATGTATATCTGTCCATTCTGCCTATTCATTTGTACAATAACAATATTTATAAAATAAATCATCCTCGATTCCCCTGTATGCATCGTGAATCATGAATCCTGAATTCCGACGACATCGTTACGCGTAATAAAACTACTGAATTATGAGTGAAAATCCGCATTTCAAACGCAGCTCATATTTCATAATGCACAGAAGACGACAGAAAGTGCCAAGGATAAAACAAAGAAAAGAAAAGTCAGATGTCCAAATTTTGTTTTTTACAAAATCCACCAAACAGCATTTTCTTTTAAACAAAATTGTGCAGACGGAATATGCGGAAACCGGCTGTCAGTGAAATCATAATTTCACGTATTGTTCAATTCCGCGGGTTCAAACGATAACAATGTCCTTTCCCCATAGCAACTAGCATTATTATCATCAAATGTAGAGAAGGTAGCGGCGATTCCCATAAAGAATACAATCGCGTATTCGAAAGAAACAAAAGGATTTCATCGTCCTGTTTTTTTGGCAGGAGAATCAATCCGTATCTGCGCTGTACCTAGTAGGGGATGATTAATGTGTTTCACTTCAGAAGTACACACTATACTCCGAACATCATAAAAAACAAAACAAAGAGCGGAACAGGATGTGGAATTATGATGAACTAATCGTTGAGCACACAATGCAGACTTATGAGAGACAGAGAGGAAGAGATATAGAGAGGGAGAACCAAAATCATCGCTAATTGTTTCAGTTGATAAAAGTTGATCTAAAAAGATGTTATCACCGGTTCTACTATTAACTTTTCACTGATGGACGTGGCGGACGTTGTGATGGCACTGCTTTGCTAAACATTTTGAAAATTATTTTTTTACTCGTATCTGATCGTATTTTTAATTACATAGTGAACCCGTTACCTTACACGATTAACAGCGACGTTTTTACGGTTTCTATCGCGAGCTGCAAAGGGATTAAAAATTAATTTTAGGTAGGGTTAGATATTATGTTGCATTGTTGCTTTCCCATATGTCTAAAATTTGAGCAAACCATGAAAGTAATAAATTTTAAAGATAGTCTGTTAATATTTTGGGAAAATAAAAAAATCATATGGCTGCAACAACTTGAAATGTATATCACAACGTACATTAGCGACTAGCGACTACTGTTCCGAAGGCAACGTTCTTCAGCAACGTGATTTTGTTCGGAATCGAGAGTGAGACCGTGAGAGCTAAAGTTCAAAGTAGTGGTAAATGCATAGAAATGCTTTCAAAGCATTTTATTCCCAGGCGCTCTTCTTGGAGACTCTTCTGTGGTAAAATAGAAGAATATTCTGAAGCGTCTAGGCTAAGAAAAATCCTCGCAACCAATTCAATAATCCCAAGCTGCCTGAAAAAGCAAATGGCTCGTGGACTACCCCAAGCAAAGAATCGCTCAATCTGCTTTTAGATAGTCACTTAACGGGAAGCTTCCATGTGTTAAGTAATGTCAGCCTACAAAGCTTCAAACCATACAAATCTGCAGTCTAAAGTACATTACTTAAATGCAGTCGTTCCCCAGGGCTCTGTTTTGTCCCCGACTCTCTTCCTCATTTTTATTAATGATCTCTTATCTGTGACTTCTAATTCAATTCACTCTTTTGCCGACGACAGCACTCTCAGCTTCTCATATAAGCTTGAGGAACGTCTTTCAACTTCTTATGCTTATTCTTATGTGGAACTCAAACAACAACTTGTCTTAAGCACGTTAAATTCTACTCGATGTATTATGCTATCAAGAATTTAATCTGCTCAACATACGTTATTGTTTGAGTTCCACATGAGCAGTGGAGGAACGTTCCTCAAATTTATATCAGAAGAAAGAGTGAATTGGATTAGAAGTCACAAATAAGAGATCATTAATAAAAATGAGAAAGAGTGTCGGGGACAAAACGGAGCCCTGGAAAACACCAGCATTTAAGTAATGTACTTTAGACTTGAAACCTTCCAATACAACTTCAATTGAGCGGTCCAAAAGATAGCTTATAATCCGGTGAAGCATTTTATCATCGACTCCATATGCACGCATTTTGGACAAAAGAGCTTGATGCCAAACTCTGTTAAATGCCCTAGAAATACCGAGTGCAACAGCTTTGCTATCTCCAAATTGATGCAGAAACGGATTCCACTGTTCGGTGAGATATGCCATCAAATTACCAGAAGAACGTTGCCCACGAAATCCATACAGACGGTCACTAAGGAATTCGTTGGTTTCAAGATATTTCTTGAGCTAAAAATTGTTCAGCGTTTCCATGACTTTGGAAAGAATAGATGTAAGTGCTATGGGTCGGTACGAAGAAGGAGACGGCTCGCCTTTTTCGGGTATTGGCTGGACAAAAGCTGTTTTCCAACTTCTTTGTTCTGGTAAAGTTTACGCAATGGTAATTTTTGGAAGAACACCTCTTTAAAAATATTGCTGAGATCGTTTAAGACTCTAGCCTACCTACAAAATTGTAGAACTTTTCCTTTACTAAGACAACGTACAGGATTGGGAATACTTGGCCTATGGTATCGATAAGGCGCTGATTGATTGGACTAGTAGCTATCTTTCTGACCGTTCAATAAACGTCGTCGTCCACGAAAACACAGAACGAGCGATCGCTGTCCAATAAGGACATTACCTAAGACTCTGTTTTGTCTCAAATAGCATGAAAAGGCGTGAGTTACATAGTAAAGTAGAATTTAACGTTTTCAAAACCAATTTTTTTTTCTTTCGCCTAAGCGAAATGGTAAACTTCACCCTTATCGATGAGTGGTATGTGCGTTAACAACAAGCTTTGTTGAAACGACCACAGAGTCTTCATCGCTTGAAATGCTTAAAAATATATCGAGAACAAGGCGTTTAGTAAATTCTCTTCGCGTGCTGGCTGACTGGTAATCAATTTTGAACCCACTTCCTAAAGCCGAATTCATTCAAACTTTGCAGACATGTGTATCTCCGATGACAAAAATTTTTGTAACAATTTGGAAGTGAAGCACCAATACAAATTTTGTAAAAAAGGTCCCGATTTTCTTCAAATTTTATACGTTTGTGTATCTCCAAGGGATTTTTGTAAAAACATGGAAGTGATCTGGCCCCATCTTTTTTGATGCGATTTAGCATTTCCTTATCACATGTACCGTAGCTTGAAATAATGGATCTAGGTATTCAATGATTGGTACTGTTTAGGTGTTCCTATCATTACATGTGTTATTCAAGTCTGCGTTTAGTTGCAATCTTTCTAAAATATCCACATTACATTGCTTCGATCAGTATTGGGTTTCATTCATTTGATTTCTAGTTCATCACTACAGATCTTATGGGCTTGTTGTAGTCTGACTTAGCTACGATGACTATGTCATCTCCGTAAAGTTTAAGCTGCAGGTAAATGGGTCTAAATCGTCTTATACAAATTGGCGTTTTGTTGGTTCAACTTTTTGAATTACTGAAAAAGAGAAGAATAAGGCTGTCCCCCTATAAGTCCTGTAATCCATTTTAAGGTTCTTGATTTGTCACCACCCAGACTAATGGTGCTGACTTGGTTTTGTTAAGTACTTTTTATTGATTAACCTGTCTAAAAATTGGCTTTTGGTTTGAGCGTATCTCAACTAGATCGGAGGCAGACTTTTTCCTTTTTTCCACTTTTTCTTTTTCTTTTTCCAGCTATTAAGTTGTCTCCATCTTGTATCGTTCTAGAATGTTATCCCCCTTTTTCGACTAAGACCTCTTCATCTTACTTCAACCAGCCTTCTTTCATTGTAGCTTTTGAAAAGGCGTGGACCCGAAATTGAACTTTATCCTTCAATCAGATTGTGTAATTTTTTCTCGCTCCGTTTCCATGTGAAATTTGTGAAAACTCTCTAAAAAAAACGTTTACCTACTACGCCCCTAATGCTAGTATTGGTGTGCTGCAATGCACATTCAAACGAAAAACGAAACTCAGGGAACCTAGGGAAGCCAAACACAATTCAACACGATCCACTTAAGATTTCTTTCCATATATGATCCTAGTTAAGCGGTATGTATCCTCTTGGCAAGATATCTACTCCGAAGAGAAATCAGCTGTGAAAATTGTTTGCGGTAGTAGCTATGAGATTCACTAGCAGCACGAACTTAGCCAATAAACGGTTCAGATATTCCAAACTATACCACTTCAGATTAAGTCGTTTGAAATTTTGTACAGCATGCCAGGATGTTAATCGTTTAACCTAAAAAAATCACTATTTGTAAAATCAAATGACTTTCTTTCAAAAGGTATCAGTAAGCAATAATATTTATGTACTACGTAACACATAAATTTAATAATATCTGATTACGAATTAAGATGCTTCGCGCATTTTGGTTTTAAGTCCCGACACGTGGCTTGTACTCGTACTTACCAGCCATGCTCAACTCTGCACGTTCAAAGCGGCATTAACGCCATCAGCTTGAAGTGCAGGTGCAGAAAAACGTACCAGGCGAGTTATACGTAGGCTCAGCAACGAGAAGCGATCTGAAACGATAATCACAGCATTACATTGATAATATCAAGGGAGGAAGACTCCCTTCTTCTCGTGGCTTGGCGCAAGGAATAAAAAATCGTAACATGGGTAAATATTTATTAAAATTTACTAAAACTCCAGTCGTGTGCCGCTATATGCGTTGTCGTGTGAAATTGTGTAATTTTCTGTTCACTTTTCTAATATTTGCGAAACGATGCACGAAATTCGCGATAAAACAATTTGGCCCTCCTTCCATTTTTTTGGAGGCGGAACTTAATTTCGAGTGCGTGTTTTGCAATATCCTGCTGGCTGCCTGTTGTGATGACACTCCAGATACTCGAACTCGAACGCACATTTAAGGCATTCGACAGGGATGTGAATAATATAATTGAATTTTGCTGAGCAGCAGTTTCGGAGAACGCTACGGACGCTTAACATGAGAATATTAAATTTTAATGCGTTTGCATATATGACAAATCCGTGGAGCCAGAGTGCAAATTGCTAAGATTTTCGAAGGATAACAGGAGAGATTACAAACCCGATATAGATTTGTTTTTCTGGTAACTATCTAATTCTCTCCATAGACTCAAAGTAACTGCTTAATTTCATATCGCGTATTTTTGATTATCCGTACGTGCATCACGCTGCAATTACTCTGAGGATAAAGTTCATGTGATGACGCGATGGTAATGACAAGGATAATTAATGGTCTGTCCTGCGACAGGATTCTAAAATGTGAATTTGTCGCTTTTGTGGTTTGTGACGAATTAGGGGATGAGTGATGAAGGCAGCTGTAGAGACACGTGGGCATCAACACCTATGGGGTTGGATTACTATCAAGAGTTTGATCAAGTTTTAAAAGTGTAAAAGGGCACTTCCAATTATCAGGAACAATTCGTACTAAAAGTTATTTGATTTGAAAAAGTTACATTAGAATTTTAAATGAGAAAACGAACACAAAGCGGAGTGCATTTTTCTTTAAAAAAAAACCCGACGAATAGCCGTTGAAACTCTTACTTTCTCACAGTTCGCATTCAGTTCCGTTGAACAAACATAAATCGAATTAGATGGGCAAAGTATGTTGCGGCAAAAATTCAATTGTCACGGCGTGCACTCTGAGAATCCAAAGTGTTCATTACAGGACCAAAGGATCCTTAATCTTCATCATTATCAACATTGAAGATGAACGCACTTAACACCCTCCATATAGGTTGTAGTATTTAATATGTCATGTCGTCACATCCCCATACACGTCACACATCACACACATGACGATCTGTGAAGTATGCGCACATTACTAACACCACTTGAAAATGTGAAAATGCGCAAATGTTAAGGAAAATTCGAAAAATCCGCAAACACTTGAAGTGTCGAACACCGAATGAGATGTGACAACTTCCCTATTTACGATGCGGCTTGCTCCGTCTCTTTGTGTCAATGAAAATGCTCTTCAGTTGCAAAGAACAACACTTGCGAAGTAATTTTACTTGTTGGGCAGAAAGTTTATCGGTAATAATAACGCACCATACCCATACCTCCTCAACCCACAAGCATTGGCATGGCATTAGAGGGGATTTGTTATGCCATCATATGTGGGTGGGGATCGCGTGAGGATAAAGGGAGTTATGACAGTCATAGCATGCGGTCTTTGAAGATTTTTTCTGGCTAAGGAGACGTAAGCACTGCAAAAATGGACAAGTTTGTTGCTAGATTCCTTTAAGATATTCTTTTTAAGATATCAAAAACAATACTACCACGGAAGCCTACGTCATCCTCGGAGAGCTGATAAAATATAAAGAAATCTCTATATAACAAGGAAGACAATTCAGAGCCATACGTTGGAGCTTAGAAACATTATTGGTTCATGCGGCTTTATCCCAAGCTAACAAGCAACTGATCCAACTTAGTTAGGCGATGAAAAAACACCTTCAAAACTCTATATACCATTTGGTATTTAAGGCTGCTTATGGTATGGTATAATTTGGTCGTTGCGAGTACAAGGTTTTTGCGTAAAAATATCCACAAAGCTACCTGGGTATCGCCTGATGGAGCCGACTGACATTAGTACTGCTGACTCCATCTTAGGCAGTAGTCGTATAGATCGAAACGACTGGTTCGGTGACGAATGTAAGCTAGCGACTGAACGTAAGAATGTTGCGTACCGAGCAATGCAACAATCTCATAGAACGGGGGCACGCGAAGATGAATATAAAGAGTTCAGAAGATATGAAAAAACAGTTCACCGGCGAAAGAAGAAGTATCTCGCCCGTGAACTAAAACAGTACAGAGAGCAAGGACCGCACCAGGCGCGGAATTTCTTCCAAAGAGTCCGCGGTATGAAGCAATATACACCGCATTGCACGTACTGCAAAGACAAAGAGGGTAATCTGATCGGCGATTTTAACGGAATTTTTGAGCGATGGGAAGAGCAATTGAATTGGAATTGGAGGCTCCACCAATGACCGAAGACCATACTATGCTGCCGCCGCCAAGCATAGACGAAGTTAGCAGAGTGATAAATCGACTCAAAAATAATAAGGCCCCTGTGATCACAGCGGAACTGATAAAAATAGAAGGCCCCACATTACACCAAGCAATTCATGAAATAATAGTGCAAGTGTGGGAGGAAGAAGTGATGCCAGAAGGCTGGCAAAGAGGCACCCTGTGCCACATATATAAGATTTCAAAAAATGTAGCAATTATCATGGTATAGCATTGTTGAGTACCGCGTATAAGATTTTCTCCTCTATCCTTCAAGACAGGATAGACCGATACGCTTAAGTCATCATTAGTCCATACCAGTGTGGCTTTATCCCAGGCAAATCACGACTGATCAGATTTACACCCTTAGGCAGGGGATGGAAAAATGTCTATATTTTCAAAACTCACTACACCATATTTTTATAGACTTTAAGGCCGTCTTTGATAGCATAGCCAAAGTAGAACTTTATAAAGCCATGAGTGAATTCATCATCCCAAATAAACTAATACGACTATGTAAGAATGCCATGACCAATGTTATAAGCCAAGTAAAAATATCCGGATCACTATCAAGCCCATTCAACATCTATAACGAGCTCCGACAAGGGGATGTACGGGCCTGCGTCCTCTTCAACCTGGCGTTGGAGAAAGTGATCCGAGACTCTGACGTAACGGCGAGAGGAACAATATATAAGTCCATTCAGATACTCGCTTACGCAGACGACTTCGACGTCGTTGGTAGAAACCAAAGGGCTTATCGAGAAATCGAGGCATGCCTAGGCATAAGTAATACCAGAGTATATACGATCTTACGTTGGATTCCACATTTTTTGACAGACGCAAAAAAAAAATGTTCGTGTAGATTGGTGCCGCCAAATGCTTGAAAAATTCGTTGAAGGTACTTCCAGAAACGTGTACAAGATCGTGACAGGTGACGAGTCATGGATATTTGCGTATGAGCCGAAAAGAAAAGGGCAATCGACTGTTTGGGTCTTCCAATTCGAAGAAAATCCAACAAAAGTTGTGCGAGCTCGGAGCGTTGGGAAGCAAATGGGCGTGTTTCTTCACGAAAACCGGTAATGTGGCTACTGTGGCTCTTGAAAATCAAAAGACAGTCTATTCAGCTTGGTATACGACCATTTGTTTGCCTGAGGTTTTCAACAAATTGAGGAGAAACAACCCAAAACGGCGGAGCTCACACCTCACATCAAACAAGCGAGTATTGAGCACTCAAACGATCGAATTGATCTTCCCAATGACTTCTTCCTGTTTCAAACAATCAAAGATAAGATGCGTGGCCAATGATTTTTATCGCCTGAGGGAGCGTTTGAAGCGTCGTATCAACTTACTCTATCAACAGTATAACAGTTTCACTTCAAAAAGAAGACGCAATAGCGAGATTGCAGTTGGCGTTATAGAAACAACTGACTGACTTTTGCATCATCAATGTTCAAGTCTTCTTCTTAGCTGGAGCTATACTCTGTTCAGTCTTCATAAGCTATCCGCTGTATGTCCTTTCAAACGTTTTGTTCTAAGGGACACAACTATCTGCATTTCATCTCTGTACCAATTAGTTAGAGTAGAGTATCTTTGATTAACTTCGTCTACGCTATTTCAAAGATTCGCCGTAGAGTTGTCACCTTTTGGTTAAAAAAGTTTTGTTTATATTGGCTTAAAAGACTCGCTTCAAAGCTTCGTTTTCTCATAGTGTTTAAAGCTTTTAATAATTTTGAATCCATCGGGCATTCTACAACAGATCGCATTACAATTATTTGTTTTTAAAAACCAATAAATCGCAGTGTGTCTTCCTTATCAAAAAAACAGTGAATTAGGGTATTTCTGTCCCTCCCTTGTTTGGGTATCACAAAAACTATGGCACGCTCCCATTGCCAGCTGCTCTTAATAATTAGCAGCAGATAAACTTAGAAAAAGAAACATTTCCATTGCCACAGGATGTTTATTTTCAAGAGAAAATACACAACAACTCGACAAACCAAAGCACTATAATTGTTTCATCCTGTTTGCTCGGGCACATCCTTTCGCTTCAGTCGCATATGCAAATAATATACCAAGTTGGAAAATGCAATGAATGGAGCGAGCCGCGCTGTATAAAAGGTCCTAATTGAATTTTTAATTTGTTTTTCTTTGAATTTAATTAATCAAAAGGATGTATGCTATAGCAGTGGAATAAACTTTTACCGAGGCGTTTGAGTGGGAATCGACGACTTCACTTGTACTACGAGGAAAAGTTTTACACTCATAGTGCTTATTCGCTTGCAGTCAGTTTACAGTCTATTGTTGTTAAAACGCTCACAGAAGAATTATCTTGACTTTAAAAATGCCTTATAAGAAAATCAAACAATAAATGAATAAATAATAATATCCTTGCATCCCCCTTTGCGATTTCCAAAAAAAATTGCGACAACCGCATCTGAGCGGTATGTGCGAATTACAAGTTATTCTAATTGTTCACGAAACCAGCAACAACATGACGTCGCATCGAATATAATTTAAATCATTCTGATCGAATGCCAAAACAATAACAGAGCCGAACAAATAAACAAATCCGTCAACGGGCCAAAGAAAACAACCAGAATTTCAATTCTCATACTCTAAGTGATTATTTTAATCGTTTTCCTTGCAATCCTTCCTGCAGTTAGTTTTACATATGTACCCGATATTAAAGGATTCTTTCCCAACTACAATTGCGCTTAGCAAAACAATCAATCGTCGACCGCATTTATGTTCCTATAAGAATAACGCGCAACAATAACAATTTACCATTTGCATGTAGGGCAGAAAAAGTTTCCACATTGGAAACAACAAATGTAGTAGTTTAGTTTTTTAGAAGAGAAGCCGCCAACAACCCTTGTGGCACAGCATATTCTCTATCGGGCCATGCAAAACATTCCAATTATTGTTATTGTAATTACATAACGTCGTCGATAGAGCAAAAATTACTACACTTCGAGTAGGAATATCCTGGCCAGCGTTGAGCGGTAATGATAGAAAGGGGATGAAATACGAGTACTTGTATGGCATAAAAGAGATTGTAAAGTCCATTTGATATCCTTGCACCATATGCCATATGCGTCGTATCCTTCTAATGTTTGTTCTCCACCTTTAATAGCGAATGGTGAAAGTAGAAAGGTAGAGCCACATGCATTCACCAACCGATTTTATTTCGCCTATGAATGATATCCTTTGGGAATTCCTATTGAAAATCCCATTGATGAACAGAGGGAGGAAAAAAAACGCGCAACAATCGTTACCCTCGCTGATGGTCTCTGGTACAGTTACCTACTCCATTAAAAACGCATAATGTGACTGACGGCGTACTCATTCGCGGGCTCTGTTTGAGTTGTCCTTTGGTTATCGTGTAATAGACCCTCCGGGTGGGTCGGTAGGTCGGTCGGTCGGTTAGTTGGTCGCCTGGTGTTTTGTGTCCTTGTCATAGTCGACGCGAATTTTCGCTTCTACTATTACTACGATGAACTCTGCCCGAGCGCAATGTAGGACACAAAAGGTTTGCCTTTTGTTGTTGTTGTTGTTGCAGTAGTAGTTGTTGATTTGAATGTGGAACAACGACAGGCAGAAAAGGTACAGTTTTGCTCTTTTATAGCAGGTCAAATTCACCTCTCGAAAAATTTCGGTGGTTGGAGAGGAGATAATAGAACGAATAGGGATACGCGTACCCATATCTACCTCTCTCTAGTCATGTGATTATTCTAATTTTAATCGCTGAACAGGAGGGTCTATGGCATACAGCGAAACAAAGAACACTTTTCTGGTATGAAAAAGGACCTAAAGACGCTGAAGACGTAGAGCAAAGCAAATCTCGACTGACGACGTTTTCAATTTCGATTCTTCGTCGTCTTCTCAATGCTCATTGTTCATCTGCATATGAATGGAAGAAATAAATGAATCATAGAATCCTTGAATGATTTCGCATTAACGCTTTATTCTCCTGATATGGGTGATGTGATGGTGGAGGGTAGACTCCAAGATTAAAAGTTCTGCCGTAAATAGCAGAATGGAGAAAGGATATACGAGTAATGAAAAATTCCTCAACTTTCAGGAACATGTCTATTGTTAAGAAGGATATTCGGAATGCATTAGTTATACGCATACTTTGATTCGTGTGATTCCTTTCCTGATGATATGGAAATGCAGAGATTTGAGAAGGTTTTAGAATTACATTGTTATATTCGGTTTATTGTGTTCAATTGAGCGGAATTGAAATTTGTACAAAATTAAAAAATTTATATTTATCATTCTTTTAAGTAGCACAGGAGAAGATTTCTAGTTTGCACTCAGATAACCATATAAGGTGGTTCAATCACGTCTTATAAACAACGGAATCATATGGGTAAGGATTTTTTCATTGGTTGCCTTTATTGAATTCCTATATTGACTTCTTGTCCGGATGTGTTTGTGGCTTTGTCGCTAAATATCGAATTTTAATACACTTCCTAAAAGTTGGTTTTATTTAAACTTTGCCCACATGTTTATCTCCGATGACAACATTTTATATCAGGCCTCAGGGTCGGTGGGGTCCCTTATACATTTCTTCAAAATTAACCCGATTTTAGTCAAACTTTGCACACATGTGTATCTCCTATTAGAGAATTTACATAAAAAATTATATCGGCTGTTTTTTTAAAGAGTATAAAATGCGAGTGTACATCGACGGATGGTCAGGAACACTTCAAGAGTACTCTGAAGATGAAGACCTAGAGAATAAATGCAGAAGTATGAAAGAAGCCATATTAAAAATAGCTAACGAATTATGCGGAAAGACAAAAATCGACACTAGGAAAAAGAAGACAGCCTGGTGGGCAAACGACAAAAGGCAGAAAGTTAAAGAAAAGAAGGAGGAATATATGAAATACATACGAACCCGTGAAACGACTGGCAGAACATCCTATGTGGAAAGGAGAAATGCAATAAAAGAAGCAGTTAAGAAAGCAAAGCAAGGATCACCTGGAAAGAATTTGAGAACTAAATAGAGGAAAGAGTTAAAGAAAAGAATAGAAAAGACTCGTGGAGAGTAACGCAGCAGGAAGCAATCGCGATCACAATCAGACGAAAAAAATGGAGCTGGATTCGCCACACTTTGAGAAATCCAGCGGACGATATTACGAAACTAGCGCTCGAATGAAATCCACAAGGAAGCCGCCGAGTTGGCCGTCCTGGCAAGACATGGAAAAGGACAATAGAAGAGGAAGCAAGATCCCAGGGTTCAGAGTGGCGTCTCTTTAAACCTCAGGCGATAAATCGAGTTCGTTGGCAGGCGTTTGTAGAAGCCCTGCTGGTGAAAGTCGGTACAGTTGAAAAACGTTATTAGCACACGCGTTTATGGGAAACATTATCATTTACAAATACCACCACTTCAATCACGGGCTCCGACAAAGGAATGGACCGGCCTGTGTCCTCTTAACCTGGCGTTGGAGAAAGACTCTGACGTACGCAGACGATATTGACATCGTTGGTAGAAACCCACGAGCTTTCATCCAGACAGAGCAGGCGGCATGAAATCTGGGGCTGCACATAAACGAGAGCAACGTCTGCGAATAGAAGATCCAACATTGGTCCCTCAATTCAAATAGTGGAGCGCGAATTTGAAGTAGTGCAATCCTTACATATCTCGGGTCAACTGTAGCAGCTGATAACAGCATGGAACCAGAAATACGCGCACGGCTGCTTAAAGCCAACAAAGCCTACTATAGTCTGTCAAGACTCTTCAAATCCAGGAACTTAACCATAACATCCAAGCTGCTGATATATAAGACCATGGTCATACCAGTACTTACATATAGATCGGATACTTGGTTGCCTAGCAAAAAGCATTCTGACCTCTTAGCCGCGTTCGAGAGAAAAGTCTTACGGAGAATTGTTGGCCCAGTATGTGAGGAAGGAAGATTCCGGAGAATCTATAATAATGAGATCTACGAACGTTATCGCGATATCGTGCTCGTCGCGTGGTTCAGTTATGGTTCTGCGGCTGCTTGCTGATACCGCAATAATATTTCATAACGGGCTTAATGGGTTATAAACCTCGCCAAACTTATCTGATCATTCAACTTTTTTTTCCCTTTTTGGGGAAAAAATTACCACCACGAGGTGGTTTGATGGCACTTCCACCAGTGCCAGATACGGCACGTGCTATTAGCCCTATTCTGCTGATGGCTGGCTTTAATAGCAAAACAGTTCAATAAATTGATCCTTTATAGTTGCCTTAAGCTTTAATGGGAGAGACAGGAGCTAAGCCACAATATAGCGCCAATGGGAGCAGTCTTAATCTTGAAAATTCCTTTGTAATAATTTTGGATTTGAAGTCAACTGGAAACCTTGAGCTAAGAATCTTACATACATAAATTCCTATTTGTATTTCTGTCCAAAGAAGACATCATATAAATACCAGAGTTCAATGAACGCGTTCTATAAATTGTAGTTTACAGTTGTGCACGAACTCTCCTGTGACATACTAAGCAACTCAGCGATAATTATCTTTCAATCACGCCATCATAATAGGAAGGTACTTCACATCAATTCACACGCAACTACACTGCTGACATAGGGCACTTGAGATGAGGCACGATCAAAGGGATCTCATCTGTAGCTGTTAGAAGGGAGATACAATAAAGTTGCTGTAGTGTGACAAAAGGTGTGAAAGTTCCATTGTCCTTCATCATGACACAACACACAATGGTCATCGATTTTTTTCGTCCATTCATCATCTCAGGTAATCTCTTGATTGAGGTCTATAAGCCTATGACAGATAGCACAGCCCATGGAACTCACTTAATTAAAAATGAAAAGAAACGAAATCGAAACAAACAAAAAAATAAAGGAAATGATCCCCTCCCTGCGCCAGACATTGAACAGAATGTTCCTCTTGTTATTGTGTTTTCGTGCATTGTGGTTGCTGCAAAAGGAAAACATCGGTCAGGACAACCGGTTGGTCGTCGTGATATCTGGTTACACAGAATATTATGCATTACGCGACTAACAATAATTGCTGTCCTCTTGCAATTGCCAAAAAACTGTCCCTTTTCTCCCTTTGCAATAAAGGTGATCCGTTGTTGTGTGGACATCAAGGACTGTGGCTTGCCTTTCCCTCATAACACTGTACTATAATGCATTCATCCTGAAAAGGGATAATATAACTTTCCCATATAAATTGCCGTAGTTCATTTTTTCCTGCTTACTACGCATCAAGGATGGCCGAATGATCGCATGAATACATCAGAATGATGTGATGACGGCACGAGGATACGGACGACTCAAGAAATCAGCATCAATTGGACCGTTAACTCACAGCACATATAAAGATTCGGACGAACAGACTGTGGAGGAGGATGGTCATGGGTCAAATAAAGAGATTTTAATTTTTTGATTATTCCGATTTGCGAATAGACGGACGGACAGACGACGTTCGATGGTCCCTGGTGAGTATGCGCCTAATCGGTAATCAATGAACTTGTGCTTTTGGTTTTGTATGCGTGAGCAGAGTCCTTCACATGGGTCGGTCAGCAAAAGGAATGAAGATGATTGGCAGGCAGACCGACCAAAAAAAAATTAACTCTCTTGAGAAGAGCATTACGAATATTGATTCCAAGTTGATTTAATATCGTTCATCCTTCCTTGAATGACTATGCTTGGAATAGCATTTCGTCGTCGTCCTCTAAGCAACAAAGATCCGCATTGATTTCTTAATGCGTATTTGAAGGTATTTCCGTTTTTTATTATTCCTTCCGAGGCACATGGCGATATTTATCCGATCATGGGATAATAGGAGTTAATCATCTGTGCCTTGGTCATTGGTTTGACATGTGGTCCTCTTGTTGCTGTTTGACTGACGATGACAAGTCGATGTTGGTAATGAAGCGAGTGAGTGATTGCGAACAAAAAAAAATGGTGGGGGTAATCTCGACCACCATTTCTTGTGTACCAACACATGCACCCAATATTTATTTCTAGTATGACAAAGTAAAATTTAAATGTTAAGTTATAATACATAGATACTTGTATGCCTACACATTTGAAAGTCATCGTTTGATAAAAATTAAAAAAAAGGTGAAATATGTAGACAATTTAGTTATCTCTACGCAACTTTTGAAATACATACTATCATTAATATAATTTACCTCACAACTTGAGTCCAGTCCTGGCCTACGAGAAATACATACCATACTTTGGTAATAACCGGAAACGTGTCTAGATCTTTAACTATGCTAGAATTGATGTGGTTTTTTAATTATATTCTCGTTGAACTTTTAATATACCTAATATCATGTTTTATGCCAAGTTCAGTCTATAGAAATTGCCATTTTTCAATTAAGAAGGGTGTGTAATAATCTCATTGGAAAGTCAATTTCTAGTTCTCATCCGTAACAACTTTTCGCAGCCATTACCTAAGAGAAGAAATAGCTGCAATCAGCTAAAGATTATTGCATATTTTCCTACGCGTGAGGCTAATAATTTCGCGCTTACTCCGTATATTACTTAAAAACAGTGGCGAACATTACCGGGTTGCCTTTAAAATTTTGTGAAATTTTCTGCCATAATAAATACAAAAAAACAACCCATAAACATTTTTCATGTAAAATCTCTAATGGGAGATACAGTTATGTACAAAGTTTGAGCCGGGTTAATGTGGAAATAATTAATATTAGAGCCCCTTTACAAAAACTGTTGTCACCAGAGATAAGCATGTGTTTAAATTTTTTAAGAAAATCGGGTTAATTGTTAAAAAAATTATATGGGCACACCTCGGGCCTCGGGGCCCGATCACTCGAAACATGTTAAAAAAAAGTTTTGTCCATTTTATTTTTATTTTATTTTTAAAAAACTTATATGGGCAGCCCTCGAGCCTTAGGGCCACTTAGGATCACTCCAAAAAACTTTACAAAAAGTTTTATCCATCAGAGATACATATAAAAATTTAAAGAAAATCAGGCTAATTTTTAAAAAATTTATACGGGAACCCTCGGCCCTTCGCTCAAAAAATTTCCAAAAAGTTTTGTCCATCGGAGGTACACATGTGTATAAAATTTTATGAAAATCGGGTAAATTTTTATTATAAATTTGTATGAGGCCCCAGGACTCTTGGGCGCAGGCTTAAAGGGTTTACCCTTATAATGTTCGGCTATATGCTTGGCACAGCGTGGGTGTTAAGGAAAAGGAGCAGAAAAGAGAAGATGTCTATGAGCTTGTGTTTTGAATGCCTGTGGGTCATAGTTATGTGGGAAGACAGAGCTTACCAGGGCGTACAACACGTGTTGTATGGCTGAAGAACGAATCCCTGAATTTAACTGTGCGTTCGAAGAAGGGCTTGAGGCGGTTGAATTCAAGGAGAGGAAACGTTCCTGCGGTGTTCAAGGGATTCTATTTATTTCGCTATATTTGCGTCACTAATAAATTTTATCGCGCAGTTTTGTATTCTATATATAGCTGATGAAAGGTAGTTTTAGGCGCACCAGACCAGATATGGCAATTGTACTTAAGTTTATTGCGAATAAAAGCCTTGTAGATAGTAGCCAGATCGGAGGGAGTGAAATATTTCTTGCACCGGGCTAGAAAACCTAAACATTTCGCAGCATTTTTGGCGACGGTAAATATGTGGTCATTCCACCTGTCGTTAACGCACATACCGAGAATTGCGAGATTTTCAGTTTCCTAGATGCAAGTGTCAGTCATGGATAATGGCATGGGTTTACGGATTCGCTTAGACGACAGGAGACAGCATTGGGAATTGGAAGGTTAAATTCTACTCGATTGTTGTATGTATTATGCTGTCCAGGTCAGAATTTATCGTGCTTAACATACGTTCTTGGTTGAGTTCCACATATGCGAAGTGACGTTTCTCAAACTTATATTAGAAGCTGAGAGTGCTGCCGTCAGTGAAAGAGTGAATTGGATTAGAAGTCACATCTGTGACTTCACTATATTATCATTAATTTTCATTATATTATCATTAATAAAAATGAGAAAGACTGTCGGGGACAAAACATAGCCCTGGAGAACGCCAGTATTTAAGTAATGTACTTTTGACATGAAACCGTCCAATACAACTTGAATTGAGCGGTCCAAAAGATAGCTTCTTATCCAGTGAAGCAGTTTATGATCGACTCCATAAGCACGCGTTTTGGACAAAAGAGTTTGTTGCCAAACTCTGTCAAGTGCCTTAGAAATATCGAGTGCAACAGCTTTGCTTTCTCCAAATTGATGCAAGCACTGTTCGGTGAGATATACCATCAAATCAGCAGTAGAACGTTGCCCACGAAATCCGTACTGCCGGTCACTAAGGATTTCGATGGTTTCAAATTTCAATATATTTCACGAGCTTAAAATTGATCAGCATTTCCATGGCCTTGGAAAAAATGGATGTAAGTGCTATGGGTTGGGTATGGGCTGGACAAAGGCTGTTTTCCAACTTCTCGGGAAGAGTCCAGAAGAATAGAAGAGATGGAAAAGCTTACGCAATGGTAATGCCAGCTTTGAAGTACACCTCTTCAGAACTTATGGCGAAATACCATCTGGCCCAGCGGATTTGTGAATGTTGAGATAGCTTAAAACTCTAGCAACTGTACGAGTACGCATGAAGAAATGTTCCATAGAGTGTTCAATACTCGGATGTGCAGGCGGCAACAATGAACATTCTGGAAGTGTTGAGCGATCTAGCTGCAAAAATTTCTAGCAAGCAGATTGGCTTTGTCATTAGAGTTGACAACTTGGGTGTCGTTATAAATGATCGTTGCAATTGACGACGAGACTGTATTTTTGATTATTTTCACGAAAGACCAAAAATGTTTACTACCTTTGGGACATTGTAGTATTTTTTGCCTCAATTATTGGTCGTAGGTGAATTTGTCTCGCCGAAGATGGGCATTGCAATCGTCGTCGTTCGTCGGAACTTTGGTTGAATTGAATTTGGCTGAAACGCAACATTACTACGGACATAGATTGCGATTGGTTATAACCAGGCAGATTAAATTCCGATGTGAATTATCAAATACCTGAGTTTCGCTTAGTGCCAGAATTGCTGGCCTGTGGACATGTACATACGTAAACACAGGTTAAAAATCTGTTCTCAGCATACGTATGTATACCATTACCAAAAGAAACAGAGAATGTTGTTGTTGTTATATAAATTCCAGTTAAAGTTGTAGTCTGGTGTTTTGTACGCTCTATGATTAAATGTAATACAACTCTGGAATATTTTAACCAAAACACAACATAGCAATCGTATAGTTTCTTCAGAATATATTCATTCGATTCATCCATCAGTTATCGTTTGTTGTCCATATCATCGATATCATTCTTTAACAAACTCACTGCTGTCAACGGAAATTCATTTCTGACTCACATAACTGATGAACTGACAACATCCATTTTATTGTTTTGGTGAAATGTTGCGCCGGAATCCGTCGGCTTTTTGTGCTTCCTATATTTAACCGGAAAGTACGAATATAGGGTGCACTTTTCGCTACCCTCGCTAAGCACAATGACGATTCGCATTAATAATCGAAAAGAAAAGAACTCATCTGGCTGCATGACAGCAGAGACAGAAGCATGACAGGATGCTCTTGATTACTTGACATTTTGCATGGGGCTATTCAACGACAGCCACAATTTGATTTTGGCAATTAATGACGATGAAGGCGGCGCCGGCAGCTCTCCGACGGCGAATCATCATCATCAACTCATTTCACAAAAATTATTATCGTCCATCGTCAGGTCATGGATGTGATTATGAGTGGGAAGCCACCCTCGTCATCGTCATAATCGGCAGTCATAATCGCATTCGCAACAATTCCCTTTTGGCTGCAGCTCATTATTGGCCATAATGCAAACGCATTTGATGACAGCGCACAATGACATGGGTTTTCCTTCCACCGACGAGCAACGAACCAAATGTCGACCAAAGTAGTCAGCTCACTTTAGAGATTCGGTATTTTCGTTTTTTTCATAACTGACTATGACGATGACGATCATCATATTCTGCCGGATGCTGTCGTCCGGGGCTAGGCGCGCAACATGCGGCAAAAACTACTTTCTTTCTTATTAGATTTTCAAGTGTTTTTCGCAGGAATTTATGAGACATTTTTATGGACGTTCAACAGTCGGCCGCTTCTTGCGTTGACACAATGATGTAAAGACAAAACAAACGAACGAACGATGACGATGCTGGATGCTAATATTTGAGCTTAGTATGAGATTAGGCAGTCGCTACAAGTGTCCTTTTTCATTTGTTTGAATTTGGGTAAGCTGAAGCCTAACTAAGGGCATCATATTAATATACATAAATTTTTTCTTGGATTATAATGAAAATCCTGTAATAAAATATGATTAAAGCCAACTATTGATGACATTCAATGCAGTCTCATATCATGTTATAGGTCTTTCCAAAATGCATTAAAAATACTTCAACTAACAAATACAGAAATTTTAGTATATCTGTTGCGAGAACTCTTGAATATAGAATGATAATGACAAACTGCGAAAAGGCACTTATTTCATCTGAACACGCAAATCAGCCATGAGCATATTAGTGGGCATATGCACTTTATTCTTATTCAGGTCAATGTGTGTGTTCATCGGTTGCAGGGAGTTATAAGTGATCTCACCAAATATAATTTCCCCTATAGTTCTTAATCTCTTTTGTCCAAAATGCATGCTAATGGGGTCAATAAAATCCTGCTTCATAAAATCAGTAACTGACAGCTCAAAACAATTTGTTTGTACTGTTACTTACCCACTTACAGCCAGGCCGCATTGCTAGCATTAAAAGGCCCAGTTCTCAACTCCAAAACAACGTGGAGCTGCTACTGCCAATTAAACGAACTGACCAAAAACCCACAAGATCACCCTAATGTGGTCTCCCGGCTATTCAGGCATCGAAGGGAACGAGGCAGCAGATCTATGTACAAGGGAAGGTGCAGAAGGAATTTTCAACGGCCTCGAGACAAGCATTGCCTATTCTAGAAGCCACCTCAAGAACACAATAAATGAGTGGGTAAATAATGGAATGGAAATCATCGACTGGGATGAGACAAACGAAAAAGCTTCTCAAATACAACATAAAATACTTAGGCAAGGCAGTTAAGTTAAACCGCCATGCTCTCAGTTCTCTTGTCTGGTACATGACAGGACATGGTCCATTCATTATGGGCACCTAATAAAAATGGGGAAATCCTAACGGACCGCTGCCGCTTCTGCAACGAGGCAAAAGAAACGCCAGAACACGTACTCTTTATATGTGACGCCCTCACACGGAAAATATTTCATTAACTCAAGGTTCACATAGTTCCATGGCAGAATGCCAGACCAATCGATCTGGCAGATATGATGGCATTCATAAATGAACTAAGCCACCACATTATGTGGTAAATGTCTGGGATGCACAATAGATCTTAAGGTCGCAGTGCACAAGGCTTCTCAGTCAACCAACATCAATAACAACAATAATACTTACTTAGCTATGTCCTGCTTTACCTTTTTGGTTCTAGGGCCTCTACTACGCCTACTCACCATCGTGTACGGTTCCTGGCAATGATCTTCAGTTCTCTATATCTCTTCCCCAATTACCGTGTCTTCTCTTCAACTATTTTGCGCCATGTATTTCTTGGTCGACCTGTACTTCTATCATCTGTGATCATAGATTCCATTGCATCGCTTAGTTTGATATGGAACTATCGCCTTTTCGAAGTGAATCAATCAACTACCACTTCCTTCGTTGGATGGTTGTGTCTATTAGTTCCTGTTCCCGTTCTCTATTTAAGCTGTTCGTTAGAGATGCGATTAGGGAAGAAAATCCCTAAGATGTTTCGTAGGCACCTATTAACGACCGTTTCTAGTTTTTTTGTGATAGTAACGGTCTCCTTGCAAGTAACACCCATACAACAGCACGGATTCGACATTTGAATGGAACAGCAGTAGCTTGGTGTTTAAGCCCATTACTTTCGTTTGCCGATTCAGTGATTCGATTCCCTTCTTTAGAAGCGCTGGTAATATCCCATAACCACCGGAAGCTGTGAAAGATTTAAAAGAGCCTACTGCACATTAACCTTATCCGGACTGAAGATTTTACCGAATTAACTACCCTACTAGTAATACAGACCCTTTGGTCAGATGCGTTTGGGTACGTGTATGGTAAACGAGTAGACGAACCTGGCGTAACCTCCTCTCCAGTCTTCTGGCATCATTATTTCCTCCTATACAGCGAGTGGCGGTAGCATAGTATTGTCATTGGTGATTATTAGAGGATGCAATTCTCAACTTAGCTGGCCATTAAGTAGTTCATGGAGGTGCTCTTCCCATCGCTCTTTCGCCAGTTATAGTCTTTATATTATATTATTCATCGCTAGCCCGCGTCCTATGAAGGTTAATCTTAATTGAAAGAAGGAACAAGTCGGATCCTTCAGCTTTTCCTTTTTGTTGGGGAGGGTAGGGAAAACTTTGTTGCGGTCACCAAGAGAAGTTTTAACAACGTGTGTTAATTTCTGTCATTAACAGCATTAATAAAATAAGGAGAACATAGAATTAAACGCTTCAAAACCAAATGCTTTATCCTGTCGTTCAACCGTCCCTGTTTTGTAGTTGAATCGAGGAGGAAAACTTCGCAATATGTGTCCTAATGATAAGCATCGTTGGACTGACCACATATTCCAGGTCGCCAAAGATGCTTTGGTTTCTTACCGAACAGCGCAAAAAATATTTCAGTTCCTCTGATCTGGCTACTATTTAAAAGACGTATATTTGCCCCAAACTTAATAATTTAAATAAGAACAAGTCTACTTTCATAGTGATGAGACTTAACTCCTTCTTGTCTGACAGGACAAAATGTCATATAAATTCATAAGACAATTTTATATTTCATTATAAAAAAACATTTAGAAACACAACAACTAACCTCTTATGTGACTCTTTGAAGTAACATATCCCGATAAATGGTCCCAGCGAACGAAAACGAAAAAGAACCTCATCAGTAAGTCTGTTAGTGAGATTTGCTCCCACTTCCTTGTGGTGTCATTCTAAAAGAAGATATGAAAATCCGCTCTTTATGGTATATGTCTACATGTGAACAGATTCAATTACAGAATTGAAGTAATTAAATATTTACCAATCACTGAATATATTTTCGTGTTAGTCCTTTATTTTTTTAAATTATAGTTTAAGAGGAAAGGTAAAACTTTTTTCATATATTCACCCGCATCAATCCTTAAAAGATAATTATTTAAACAAACAGCTATACTCGCAATGTAAACGATAAATTATTATTATTATTACTCGTATCCTTTATTTACTCTTATCAATTGGAATATCTTCCTAGGAAATAGAGTACAAACAGAGAACTGACAAACAGACGGCAAAAAACTGTTCCGCAGTGCAGCAGCAGGACATCCCCGAACAAATGATTTTGGTTTGATGATAGGCTGGTGCTGGTATTTCTTCTCGAGGGAATACGCTCCATCCGACAGTCGATTACAAAACGAAGTTTGTTTTTTTGTTCCCATTTGTGTACGCTTCGTATTATCGCGTGCCTGGTGTATAGAGGTAATCATAACAATAAGGATAATGCTATATCCTTAAACAATTGTTCAACAAGAGGATTTTTTCTAAAAAAAGAAATGCTAACCGTGAAGAGCGTAGAAAATTGGACCATATTGGATGTCGAATGCTGACGGGTTTTCACAGAGTAGACAGACGAGAGCAGTGCGTACTCCTACTCGAATGTCCTCGACGATGGCAAAGGTAAACATAATGAGTTTTGGTTTTCACTGTGTACTCGCTGTGTGTGTCACCCTAGGCTGTAGAAAGGAATCGATTTTGGAAATTACACAAAATTACACATAAAAAAGCAGCCAATAATAATGGCAGGAATTGAGCACTCAAAATGGAGGTGGAAGATCCAATCATATTATTATTTTTTTCTTCTGATCAAAGAGTCCCAGATCCTGTTTTGGGATTTAGAAGAAATTGTAATTCGATATAACATCAGGTCCTTTTATCAATCGAAAATGTGAGCCTCTTTGTCTTTAAGGATTCTATAGAATCTCATAATTTGTAAATAAAAGTAAAGTTCAAGGAAGGAACAGCAAATGTTTTTAGGCCTCTCAACTATCACTTAACCAAAAGGACTAGGATTTTCCTTAAAACAGACAAGAGTTATCCAAACCGTTAATAGGTCCTCTTATGTTGATTCTCTTAAAAATATACCCAAAACTGTCAGTGTTGAATATAAGCAAATACCAAAAAATTACTATGACCTAATCCAGAAAAGTTCTGTGTCAACATTTTGTCATTTGTTAACAACTCTTAACTTACATATAGTTTATGGCAATTGCCGCAAAATTTATCACAAAACATTGTGACCCCTTGTCGACAAATTGCTGAAGTTTTTCAATAAATCTTGGGAAGAAAAATTTCTTCTAAAAAAGGTTTCATCGGAGAGTTTTTGTGTAATTTGTTGACATATTGAAGCGGTCAAACAAGCAAAGTATAATCATATTATTCCCCTGACCGACGGTTCATGCTTATGATATGAAAGGGAATAGCCAGAACACTGATGTATCAGCTCAATGGAAATTCCCGTAATTGATTATCGACTCTGGATGGCACTCGAGTAACAAATTTTACAGTAATCGGAAATTGCACGCGTGTTCTGGACATTCTGTATACGGATTCTGCAGGGTACATTTGATTGTTATTGTATTGTGGTTGTCCTTCCATCAGAAATCATCACACGAATCCTTAAAATAACAATAATTTAACATTTAACCATTTCAAAGGAGAAGAAAAATGAAACCACAAAAAGTCCCCTTTGACAGCCCGCGTTAAGACAGGGAGCACTAAGAAAAAATAATGCATCGTTGTTGTTGTTGTGAATCACCGGTAGGATTTTCGTTTTGGGAGAATTTAGCTATCCATTGTCCATGGCAAATTGGTCGTACGCTGGTTCGGTGGTTCGGTTTTGCTGGTCAAGGAATCACATCACAATGTTGCTCAAATAAACACAATGTGTTCTTATAGAAGGACAATAGAAGCCATTGTCATATTCAGGACATATACAGGATATTTCTTCGAAGAAATTACACATTTCCTTTTTATTCGCCGATTTAATTTGATTTGATTATTCCAACATTTATCGGGAATCATTTGTTATCATCCGTCATATCCACGTGAGGATAACCAGGATACTGAATAAGTAGGTTAGCAGCGGGATGAGTAGCTCAATGCTTGATGGTATATATTAAATTTGTTAGTAATAGTTGTAGCTTACCTAACCATTTGTAGATGACATTTGTAATTAATTTTATAAATTAGATAAAAATTGAAGGATTTTCCAATGGATGAAGACCACACTATGCTGCCTACACCAAGCATATAGGCGAAGTTAGCAGAGCGATAAAACGGCTCAATGATAATAAGGTCTTTAGAACAGATGTCATCACAGCGGAGCTGATTTAATCGGGACGGCCCGCACTACTCTATGCAATTCATGAAGTTCATACGTAAGAAAGAAGATATTACAACGAGCAGTAATTATCTTGGTAGTACTGGGTAGAGAACCACTACACTCTAGTCGACATGCGTACAGAGCGGGTGGATCTACGGAGATCGCACTGTGAGAGCTGACGGAATGTATATAGGGGTCCTCTTCCAGTAAGGAAATTGAGCTATGCGCTTTCCTAGCTATCAAAGGAGCATTCGACAACGCATCAAATGAGGTGATTAGAATTGCTCTGGAGAGAAATAAGGTAAACAGCACAAGCACTAAGTGGATGTGACAAAGAACAGCGGAAACCATAGTCGGTGATGAAACCATTATAATGAGCACAACAAGAGGAAGTCCACAAGGAGTGGTACTATCCACCGTTTTGTGGAACATCCTCGTAGATGAACAACTTCAGCGATTAGCTGAGGCAGCAACTGATGCCCAAGGCTACGTGGACGATATAGTCATCGTGCCAAAAGGGAGGTTCGGGGAAGTGCTCTGTAGTTTAATCCAAAACGGGCTAACCATCACGAGCAGATGGTGCCTAGAAGTGGGACTTAGGGTAAACCCAAACAAAACCACACTGGTACCAAAAAGAGTACTTATGGTGTGCAGAAGGGTGGCAGGAAAATCCTGGAGAGTTAGTCCAAGGATAATGCACTCGATGTACACCATGATAGTTATTCCATTGATTACTTATGGAGCAGTGGCTTGGGCGAATAGAACTAAGCTAAGCATCACGACAAGGGAATTGGAAAAAGTGCAGAAGTTGTCATATGTTTAAATTACAGGGGCCATGAGAACGGCGGGTGGGTGACTTCAACTACATATAGTAGTAGAGAGCAATTTCGAGGAAGCCAAGTTACGTTTTAGCAAGGTAGGCTGCTTCACGGCCGTTAGGGCAAAGGGAGTAGTGGAATCACTAACCAAACCGGTTCCGTTAGCCAGCATGCCTTGTGACAACATGGTGCAAAAGTTTGAATTCAAAAAATTCGAAGTCAAAATGAGCAACAAGAAGGAATTCAGATATGAAACTGAATACCAGATACATCCGAGAGACATAAAATGCTATACGGATGGGACAAAGAAAGCAGAAGGCATGGGTACGGGAGTCCATGGTTCAAGAACCAAGTTCTCTAAAGCAACGGGCAGTAACCGAGCATATTCCAGGCAGAAGTACATGACATCGAAAGATGTGTTCACTTTAATCTGGAAAGAAACTACGTGAGGCAGGAAATTGCCACAATGACAGACAACCAAGCTGCGCTAAAAGCCCTAGATGCATTCAACATTACGTCAAGACTGGTGGAGGAATGTAGGGCGAATCTAAACAGACTTGGCTAAGTAAACAAGGTACGGTTGTGCTGGGTGCAAGAACACACTGGCATAGAAGGGAACGAAGCAGCGGATAGGCTCGCTAAACAAAGTTGCAGAAACTTCCCTTGAAGGGCCAGAACCATTCTGTGCCATAGGGTACCGCATAATGCAGGTGGAGATACGAAGAATAGGTAAGGCAGCTGCTTCCGTAAGATGGAAAAATCTCCCAGGTCTACGACATGCAAAGGATGATGGCAATTAATATTATTTTTATTATTATTTCCTTTTGTTGTAGGTTTGTATCGCTCCTAATATGACATGGTACAATTTCTTGAATTGCTCTGATTACGATTACAATTTTAATGTATAGAATAGTGCACTTGTTTCTAAATAACACTCAGTAGACACCAAAGAATTGGTATTCAAAGAGTGATTGGTATTTCCTTATTTATTACTGTACCATATGTGTTGAATAGTTATATCAAGAGTTTGGTTTATCAAGGCCCGTTGTTATTTACACTGCCATACAACTTTTTAACTGGTACTTATCTTATAAACAAATTGTATAGAGAGTAGAAATTATTAAAACCTGCTAGAAAATGTTGATTAGGTATAAATACAGCAACTTTGTCGCAGTTAAGCTTATTAATATTCAAAAGTAAGCTAAACTACTTGAAAAGTCGAAAACTAGATAGAGCTACCGCCTATGTGAATAATGGTGTTATAAGTGAATAATAAGTAATCAACAGCGAGAGCTTGTTGCTATTTGTTAGTTAAAATTGTAATTTGTGAATAAACGAAGGTTCTTATTTACAAAAACCATTAGGAACTCTAGAAAGCCTAACAATATCATCGTAGAGCTGGTACATAAAGTTTTCATCGTGACTGACCGGGCCGCATAAAATCTGGGTCTGCTACACATTAATGAGAGCAATACAAACTAAATGACCACAAAATATGTAAACCAACAAATCATTTTTGAATACACAATTACATTAAAATTACAATTTCCAATTAAAAATATATTACCACTTTTCAATAATATATCAAAAATTGTATTTATACATTTATACATAAATCAAAAATAGTCTTACGACATATTATCCTCGTCCAAAAAAGACTTGGAAAAATTTCTGAAAATGACTGGGTCTGTGCCTGCGATGTGGTCGCTTCGGTGTCGACAGCAATACATTTCCACTGGATTGGCATTCCTGAACAATAACAAATAAAAAGTATAAGTTAAAAAACACAGATGTATACATACAATGCTAGCTGAACAAATAATTAAAATGATTAAACCGACAGCAAAGAGTCTTCCGAGAAACATTTTGCCAACTGCGTGAGTTCTGATTAGTACTGTGTTTAGTATGCGGTCTTCAAAGAGTGTTATCTCTTATTATGTGCTGGAATCGAATACTAGACTGACTTGTTTTGAACTATAAAAGCTGATAATAGACTGATAACAATTGAACCAAGGAACCACAGAGTTTTCGGTTTTATTTCGCATTGCATCTAAGGAGTGCAATGGGTAATGAATAGGCATCAGCAAGTAAACGTTTTTGCGCTGTGAGCTGTGTTATTGTGGAGTTCCATCAAATTTTTGTTTTTTTATAATTCGCACACGCTTAAAGGGGTTCTCACCCTTATAATGCTCGGCTATATGCTTGGCACAGCGTGGGCGTTAAGGAAAAGGAGGAGAAAAGAGGAGATGTCTATGAGCTTGTGTTTTGAATGTCTGTGGATCATATTGATTTGGGAAGACAGAGCTTGGCAGAGCATTCCACATACATGAAAGCAGAACTTAACTGTACGTCCGAAGTTGGGCTTGAGGGTAAACTGATGAGCATTTAGAGCGCCACGAGTATTGAGGTTGAATTCAAGGAGAGGTGGCATGCAGCTGGCTATTTCTCTTGAGCACCGCTTGTAGAAGAAGTGATAAAACAGTGACAAGCAGGAAACGTGCCTGCGGTTTTCCAGCGGATCTATTGATTTTCCAACGAAGCTTGTCGTTAACGCACATACCGAGTATTGCGAGATTTTCAGTTTCCTCGATGCAAGTGCCATTCATGGATAATGGCATGGGAATTAGGATTCGCTTAGATGACAGGAGACAGCATTAGGTTTTGGAAGCATTAAATTCTACTCAATTGTTTTCTCCCCATTGTATTATGTTGTTTGAGTTCCACATGAGAAGTGGAGGGACGTTCCTCAAATTTATATGAGAAGCTGAGAGTGCTGTCGTCGGCGAAAGATTTAATTAGATTAGAAGTCAAAGATAAGAGATCATTAATAAAAAAAACAACCCATAAAAATTAAAATTTTTCATCTAAATTCTCTAATCGCAGAAATTGATATGGGAGCCCCTCGATCCTGGGCCATTTTTTTTTATTGTAGGAGAAAATCATCGAAACAAACATTTGACATCAGATGTTAAAATTGAAAAAGCTCAGATCATTTTATTCTGAGCACTTAGAGTACGCTCATACTCTGAGCAAATAAGAAACACGAACATTTATCTTGAGAACTCTTTGACTGCTCTGAACTAATTTATGAAAACGCCAAATGACAGAATATTGTGAAAACTTGTTGTTCTATCTGTAAGTTGATATCGACAACAAAAAAACGACATCAATAAAAATACAATTCAGTATATAATAAAAATGTAAGTTGAAGTAAGCATAAAACAAGTATGTCTCGTTTCATTTGCTGGGTTCATTTGCGTGCGCTAAGATTTCTCTCTCTCTCCACCACCACCAAAACCATGCAGCGCAGCCGACTGCGCAGCACACACCGCACACAGTCCATTAAGGGCGACGAATATCTGATGCCAGTATAGATATTTAAAAAATGTATAAGGGCCTTGCGGCCGAACCCGGGACCCGATCACTACCAAGTTTTTTTTTTCGAAAAAGTATTGTTTATTGGGTATACACATGTGTTTAAAATTTGAAGAAAATCGGGTAAATTTTTTAAAATTTTTGTTTGGGAGCCCCCCGACCACGCAGCCCGAGGGGCCTCAAAATTTAATAGAAAGTGTTGTCTCCGGAAATACACATGTGTGCAAAAAATAAAATCGGGCCATGGGAAGTGGGTTAAAAATTGATCGCAAGAATCCACGACAGACGACCGACGACCGACGACCCACGGGCAAGTGAAGTTAATATAGAGAATTTAAAAATGAGGAAGAGAGTCGGGGACAAAACAGAGCCCTAGGGAACGCCAGCATTTCTATGATGTATTTCAGACCGTTCAATAAAACTCGAATTGAGCGGTCCAAAAGATAGTTTATCATCGATTCCTTAAGCACGCATTTGGGACAAAAGAGCTTGTTACCAAGCTCTGTCAAATGTCTTAAAAATATCGAGTGCAACAGCTTTGCTTTCTCCAAATTGATGCAATAACCGGTTCCACTGTTCGGTGAGATATACCGTCAAATCACTAGTAGAACTTTACCCACGAAATCCATACTGCCGGTCACTAAGGATTTTGTTGGTTTCAAGATATTTCTTGAGCTGAAAATTGATCAGCGTTTCCATGACCTTGAAAGAATGGATGTATATGCTATGGGTCGGTACGAAGAAGGAGACGATGGCTCAACTTTTTTTGGTTATGGGCTGAACAAAGGCTGTTTTCCAACTTCTCGGGAAGAGTCCAGAGGAATAGGATAGATGGAAAAGCTTACGCAATGGTAATGCCAGCTTGGAAGAACATCTCTTCAGAACTATTGGGAAAATACCATCGGGCCCAGCGGCCCGAGTACGAAGTGCAGGAGGCAGCAATACACAATCTGGAAGCGTAGAGCTTGCTGCAAAATGCGCATCAAGCAGATTGGCTTTGTCTATAGAGCTGAAAACTGAAATGTCATTATAAATGATCGTTGGAATTGACGACAAGGCTGTATCTTGATTCTTTTCACGAATGACCAAAAATGGTTACTACCTTTGGGCATTGCAATAATTTCTGTCTCGGTTATTTATTTTAATTGTTTGCTTGAACATCACCATTTCGTTCATTGCAATGCTTTATGATACACGACATTTTTGTAAGTGAAAGACGCGGTGAGAAGAAAATTTAGTACGGTATCAAAAATAATTTTCTGTTGCGATTTTTGTCACATTATTGGTCACATTATTGTGTTACATTTTTAAATTTTAGAAACAAGTCATTTCCCATAGGTCTTTTGAAGGTCTTTTCAGGGTCTTTTGGTAGTCGTTTGAGGGTTTTTAGAGGGTCTTTTGGTGTTCTTTTGGAGGTCTTTTGAGGGTCTTTTGGTAGTCGTTTGAGGGTTTTTTGGGGTCTTTTGGGGGCCTTTTT
Organism: Nephrocerus scutellatus; assembly: GCA_947095585.1. Classification (NCBI taxonomy): domain Eukaryota; kingdom Metazoa; phylum Arthropoda; class Insecta; order Diptera; family Pipunculidae; genus Nephrocerus; species Nephrocerus scutellatus. The sequence continues at coordinate 113,041,663 of OX352761.1, read as the reverse complement.
GAGTCTATTGGGGGTCTTTTTGGGGTCTTTTGGGGGTCTTTGGAGGTCTTTTTGGAAGTTTTTTTTAAGATTTTGGGGGTCGAAAAAAAAATTGAATCGTGAGTTATGGTCGTGAGTTCATAAAAAAATCCCATGCAAAAGAGTACTTTAAGTTTTTTCCGAATTTTTAATTTTTCGGTCCACTTTTCCAATTTTTCTTTCCGTATAAGCCTTATTCAGACTATGAAGAATATTTTAAAATTCAAATAAGCCAAATCGGTCTAGCCGTTCTCAAGTGATGCGGTTACAAACGAACAGCATTTCATTTTTATATATATAGCTATAAATTAAAACAAAATATGTGTTTTGCCATCATCCAAATGAGTATGCCTAACAACTCTTAATCTTCGGCACAGTGGGCTACTTGTTTAAATTTAATGTGTTACAGATTCAAATCGTTCCTCTTGCACAATACGTCTGGTATACTTTTTCCCTTATTTCAACGTTCATCCAATGACGCATCCAACTCATATGAAGATTCGTTGAAAAATGTTTGTTTGAGGAAAATTAATAATGAAATAAATAAATAAATAGAATACTCCAGGGAATTGGCAAACGACTCGCAACACTTCAATTGCGTATGGGTGGCTTTGGTTGGGGGTGATAATGTCACATGCAGTGATTTTTCTGTATCAACATGTGAGGTCGACGCTGCATGTTTCATCACAAGTATCTCGCAGTTTGTGGCACTGCTGGATATCTATCTCAGGGCACATCGTCACATTCATCAGCCAACCACACGCACCCCTAAGTTAATGATGCACCGGAGCGCCCATAGCCACACATTACACACACACACACACTCACAATGGAAATCAAACGGTGTGAAATGATTTTTTGCCGTTTATCATTTTCGTCATGGGAGAGAAGCACACCCGGTGAAAGCAAAAAAAAAAAACGTTCGTCGTATGTAAAACGCGCGCGAATTTTCATTTCCGAAACTATTCGTATTTTGCAAAACAGCAGTACTATCATTACTCAATAAAGTGTCATTCGCTTCCTCAGGGATACCAGCGCTGGCGAACACAATGTGGCTCCGGCGAAGACGAAACTTAACTTGGATAATCATTTCATCATTTCACCGTTTGATTTATCATGTGCGATTTGATTCTGGGGGTATTAAGGGTGCCCTCAACTTACAGTCAGTCTTACTTACTTACTAAGTGCACGTCAAGTCACGTCATAGTGGGCGGGTTAAGTATACAACTACACGAGTACGATATATGGTGGTGTCTCTACTCCACAACACATTCATATTGTATTGAATTTTGCATCACATTTTTAAATTTCTTTCTTTTTTTTTATTTTTGAAAATTGTCATTTTTCACCAACCATTTCATACGCGACGACGGACGATATGCGAACGGCGCGGAATATTTTTATATTTTGGGGACAAAAAAATCAGAATTTATGGCGGAATTTATGACATATGAGTAGTTATGGGAGTATTCTCTTGTTAATGGTGTTTGCCATTCAAGTATGGTTCGTGAGTGTAATATTTTGTGTACAATCAAAAGTGACGAATATAGCGATTAACTTGTCATACAGTAACATGAAATAATGTCTGGACATTTACTTCTCAATTTGGAATGATAGTTTTTAGAATTTACTAATAAGCTTTCTGAGACTTGAATATTGAATATTTAAATCATGAATCAATAAAAGTACCTATTTTTTGGGGTGGTACTTAAAGTCATTTACACTGAATTTTTGTTTCTTATTTTGTAGTAAGTGACCATTAAAAATTATCATTATTCATCTAATTATGTTTGTCTTATACTGGTGGTACTATACCATATGTTTAAAAGTTTTGTTTAAATATAATATAATTAATAAAAAACGAGGCCAAAAACATCGACATAAGCATCTTAATAATCGATACATGGTAAAAAAACTTAATTTAAATTATAATTAGTTTCACAATTTCTATGAGTGCACGTAAGTCAAGGCAACTACAAAAGAAGAGCTCTTAGAGAACTACCGTGAAATGCCAAGGAAATCTATTCGGCGAATAGCCACAGAGAAAATAATTCACAAACACATCAAATTTTGTAATGCGCCAGATTCATGGGGTAAGATTTGATGTTGGCCGACCATGACAGATCACACTCGTAGTTCCGTGAGGCTTTATACCTTACTCCGTATCATTAGAATTTATTACGAAGTTCCCTGAAGGCCTCCTATTTCGGTAGTAACCTTTGATATTACTTTAAGGCTATACTTTGAAAAGCAATAGAAGAATTATGTGTTTCCACTACAGTAATTAATTCCCTTTTAATTCCCTCGTTTGCAGTTGCTGTAATTAACTTCCGCTATGAATCCGATTTTCATAGTATATTTCACACTCCAATGAGACAGACATTCTCTGCAGTCAGCAAGCCAATTTTCAGGTGACCCATATAGTCACCCGCTTATACCTAGTTTTCTAGTTGAAGCTTAATAGTGCATCTAGCAACCGTCTTCCTGATGAAGATTTGCAAGAGTGAAAGCCCTGCAACAGCTTCTAATGCAGTCGTAGTGCAGGTGCACATAGCACCCGTTATTCCTACGATGTTCAATAGAGAGAGATTGTTTTCGCAATAATTCCGTCACCAATAATATTTAACGAGCGGTTCTATATTCTAATAGATGCAAAGTGGGGTTGGAAGTACCTGACCAGCCAACATATTTCTATTGAAGTTTTAGGTGAAGCTTGCTGTTGACGGTGGTTAGTGCATGGACTTCTGAGCAGTAGGTTTGAGGTTCGAATCCCAGAAAACGCCTAAAAGTATTTTTCACGGTCTCACCTCTTTTGAATGTCTGCTTCTCAGGTCACCGTTCAAATACGGCATTATTTTGTAGGTCCCTAAATTCGTGTGCAAAAATAAACGTGCACAGCACAAATGGTCGCTGTCATATCTAACGCTCTCTCAGGTCTCTTGTATGGCTGCGAAACGTGAAAAGTCACAGAGTCAGTTGCGACGCGCCTCCAAGTCATCGTAAACAAGTGCTTAAGGCGGACACTGAGAATAAGATGGCCGGACACTATCACCATTCAAGACTTCTGGAGAGTAACTTTGAGAAAGCCAGCGGACGATATTACCGAACTAGCGCTCGACTGGAATCCCCAAGGAAGCCGCCGAGTTGGCCGTCCTAGCAAGATAAGGAAAAGGACAATAGAAGAGGAACCAGGATACCAGGGGACAGGGTGGCATCTCTTGAAACCTCTGGCGATAAATCGAGTTCGTTGGCGGGCGTTTGTAAAAGCCCTCTGAAAGAAAGAAAAAAGGGTTTGTTCAATTTCATAGGCACTCATATTCGACGAAAGAGCTTGATGCCAACCCTGTCAAATGCCTTGGAAATAACAAGTCCAACAAAAATCAAAAATGAAAATGAAAGCCATTGAAACCAGCGGTCAACGCATATGAAAACCTCGTTTCTGCATTCTGAAGCAATCTTAGCTCGATTTTTAATGAACTTGCTCACACGGATGCAAAAGTATATAAATCTTCGAAGAGAGCAGATACTTTGAAAAATAAGAAAATAGGTTCGAATGTTAAAAAGTTCGATTTAAAAACGTTGTTCCTATACATATTAAATAACCCTCGTATTAATAAGTCCCATAAGTCCTCGTATTAATAAGTCCTCAGTACTGAGCAGTGTTGCATTTTTAGATGTTGCTACTAAAGTTTTTTTTTTTAAAAATCTGTCATCTGGGAACACGGTATCATCTAACGAGAGTCCTTTAGTAGATACCTGTTTTTTTTTTTCTGGAATGTGCTTAGAATATTTTGGTGAAGGAATCGTAGGTGCCAAAAACTACGCCTACGGCCTACTGTCATATTTATCAGTTCTCTAAGCCCTGTAGCACTCATAAATGCTACCGTCTTAGCAAATTTATTGACGGATGACTGTTCGATAAGATGATTCAAGATCCCAGATTACGTAGTTTTAACCACGATGATTTAGAGCGAATAGCGATGTCTTGTAAATGGTATCTGAAAATACGAACCCTCAGTTGTTTTGTAGTGCTAAATTTTCGGTTTTCTAATCTCCTCTCCACAATTGTTCCTACTGAGCGTCTAAAAATCAATCTACATATATCTTAATGTTCTTTTGAGAGCCAATTTACCAGACTTCTGAGTGCAATTTGGGTTTAAGAAAGACCTCTTCTTCTTCTTCTTCTTTGAAGTTACAGTAACCGCAATTTATGTGGTATGTAGTATTTTTATTCATGAGCCAAAGGCTCTGCAGTGGTTTAACGTTTTACACTTCAAAATTTCTGCTCTTTTCAATAAGAAATAAGACGACTATTAGTTCGAAAGTTGAGATTCTACTGATTATCCCTGAGGTCGCTTTTTCTATAAAACACAGGACTGAAGTAAGAAAATTCAAACTGATAGCCAATTAAATTTTAAGCCAAATCGACTTTCCTTATCAGCAATGGCTCCATCAAATTTTTAAAATTTGATAAAAATTTAGATTGTCTGCAGAATTATGTGTGTTAATTTTGTGTTGATACACCCTGTATTTTACAAGTATGCATCTTTGATTAGCCTTAAAGCGACAGCAATAGAATTCTCCATCCACGCAACATTTAATACGACTACCAGCAAATAAAGTGCAGCCGTTACGAACGAATCTTCTCACTCAACACAACATCCTTGGAGATACCGCCACACTGGGGCACGCAAAAAAAAGCGGAACTACATTTCTATTCATTTTTTTGTGAAATCAAAAAATTACATTGTAACACACATCATTTTTCATGGTCGATGTGTCACTTACACATTTCGCGAGAATTTCTTTTTTTTTCTTTTACTCAACTTTGCACACATCAAGGATCCATCCGCATTTAACATCGGATGATGACATTAAACGGGGATCAGAGCATGGAATTTGCATTCATCGCAAAGGCGGCTGATACGATATACACTTTTCGACAGGATGTTGATTGCGCAAGAAAGTAGGGAAGAATGATACAATAATATAAGGACACTCAATGTACGCAACATATGCTTACGTCGCTTCCTTGTCAATCTGAATCGTTTATTTTTCTTATTATTCCAAAGTAAAGAAAAAAATCGCAAGTGTGAAAGTGCTGGCTGTGTGATATGCGGCTGGATAGATGATGTGTCGTCTAAGTCGACCCTTTATTGACTTTGACAAAAGACGCGATTTTTAAATTAATGATTTCTTTTGGATTTTCGTTTGATAATGGCGTAGCGTAAGGTGGCACTACACTGCAGTAAAGCTAAGGTGCGGAAAGACACGCAAAATCTGTGATGGCATTTTGAATATAAGAACATGCGATCCCTTAAAGTTAGATTTCATTCAATTCGGTGTTACACGCATTATGCTAATGTAGTCGAGGATTAGAAAGTGCTGCGTGTGATTAATGATACGCTGATTTGTGTCAACTTAGTCTGTTGCTAATATAAAAGCATTTTCCGGTAATGTGCCGGTCAGGTTGGGAGAGCTGATGTGTATTTTTGTGGCTATAAGTATAACAGTAAAGTGTGTCTCAACGTTGCGTGGATATTTTCTTCTTTATATTAAATCACTCTGATCCTTCAAAGAGAGTACCTCCTAAATAATTCATTTAGCGGTATTGCGTTTGACATTCTGCATTGCTATCCTTTGTGCACGTTAAACAATAATTTGTCTCGAATTAAGAGAAAAAACCCTAAAAAACACTTAAATATCCGTATAATTAAGAGCACTCGACAACACGGCGCATTGCATTTCCATAATAATTCAGATCTTCTTTAACGACAAGCGATTTGCTGCGAGTTCTGCTGCACTCAAGAGCTGCAAATTAAATCAAACAAAAGAGGATGTCTCTAGCAGAACAATAATCCAGCATCGAACAAAAGTTATGTATAGTGACATGACGACGACCGGACATAAGAGTCAATGCATAGCGCCAGCCGACATCTGAGTATGTCCTAATGGCGATTAATCCTGAAGAAGTCTTGAAGGGAGAACAAAAAAACCTTCGGATTCTTTAATCCTGATGGACATTTTTTTTTTCTATTTTCATTTATACTTTTACTTTTTACTTTCTTCTATGTTCTTGGTGATGCTTTTTTGGGGGAAACCTACAGAATCAACGCAACGCCACCACTATCACCTTCAGAATACTTCAATTGATTTGGTCACATTTCGGGAATTAATTCTCTACACCTCGCACTAATCACAACGTTTGTGAAGCCATTTGCTATTCTGCTTGTAGGTGTTGGTGAGCGACCGCGTAGTCTTCTTAGTCTACACTTACGCCAAAAGGGAAACACAAAATGAATTAAATATGAGAAATGGACTCATCTGCTTGAAGGTTTTCTTTTGATTAAGTTCAAGTTGGTCGGAGAGAATTGTGCAAGAACAAAGATCTGCCTAACAAATAAGATGACAAGCGGGACAGGACGCACCACTTCATTCTCTGTTTTTTTTTTTTTGCAATCAATGGGCCGTACTTAGAAACTAATTTCCTTTTAATGAGGGTGTTTTTCCGGAACTACGAGTAGGTACACTGGCTGACTGACTGTGACTGATACTGTTTCACGCCAATTGAGATTAATTTGAACATTTCTAAAATTTGACATGTCTGTCATCAGAAGGAAAGCTGATCTTTTATCTTCATTTAGACGACAACTTGTAGAGTCTCTGGTTGTAAGATGCACTGAACCCATGAAACTTTTGCTATTGTTTCGGGGCTTACATAGTCATTAATAACTTTGCCACAGAATACAAAACGATTCATTCTTAGCGATATTATGTTTGATGATACAAAATCAACAAACTGGTCCTCCGAAAATTAAAATACTTTTTTGTAAAAAGGTGACAAACTCAAAAGAAAACTATTACCGTAGGCATTGCTGTGGTGTAGGATATTGAATCTACTAAATGATTGAAAATTCTTCAATAATTATTATTTTTTGAGAGGAAATTTTTAAAAAAATTTCCACCTACTCGCTCAACCAATTAGAGCTTCGTATGAAGCGTAGGAGACTGCTCATGTCTATGTTGATAAGATCATTAGAGTCGTTGTAGAAGAAAGCTCCTATTACGTTTTTGGGAGAGGGCTGGACACTTACGGATAAGATTGATAATGGTCTCTTCCTCATCATCATCCAAGCAGCTTCTGCAGAAATTATTCAAGAAGACTCCAAGTCTTGCTGCATGCCTGCCTACGAGACAGTGTCCATTGATGTCATCTGCAATAGCATCGATGAACGATCTTTTTAAGAGATCAAACCCTTGGAGCATTTTGGATCCCTCTTGGTCCAGATCTGTTTTGTCGCTATGCAAGTTGTACAGTTAGTTTTTTCATTAGCATCCCACTTTAACATGAGTTTGCATGAAGTGATTGGTATACCTAGGGAACCATATTCAGGTCAGATCGGTAGTGTAGTTCCTTGTTTGGCGAGTTCGTCAGCCATACAGTTACCCGGAAAGTCTCTGTGCCCCGGCACCGAACACAGGTGGATCTGCCATCTCCACGTGAGATAATCGGCAGTTAAGGGTTAGAATTGAGTTTGTAGAGACTGATTCCAGGGACTTCAGTACAGCTTGGCTATCCGAGAATATACGGATTTTCTTATGACGTTTCTTTTCAGCCAAGACAATGCTTCACCGATTGCCATAATTTCAGCCAGTAAAAGACTACAGTGTTAAGGAAGACGCAAAGAGAGGCTAACATTTATCTGTCTTGAGAAAACACCTACGCCGACTCCGTCATCAGTTTTTGGCCCGTCTGTGTAAAATGAATGTGTTTATCTTCTAGGTAAACGTCTTTTCCCCAGAATGATCTGGAGGTGAAGGTGAACTGGAAGTTTTTGTTGAAATGGAGTCGCGGAATGGTGCAGTCTATGTTGTCTGGGATCCTGACGAAATTCAGGATGGAGGAGTGACCGATTTCATTTCTAGTCCACTGGGAGATAGCACTAAGACGAATAGCCGAACTAACAGCTACTTTGATTATTAGACGCTTAGGTGGTTCTGTTTCAAAGCATTTGTACATAGGGTTATTTTTATAGATGAGTGATCAGATGATAAATAATAGCAATCTTCCACTTGAGCGTTTGATTCCTCTTGTAACACACAAGTCAATTAAATCGGGTATATTCTTAGTATCGACAGGTCCGTTCGTTGTATGTCCAGAAGATAAGCCTTGTTTAGCTATCTACAATTGACTTGACATAGTGCAAGGATTGCACTTTTAAAGAATTAAAAAATACTAGCAGTAGCCAAAAATCTCCAGCAATACGACATTCCAAAAACATTCATTTGAAAGAACTATAGCCCAAAACAATTCACCAAATTCCCGCAATTTTCTTTTTTACTCATATTACTTAATGAATATTGCAGTATTAATAAATGAGCTAACCCTAAAAGTAAGCAATGAATTGTTATTATTGTTGCAATATTTATTCATTCATCGCTTAAACATTTATAATGTAGTGATTTATAAAATTTTATTTTGTTAACAGGGAAATAAACAATTTATATAAACAAAATTATTTTGTTTACCAAGGAACTTTTTCTATTAAACATGAGATTTATTATGGAGTAGGTTAAAAGATTCATGTTTAGCTCTGAAACTGCGGAGTAAAACTGGTTTGTCGCGAGCAATTTTTAAACCGGCTCCAACTTTAAGTCGATGCCATTCAATTACCGTGGACCTTCTGGTGCACGCCACCTTCCAGCAAAGACTTCGACTGTCGCTCTTCGAGAAGAATGCTTCTAACATGATGTCACTTTCATACCGGTTTAAAAGTTTTTCGGTATTTTTCATTGGAAACGTCATCGTTTGCTAAGATTAGACTGCAATATAAAATCCATTCGAACGAAATTCGAATAAAAATTCGTTTACAGAACAAATAACGACATTGTAGCTTTTACTTGTTCGATACTTTTATTTCTTATTTTACTTCACAACAAGGTATACCATACACATTACACATCCATATGTATGTAATTGACTCGTTTATGTTTTGCAAATGCTTTTCGTATATCGCACTCTTAACGGTTCATCATAAACATAAACAACATTTACAGCGCAAAAGGGGGAAACTGATATAAACCTGTCTGAGGATATTTTACTTCGAGGCACACACAAAAGGAGCCATCTAGGACTCAATTTCAATCAAATAAAAAAGACGACATCAACAAGATACGTAAATAGTAATTGACAAAATTAGGATACGGCAAAGACTCAAACGTCAATGGAAGGAGTGCACAAATAAAAAAAAATTGGTATACAATAAATGTTGTACTCACAATTACATACTTGTATGTTAGTAAAAAACATACACAAGGATTCGTAGGGCGCAATGTCAATTAGTTAATGGAGAACAAATATGATGCGATTACCTTTCTTTTATTACATACTACCCGTACATTTGGGATAAATGAATAACCTGATCACCGGATGCCCTACGTATTCGCAACTGCTCAATTATAATTAAAAAACGAAACGATTCTATGATTTGATTATATTAGTAATTTTAGATGAAGTTCTACCTGTATGTTGTATGTTTCAATTAACAACTAAACACGTAACGGATCAGGCTAAGATGGTGAAATGTTCGGGAAGTTACATTATGAGTAAGGTCTAAAATCTTTACTAGACTTTTGACCTGCCTAATTTACGGCTCTTAATAAAATAGTTTTAAGCTTAAATCTCGAAATCCTGTAGAAGGGAGTTAAACGATATCATATGGTTTAGAGAAGATCAAATAGTTAAGTTAGGACTTCAAATGAGCTGATCAGGATTATGTGCTTTGTCTTCGTTTTGGCAGATTTGGATGGTAGTCTTTGGCATTCAACTTTCGGATATGCCTTTAAAGTGTAGGTCCCTTCCATCGGTGTGCAAAAATATAACATACACAACATGAATGGTCTCGGTAAGCTATGCACTGGACCGCAACGGTTTTTTCATTTGTTCCTCACACAAAGTTCAATGATATGAATCTCCGACTGAACAGTAGACGGTTGGATTGTTGTTGTGGTGAGATCCTTTCGCATTCCATCCACAGCTTTGTTTTCGCCTCAGGTATCATTTCTTTAGTAGGTTATAGTTGTGTCGAGGTGAAATTCGGTCAGTCAGGTTATTCCTCAAAGCCCATAAAAGATCCGGAGTTGTTTTTAGTAAAATTTCCTTAAGAACGTCCACCGTTGAAAGTAAAATTTCAAGGTCACACTGCTGGAATTAAACGCTTTTTACAGATGGTACGTAAAACGCATGAAACATGAATAGCATAAAAAGAAACTTCATTAGACGTCTCACGTCGCAAGGTGGTACACTCTTGACTCTTGAGACTAAATCTTTTTTGGCTTTTTGTCTAAAGAAACAAAATTTTTGATTGTTAATGTCTGGATTAATCAACAATTGTGTTTTTTAAGCAAAGAAGTTTTATTGTAAATAAAATTCCATGGTGAAAGATGAAAAGAAACCTTAGTGGTTGATTTGAGGCTAAACTTTATAGAGTGAAAGATTTTTGGTGTCCAGACGAATAGTAAAATGAAATAATCAACTGAATAATTGGAGAATAGAGAATAGAATACATATTTTAACAACATATATAAATTCGGCATATGCTACATTATTTTATTACGAATAAATGTTATTTCTGGCAGGCAGCCATCTGCAGAAAAAGAGGAAATAAGAATGTCCATGTTCCGTATCTATTCTGACTAGTGGAAGTGGTCATCAGGGAATTGCAGGCAACAAGCCTGCAGATGAACTAGCTAGGGCTGGCTCGGAGTCTGCGTTTATAGGACCTGAACCCTACTGTGGTGTTAAGTGGGCTGCCGCCAGAGCATTGATAAATTGTTGGGAGCACAAACTTCGTCTGGCCCACTGGGAAATCGTCGCGGAGCTTAGGCATTCCAAACAATTCATTATAAATTATTATAAAAATTAATAGGAATAACATTAGAATGCTTGGTAGTTTTCTAACAAGTCATTGTGCCTTGCGATATCACCTTAACAAAATTGGTGTGGGCTCAGAGACAGAATGTTAGTTCTGCTCGGAAGGGTATGAGTATCTTTGGTTAAGGAGACGCATTTTTCACAAGGAAATATACTCGATAAATTCTGCTACTAAGGTTGTATGTACTATCGTTCATTTGTGAGGTGGAACGTCTCTTAGAGTAAAGATACCTTAATATACAATAGATCTTTCAGGTCGCTGTGTCTACCATATGGCCTAGGGTAAAAATTAAAAAAAAAAATGATTGTATACTGTATTATGCCATTTAAGGATGCACCGCCCTACTTCAAATCCAGCTTAAAAAAATTAATCATCTCAGTTAATCAGTTAATTAAAAAAAAACGAAATTCAATCAATGATTAGCTGAAGCCTTTCGCCGGCACATCTGTCGCGCAATTCCTGTCAATCAAAAATGACCACACAATAACACGAAAGCGTAGCCGGCGGGTGCAATACTTAGGCAATATGTCAATTTAATTTAATCCTCATCGCGAAAATTTTGAAATGTGAAATGTGTTTAATGGATGAGGGATGGAGCAGTCAATATACCTTCGCCGACGAGGTGAACAAAACGAAAACAACAACTGAACTAAGAGTATGAGTATTTTTTTCTTTTACACAACTTCTGCTCTTTATTCCGCCCTCATTCCAACTTTCCATTACGCCACATCATCTATTTGTTTTGGTTATTACTCTCTCTGATCCGCTACAGAACTAAAGTCAATTGATTGAGAAAACAAAGCACCATGTGGAGAGAGGAGCGAGGGGGTTGCCAGTTCCACTTTTCAATTTTCGATTAAAATCTCATTGTTGGCGTTGTGGATAACTCATACTTATTACCGCATCAGGAATAATTTATTATTACTTTTTTTCCATACTTTCGGTCGGTCCTCTCTGGCCGTCTACGGGGGAATTGAAAGACTCAACGCATTAGGATTCTGATTATAATTTGAATTGATAGACCGACGAGCGACCGAGTGCTGGGGGTGAGTTCAACTGAATAACTGTTGTCGTTGCCACTGTTGCTGCTATGCTGCGGATAAAAATATGAATTTCTATTTGTTCTCAAGGACCTACATGCAACATCATATTAAATCATTGAGGGCAAGAGGATGCGTAAGTCTGCGGTGCTCAAATGTAGAGAGTAAGGAACACAAACACGCACAAACCCGCACATACAACACAAACGCAAAAAACAAATTTGCATAATAAAAAAATTAAACTTTCAAAGAATTGTTAGATTTTCGCCTAAGACTGGCGTCTAGAGAGTTTTTTTTCCTTCCAAAGGGATAACAAATTATGGGTTCTTTTTTTCTTTCATTTTCTTAGAGGCTGACTCTAAATGTTTAAGGTGGGATAGCGCACAATGGTTGAGAAAAAAAAACACGAAAAGAACCAGGATATCCGGTTGAATTAAATCGTCCGTAAATTATTATGAACTGCGTAAGCCGCCATCAGGAAGAGGGCGAATGAATTTTTTTTGTTTCTGTTGCCATTGAGTTTTGCAAATTATTGAGACTTTGCACGAGTGACACACATTTTAATTTGTGAAATTGTCTATATTTAGGGGATGAACATATATTAGGGATGTTCCCTTAATATTAATGTGCAATCAGAAACGAATTTAAATCACATTAACGTTGTTTTTCTCTGTTTTTTTTGTGGCCAACGACCCGACAACTTTATTAAATTTTTAATCTGCTCACGAGTACATGAGTGCATGTTATTTTGAATTTCATTCTTCACAAGCAATCATTTTATAAAGATTGGGTTGTTGAATACTCAAGTGAGTAACATTTTAAAACTAATTTGAAAGGAAGGTTATTCCGACGATTAAAATTAATGCTGATGATAAAAACCGATTAGATTTTTATTCCTTGTAGGTGGGTATCCAATGCACCCTGTACTTAGTGTGCGGAAGGTTAAAGCAAACGGGAAGACCAAAGCTTTTCAAAAACCACAGTATAGAAAACTTTACATCACTAAGTCAAAGCTGTGCATTTTCTTCTGGTCCATGAACGATCACCAACAATGAACAGCTAACCCTCTATATAGAGCCCGTGTTCATAGCGACGCCCATCTTAGCTTATTCGTCCGCCCTCTCAATACCCTATATTGCTGTGCCCCGTCACACATACTATGGTGATGTCCAGGAATTGGCTAATAGGGGCCAATTTTTCTTGGCACTGTTTTACAAGTTTCGAGTTTATGGTGGTCGCATAAAACGCCTGCATGCATGCATGCATGCATTTGTCGGTAGATGACGGTATCATGCGTTCAGGTACTGTCTGCAGTAATTACAGTGCCCGTATGGTAACAAACCACCCAGATTCTCTGAGTCGTACTGCACTGCACGTCGCAATATACTTGATAAATATGTCAGTAGATAATAGGTGCAAGATGGTGTTAAGGGCATCGGTCGGACAAGACCGAAGAGCTCCTGTGATGTCTGCTGCTGCTGATCGCTGTAATCTACTGAATTTGGTGGCGTTATACTTCTTCTTCATCGCTGGCCATCAGACCTTGATATTTTCAAGGTATAGTCTGGCATCAATATCTTTGTTCGAAATTGAATAGCTATGGAATTGATAAGACCCTGCTTGTTTGGACTAGAAACTGTCTTTCTGACCGTTCAATTCAGGTCATACTGGACGGTTTCAAATCCAATGTACACCTCATAAACGCCGGTGTTCCTTAAGGCTCTATTTTGTCTCCGACACTCTTTCTAATTTTTATTAATTGCTATCCATTGCTTATAATCCAATTAATTCTTTCGCTAACGACAGCACTCTTAGCTTTTCATATGAGTTCACGCTTTATGCACGCCCCTCTTGATCCAAAGTGGAACTTAAGCAAAAACATATGTTAAGCACGTTATATTCTGACCTTGACAGCATAACAAGGTGGGGACTACACAATAGAGTAGAATTTAACGCTGCCAAAACCCAATTCTATTTTCGTTCGTCTAAGCGTAATTAAAACCCCCAACTTCTATCCATAAATAGATCCAGCATCAAAGAAACTGAAAATCTTGCAATACTCGATATGTGCGTCAACAACAAGCTTCGTTGGAATGACCACACATTCGCCATTGCTAAGAATGCTGCGAAATGTTT